>CM032645.1:7893394-8335706 GCA_019097785.1 Fraxinus excelsior | reverse complement strand
AAGTAGTCAATGGAGGCATTTTAAAGAACAACAATAATAAGAAAAAAAACTAATGTAGCAATTGGTCGCTGACGAAATTCGACGTGACAGATGATTTTAATTGAAATCAATATTTATCGCCATCACTCGTCTTGACACCAAGCATGATACAACTAACAGTTCTCTTCAGTTATGTAATTGAACTTCATTTTAATTATGGTATCTAAGTTAACTTCTCTCAATACAAATCAATTTATTTTTTTAACTTGATAAAAAAATAAATACTGTGATACTTGAACTAGAAAAGGCTAAAGATAGAACTTCTAGATTTTTTGTGTTCATGGTATAGACTCATAAATAAGTCAATTACGAGAGGGAAAAAAAGCTATAGAAAAATTAATGCAGGAAAAAAAATTATATTTTTCATTTCTGTAACTTGGGGGCACTATACATAAGGAAGCAGCTACTGCAGGAAACAAGAAAACAGCACAAGTGGCCATATGCTGTTAAGCTCAACCCTCTACATATTTTGCCTCCTGCAACACTGTGTGTTAACTTGTTAACACAATCTAATCCCTCTAATGTATAAAAATTATGTTTATATGCAAGCTATAAACTTCTACTCTACTTCAGTATATGTTTGAGTTCGCCTGTTCGAGTTTCGAAATCCATAAGAAAGCTGCAGCTTCGTTAAGCTTCAACAGTAGAGCCAGTTTGAGGAATCACAAGAGATGGCAAGTCTCTGATTCTGTATCCGCTGCCCCAGAATGAAGCGAGACAAAGGCCCATTATAGCCATGGCAACCACTGAGCAAGCAGGGGGAACAGCTTGAGTGCTTCCGAGGAATTGTGTTGCGAGGAGCCCTGCAAGTGTCGAACTTTGCATTCCTGTGCACAGTGAGATTGTCCTGCAGACTTCTTCCTCTAACCTGCCACAACATATCAGATTGACTATAAAAGACGATTTCAACATAGGGTTAAGCTATGCGAATTACCCTTTAATTTAAAATCAAACAATTTAAAATTCAGCCGACTGAAAACACATCCCAGGTTTGACAAGGAATGTGCATCGAAAATATTGACATATTGTTTTAATCTAGCACCAAACAAGCACACGAAAGGGATAATGAAAGAATTATGACAGAGAATGCTGGAAGGCAAAAATAATGATCTTCATACTTAAAGAACTGCTAGAAAAATAGATCGAATCAGATGGAAGATTGCTTGTTTGGCACAGGTCAGTCATCAAAAAACTTGCGCCAATTATAACTATATTTATTTAATCATATCCTATTGCAAGCTAACTGATGCACCTGCGTCTCATTGAACTGCTTTCATTGACATTTCAAACCAAGCATGAGAGTGACTAGAAGGAATAAGTTACCTCAAAGGTGGAATTTTGGAGATCCAGTAACCCAAGGCGAATGCCGCTGCATGGAATGACAATACAGGGCAGATCAATTTCATACCCTCTGCTGAAAGAATTTGGCTCCTATTTATAGCAAGGGGGCTTCCAATACACAATGAAGTACAAATCATTGCAACAAAAGGCATTAAAGGTTGTAGAACAGATACAACTGGTTTAGCATAAGTATTTAGCACCAGCCCAAGAGTGACAGGAGCAAGAACCACCTGGAAAATGCAGAGAATTCATTGGCAAAAATGCTAAGAAAATAAATGGCTGAGTCCCATCCAACATAGGCATGCATAAATAAAATAAGCTACCACTGCTTAATTTTTAAGTTAACCAACTGAAATGGCTTACAAGTCACCAAAAGTATAAGGTTTTGGACTAGAGTACTTGAACAGATAGAAATTCCTTTTGAATGAGTTAATATTCATTTTCATATTCCCTGAGCAGAGAACGTGAAAAAAGATCACAATTGTAGTCTCCACATTTGTGATGAAGTAGAAAGAGACAATTGCATTTAAGTTCTCGATGAGTATTGGTACCTGCAAAATTGATTTCGACATGGCAACTGCATCAATTGGAACAACAGAACCTATAAGAAGGCCGGTTAAAAGAGGAGTAACAAGAACAGATGCAATAGTAGTCGAGCTGGTCAATAGAATGCTTAAGGCCACATCGCCTTTGCTCAAGAAGCTGGCATAGCTTGATAGTTGTGCCCCAGCAACACAAGACATGAGAACAAAACCCGCATAGAACATTGGAGACATCCCAAATCCCCTTGCTACCAACACTCCAAGAGCCGGTTTCAGTACATATTGTGCAGCAAAGCCAACAGACAACGGCACAGGTCTGCAACAAACACAAATTTATTAACTTCAGAAGCCTTCAACAATCCACCAACATCAAGAAAATTAAATTCACAATAATTTCAAAGAATAAACAGTAAAAAATTGTAACCTTTTAAAAGCAAGAGCAAAATCATCAATGGAGAGTCTAATTCCAATAGACAACATAATTCCTCCAAGTGCAGGAGCGTACAATTCCTTTGACACCCTGCAGGTTCATCTATCATTTACAACACCAACAACACATCTTCAAAAAAAAAAAAATTCAAGCAAGAAGTTACAAGTACATATGTAAGACAACATACTAAGTACCAAAAAAACAACATTAAATATTTTTTTCCAAAACAAGCACTTTTCAATTTCAAGGACCCAGAATCAATTATAATTACAATAGTATATCTTATGCTATAAAAATAGAAATATGAAACTCCCATTACCCCAAAAGCTCCACACAGAACCTTAAATGAAGTGGATAGCTACACAAAATAGAATACAATTCAAAAACTCTGAAGTAAAATCCAATTAATACTACTACTCCAACTCACCAAGTGAAAGTGGAAGGCTGATAAAGAGCGGTAACTGCAGTTAGAGCCACCACAAACGGAAGCATTGCTGATAAAACTTGTGAAGCATCAGCCTTTGCCTCAGTTTCCAACACACCTTTAGGATCCACCCCAAAAGACAGCAACGAGAAGTTGCCTTCTCTTTTTTGCAACCCAACTTTCCCTATAAAAGCTGATGAAGTTGAGCATGCTAGAATATTATTAGCTTTCCTTGTAAGCTTTCTTCCAATTGGAGAAAAAGAATGATTCCTTAGAGGAAGGGAAACGGAATTCCTCCGATTGGAATTGAAGTTGATAATAGAAGTTTTGAGAGTATTTGGGGTCGAACAGATTAAAATTGATGACATTCTTGAGGTGGGTTTTTGTGGGTTTGAGTTTTGAAGTTCGCCCGCCGGTAAAAGGTGATGTTTCCCGGCGAGGGGAGTGGTGGTGGTGGTGGAGAAGTTGTGGAGGGGATAAGATGATATAAAGATTTTTTAATGATGTTTGTGTGTTTATAAATTATTGAATATAGAGTAAGGAGTTTATTAGGTATAGAACTGGTGTACAATTGTTCAGTGTATTAAGGAAATTGTGCGTCTGGCGCGACAATTGAACGGTTAGGATTGCAGAAATGCGAAAGTATTTTGCAAAATTTGTATAAAAATGGTAAAAAACGAAAAAAAAAAAAAAAACCTATGAACCCGATAGCCGTGGCCGCGGGTCCCGTCACGAACTGGACAGAGATTTTCCTGCTTAAAGCCTGTTTGGTACCGATTAAAATTCAATTCAAATTGAAAATATAACCGTTATTGGGTTCTAACTCATTTAATAAAAGTCAACAATAACGGCTATATTTTCAATTTTAATCGGTATCAAACGGGCTCTTAATCGAGTGTTCGGGTTGGGAATGGGACGGCAGGAGTAATAGGTATCCCGTCCCGTTTAAATTTTAATTTTTTTAAGAATTCAATATTTTAAATGAAAAATTTCACGAAATTTCATTAGTTCTAATAAAAAATGATAACTAAAATTATTTTAAAAATATGACAAATAATAAAAGTATTAGTTTACCAAATATATTTGTATAATTTAACTTTTAAAAATAAATTAAAAATTAAAAATATATTATTGTCTTACTTTAATGAATGTGAGCAATAAAATGAATTATATATAAAAAAAATCGGGTAGTGCCCCACCTTAAACGGGTAATGGCAGGTACGGGGCGGGGGACATGGGAGATCGCCTCGACTCCTACCCACCTTGTTGTCATCCCTAAATTTGTAGTCGCATCCTTTGGACACAAATCGCGCTGCAAAAATCTTGCTTGAGCCGCTCATTGACTTACAAGTCGACCCTTTATCGATTTGCCTCATCAAGGGTCGAGCTGATGGGATGAGTTGAAAGCGAGCTGAGTGGCACGACTTGTCTCATTTTATACCCTCTAGGTCTAGACTCAACAAGTGATCTAGATTCTCATGTTTCATGTATGTGAGCCATGTTCGACTTCGTAATTTTGAACATGTCATGCTATCAAGACCATATTTGGTACATATTAAAATTTTCATTTTCATTCTTCTACTTATTTTCAATCACACATTATTCAATAAAATAATATTTTTCATCACACCAATAACTTTTCCTTCTTTTTCAACAACACATTCTCCATCAATCTACTATTTCAGAATACATTATTCTAAAATAATGTGACTCAAACACATCCTAAAATACGTTCTATTTACTAATCTATGTAGTAGAAACGATTAGAATTATGGTGTGATTAGAATTCTATTTTGAAATACTACTCGAGAATTTTATTTGAAGTCAGTTGAGAATTTAAGTTGAAATCAATTTTGGACTTGGTAGTAAACTTGAAAAGATCTCGAAGAAGCCCAAGTTGCATTGGAAAAGTAAACATTGAACTAGTGCTTGTCAACGCTTTGATCCAGATCGAGCACTCAAAACATGAGCACCAACGCTTGCTTACCTCGAGGCGGCCGCTCGAGTGGTCGATCTGCTCGACGCCCTTCTAGACCATCGACAGTCTTATTCATGGAATATTATGTTGGTATTTTCCTATTTCATCCTAAATATTCCGTTATTGATTTTATGCATTGTATTGAAATTCTACTTTATATTAAACTCTTCATGTTTACAATCCTAGTATGTTAGGGATCTTAGTATTATTATATATATAGCCCCTATTTGGCCCCCATTTTGGGGTGTTGAAATTTTTTGGAATAGTGATTGGTGGGAGAATGTGTGGTGTTCACAAAAATATGTTCAGATTTAAATCACTGCAAGTACACGGTTCGTTGACAAGTAATAAAGTGGAAATCCTAGAATCTCGAGTATCGTTCCCACGAAAATTGGTTTAACTTGATTTCTATTACCGAAACCTTAACCGAATCTATAAAACTTAAAATGATTTTTGACGGAAATTTTATAACTAAATTATGATTAAATGCAATTTGAACTAAAATTACGAAAAGAAAGCAAAAATATGTCGAATGCAAAAATTTGATGAAATTAATGAATGAAAGGCGCACTAGGATCCCAAATCAATAAACAAGTTCACTTTTAACTTTTATCTCACAATTCGATAACACGATAAATGATTGAAGAATTAATGTTTCTAACTTATCCAACAATCTCTTTTGAGTAGAATTGAACCTATTCTAGCATACCATTTAACTATATTTCTATGACAAATGCAATTTACAAGAATGCATGACATTTTGTAAACACTTAGAGATTCACGTAAAGCATAATGATATATTTATATACCCTATCGGACCTTACAATGATTTATACCTTGTTGAATCTATTTCCCTTCTTTCGAATGCATAAAATAGACCACCCAAACTCACATAATCACATGCGCATTTAATTATGGAGGCAAGAAAGTGTATAAAAATCATTCAACAAAATCATTCGTGTTTGAACATCAAATTACAAAATAGAGAATTAAAAGATCACAATGCGAGGTTCATCGTTCACCTAGTATATAAAAAATCTAGCCTAACATGGATAAAATAAAAGAACAATGAGAATAATAAAAGGAAGACATCACCAAAAATTTGAATTAAATCTTGAAGTTTAAAGTGAAAATCCTTGTTCTTGCCATCTTGTTAGCTCTCCAAGGTGTTTTTCTCTCAAAGAAGGCGTAGTCCCATAGTTCTAGACGAGTTTAAGGTTAAATAGGGTCTCAAGATACCATTCCATATGTGATTAAGTTGAATAGGGGAACCAAATTTTTCGCACATAGAACATACCATGCAATCACATGGTATATAGAACAATGAGAATAATAAAAGGAAGACATCACCAAAAAATTGAATTAAATCTTGAAGTTTAAAGTGAAAATCCTTGTTCTTGCCATCTTGTTAGCTCTCCAAGGTGTTTTTCTCTCAAAGAATGTGTAGTCCCCTAGTTCTAGACGAGTTTAGGGTTAAATAGGGTCTCAAGATACCATTCCATATGTGATTAAGTTGAATAGGGGAACCAAATTTTTCGCACATAGAACATACCATGCAATCACATGGTATATAGAACATTGTCCTCAATGTTTAAAGAATAATAAAAATGCAAACTTAGCAGCGCATAACATTAATGACAAATTTACAGAAGATATCGAACAAATGGTGAGGAATACTCCCCGGGTCGATAGGGATGCAAAGGTGAAGATGGTGGAGGAAAAAGAAATGTAGACCATGCATATGCTCTTTTATTATCTGTAGATACGATGAAAAAGTAATCTTATTAAAATTATAAAAAAAACTTGAAGAAGAAATTACAAATTGAATGCATAAGGCAAAATGAATAAAATGGTAGAAATGATGGTTTGCCTCCCATTCAGCGCGAATTTATAGTCTATAGTTCGACTATACCGTGTTAGTCTGTTAAGGTACGTTGAATATAGCCTTGGAGGTCCTGATTAGCTTCTTCAATGACATTTTCTTTCTTACTCCAGTGTTCCTCCAAACTTTAGCCTTATCTTTATCCGTGTCATTCATTTTTCCTCATCAACGGCCTCGAATTCAACAATGTAGACTTCTTGCTTCTCATGATTTTGTTTGGGTTGAAAATGTACATTATGGTCATCAACAGTGTTTGAAAAGTTTTGAAGCACAATTTTATCCTGCGCCACCTCCTCTACCATATCAACTTGATAGCAATTATCTACTCGACATGACAGTCCATAGCATTGAAAACGTTGAAAGTGATTTATTCCTCGCCAAATCTCAAATTTAACTGTCCCTTTTGAATATCTATTAGAGCTCTATTGGTAGCTAAGAATGGTCTACACAAGATAAGTGGGATATTCTTGTCTTCCTCCATATCCAGAATGAGGAAATTGGTTGGGAAAATGAATTTGTCCACCTTTATTAGCACGCCCTCAATTACCCCCCTCGGATGTGCCAATGATCGATCAGCTAATTGCAGTGTCACCATGGTTTCTTTGGCTTTGCCTAGTCCGAGTTTCCTGAAAACAGATAAAGACATTAGATTAATACTTGCACCAAAATAAAAAAGGGCTTTATCAAAGTAGCATTTACCAATAGTGCAAGGTATAGTAAAACTCCCTGGGTCTTTCAGTTTTGGTGGGAGCTTTTTCTGAATTATGGCACTGCACTCCTCTAGCTTTCGTTTCTTGGATATAATATCTTTCAGGAATTTGGCATAACTAGACATTTTGAACAGTACTTCCTCAAATAGGATATTTATGTGGAGTTTCGTAAAGATTTCAAGGAGTTTCTTGTATTGTTGCTCCTATTTATGCTTCCTCAATCATTGTGGGAATAGAATGGGTGGTTCGGAGGGATTTACAGAATTATCTAGCATTTGTTGTATTTTTTCTGGACTTTCTCTTATTGATGCCTTCTCGGTGTTGTCAACCTGCTTCTCATTCTTTTCTTCAGAAGATTCCACTTGTTCTGTATTTGCACCTGGCCTTTTTACATGTATCTCAGGCAGCTGAACTCCACTTCGTGTAGTAATGGCTTACACATGCTCCCTAGGATTTACTTCTGTGTTGCTCGGCAATGTTCCAGACACTCTTCCTGTCATAGAGAGAGCTAACTGTCCTACTTGAGTCTCCAGATTCTTAATAGCTGCACCCTGATTTTGGAAGTTTGTTTCAGTTTTCCTCATGAATTGATTTATGGTTTCCATATATTTATCAATCTTCTCCATGAGTTTCGCAAACATGACTTCCAACTGAGGTTTCTTCTCCTGCTGAAACTGCCATGGAGCTTGATTATTATTTTGATTTTGAATCTGATGATTCTGATTTCCACGCTAAGAGAAATTTGGATGATTTCTCCAGTCTGGATTGTATGTTCAGAATGAGAGTTGTTGTGCTGTCGTTGACCCTATTGAACATAATCCACATGTTCCTTTCCTTGAGTAAGGATGAGACACTCAGCTGTACCATGTTTTGCTCCACACTCTTCACAGTTTGACTATTTGACTTGTGCTAAATTCACCGTTTGTGTTATGCTCTCCATTTTGTGAAATAAAGAATCAATCTTTGCAGATAAAGTCGAATATATATCTACCTCGTAGACTCCAGCTGTTTTCTTCGGACCTCCTCAATCTGAAGACCACGTGGCTGAAGTAATAGCCATTCTCTCAAATAATTCCCAAGCTCCATCAATCGTTCTAGTGGTTAGAGATCCATTTGATTACGAATCAACCATACTTCTGAAAAGTTGGAAGTAGTTCCGTGTAGAAAAACCTAATTTGTGATGGCTTGTCAAACCCATGTCGTGGACATTTTTGAAGTATATTCTCGAATCTATTCCATGCCTCATCAAATGTTTCGGAATCATTCTGACTAAATATTGATATCTCGTGCCTCAATCTTGCAACCTTAGCTGGTCAGAAGAATTTCGTGCAGAATTTATGAGCCAAATCGTTCCAAGTGGTGATGCTAAGCAGTGTTTTAAAAAGCATAAAGCGTGGTTAGGCGTGGATGCCAAACTTCGAGCTCTGTAAAAAAACGTTTTTTATTTTAGTTTTTAATCATTATAAAAAAATTCAATAATGCATACCAAACATCTAAAATTATAAAATATTGTATTTACTAAATAATTCTCACATAAAGATAAGTTTCAAAATCATAATTATATAACATAGATAACATTTAGTTTAAATTTTGTCTTATCTAATCTAATCTAAGTCTTTGTCGAACTTTAATTCATTTTAAAGTATTATCTTTTTTTTTTGTTCTTCTGTCTTCTCAATTCTCTGTAATCTGGAGTTTTTGAAGTTTGAAAGGGATAGTGTGCTACTGAGTCTGGACTGTGTGTTTTATTTAAAAAAAATAAAAAATTAGGCTTCCTTAAAATCTGGGTCTGAAGCGGTCAATGACAACGTTGACTGCTTAATTTTCGCTTAGGCTCAAGGCGAAACGTTTTCATCACGCTTTCGTCTAGGCGCGCTTTTTAGAACACTGATCGGGAGTGAATCTAACCACTCAAGTGCTTTATCCCGTAGAGTATGTGGAAACAGCCTCAATCTGATCGTATCATATGATATCCCTTGATATTTGAAGTGTTGACACATATCCAAGAAGCGGGATACATGTGTATGCGGGTTCTCGTTTGCCATCCCATAGAATTGATGTTCATTTTGGAATAGTTGGATGATGTTTGTCTTTAGCTAAAATTTTAGCTGTTCAAATGCGAGGTAGACAATGCTGGATTGGCTTTGAGCAACAAATGGTGACAAGAAATCCCCCAGAAGAGCATTCCCATCATATTGTGCCTCCGCATTAGCTGGTGCTACTGGATTTGTTATCGGTTCCAGTTGTTGATCAGCCATTTGTAGTTGTCCCTGATTGATCTGCTGTGCTGCTCTTGCTATCTTATGTTTTCGATAAAAAGTCCGTTCAATCTCCAAATTCGTTGGAAGCAGTTCACTGCCAATAGATCTTCGCATATAAGACCTAAAGATAAAAAAAAAAGACAATAGCACTTAACTCAGCCCTAATAGAAAAACTGAATAAAATGAACATTTAAAATAAAAATAAAGACAAGTTCGAATTAGTGTCCAAATAACGAAAATCAAATTAAAACTTAATCCCCCCGGCAGCGACGCCAAAAACTTGTTCACAGTAAGTGCACGGTTCGTTGACAAGTAATAAAGTGAAAATCCTATAATTTCGAGTATCGTTCCCACGAGAATTTGTTTAACTTGATTTATATTACCGAGGCCTTAACCGAATCTATAAAACTCAAGATGATTTTTAACGGAAATTTTATAACTAAATGTTGATTACATGTAATTTGAACTAAAATTACGAAAAGAAAGCAAAAATATGTCGAATGTAAAAGTTTGATGAAATTAATGAATGAAAGGCGCACTAGGATCCAGAATCACCAAACAAGTTCACTTTTAACATCTATCTCACAATTCGATAACATGATGAATGATTGACGAATCAATATTTCTAATTTATCCAACTATTTTAGTATACCATTTGACTATATTTCTATGACAAATGCAATATATAAGAATGCACGTTTTGTAAACACTTAGAGATTCACGTAAAGTATAGCGGTATATTTCTATTCCATATTGGACCTTAATATGATTTATACCTTGTTGAATCTATTTCCCTTCTTTCGAATGCATAAAATAGACTACCCAAACTCACATAATCACATGCGCATTTAAATATGGAGGCAAGAAAGTGTATATAAATTATTCAACAAAATCATTCGTGTTTGAACATCAAATTGCAAAATAGAGAATTAAGGGTGTATTTGATAGCCACCCAATTCCATGGAACATTTTCCCACTTTTTCATTGTTTGGTAGGCTTTTTTTCTAGGAAATTGGAAATCTCATGTTGCTTCACACGGTCACATTTTCCATCATTTCAATGAATTCATTTTCCCACCATTTAGGTGGGAAAATGATTTTCTAGGTAATCTGTTTTTTTTTTTTTTTTTTTTTTACAATTGAAAAAAATTATATCAACAATGGTTTAAATTTTTTTTTCCTTTTAATGGACAATTTTCATGTAAAACAAAGTCAAACGAATGGTATTCGGTATTATAATTTTTTATTTATTTTTATTTTTGACAATTGGAACAAATTCTAAACCCAATGGTAGAAAAAAATTATCAATTTAATGAACAATTTTCATGAAAAATAAAGTCAAATGGACACCAAACTTTCAATATTTTTCAGGTGGAAAACTATACCAATCAAACACAATTAATTACAATTCATAGTAAAACAAATTCTAGGCAATTCAATTCTCAGTAAAACATTTTCTTTCTACCAATTTTCTACATTTGCAATCAAACGGACCCTAAAAGATCACAATGTGAGGTTTATCGTTCATTTATTACATAAAAAGTTTAGCCTAACATGGATAAAATAAAAGAACAATAAGAATAGTAAAAGGAAGACATCACCAAAAACTTGAATTAAATCTTGAAATTTGAAGTGAAAATCCTTGTTCTTGCCTTCTTGTTAGCTCTCCAATGTATTTTTCTCTCAAAGAAGGCGTAGTCTCCTAGTTCTGGACGAGTTTAGGGTTAAATATAGTCTCAAGATACCATTCCATATGTGATTGAGTTGAATAAGGAAACCAAATATTTCGTGCACAGAATATACCATGCGATCGCACGGTAGTCCCCATGCGATCGCATAGGCCAACTAATTTGCTCCAAAATGTTCATGTTGAAGGCTGGGGCAACTGCATGGAATTTAAACCATGCGATCGCATGGTTTCCATATTTTTTCCGTCGGACAGATTTCAATATTTTGATCATATCTTTCTCTCACAATATCCGATTGAGGTGATTTAAATCGCGTTGGGAATTTTACTCAAATGGCTACAAATTTTTCAGAAATATAAATCTTCAAATTCGAATGTCTTATATTCCAAAAATTGGTCTTAAACTAAGACTGAAAATTCGAAGCATAACTTTTTCGGTTAGAAATTGATATGTGATAGTACTTTAACTATATTTCATCTATTTGGCTTTTTTCCTTATCCAATTGATGCCTAGCACTCTCAAAACTTCATCGTGAGATCGACACAACTTCTCCATAATTGCACTTAATTTCTCAAACTTTGATGAATGCTTCATTTAAGCCCATTTTTTTACTTGTTTTTCCTAATTTCCACTGCAATCATCATTATTGTCCCGCAAACACAAATTACAATGAATTAAGCTATATTTCGCACATTTATCGACAATTATCCATATTTGTGAACTTAAATGAACGTGTAAAAACATCCTTATCATGTGGTAGAAAAGTAATGAAATTTTTTAAATTTGTGTGTAATATTATTTTATTTGATGAATGTGTGGTTGAAATGACAAAAATAATAATAATGTAATGTAATGAAAAAAATGAGGGCCAAACGGGGGCATAGTGTATTACACGTATTAAATTAATCCTTACATTTTACACAATAATTTGTAATCCTCCATTATTGATATTAATAAATTCCCCTCTTCTACTCGTAACTCGTGATATATTTTTACCACGTAAATCTTGTGTTCTAATTTGATTTTTTTTTTACCATAGTATATGTGTTCCTTTATTTGCTAACAAGTGGTATTAGAGTATGTACGTACCGGTTAGTTTGTTAGCATAAACTAAAGTAAAAAAAATTATTGACAGTGGTTAACAAATAGAAATCAAAATATTTTTGATTTGGATTTTGCTACTTGTATATCAAAATGGTACATAAGCGGTTACCAAAAATGATATGGAGAGAAAAATATTGGATGAAAAAAGATGATTGTATTTTAAACTGACAAATGATAGAGTACCATGTGATATTATGCAATTCCTTATGTAAATCTTGATGTATATGTAGTAAGATCCTTTTGATTTACCCCAATTTTTTTTTATTATTCAATAAATCTCATAATTGAGCAACAATTTTCTCCTATATCATTTCCAATCCTCAAGTTTTCTGATAGCATGCAAATTTATAGAAACATAATGAAATGGAAAAATCTTGCAATCCTTACGTTATCTACTTGGTGATAGTTCGACAAAACTTTTGATAAAAAATTAGCAGATTTTGCGACATACGAGTGTAAAATTTTATTCTTTATCCGATCAAAAGTAGTCTTATCTTAGCCCATGTCTGACAATCATTATTTTCAAACTTTTTTCCTATATACCAATTTTCAACCGCAAATTCACGTAATAAAATATTCTGCACGTAAATTCAAATTTTTTTTCCTACTTTTTAATCACACATTCTCTTAAATTTTACTATTTGATGATACACAACATTACCACAACACGACCATAAACTCAAGTTCATACTATTCTTAATTACTTAGTTCTATCCTAATCAAGCCATGTCTCATTACATGGAAACAACTATGTTCGGTGATGATTTAATTGTGTTCTAAGCAAACTAGTTTTATTTTTCCCTATTTGAAGAAAACTCGAGTTTTGTCTCTAATCTAATCAGATAGAGTCGGAGTTATCGTGCCTTTGTTTCACGGGTAACCTTTTCTTAGCACAGAAAGGGACACCGTGCGGCAGTAGTCTGCTCCGCTAGACTACCTTCCGCTTATTCCTCGGTCGCGTCGGGACGAAAGTAAATTTTGATTACAATTTTAAGAAAGCGTGCAACATGAAATTGAACATGATGGAAAATAACTGATCATTGATTGCTAAAAAGCAGGACATTACAATAGACGAAAGCAGGAAATTACAAATGGCTAGTGCAGGGGGAAAACACTAGTAAGCTTGAAATAGTTTTGAAAGACCAATACCCCCTATAATAGACTTCGGAACAAAAACCCAAATAACGGGAGTAGACGTTATTTGGCTCTAGAATCATACTTTTTCTTTTCTATTTTCTATCTATTTTACGAATTAAATAAATATTTACAACACGTAGCTTAAGCAAAGCTGCAGCCCGTGACATTCTCCCCCATTTGTTTTGGCGATGTCCTCGGAGCCATTGAGTATTCTTCTCGCTGTTGCATCCGCTCCATTTGACCAAGTACTCTTGAAGATATTTTCTTGAAGCTCGAGTAGTTTGGTAGCCAAAAATCTTTTCAGCAACCTTTATCTCTGGTAGTTTCATTTTAAGAACTGGTTGCTTCAAATCTGCAGACTTCAAGTACTGTTTCTGATCGGTATCTGCAGTATGGAGGAGTAACGGTTGTTGGCCAGTAGAAATTTCAAAAGAACTCTTGTCTGGAGAAGAGCTCTTTTGAACATTGAAACACATCTGAGCCACATCCGAGAGTTTCACCCGAATTTCATGCGAAGCAGAGGTAAAGTGCTGAAAATAGTCTTCCAGCATAGAATTGAACTGCTCTGTCTGTCCGTCTGATCTTCGGTGAATAGTAGCATTTGTGCTCAAAGTTGAACCAAGAAGTTTGAAAAACTTGGTCCAAAATGTGCCAATAAATCGAGAATCTCGATCATTGACGATAGGCGATCCTTGTATTTGACAATATGCTTGAAAAAGAATTGAGCTGTCTCTTCGGCTGATACATACTTGGGCGCTGTGTTGACCGTCGAATATTTAGATAAGCAATCCATCCCGATGATGATAGTGCCAAAGTCTTCAACTCTTGGCAATCCACTGATGTAGTTCGTCGATCCACTTTCGACTGATTCATTCAAGATGGAAAGGGGCTCCAGTGAGTCGGTGGTCTCTTCGATTTCCTCTACTCGAAGAGAGCACAAGAATGAGGGTTCATTTCTCTTGAAACCCTTACCGTGTTGCATGGCTGAGACGCCTTTCTCGCCAGCTTTCCCAACCTGTGTGGGAATAATGAATGGTTTGCTCCCCATCATTATTAGTGAGTCAGAATGCGGCAACACTGCTGTCTTTGTATCCCGCAGATATTCCAATCCGAGAATCAGCTTGAAATCATCCATCTGAACTACCGACAAATTTGTCCTTCTTTCGAATGGACCTACTTTGATCGGCACCGATTGTGCTATTCCCGCTATTGGTTGAGCAACATAGTTGATCGCTTTGACTTTCCCCTTACCTCTCTCCAGAGCAAGTCCGAGCCGCTCTACTTCGAAACTTGCGAGGTAATTGTGCGTGGCACCAGTGTCCACCATAGCCCTGATTGGCTTTCCATTGATCCTCACATCAATGTACATTAGGCCTTTAACCTTGCAAGTGCGAGCCTTCGATTCTTCAATCTTCGACTCTTTTGAGGGACCGACGTCCCTTTTAGTAGTTCGGTGCAATAGTGTATTGCACGAATGCGAGAGTGCACCAATTACATCCTCGTCTCCTTCGGAGTCGGTGTCGCCACGACAGCTAGCTTGTGGGGTATTTCTCTTCGAACCTGAGCCCCCAGCTAGTTGACAGTATGCATTCACCATCCGTTTCTGAGGACACTCTGCCACCGGTGAGGTCCTTCACATAGAAAGCATTTCAATCTAGGAGCGACATCAGATCTGCCCTCCTTTGCTTTTCCATGATTCCAGTCAGAACTGGAACTGCCGTTATGGTTTCCTTGACGGCTGTTGTGAGATTTTCTCGGTGAGTTACTCTGGCGGTTGCCTTGATAGGGTCCTCCCCTATTCTGAGAGTAACGCTCTCCCCCATTTGAGTTCGAGCTGGGTCTGTAAGGTCTCCTTCCACCTTCAACAGACTGACTATTTCCCGAAGGTCGATCCTCTCTCGACTCGGGTTGATAGTCGTTTGCACATTCGGCAGCTCCCATAGCCGCGCTTAAATCAGTGACCTTCTGTCTCTGAAGTTCCGTGCGTATCCACGGTTTCAATCCTTCCATGAAGGTGAATAGCTTATTCTTCTCTGACATATCTCTGATATTCAGCATATGCCCCGAGAAGGCCTTCACATACTCCCTGATAGAGCTTGTGTGTCTCAGTTTTCGTAAGGCCTGACGTGCCTCATATTCCACGTTCTCTGGGAAGAACTGAGATCTGATTGCTTCCTTGAGAAGATCCCAAGAATCAATTCGAATTCTGTTGGCTTGAATGTCAACATACTTCGTTCGCCACCATAGCTTTGCATCTCCACCTAGATACATGGTAGCTGTTGTGACCTTTCTCGCTTCGTCCCTGATCGACGCCGCAAGAAAGTATTGTTCCATATCGAACAAGAAGTTCTCAACTTCTTTAGCATCACGTGCACCTCCGTAGGTACACGGTTCTGGAATTCTGAGCCTATGCACCGCCTCATGTGCGATGGCTTGTCCGTTGCCAATCGCTCGCTGAAGAACTAGTAACTGAGTTCTCAACACTCCCATCTCATCCTGCAAATCAGGTATGATAGCAATAGCTTCAGTCATAGCTGCGCATGCCTCTTGGCATTCATCCAGTTGGATGCATAATTCCCGATTTTTCGTCTGTGCCGCCTCGGCCTTATCCCCGAGGTTCTCCATGGCAAAACACAACCTAGTGTTCGTCACCTCAAGCGCCTCCAAATGCTGTCGGGTGTTCCTCTTTTGAACATCTACCACCTCCGTGGTGTTCGAGGAATTTGGATCAGTTTCCATAGCTTTCTTAACGAGATCTTGAGCCGCAGCTCTGATACCAACTTTCACGGGTAACCTTTTCTTAGCACAGAAAGGGACACCGTGCGGCAGTAGTCTGCTCCGCTAGACTACCTTCCGCTTATTCCTCGGTCGCGTCGGGACGAAAGTAAATTTTGATTACAATTTTAAGAAAGCGTGCAACATGAAATTGAACATGATGGAAAATAATTGATCATTGATTGCTAAAAAGCAGGACATTACAATAGACGAAAGCAGAAAATTACAAATGGCTAGTGCAGGGGGAAAACACTAGTAAGCTTGAAATAGTTTTGAAAGACCAATACCCCCTATAATAGATTTCGGAACAAAAACCCAAATAACGGGAGTAGACGTTATTTGGCTCTAGAATCATACTTTTTCTTTTCTATTTTCTATCTATTTTACGAATTAAATAAATATTTACAACACGTGGCTTAAGCAAAGCTGCAGCCCGTGACACTTTGTTTCATGTCATTTGAAAATCCTGCGAGTCTATCCCTGTTCGGATTGCTGGCTGCCTCTCGAATGAAAATCCTCGTTCTTCATAGACAGATAAAACAGGGAATGTGAAACTTGACACAGCACATTAGTGTATATGAATCATAATCTGGCATTTATAAACAGAATCAATGAACTCTCATGTTTATGTATACATTCACAATGAATTCAAACTGAAAAAAAACAAAAGAACTTTAGCAAATCTATCTCCTCGTCCCGGAGCCTCATGTTCCGATCTTCCTCACGTAGATCACAGTCGAACAAGAACAATGCACACTCTGTACTACACGGCAAATCACGAGCTAACGAACTAGAAATAAAAAAGGTGCATGCTAAATCATGACTTATTACAGATAATATGTACATACAAGGAAAATCCATAACATGTCGCGAAATCTACAACACTGTCCTTGCAATATCGTCTTGATTAGGATGATACTGGAGCTTCTCTGATGTAAACTGTTTATGAAGACAATTCGATCAGCTCGAGTTATAGTTTACTATCCAAAGTCAGAATGTAAACTGAAAACTTCAAGTAAATTGCAATACATACATTCATGCTTAAAAGTTACTTTGTATGAAAGTAAGATTTGATAGTGAAAAATGTTGCTTTCGAAAATCGTGTTTAGCGAAATAAGTAAGTTGAAGCTGAACCATATTCTAAACCATCAATCCAAACAAGTAAAATAAAAAGAAAAAAGAAAAAAATCAAGAAAATTAAGAATTCGATTTAACAATTTTTTTTACAAATGAAAGTTGACCTTAGAAACTGTCTCCTCTATATGTCTTCCATCTTCAAGATCCGGTAACTGAACAGCCAAACAATCCCTTGGAGTCTCAAAGGAAGACAAAGAAAACTGCTTAGAAACCACACCTACATCAAAGTAAATCAAACCGGAGCTCGGAATATCGACTCTGATTTCTTTAACCGGAAACCACAAGAACAAATCCTGAGCAGAGATCCCAGAAAGCCCGTCGATCTGCCCGTAACTTAAGGTGCCCGAAACATTCCTACGGTAGTGCAGTTCATTTTCAAACTTGGCAGTGCAGGCTTGATCTAAATGAACTTCGAAATTCCCTGAATTGTCCAAGGTGAAGTCTTTTACTCCTTTCGGAAGCAAGCCCATGGGCAGCCCGTGAAGCTTAAGCACTTCATAAATGGAGGATTCATTGGATTTAACTACTGATAGCAATGACCAGACGAAGAGAGTGGATATTAGGATGGAAAAATGGCGGAAATAAATCATTTTTTTGTGAAGAATTGTGTGTTTTCTTTATGTTATAACATTAAAAAAAAAAAAAAAAAATCCTGGCTAAAAGAATTATTGAATTCGCCTAAGGTTTAAGAGAGAAAGTGGCCGCAAGAATCCAGACAGGTTTAGGAGAACAAACTGGCCAATCGTATTTATCTCAATAGGGGTAAATTAGTAATTTCAATTGTGGGATATAACATCTGTAGACAAATGTCGGATTGTCTGAGGAACGGGGGTTGACGAATGGAGCGTGACATGACGCGCTTATTGTGGGAGTCATTAGACGTATATGCATGAAAAATAACGAAGAAAAAGGATTGGCGATTTGTCGTGGGATTTAAGTACAGTATAGACCTTCCAGCGCGTGCCTTTGAATGTGTTTTTGGTTTCAATCATGCTACTTGTACCGAAATTTTTGACAACTTTGTTGACATAATACCACATGGCGGCCCCCTACGCAGGCGCCCCCCAATAGGGAGCCGCCATGTTGCATTATGTCAACAAAGTTGTCAACGATTTCGGTACAAATAGATTAATTCTTTTGGTTTTGATAGAAGAATTCAAGAAACAGACGTACGAGTTTTATTTTATCCATTTGAAAAGATTTCTACTTGATAAATGGGTTGAATAGTTCATCGATTTGTGGACTCGACTTACTTCATCTCGACTCGATTTATGAATTGTTTGGGTTGGCTTGTGCGTACAAGCATATTTATCTTGAGACTTGAGCTCACGAATGGCTCATTTTTTGGTTCATTTTTGGATTTTTATATTAATTTTTTTAAAAATATGTCAGTTTGTAAACTTATGGACATCTCATATCCACACGAGCTAAATGACTAAACCGAACCTTGTCAGTGGACACGGACTAAATTCGTACATAAGATTGAGTCTAGACTATATGCTTCTACTTCTTGTATAAGTACTTTCTACAAAGGCTATTAGATCCACTTCATCTTAAATCTCTTCCAATCCAATTTCAAAAAAGTATTTTAAGATGCTCAAAATAATTTCTTAATTTTAAAAGCGATTTTCAACTTTTTCAAATGTTCTGGTAAATTGACGTTAGGACAATTGGAAAGTGAGGTGGGGTAATAGACTAATAGTATAGGAAATTAATTCAAACGTCTAGCTGTATCTGTCATGTATGCACATGAAAAAATTATTATTGTCCAAAGCAATTCATTTATGTTTTGGAAAATGACGTTTGTACAGACAAATTTTATACAGAAAAATTATAGACACTCACATGGAGATGAGCCCATGTGAATCCCCATTGCCGCGAGCTCGGCTCGTTGGGTGGCGAGCCGAGCTCGCCCGAGTATGGGCCGAGCTGGCTCAGCTCGACCTATTGACATCTCTACATGCTACATTGCCTCCTCCTTGACAAATAGGTTGACATAATGTCATATATAATTTTATCATTGGACTGTTTTAATCATTGTCATCATTTTCATTCCCCTACGTATCTGTCAAGGAGGAGGGTAGATATCATTGGAAATTCATTTAGTAATGCTTAGTTCATAGATGGGAACCTTCATTAATAACCCATATATGCACCTTCTTGTGTCCCTACATTAAATGGTAAGCGTTACGACTTTAATGCACAATTTATGAACATAAAGTGATCTAATGTCCTATTAATTGACTTGAGAGTAATAAAGTTTGAAAGATTGGGGACCGCTCAAAGAATTAAAAGCATAAAAATTACAAGCAATTTCTTAAAGATTGGGTACGTCCTTTTAATTTATAAAATATATATATATTAGGTTTAAGCAACGTGCAATGCATGTTTGCTTAGTTTATATTTAATAGTTTTGTTTAAGAATTAATTTGTTATTAATAAAGATATAATTTTTTGGTTAATTAAATAATTAATGATGTAATGTTTATGTAATTGATAAATAATTAAATAAAGTGCTTCTCTCTGTCATTTCCAACCCAAAATCACAAACAGAAAACTCAAGGTATGTTAAGGGGTAAGAAGATGAATTTACTTAGGTTCCATTTGATTCTCATTAATGTATAATGAGAATGAAAAATATAGTCGTTATTGGACCCCACACAAGAGATAGAAATTCAAAATTGATAGATTGATGTGATGGATAACGGTCATATTTTTCATTTTTATGGGTTTTTAATGAGAAACAAACGGAGGCTTAAACGTTTTGCATGACTTAGTCTTTACTCTTTTTTAAGTAATAATGCAATTCATTTTATCGCTAAAGTATGATATGTATTACGATAATATATGTATATCATGTGTTAGACTTAGTATTGGTAAGTGATGGGTAAATTTTCGAGGACGAAAATATTTTAAGCGGGTGAAAATGTAATACCCCCGAAAATTTTCATAAAATATAATTCAATTTTTATATACTATATTTTAGTATTTTGAAAGTTATGGACTAAATGATACATTTATCAAATTATATTTTATTTGTGTCAAATATTTAGATATTGATAGAGTTATCGTAAATATATGAATATTGGTCTCGTTGGATAAATCGTAATTAGATACATAAATCAGATTTGAGAAAAAGTCGATTCCGATAAGTTAGCTCCAAGATATTTTAGTTTGAAGGAATTATTAAAAGCTAATTTATTATTATTATTATTATTTAATTATAATTTTGAAAGTAGGGGTGATGAAAAAAGATTTTCCGTTAAAAATAAGAAATTCCGTTAGTTTTTCCGTTAAATTAAGAAATTTCGTTAGTTTTTCCGTTAAACCAACATATTCTGTGTAATAGCCACTTTTTATATATAGAAAGATATATATAAATTAGAAATAATTTAAAGAAGAAGTATAGAAGCCTATATTTTGCAAAGTGTGTAGTTTGTACATATACAAAAGACTCATAAGATGTTTTACTAATGAAGTAGTTTATTTACAAAGTTTCATTTGGTTTGAACTTAACTCTCAAGTCTCAACACAGCTATATAACGATATATACAATTTCATATTCTCACAAATATATAATAGGTCTTATATTTTATATTACGATATTTTATGATGAGAATTTTTATCCACAACATTCCATGTTTCCCATTCAAGAGACAACATAATTAAAAATAGGACTCGTTGGTCCCATATAGAATGGGACAAGAATCCTTCTAGAAAATCCTCCCCAACAGTGAACTCGGCAAAAAATGTGGTCGTAATTATGAAACTTCAAATGTAATAAATTTTTATGAACTTATTGAATGTACGCATCAAGTGCCTTCTTAATGCACAATATATGAATGTAAAGTTAAAGTGGTCTAAGATCATTTATCAAATTATTTTTTTTCACAAGGGATCATGATGTCTTTATGTGAGATATGTGGTCTCTTATTAGTTCGTATTCGTGGTGCATGATTTCATGAAAAGAAATCGTCGCATATTCCTTAAACTTGTTTAGAGTAAATAAATGTTCAAAGATTGGTGGCAGCCTCGCAAATTGCAAAATGATATAAAGGGGGCAAAATGACATTTTAGTAATTTCTAGGGGGCAAAATGAAATACCATCAAAAGTTGTCAATAAAGTGATAGACAGAGCACAACGGCTCGATTCTCAAGAACTGGCGAAAATGAGTATCGAGTGTCCGCCACCATTTAATCTGCCTTTTTTCACAGCTCATTCACACGCAGTCGCACAGAATCAAAGATCCCACAATTCCATAACCCCCGCACCCCTCTCTCTCTCTCACACACACACACACACACACAGAGATAAGACACTGCTACTCTTGTGCACCGTCATAATTTCTGATCAATGCTTTTAAGATCACCGTATAATTGCTGTTTTCTCTGCTTCATTTTGGTCCTATACTTGATAGCAGTTGGTTTAGCAGGAGACCCATATGTGTTCTATGACTGGACAGTCTCTTACATCACTGCGTCCCCTCTTGGGGTTAAACAACAGGTCCTCAGTTTCATTTTAATTTCATTTCTGCTTTTTTGTTCTAGACCCTTTACGTTTTTAACTTTAATTATTATGTTTAACATTAGACTGTGAATTCTGGTTGTATGAAAATTCACTTTGTGCATTTAGGCAGCTTGTATACTGATACTGCTCACTCAATCAACTTGTGTTGTTTTTGAACTTAGTTTTGTACATTAAGTTTTTACTAACGATTATGGAATTGGGGGTAGCGATGTACTGTTGAAGTTTAAAGAAGTTGGAACTGGAAATTTGGTTTGTCACTTGTATGCTTCGAGACTGCCGATGGCAGTTTTATAACTGTTCTCTTCCTAGTTTCTATACCAAATTAAGGCATTGGTATACGGAATTTAGTGAGAATTGGGGTTTGTAGTCAAGAATCGAACTTTTTTGAAAATGAACACGTGAATTTATGGGCTTCAATCTATGATGTGCATCATCTAGAAATGAAGCCTTGAATCATAATTTTGGGATTGCATTTTACTCGATGAAGGCGTGGTTAAATATTTTATAATAGTTTTTTTCAAATTTTCCCGTATGAAGTGAAATTTCATCAAAATTCTTATATTTTCTCAATATTGCATTCACGTTATTAGCTCTGTCCCTTTGCACGACTTCTATGAAGGAAGCAGTGGGTGAACTGCAGGTGACCAGGAACAGGGAGGATCACTTTATCTATAGGAAGAAGCAAGCCTAGTTAGTGCCCATAGGAGTCGTTGCTCACTAGCCCCTTTCGTCCCTTCCAATGCACCAAAGAAAGAAAGAGGAATTCTTGACTATTAAAGACATGGTATGTTAATGGATAAAATCACACATCGAATAAAAATGACACTGACTAATTTATAAGGGTTTGGGTCATTTCTCTTGATAATGTTGACCTTTTAAGATAGAATCTCAAATTTTAATATGGTATCAGAGTCCATCAAGTTTCAACGAGCAATTCGATCCAATTCAGACTCAAAAAATGAACACCCGAATTTCAATATTGGTCCTACTCAAACGAGCTACTATCTTGTTAGAGCATGGTAAGAGATAAAATTTTACATCGAATAAAGATAAAAATATAGACCAACTTATAAGGGTTTTTAATAAGGTTGAACTTTTAAGATGGAACCACAGGTCTTAACATGATATTAGAGTTCATTAAGCTTCAATGAGCTATTCGATCCGATGAAGACTCAAAAAAATGAGCACGCAAATTTCAAGATTGGTTGGCTCAAACCACTATCTTGCTAGGGTATTGTTAAGGGATAAAATTTCACATCGAATAAAGATAAAAATATAGACCAACTTATAAGGGTTTTTAATAAGGTTGAACTTTCAAGATGGAACCACATGTATTAACATGGTATCAGAGCTCATTGAGCTTCCATGAGCGATTCGATCCGATTAAAACTAAAAAAATGAGCATGTGGATTTCAAGATTTGTTTGCTCAAACAAGTCACCATATTGCAGGAACATGTTAATGGATAAAATCTCACATCAAATAAAGTTGAAAAAATAGACCAATTTATATAAGATTTGAGCTACTCCTCTTAATAAGATTGACCTTTTAAGATGAAACTCCAAATCTTAACATGGTATCAGAGCCCATCAATCTTCAACGAGCAATTCTATCAAATTAAGACTCAAAAAATGAGCATGCGGATTTCAAGATTGGTTTGCTCGAACGAGTCACCATCTTGCGGTGCATGTTAAGGGATAAAATCTCACATCGAATACTTATTTTCATAAGGTTGAACTTTTAAGATAGACCCCTAAGTCTTAACTTGGTAGCGAGCCATAAATGAGCCTTGTCGTAGTATTAGGAGTGATGAATAAACTTTTGAGCACTACATTGAGATATTGGAATGAAAAATTCAGATTTGTTCCAACCAAACTATATCTCCTACAAGTAACAAATTTAGCAAGAGAATTAGCAACCAAGTTTCCTGACAGTTTCACAATAAGTAGATGTGCAACTAACCATTATTAATAATTATAAGACCATACTAACTAGGCTCGGACAATACAGTTAACAAAATAGTTTTACTGTTAACCATAGGCGATTGCACAGGGATTCAAATTAGGGGATGGAGGTTGCACTGTAGCATGGTAAATACGTAGGACAGTTTGTTAAACCTCGCTGACGTACAATTTTCCAATTAAGAAATAAATGGCGATCCAAATATCTCTCTCGTGAGATTATTTGCTGTAATTGAGCATGAGAGAACAGGCTTTACTCTTTAAGGTATTGAACTTCGTAACTAAATCTTGCAATATCAAGAGCTTTAAGCTTTAAAAATATTATGATTTTAGCATATTGAACGAGACTATGCCGAGGTTTTCAGTTTGATGTTTTGTAACTTTGTAATTGGAATATGAACACATTTCTGGCTCAAATGAAAGGAACTCAATCCAAACATTAGAGAGCATCTTGAACATAAATAATCCAAAAACAATTCCGGCTAACTTCTTACAATTTTCGATGATTTGGTGATTCATCATTAATATTAATGTTTTAACATGACTTATCATGATGCAAATGTGAACTTGTGAGCTAGGCATTAGTCCAGTGGTAAAAAGAGAATGGGTTCAACTCTCACCACAGAACCGTGGACTATTTGTTCAGTTTTGTATTGGACTCATACACACATAAGGGGAAAAAATGAAGAGTTTCATAGTGGTTGTGTAGGATCGAGGGCAAGCTATACCGGATACTGCTCAAATTTTTTAATTTTCTCAATAACCCAAGCTTGAAGTTGGTCCACATCCGGGTCTTGGCAGTATTTGTTGCCATGACCAGTCAAACAATCCCCTCAACAGGAATTGCCTCTACTACTAATTGTACTCACAAGTTGAATCTACTACTTAGGACCTAGCGTTTTACGAAAGCTACAATCAATGGCATTGATGGTTCTCAATTATTTTAATCTTCTTTCAAGCCCAAGCACAACATGTTGACTGTGAATCTGCCACCCTCCGAGCCTCCTCCACGAGTGCTGTTTTTGCCATACCAGGGCCAACAGATTTACATTATTCACAAGGTCGATTAGGTCTTCTATATAAGTACACATTTCTATAGAGAAGATATGTTAACCTATGCAATATGCTTTTGTCTGAAAGTATTTTTTTAGTGCTAGGTCTTTATACCTTGATTTGGCTGGCATTTGTTGGAAATTTGGTTTTTTTTGTCGTCATTAGTTTTCTTTGATATCTCCATAATTGTGATTTTTGGGGGTGTTTTCTAACTTTTACTAATTTCTTTTATTGTCACGCCTTATGGGACTCCATAACTAAAGGAATTGGAACAGTCTAATAGAGCATAACTGGAATAATATTTTCCCTTCTCTTTTCACTCATTAGTCTTTCTTCAAAAAAAAAAAAAAAATCACTTTTGATACATGTTTATTTGTTATATCTCCTCTTCAATTTTGTACAACACCAACGAAATGCCTGCAACTGACACCTAAACATTATATTTCAGGTGATTGGCGTAGAAGGACTATTTCCCGGCCCCATTTTGAATGTCACCACAAATTGGAATGTCGTTGTCAATGTCAAAAATAATCTCAATGAACCATTTCTTCTCACATGGTATATCACTGAATCTTGATCCAAATATGATATATGATGATTGTGATTTAATTGTGCTAGTGAAGTGCAGGAATGGCATTCAACATAGAAAAAATTCGTGGCAAGATGGTGTTACAGGCACAAATTGTCCCATACCTGCTGGTTGGAATTGGACATATCAGTTTCAAGTCAAAGATCAGATAGGCAGCTTCTTTTACTTCCCTTCCCTTGGCTTCCAGAGAGCTGCGGGTGGATATGGAGGAATCATGGTTAACAACAGAGATGTCATTCCTGTACCTTTTGGAACGCCGGATGGAGATATTACCCTCTTTATTAGCGACTGGTACATAAAGAGTCATAAGGTTGGAACTTAGAAGAGATGATGTATTTCTCAATTCTTATATTCCTGCTTTAAAATGTAGTCTTTGTGCCTCTGACATAGTAACCGTTGTTTATGGGGTAATAGGAACTTAGAAAAAATATTGGAAGTGGAACTAGCCTTGGAACTCCTGATGGTGTTCTGTTTAACGGATTAGGCCCTTACAGATTTGATGAAAATCTTGTGCCAGATGGTATTACTTATCAGATAATAAATGTTGATCCAGGTATCTCTTTGTAGCTTTACATTCTGCTAAATGCTGAATTTTGCGGTGCTTAGATATGTGGTATATATGTGCTTTCACATGTTACAATTGCTATTGTTGAATGAACATAAATATTAAACTTGATTTTGAGATTTCTAAAATGAAAAAGAAAATTTAAAAAAATCCTACTGGCTGAAATTCGAGCAAAAGACCCAGGACAATTAATTGGTTTTACTGGTCTATGCTTCATTAGTTTGAAGCAGTAACATACACATTTCATAATGAACAAGAACCTAGTCATGGCCACAATATGGATGATAATCAAGATGGAAAGCTCCCCTGTCGTAACTGATATTTTGATGAATAGGAAGATTTTCAGCCTTATATCTGTTAAAGATTCTTGAAGAGTATCTTCTCAAACATCATACTCAACGTAGAAGAAGGGATTTTTTGTTTTTTCAACAAATCATTTCGAATGTGGGTTTGGAGGTCCTACAGTGAAATAATTTTTGCTACTTTACAGGCTCCTGTAGGTACTTTTTAAAATTCAATTTGACTAGACAATTACGGACAATGTTTCCCTTTCTGCTAGGGTTTTTCAGTGAATGTATTTTGGAAGACGCATTTTGGGAGGAATGTACTATTCTTCTTATCTGTAGCTGACCCATAAAACTGGAATCAGGCTTCTGGAGATGAATTGAGTTTCAACACCAAATACCCCAAAATAGGAAACCATTGTGCTTGTTTTTGCATGTGTCTTCATTGTAAATCAATCGACTTCTCTTAATTTGGTTTGTGTGAAATGTAGCTGTGTATTTATAAACATTTAACTTAATTTGTCATACATGCAACAGGCAAAACCTATCGCCTACGGGTACACAATGTTGGAATCTCAACTAGCTTGAATTTCAGAATCCAGAATCATAACTTGGTTCTTGTTGAGACCGAAGGATCTTATACTGTACAACAGAACTACTCAAACATGGATATCCATGTGGGTCAGTCATACTCATTCTTGGTAACAATGGATCAAAATGCTAGTAGCGATTATTATATTGTTGCCAGTCCACGGTTTGTCAATTCCTCAGCCTCGTCCAAGGCTACTGGTGTTGCTATACTGCACTACTCAAATTCACTGGGGCCAGCTTCAGGTCCTCTTCCAGACCCTCCTAACGAATATGAGACGTCATTCTCAATGAATCAAGCAAGATCCATAAGGTTGCACGTAAACATATTAGAAATATCTCTAGATTTTAGCCTTCATTTTACGATAAATGACACGCATTTCACTCTACAATATGTGGTTTGGAATAAGTAAGACTGGTTTTTTAACCTGTAATGCTCATCAATACAAGGTATATGGTATATGATCCTTGGAATAATTGGAATTTCATATTATACAAGGAAGCAAGGCAAATAATGCTAAAGTATTGCTTCATTGTGAGACTTTCCTATTTATAATTTTGCATCATGTTTCTTTGCATTCAATAGCTTAGCCAACATATTAGGTCCTTCCATATTATAATCTTGAGCTGACTTCATATACCGTGTCGTAATACAGAATGAATGTTTCTGCTGGTGCTGCTCGCCCAAATCCACAAGGATCTTTTAAATATGGCGAAATTACTGTGACTGATGTATATCTCATCCTCAATAGGCCTCCAGAGCTTATTGATGGGAAATGGCGTACTACTCTTAATGGAATTTCATACTTATCCCCTACAACACCACTTAAGCTTGCGCAGCAGTTTAATATCCCAGGGGTCTTCAAGCTTGACTTTCCAAACAGGCTGATGAATAGACATGCAAAAGTTGATACCTCTGTAATCAATGGAACTTTCAAAGGATTTATGGAAATTATATTCCAAAACAATGATACCACTGTTCAAAGTTACCATTTAGATGGCTATGCCTTTTTTGTCGTTGGGTAAGCACAAGCTTTTAGCATAAATTCTCTGCCCTACCGTTTTTATGTTAGTTATTGGAAATTGGGAATCCATTTGTCTCATATTTTTTATGCGGTGACAGGATGGATTACGGAGTGTGGACAGAGAACAGCAGAGGAATTTACAACAAATGGGATGGTGTAGCTCGATGCACTACGCAGGTTATCATAGTCCTGAAATTTTGTTTCCTAGAGTTTATTATTGTTGCAATTGCTTGAAAGGTGCCTTAATTCCTTTATTTATCAGAAATTGAATAGACAGTAGCTTTGACTAGTCTTCACCATTATATTTGTCCAGTAGTCTAAATTTGATTTGCCAAAAGAAAGAGACGAGTTTAGACTGAGCTTTGTTACGATATAGAATAAGAATGCATGTGGTTGAACAAACAAGTTTTCTGCTTCTTTAAGATGCAAAACAGAAGCCAGAGATATAAATAAAGTATACATATGTCTAAACTGGTACTCAGTGATTTGATGGCTTTCCTTGACAATGCTAAACTTCTTATCCACATGAGCACATGGTTGTCCCATGTTTCCTGATACCATTGCCTGTTGTTATTTATGGGATATATTTATTTAGTATTTCTGTTCTCTGCACTCATTTGCTTCAAAAAAATTTATATCAAGGTTTGGTTTTTTGTCTTCATTAATATCCACTGGTACTTCTTTAACAAGATTGGGGATATCTTGACAATATTTTAGCTTTAAAACGGCAGTTATGCATTGATAGTATGCTTGACCTGATTGCAGGTGTTTCCTGGTGCTTGGACTGCTATTTTAGTTTCTCTTGATAATGCTGGAATGTGGAACCTCCGTGCACAGAACCTTGATTCATGGTTTCTTGGCCAAGAAGTTTATGTCAGTGTGGTGAATCCCGAAATTGACAAAACTGAAGTTCAATTGCCCGATAACTCAATCTATTGTGGCGCTCTCTCATCCTTGCAGAAGTAAGATATAATAATATATGTTCTTTCTTACCAACTCACTAAAGACATCAATACTGCTTTCTTGGTTAATCTTTTGATTGGAAATGTTTAAAGTTTCCCTGCTCTTGTTATTTGACTCTTTATCAGTATCTAGTCAGCACATTTCTTCTAATTATTGAATAATTTGGAATTGCTGTTAATAAGATTTTCTATACTCTGTTACTTTTTGAATACTGCAGGGATCAGGCTCAAAGAGTCAACTTCTCCGGTGCATCACCTTCTGCTAAGATGGTTAAATCTGTTCTGATTGCAATTCTAATAGCCTTAGTAGGATCTTTTATCTGGTAAAACATAACTTGAAGCTTTGAATTGGAGACTTCGATTTAGATAAATAGAAAAAGGAAGTGTATAAAAGCTTTGTCTCTTTCTTGAGCTTAGCTGAGATTAAGGTTTTATCGATATTGTAAAAACAGCCTCTGTGAACATACCGCTGTGCAGTGTATATGAGATAATGTAAGGTTCGGAGCTGGTATTTTGTACAAGCTATTAGTTAATTGTATATGAAATGGTAACTATGGGATTCTTGATTCTTCTGTTGTAACAAAACTGGATTGGTGTTGTCCGTTATGGTTTAATAGACAGCAAAGACGCATCTCCTTCTTACCATTGACGTCTGATGCATTGTTTGCATTAAATTTTTTTACCATTCTTGTTATGACAGTTCTGATGGGGAAGCCAACGTTTAGAATTCTCAATTTTTTAGGAACTTCAAGAACTTGTGCAGTGCAATGCATCGAAATTTGCATTTTTTAAAAAAAATTATTCTCATCGAACTACGCATCTATTGAAGTCTTAAAGAGTATGTTGGTATGGAGTACTTGAAAACACCGAATGAGCTTAGGTGCTCTAGCTTCTTTTTCTTGCTTAGTTTTGTCACACACATATATTCGTGTATTCCTACTGTGTATACATTCGACGGATATAAATGTGAATTATCATTTTTTTAGGTGATGGTGCACGATGGCGATAGGTTTTCTGATGAGTGACTAATATTTGTACTCTTCCTATAGAGATATTTTTTAGGATGGTGGTGTTTGAATTAGGTTGTGAATGAATCATTTAGTGGGAATTAGAGGTTTATTTATAGACTCCAAGTGGCGCGCACAGTGATGTGGCAAGATGCTAGCTCATTGTGCTAGGCATGGTCGTCGAGTAGTTGAATACACCTAGATAGACCACAAGGTTAATGTGCTGCGGTCGACTATACATTGATAGTGAAGTTACTGTTACATTATTCAATATACTTGAAATGCGTTTTTATTCATGGAACAGAGTGACGGCAAGTGTTGAGCATACTAGTGCTTGATGGCATTATTCGAAGATAATGATTTTATTTCTTTGTTTTATCACAAATCTACATGACATTAAGCTCTTGTTTTGTTTAGATAAAGATTAGACTTTTAGTAATTTTTGACAAAAATTGTTAAAAGTGTTGGTCTCGCGAAATGTACGGTTGAAAAAATGAATTTGAGGAAAGATGAGTTAGACAAAGGAAATGGTGGCTAAATGATAGATCCAACTAAATGGGTTCCATATTCTTATATTTAATTGAATCTATCATTTTATTATCATATATACTTTCATACGGATGGTGCTAGCACACTAGTCATGTTGTCATTATTTTTAACGTAAATTCATGTTTTTCAATTGTTGAAATTTCCATCCGTTTTACTGCCAAGGGAATAATTATTCGTGGTTGTCTATTTACTAGGAGTCTGTCTGATAAAACTTTTCAGCAGATTAATAGCAAGAAAATGACCGTTGTTTTCAACCTCTGGATCCCACTTGTGAGTAAGGAAGTCAACTTTGACTGTTGAGATTGCTTCCCAACGGTACAAAAATCAATTTCTTGGCTTGAATAATTTATACCAGACAGACTCTAGATTGTATTCCAACGATGGCTCAAGTCATTAAAAGGAAACTTTCTCCGCCTTCCACTTATAAAATATAGTGAAGTTTCAAATTATTTTTCTATCTTGGTGAAGATAGTTCGTGTCTTCATTTTTTACAGAAGTATTTATGTCATCACACCTCTCTCCAAATGGTGCCCAACAACTACTATCAAGAGTTGGAAACACTAGTGCTGGACACGAGACTGTGAGTAGCCTCGAATCATCATAATATTGGTGAAAAAAAGTTATATTATTAATGTAATATGATACAATTATTGTTTGACATAACAACAATAAAATAATTATCTCATTTGTTTCATGCAACATATTAAGCACACGTTTGACGGTCGTAAGATAAAAAATATATATTTTTTTGAATAGTAATTTTTTTGGAGAATGTGTGGCTAAAAGTAATTTTTTTTTTTTTGGTTTACATGCAAACTATTTTATTACGTAAATGTGTGGTTGAAAATGAATGTGAGAATTAAAAAAAATTGTTTTAAAAGGGGACAAACATGGCTAAATTTTGCAAAATTAATTGAGAGAACATTTCTTAACAAAGTACGGATTAAAAATGGATTTTAATGTAAGTTAAAGTCAAACAATTAATATTAATCACATCTTTCATGGTCCCACAACTTTTCAACCACACATTTCAAAATTTTTTATTACAATCTGCTAAAAATCTAATTTTAATCCTGACCGAACATACACTAAATGTAACAAATTCAAATCCAATTTAGTTAGAAGATTAGCAATAAACATGTCATAGTTATAAGTATGAACATTATATCCACCTTAAATATGTTATTTTTAGAATAGACAAATGGACAAGATTTCAATGTTTTTCCCTTTAATACTGTCCATTTAGCATAGACAAATGGATAAGGTTTCAATGGTTTTTTTCCCCTTTGACACTGTCGATTACCGTCACCTCATATTCAACTAGTAATTGCATTCCATCTTTGTTTTTACCTAAATTGTGTCAAAAGATTTGGGCAGCGAACAGTGTCAAAAAAGATTTGGGCTGTTTGTTCAAGCACTCTCCACACCCCCGTTTCCTCTTTCTAATTCGCTTGCCTGATGCCTCGTAAGCAAAGTTCAACTCGATCAAAGCCCATCCATTTATTAGTCTCATTATAGAAACAGATTACATAAAAAAATTTCCCCTTTCTCCAACTCAGCTTTTCTATCTCCAACCATGTTCAAGAATATTCACTTGTACTTTACCTTAATGTTAATTTTAGTCCATATTCTTGTCCCTTCACAATCACTGCCTGAAGGTGCACTGATTACACAGATTCCAGGTTTCAGTGGCACTTTCCCTTCCAAACATTATTCTGGGTAAGAATGTTATGAATTTCTTGTTTTTTGTGCTTATTTTGATGCTTTTGTTAATGGGTCTTTGGAATTATCGTTTTATTCATCTGGGTTTTGTAGATATGTGACGATCGATGAAGTTCATGGGAAGAAATTGTACTACTATTTTGTTGAGTCTGAAAGAAATCCATCCACGGATCCTGTTGTTCTTTGGCTAAATGGTGGTCCTGGCTGCTCGAGCTTTGATGGGTTTGTTTATGAGCATGGTAATGGAAATGTTAATGTTTTTTATACAAGAATTTGAGTTTGAATTTGTCAAATGATTGAAGATGACGCTGTAAAGATATTAATCTTTTGCATCCTATGTTGGATGCATAATGAGTTCTGAATCAGAGGGCAGTTTTATCAAATGCTGGTTTCCATTTCTTGAATTGGGATTTTCGGGAAAGAAATAAATTGATTTTTTAGCATTATACTCGTGAATTAATTGGATATCTTGGATAATATTTAATTTAACTAGAATCAGTTTATGGATTTTTAACTGAATTATAAAATTCTGTTGTTCTTGTTCGATTTAATGATATTCAGAATTTGTTAGTTTGGACTTCCCAGCTTTCTCTGCATATTTTCATCTAGTGAGATGGGTTGTGTTCTTTATCTACTGCAATGGATTCAAGAATACAAGAGTCAAGACATCAATATTTTTGAGTTCAGCGATAATAAAGAGTTCATTTTGAAAATATGATGTTATCGAGCATTAATTGTAGATATAATTCAGTCTTTTCATTTATTGATGCACCGGAATGAAAATTATTTTATTTATCAAAATAAATAATGAATATCATTTTGGTGTTCTTGCCGATAAAGAAAAGTATAAGGGATCACTATATATATGTATATATATATATTTTTTTACAGCTCTGTTTGTTATTAAAAGGTTCTCTTTTCCATTTATAATTTCAGGTCCCTTCAATTTTGAGGCAGGAAAACCGCGTGGTAGCCTTCCCACCCTGCATCTCAATCCATACAGCTGGTCCAAGGTTATTATTTTCAGTGTTCTTGATAAACCCTCTCATTCCCATCTAAGTAGCTACGAGATCGCATGAATTTGCTTGATAAACATGGTTTTTCCATGTACGTGCCAGACCGCATGGTTTATCTTTTTTTTTTGATTTCTCAGGTATCCAACATTTTATATTTAGACTCTCCTGCTGGTGTTGGATTGTCTTACTCGGGAAATAAATCTGATTATGTTACGGGAGATTTGAAGACTGCCTCGGACTCCCATACATTTCTCCTCAAGGTGAACAATATCTAAAGTGCTTGCTTGCAAAGCTTATAATTTCTTATAAGCTAGTCAAACTCTATTTCTATCCACACATGCTATAGGATCCACAAATTTTACCTACTTATTATCCACACAATTCGTAGGACCCACATCTTATAACCAAATAAAAGCTTTACCAAACATGGACTTAGAAAGTTAAAATCCAAGTTGTTTGAAGTTTGATGATTTTTTCTTACATAACTGTATATCTTTATTTTCTTATCCTTCTGGTGTTTAATGTTCAACAACCTGTTATCATGTGGCCAGTGGTTTGAGCTCTACCCAGAATTCCTATCCAACCCGTTTTATATAGCTGGAGAATCATATGCTGGAGTGTATGTGCCAACCCTGGCCTATGAAGTAGCTAAAGGTGATTTTTTTGATATTTCAGTTTCATCATTCATGTATGTTTGAAAAAGCTTTTAAGCGCTTATAAGGAGGACAAATGTCATTTTAACCACACATTTCTTAGACCCACAACTTTTATCTACTTTTTAACTACACATTCTTTGGTACCCACTGCTTATATTAACTTAAAAGCTTAGCCAATCAACCACTTCATATGTACTTAGAAATGGGTTAAACACCAGTGGTTACTGATTTCATGTTGGTCACTGAATTTTGTTTTGTTTCAAGTTGATCACTGTATTTAAACCTTGGTTTAAGTTGGTTGCTGAACTTAAATGCTGTCACAATTTTGTTATTTCGTCCACATCTGTTAGTTTGACCGACGAAAAAGATGACATATCAATCTAGTTTACAGCCTAGTTGGCGAATGACTAGACTGCCAATATGCCACTTCGCCTTTTTTTAGTCTAACTAATGGACATTGATGGAATGACCAAATAGTAACGAAGTTTAACTTCAGTGACCAACTCGAAACAAATGTAGTACAGACTGTACAGTAATGAAAATCTGCTAAAAGATTAGTAACCATAAATGTATTCAATCCACTTACGAACAAACTGACACTTTCCTGGAATTTCTGTAGGAATTGATGCCGGTACAAAGCCTGTTCTCAAACTAAAGGTATACATATTAAACATTTCTCCTGTTAGGTATAGAATTTGAGTCGAAGTAAATCCATCAATTACAGGGGTACATGGTGGGAAATGGAGTTACAGATGACGTGATTGACGGCAATGCTCTTATACCATTTGTACACGGGATGGGTCTCATCTCAAATGAACTTTTTGAGGTATCTGTGGCTCTGTTATTTCATATTAATTGCACAAGTTCTACTTTCATTATTCTGGAAAGTCTCTCAACCATGTTATTGCTATCTTAAGGTCATGCAAGTATTACCTGCATTACAAGCACAAAAGGATTACCTACATTTTGGTGGATTTTGTTGAATCATTGGAACTTTGAATCTTAGTGGTCTATAGTAGTAGGAAAGACCGAAAAATCGTTTTAATTTTATGAGCAGACGATTATACCTTATTTTCTAGCTAGCCACATTTTCTTCTGTGCATATTGCTTTTTCTGTTGAACTGCAAATGCGACTAATCATGAAAAATAATGTTGGAGATTTGTGTTATCTCTGACTTTAACCAGAACAAAGATGAGCACTTCCCTGGATATGGTATCGTTGAAGCTAATGTAAAATCTAATAACATCTGGTAACACAAATTCATTAAAAATCTTGTTGGAGATTTGCGTTGACTTTACAGAACAAAGTTGAGCACTTCCCTGGATATGGTATCGTTGAAGCTATTGTAAAATCTAATAACATCTGGTAACACAAATTTGCTAGAGCTTCCAAGGGTCAAGCAATGGTTCATGTTCTTTACCAAGAAAATGAATCACCAGACCGAGCAATAAGCTTAATACTTCTGCAACATAATTTAATGGGGTTGTAGTGGGATCAGCTGGCCTGGATACTGACTACCAAAAATTTGAACAGCAGAACATTTTCCAGACTTTAAGTGTCCATTACCTGAATGAAATTCAAAATATTAGAGAAGCATAGGATTTTACTTTTGTTTTTTGGATATGTCAAAATGAAACAAAGATAAATCATTGTCGAACTTGCTTGTTTCTAAGCAACAATTTTCTGATACTTTTTGCTTCACGTGGCAGGAAATTATTGCTGATTGCCAAGGGAACTATTATAATCCAACGAGTTTTAACTGTGAAAACAAGCTTGTCAAAGTTGATAAAGTAAGATGTTGCCAAGGGATCTACAGTTAATGCTTAATACTTTGTTCTGTTTGGTTTTAATTTCTGAATAATTTCAGGCAATCGAGGACTTAAACATATATGACATTCTTGAACCATGCTATCATGACCCAAAAAGTAAAATCACACTTGGTAACGAGAAGTTGCCACTGAGCTTCAGGAAATTAGGTGAGACTGAGAGGCCACTACATGTGAGAAAAAGAATGTTTGGGCGTGCCTGGCCACTAAGAGCACCTGTAAGAGAAGGACTTGTCCCCACTTGGCCACAGCTTCTCAATAGTGAAAGCGTCATGTGCACAGTAAGTTACCCCGACTTTTCTCCTAGTCCCTTAAAGTTTTGTTCAGGCTAACAAGCATAATCCAATAATCTTCTACTAATGATAAGCATGAAGGCTAGACATCTTAATCTTGTTTGTGTCCTGATATTAAAGAAGAGATATACGAACCAATTGCAACTCGAATCATTAAGTCATAATGTTATGGTCATTATAGGGCATATCTTTAATCTATAACTTCTAGGAAATTCATCAGGAACTTCTATATATGTCCCTATGATTTGTCAAACCATCCCCATCGAGAGAGACGTTTGTGCTTCTTAAATGCAAGAATGTAAAATATTATTACAAGGCATTATCTTTTAGACGTTTGGAGTATCAACAAAGGTATGTTCCTTTTTATATGTGTGTTTGTTTGCTCCGACTTTTTGAACTTCTTATTGTGTACGTAGTGGCCAAGTTGGTTTAGTTCTTGAGCTTTATTTTCAGAACACCTTATTGGTATTTGCCTCTGGTAGTCTTATTATTTGGACAAACTATGCAGGATGATGAAGTTGCAACTTCATGGCTGAACAATGAAGCAGTTAGGAAAGCAATTCATGCTGAAAATGTAAGTTTTCTCATCTCAAATTGCACCAGCTTTTGAACGAAGTGATTTATGTCCAGTTGTATATCAGGGAAATGTAATAGGAAACTGGGAGCTTTGTACAGAAAAAATAATATTTTATCATGATGCTGGAAGCATGATCAAATATCACAAGAACCTCACATCTCGAGGATATCGAGCGCTCATATACAGGTATAGAAAATCACTAAACCCTATAATCTAATTCAGTATCCGGCCTCATCGATGTAATTCTAAATTTGCAAATACAGAGGTCTTAATTCGTTTGTCAATAGATGCCCGGGTTACCAAGACTAAGAGTGTGTGATTAAGTTATTCCATTTGCAAGATTTACAGCAAGTAAAGAGATGGTTAGATATTATTCCCTGTCATTCATCTTACTTTCCCATTTGTCGAATCAGTGCCTGGATGACAGAAGATTTAAGCACAAGATTTTTTTAAGTTTCTTCATCTTCTCGCCGAACAATTTTAAAAAAATAAAAATAAATTGGTTCAGATCTATTTAATGTGTTATTGAACTTTATCAAGGAACTCCACCCATACACGTGCACTTTCAGGCAGAGAGAGGGCTGTCCAGCAGTACATACACTTTAAGATTGTCCCTGGCAAAAATTGTTGCGTCTTATGGATGAAATTGAAATGTATTGTGATTTAATAGAAACATGTTTTGTGATTATCCTGAGTGTCGTGCTTTTATTATGTTTCTGGCAGTGGGGATCATGATATGTGCGTCCCATTTACTGGAAGTGAAGCTTGGACAAAGTCGGTTGGATACAAGACTGTAGATGAATGGAGGCCTTGGCACGTAAAAGACCAAGTAGCTGGGTATCTCTCTACTTGTGTTCATTTGTAGCTTAGTTTTTGGTCTCTACTGAAACATCCTTATTAATCAGAAGTGATCCATCTGAGGCTGATTAGAACTTTTCTTTTGCTTCTATAAACAAATATATACGGCTTCTTTTTCAGATCTCAAGGCAAAAATTAGCCAAACCAACCGATTAACTGCCATTTTATTGTATACAGGTACATACAGGGTTATGATAACAATCTCATCTTCCTCACCATTAAGGTCTGTGCATCCAGAACTTTATGCTGTTATTATTAATGGAAAAAGCCAATGCCCCCCCCCCCCCCCCCCACCAATGGGTGGGGGGCCTGCCCCCATTGGCCCTGGCCATATAGCAGGGCTCATTATTAATTTTGGAGTTACTTGAAAAAATAATCATAATCCTTGTTGAAAGTGGTTGAGTATCGAATTTCAAATCTTAATGATGCAGGGAGCTGGACACGCGGTAGCCGAATACAAACCGCGAGAAGCATTGGAATTCTACACGCGCTGGCTGGAGGGCCGAAGAATTTAACACGATGAGGTTATCTCCAAAGAGGGAAATAATTGTGGAAGTTGATGATGAGTGCATAGGAGCTATGGGGAGGGAAAGAGGGAGACAATGTGACAATAAGAACATTAAGAAAAACCCAGGGATTTATCGATGTTATGGAACAATGAATTTCCATGTATTATGAATTTTAGCCCTTGTTTGACACCTATTTTTAATTTCATTCTCATTTTTCTACCGTACTCATTTTTAACCACACATTCTTCAAATAAAATAATATTACACATAAATCCAAAAATTCTTTTTACTTTTTAACAACACATTCTTTACATCAATCATTATTCAAAAACTCATTCTTCAAAAGAATGGATGTCAAACACCCACTTAATATGCTCAATTTAACTAGAACAACGAATTTCCTTGTATTTAAATGTTGGAAAATGGGTAATTTTCCAAAAATGTTAATTAAATGTAGGTAAAAATTCAAAAAACTAAAAAAAAAAAATGATGTCTATTTAGTTTTTTAAAAGAAAAGGTGTACAGCCTAGTTATTACAATTTTGGCTGGTCTATTTTGATTGTAAACCCAGTCCTATTTTGTTAAGATTTAGTTTTTTAGTAGCTTTTGATAAAAGTTGTAGGTTTAATGAAATGTAGTTGAAAATAAATATTTGAAATGGGGCCAGACAGGAGCTTAGAAGGGCAGACGCCAAGTTTAAGAAAGGCACGGAATATATATCTCTAGTGCAAAAATTTTCTAAATAAGTTGTGGCGAGATTTGATATCGAAATTTTCTAGCTTGTTCGCTTATTGTGTTCGGCCATTTCATTTAAAAGCTATTGAAACTTGACAAAGATGCTGAATGCGACAGTGAATACTGAACAAAAGCACGTATTTTGTAACATCATTGTATTCATACGATTATTTTTCTACTTGATACAAATTCAAAGTTGATGATGCCTCCATGATATAACTTGTTCTTGAACACAACCAAGGATGAAATTCAGTCTGAAGGACAGTTCTTTACATATTGTAAAGGAAAAGCAGACAAACTGAGGGCATTTAAGTTCTGGCAAATCTCTAAATTTCTCAATCTGGGGATTTCACTCTTCTTGATTATCTACTGCCCCATCAGTTGTCTAATTATTTACCAGGTGGATCAAATACTGCTTCAAGCTCTTCGGCTCGATCTCCCTTCTATTTGCCTTCACAGAAATATTCATGTCAGCATATGTTAAAAAGACAAATCAAAAATGAAATCAGTTTTAGTATACCTCTACTGTGAAAACGTTCAAGACTGAGCCATTTAACGCAGTAACATTGGCATCCATCACTTTTAGTCCTAAAGAATCCATAGCCTCCATCAACCTCACAAAGCCACCTCGTTTTTTCACGCATATACATCGCAGCAAGAATACTTTTGCTCCAATTTGGCTTACTTCGACCTCAACCTTAGAAAGTTAATCAACATAAAAATAAGTGGAAATTTTGCAAACTTGGATGCTGAAAATGAGAAACATTCTCCTTACCTGTGCTTGTTTCTTTTCACTTGCAATGCTATAACCATTGTCAATGTCTGCAGCCAGTAAATATTCCTTGTCAGCAAGCTCCTTGATTGAGCTTCGAGACTCAGTTTTGGCATTGTTTCTGTTGCAGTCCTCTGCCATTTCTCTAAGTTCATCTTGATACTTTTCAATTGTCTCCTGCAGCTCCTTTATGTATCGAATTGCATCCCCCAATATAGAAGCTCTATCCATCTGGTAGCAAAGAAAATGACAAAATTCACGAGGATAAACAATTCTGGAAATCGTTATGGATATAATTTAATATGGTGAATATTCAGAGAATGTTTGGCTAAGCTTACAAGTAACGCCAAGAAAAGTTTTCTCGAAACTATTTACACATACTTATTGAGAAAAGTAACTTTTAAGTTTAGCTTCACATGCTATATAAACCTTAGAAATCATTGGGACTAACGAGCGAAGAGCAAAGAGCCCGTCTTTTATCCTCTTCCTTCGGTTTCTCTCTGTGATAAGATTCTTTGATTGGTAATGCTCCTTTCCTCCTCTCTGCAAATCCTTCAAATGGGCATTCTCATCAGCGTTTTGCTTCCTTTTTAAATTCAAATTGCTGCTTGGCATTTCTGAATATTTTCCACTTGATTTTTCCGGCAACATGTTTCCAAACACATGATCGGCATGTATGCTAAGTGATTGATGCTCGTTTGAAAGGGTCGAGATGATGGATGATCCCTCAAAGCTAGAATCAATATTTAGTTGTGATATTTCGGGATGCAAATTCGAATAATGAAGTGATGGGGACCAATCAATTTGGTGGTTAAAATTGATATAGCTCTTCTCAGACATGATTTCTTGTTCTGCGGAAATCTTGAACCGAGCAAAGACGAAATCTATTAATTTCTGTTCTTTTGGTACCTGGAAAACAAAAGGAGAATTTTCTTTCAGAAAATTTACTCCAGAAGAACAGAATTCATTACATTTTCAAGAAATGAACAGTCTTACATGATTTTTACTAAAGAGCTCAATCAAACCACCAGCAACTGGAATTATAACTTGGGTTCCAACAGGTTCCTGCAATGGAAGTAAGCATACTGATTCGAATTCACGACAGAAATAATTTGGCCCAAAAAAAAAAAATTCAACCCGACAGTTCATAACCAAATCAAACGATTGTTGTAAATTTTTCTGTAGATTCTCAGTAATACTGATGGACTTCATGAAAGAATGTCATCTAACAGACAATCTGGTCAAGGCTCAAAGTTCACACATTTGTTTGTAAAATATTATGAAGTCCACGATCAAGCTCGACTAGAAAGGATTAAATCATTTCTCGGGGGCAATGATCCAAGGATAATGCCAATCAATGAATTAGCTCAACTTTGTGAATTATATCTCCAAAGTTTTAATCCCTATTTCAGCATAGCAATAAAAGAAACGAAAAACAAGCGCACGCAGATTTTGAGCTACGTCGGGTTAGTCTAATAGTCGAGGGGATTAGTGGTAAAATCTCAATACACGAAACAAAATTACTGAGCTAGAAATGCAAAGTGAGATACTCACAGGTAAACTATTCGAAATAGAGGCATTTGCAAGGGTTAGCCATTTTGGTTGGTTCGATATCACTACCTCTCCATGAATCCTGATTATAATTAAATCTCAGTTAATAAGAAGAATTTTCTTGGTTTAGTAACAAAATTATGCCCAAAAATTATAGAAAATCAAGAAAACAAATTAGGACATTTACATGAAGGTTTACAGAAGATTAATATTACCCAGAGTACAGTCCTATGGAAGAAGGAAATTGTGCAAGAGCTCTGCAAGCCTTTGTTCTAACAGGATGCTTATTTCTTGTATCTTTGCATTCAATAATCAAATGCTTTTCCAAACCAATTTCTTCTTTCATTTTGAAGTGTCCGCCATTGGCTCCACTGCAACAACAAGTCCCCCATTCTATAAACCTGAAAACTCAATCAAGAAATCAAAAGGGTCGAAAAAAAAGTGATAATTTTCTTGAAAATAGGTGCTTATAATTATAGTACCTTGAAGGGTCATCCCCTAACTTCCAAATAATACAGTAGTCCCATGCCTTGGTTTTTACAAGGGGTCTCAGCCACTCAACTGCCGTCTCTAAAGCTGCCATATATGTTTGAACGCTTCTTTGTTTTTTTATGGGCTTTTCTGTTTTCTGCTCTAGGGGACCATTTTATGTTGTCACTTCAAAAATCTGTTGATCAGTTTCTATTTTCATCCATCTGTTTGATATATAAAGCATTTATGGAAGACAAGGCTAACAGAATTTGTAAAATGCAGTGTCCTTTTAACCAGAATAATATCTGTCAGAAGAATCTGATACTCTTTTCCCGGACCATGGAGAGATTTCCCCTCCCCGCTTAACTCTTTGATCTTAGGAATGCTGATTTTAAGAGCAAGTGATTGTTATTCTCCGATATCCTTACCGCCTAACTTGGAGATAATCGAACTCAAACTGCTGACATCCACGGTAGTAAAGACCACCGTCTCTCCGACTTGTTGGTTCGATTATTGCTTACGGAGCAACCTTTTTATTAGAATGAGGTGATAGATTGTAAAAAATTATTGGCTAAGAATGATTCAAAAGGTTTAGTGAAGGAGATGGATAATTGCACATGGTGATGATGATTCATTTTCGAAAATGGAAAATTGATATGCCTTAATTAGTAAAAAGATTAACAGGGCTTTCTTGGAATATAATTTTTTGTGTTTCTTCTATTTTTACTGTGGAGTGGTAAAAAGTACTGACAGTAAATGCAGGACCTGAAGAGACAGAATATTTGGACAGTCAATGGTATATCTCCGACTTTGTCTTTTGTGGTGGTCCTATGATTTGCCATTGGAATTGGTTTGTACCTTCTACAACTATTGAATTTTTTGGAACATTTCAGGACTTTTAAGAATTAAAGCCTTTGTACTAATTTGATTTCTTAACAAAGACTTAACTATTATATAGATACTTCTAAAATAACTAACTAGTGTATAAATTGACAATGTATTGGAGTGAAATCACGTTCTTTATATGGAGACAATGGTACACGATATCGTTCATATTGTGATACTTAGCGTATTCAACTCAGAGTTATCTTATTCAACTTATTTCCCAAACAAACAAATTTGCTTGATCCAAGATAATCAGTGTCACTCATTGAGGTAGGTTTGATTTACACTTTTTAGCTTATGTCCTACTCGAACAAACATTATAGAACCTCACTTTCTTAGTACCAATACTTAACTAGAAGTTAAGATACCTTGCTTAGATTTTATTTTTTGGTCAACAAGTTTACCAGATCTTAATCTTCACGTAGACGAGTCAGCTAAACCGGAGAGAAAACAGTAGGATGACTTGCTTATCTTCGTCGACTGGGTTTGTTCTTGAGCTTGACTAGTTGAATTTATCTCGACTGAGGTTGATTTCAACTAGACTAGAGTTATAGACTTTGGATGAAGGATGTCAATCGAGTAAGATTACGTTGACTTGATGTAGTCTTGTCCTCGGTCCTAACACAATTTGTAAAATGGCTATCTGCCAAATGATTTTCTTATCATGCAATACAGTTGAATGATAAGCAATTACACTATATACAAAGAATAATCTAAAATATACAGGTTGAGCGAATCCACTCTCTCATGTCGAGTGTTTCTAAATATCTCCCATTGAGGATAGAACGAATTTTTGTTCCAAATGACTTAGCATCCAAAATTCACGACCTTCTGAGTTTTATTAGATTGAACGATATCAAGAAATTACAACCATTAAAATTGAAGATTTAAATTTCAAGGTTGTGTCACCAGATTTGATAGATAAAACTTGAGTTTGTGTGACCTCCTTACTAACAAGTTTTAAGTCCATTGTTCTGCGATAACTAAGGTTAATCGAGTAGCAAAGACGTCAAATTTGATAACTAATCTCCCATACAAGTGTTGCAATGTTTGTTGTGTCAGGAGACATTCTCTCCGATATTTTCTAAACATTTTTAAGATCTTCAAAGAACAGGTAATTGTTGATTGAGTAATTGAAAAATGTTTTACTCACATTTCAGATCATCGAAGTGCATAAGCGCACATTCCAATGATCCCATTTTTTCAAGGTATCAACTGGAAAATTGCGTTTTTTTTTCTATATTTGAACAATTTTGACATAATTTCTTACAATTCAAACGAATTTGTAAATAAAATTATTGCAATTATATAGCAAAATAATTAAATAAAAGGGAAAATTTCATCCGGGTTCCTAACTTTTTTCGAAAAGTACAAATGGGTCCCGAATCTTAAATTATTCTATCTTCGTTCATTAATTAAAATTTTTGTTGTCCCCGCGTTTCCAAATGCTTCACGGACGCCTTTTCTGCACTAAAATTTTACCGACCGCCGTCCACCACCACGGCGGCCGCCTCCACCAGTACCAGGGGCGGATAAAGCAAGTAACGAAATCTAATTTCTCAGAGGCTTTTGGAGAAATAAAGACTCACATAACCAACTCCGATTTCATAGCCGTGTCGTTGCAGCAAACCGGTGCATACTCCGCTCCATGGCAAAGGGTTCTCCCCATCGACACCGAAGAGACAGCGTATCTCAAAGCCAAACGCGCAGCCGAGCGGTTTCAGGTTCTTCAGTTCGCAGTCTGCCCTTTCTCTGTCAAAGCTTCCAAGCTCATAGCTCACCCGTAAATTTTTTTCCCCAAATCTTTCATTAGCTGTGCCCTATATTTTATACCTATTGCACTTTTGAGCGACTGCTAATAGAATGAAAGCTGTGAAGTGAATGATTTGGATACGTCATAAGAATTTGTTAGTGTAATTTGGCCCCTTTTTTTTAACTGTTGCTTGACGTAGCAGGAATATTTTTCTTAATGCTGAGAATCACATTTATAATTAATGTTATTGTAATTGTTATTTATTGTTACTAGAAGGATGGAATTTGGAGGCTGGGAAGCTTTTGATTTTAGTAACATTTTACTGTCCCCAAATCCTTAGAGATATAGTAGATTTGGCCAAGAAATATTTGCAGAAGGCACAAAGAGAAAATAACTTATATGTTTGTGAGGTATCAACAATTCTTTTATTTTAGGAGGTCTTAGTTCAGGAAAATGCAGGAGAATGATCTATTGATATGTACCTATTATTCCAAATGGCTAGAATGATAACCTACGAGAAGTAAAATAAATGGGCTTAAAAAGAGGTTTCTATAGCAAGAAGAAGCAAGTTGATGTGGAGCATCACTTGAACATGAGGGTGGACCTATTTCGTAAGGATACTTCGAAGTAAAAGCTCAAAGGTATAGTTGCTTTGAGTGGATTCTTGGGCTTGATCGTGGGTGAGAAATGAGACGTATAGTTCATAGTGTCAACACCATCTGCTGAGCTCTATGCTCAAGGTCTTGTGAAGGCACTTCATACCAATTCCTTAATTCAGTATTTAGAACTCAATGAGATTAGTGGAACTTTAGTGTTGAAATCTACTTAAAAGGAATAAAAATAGTGTTAGAAAATATTTAAAAAGCACAAGAAGATGAGAAGAAAATAAAGTAGAAGGGGACAAGAACCAGACAAACAGTTGAATTACTGAACTAGTTAAACCCAAAAGACTCCGTTTGATAAGACTTAGTATTAGTTAGACAATTCCATTTCATAGGGGAATTTTCATGGATGAAAATCTTTTTTCTATGGTTGCAGGTATAACTTCCATTTGTTTCCAAGGGATGAGTTGAAAATTGCGATGCCTTCTTACAGCTTTTCATGCCAACCGTCATATTTGACCTCTATGGCTCAAGAAGGTTTTGATTTTAATGCCTGCATATATGATGGTATGTGACATCAATTCTGTGGAATTCGGATATGCAGACTCATGCTTAATTTGCTATTCTAAACCTCTAAGCTATTCTCTTGATTTCCTTTATTGTTGGTGTTTCCATTTTTTCTTTCCGTTTATCATTTTTTTCCCTGGGAGTGGGGATAAGTGGGAAGAAAGTCGGGGAGGGAGTGTTATAGTTGACATGTTGCTGTCTGATTCTGTAGAAAGGTTCTGGTACAATAAGTAAGCATTTCCATCATTTCCTGCCAAGATTCACTTCTGTCCCAAATCTGGAGTTTCTTTTTCGGACAGGTATATCATACTTATCCAGAGCACAAGAACTGGCTGCAGCAGATCGAATTGGACATTCATCAGCCAATAGCTTTGTCGTGCCATCTTCATCAGCCAATTCAGTTGCAGATTCTGTTTTTAGAGAAAGTACAAAATCTCGAGTTAGACATTGGATAAATGCATGTAAAGATTCAAACAAGAAGACAGAGGGTTAGTAAAGTGTTAATTTAATTTATGTTGTACCTACTATTTTTTTTTTTCCTTTTATATTCTAACATATTCTTCTGCATTTGCAGACGTTTTGATCAGTATGTTGAGAAAACTTGTCTCAGGAAGTGAGGTGTACGGCTCTAGACCGTGCTTAATTATAACTGTCTGCAGTGAACGTCAAGTGCACCTTGTATTAGAAGTGAGCTAATTTGTCATGTACTTATAACTTACTACAATATGATTAAGTTTGATGTATGTCCTGATATATTTTTAAGTATTTGAATTGGGCTGCAGATGTTGAAAGAGTTTATTGATGTTGTACCTATATTGGTTCCTGCAAGAGGAGGAGGAATACAGGCTGTTCGAGTTGTTTTGACAAGTTCAGAAGAAGACAAGAACCTTCTCGAGGTATTAAGGAATTCATTTTTCTCAAATATGATTTTTATGATTGTCTTATGATTAACCTGGTCTATTTAACATTTTTTGTTTTCTCAAACTACAGAAGGAACTTCAGGATATGGAAGAGGAGCGTAATAAACGTGTTCGTGGCTTTCGAGAGGTGATAGACTTGATTTCCACTTCTCAGAAACCTGTCGTTGCTCACAATTCACTCAATGGTCTCTCTCTTTATGAAACTAATTATGTCAGAGATTAATCCTGCCAAACTTGCTTTACTGATAAACTCATTACACTTTATTTGGTTAATTCATGCAGATTTTACATTTATATATTCGAAGTTCCTTGATCCACTTCCTTCAACAGTCAATGAATTCAGGAGTTCCTTGCTATTGAACTTTCCTCGTATACTTGATGTTAACCATCTTATGAAGGAAATTGACCCTCTTGAAAAAGCGAATAATCTACCCGCGTCCATCTCCTATTTGAGGAGGAAGTTCTTTGCGCCAATAGATATGGAAGTTTCTCACCGAGGCAAGTACTTATGTTTATCTCATAATTTACAACTATATATATATATGCTTTGCCTTGAAAGCGTATTTACCCTCATTCCGCTTGTGCGTTATTTCTAAATATGGAATAAATATTTAGAAAGAGAATTGTTGCTTCTTTCAGATATCTTCTCTGACAAGTATGCTTATATATTTCACACATGGTAAATCAAGCTAATAATTTAAATGCTTTTTATTCTTCATAACTTGTAACTAACTGGTGATAATTTCTTAACATCAGCTGAGGCAGGCAAAGTTCAGAGTCATGGCCATAATGTTCTGCGAATAAGCGAGTTGTTTGCTAAGTTGTGCTCTGTATTAAAAATCAATCCTGAAACTTTTGAAGATGACTACAGCCATTTGTCATCTGCCCTTCAATGCCATGCCAATACATTTAACCCTTCCTCGACCAGTTCTGAAGATCCCATTGATGAAGATGTTAGAATTTGGAATAAAAATAGGAGAAGGATTAGCATCGACAATTTGGTTTTCTTATGGGGGTTAGAAAGTGGGATTTCTGCTGGAACGCTGAAAGCCCTTCTTCATGTTTCACATGAAATGTTTTCCAAAGAATTTGATGTTCAAATGGTGGATAAGAATTGTGCAGTAATTGTTTTCTGGACTCCCGGGGTTTCAGAACATTTTCTGAGGATAATGGATTCTGGAGAAATCTTCAGTGAATCTCTGAAAGATATGATCTCAAAAGGATTAGCAGCAGCAAGTTACAAGACGTACAAATGCGTCTGTAAATTAGGTTTATGGGAAGTAGACTTAGCAGATGCATTAGACAAAGCCTTGGAAGAAACTGAGAGACTTTCGGAAGCCAAGTCGGAGGAAGATCTATCAGCAATCAACTGGAACAATGATGAAATGATTAATTTAGACGACCTTTAACATCTGCTTTTATTAATGTATCCCGGAGATAGTCCGTGATAGCTATTCATTCTGTGAACTGTCGTGAGGTTGAGAAGCTGCAGGTTTGGATTGAGGGTTTGAGAGGCATATTGGAGGGCGGATGACCACGGAGCATAGCCCCAGAAACATCATCAAATCCCTTGGAGAAACTTGTCCAAACCCACCATCGATGCTGGGATGATTGATTGGTAAACAAACTTAAATAATCTACTTTATTTATTAGTAGGAACAAATTCTAAATGAGGTCGAGTATATGGTTACAATGTTGATGAGCATGTATCAGTTGAACGAAAGGCGGTCATATTCAATTTGTTCATGCATCGATATATTCTGGTGATCCCATATTTGAAGTACCAGGATATGAAAGTTCATATTCAATGTTGGCAGGTCCTTGTCCATTAGCGATTTGCTGGATAATCGGTGTATACCTGTCAAAAATTAACAGCAGCATGAATGGCTGAAACAATCCACATTAGAGCAGTTAAACCTGTTTTACGTCTCTGAGAGTTATGAGTACCACCATGTTTCATTGCATTTATTGGGATTTCTGACCGCCAATTGTGAATCTCATTGTCAGAACTAACAGAAGCAATCATCTTTGTAGAAATATGAACAGAATTCTGTCATCCAATTCTCGATTGTGGTCCAGATATCCAGTCCAACTGCACCATATGGATAGTCCTCAAAGAGAAGTTGAATTTTTTTTTTTTGGCTGATGTTCATTGTGAATGGCCATTTCTCTGCATTAATGTTTCACTGTATTATGTACTAAGCCCGAATACCCACTGTCAAGACCAATAATAAACAAAAATCGCTATGAAAACAAGAAAAGCATGCACAAGACCAACTTTTGCGCTAGTATTTTTCTAGACCAAGCCTAATATTTATGGGTCGGGCCTGTATTACATTCTTAAAGCTTTTAGTCAATCCTAGAAGGGAAAATTAGGCGCAATACTGCAAAAAAGTTTGAAAATTGATTAGTGGTAATTACACCAAATCAGACATTTTCTTTCTCGTTTTAAAAAAACTCGGGTTTAACGTTTTTTTTTAATAAAAAAACCAGGTTTTAATATCACAATTAATATTAATAATAATATTATAAAATTAAATTAACCTATATACCCACCCTATCAACCCCACCAAATCCATTTTAAATACAAAATCCTAGACGAACTCTCTCGCCGTCGTCGTCGCCGCCTCCACGCTCGTTGCCAGCTGCCAGACGACGGTCTCTTCCCCTCCCTCCCTCCCTCTCCTTTCCTCTGCTACGATTTCGCAGCAGCGCGACGTCGCTATTGGGAAATCACAGCAGCATCGCTCCCTTCTCCCTCCCTTTTTTTGTTGTTTTTGTTGGAACTTGGGATGATGAAGTTGTTGTGCTGATGGGTGTTGAAGAAATCTGATTTTGTGGCTGTGGTAACTGATTGGTGACTGTGAGGGGTGATTGGTGATGAAGTCGTCACAGTGACGCTGCTGCGAATCAGAATCATAGCAGCGTCGTCGCTGCTCTCTGGACGTTGGTGTGGCAGCGGTTGTGTTTTGTGGCTGTTGCTGCGGGTAGAAGTTGGGGTTGGAGGTTTTCGATTTTGGTGAATAAGTTGGGAGTTGTTGATTGCTAGTGACACATAGCGACGGTCGGGTTCGTGGTGGGTACTAGAATAGAGGCAGGTTGGGGACGTAGTGATTGTGATTAGTGGAGGTTGACTGTTGGCATTGGTTGGTTGTAAGGTTGGTGGTGGTTTTGTGGTGACGGTATGGTGGTGTATGGTTTCTATTGGCGGCTGGAGTTTTAGGAGAAAATTGGTTCTCGTTTAGCAGTGTTTGGGTTTAGATCTGGTGGGTGGTGGTGTTGATAATTGTGGTTGGATGCTGCGGTGGTGGTGGGTGTATGTGATGTGGGTGCGGTGGTATTGGCGACGTGCGTTTGTGGTTTTTGACCGGTCGTGGAATGTCTAATGGGTTGCTAGGTTCAGATCTCGTTTGATGGTAGTGCTGATAGTGGTGATGTTGTGTTGTGTTGCTGTGGTGGTGGCGGCAGGTATGGGACGATGTGTCTATGACCAACTATTTGATCGATCTGTGACCTGTGACCAAGTATAAGTAGTGTACCGGGATTGGGGGACGGGTGCGGCGGATGGGATGAAGTGTATGTGACCAACTATTTGGTCGATCTGTGACCAGTAACCTGTAAATTTTTTTAATTCGTGGCTATAGTCGTGGGTGAGGTGGGTGAGATGGGATGAGATGGGGCTTGTATCTGTGACCAATGATTTAGTTGAATGTGACCATTTATATAGTAACTGTGACTTTAAAATTCATTAATCTGTGATTGAAAATATAACCTGTGACCAACAACAATGGAATAATTTTTTAAATTGTGACAATTAAAAATCTGTGACCTATAATGTTTTTATTAGTGATCAATGAAGTCAATTGTGAATGACTCAATTTTTTGATTTGTGACCTCGAAATAATCCGTGACCAATTAATTTAATAAGCTGTGACCTCGGAATCGGAACAGTTGTTGGAATTAAGCGGTGGTGAAACGGTCACCGGAGAAGTCGACGAAATTAAGCGCGATCAAAAAACAATCGCTTGAGTAGTCGCCGGAGCAGTGGGGGTGGGGTAGGTTAATTATATTATATTACAGTAATAATTTAATTTAATATAATAATTATGAAATATAATTAATTAATTGATGAAAAACCTGATTTTTGCAATTCTAAATTTTGGGATCTGATTTTTAATTTTGTGATAGATAAAGTCTAAGTTTTGAATTTTTCCCAACTGATTAATACAATGAAAACTAATTCTTACGGCCCATAAGTTCTACATCCCATAATTCATACGGCGAAAACCTCCAAAATCCTCAAAACTCCATATTGCCCCAACTTCATCACCGGCCTCACACACTGCCATTTGCAACCACTCCACCTGCCTTGCCAACCACCTCTAAAACAACCCATCATTGGAACAACGGTTGCCCATCTTTCTGGATGTGACTCTTTTTCAATTTCTTCTGTGATTTCTAAAAGTGTTTCAATTCTAGGTTCTGATTATTACTACAAACATGGTCCTTTCAATCTTGGCGGTAGATTATCTAGTTAAGAAAGTGACTGTGTGTCAGATGATGGAGCTTGGATACTTCTGTTTGACGCATTGGCTGAAACAGCTGAGTTTGCGAGGAGGTGGGTGCCATTTTGCCAAAATAAAGCATTGAACCTCGGGCTCCAAAGTTCTACTTCTCTGAGAAAATTGACTAGCCTTGGGTATTGGGGTGGCGGCGGAGAGGGGGAATGGTAGAAGTTGTATAAAATGGTATAATATAATGTTTTGACTAGTGTTTAGTTACCTTTTTTGAGTAGTTGTCACATTTTTTAATTTTTGCCAATTTTTGTAGTGTTTGTCAATCATTTGAATAATATTTGTCACTTTTTTAAATATGTTCGTATTTGAGTTTATTTTTCTTCTGTTTTACGTGTATAGTTTTTTGTGCTTAGGTTTTGATCGGTTGGTAGTAATAGTGATGGCGATGGAGAAAGTTGTTGTGCCGTCGGTTGAATTGGTAGACGATGGTGGTGATGAATTGATTTAAAAATGTCTAACGTTTTGATTATGTTTTATCGGTGAACTGACTTAAAGATGCTTGAGGTGAACGGAGAATAAAAAGGGATGTGATTGTCAGATTTTGTCACTTTTTTTACACACTTTATTGAACGGATTCCAATGTTTTAATTTATATTTTATTATTATTTTTTTAAATTTTTGTCACTTTTTAAATTTTTTGTCAATTCTTTTTAACTTTTGTTATTTTTTTAGCGTTTTATTTTTTAAAAAAAAAAAATTTTATATCACTTTTTTTAATGTTTTTGCCAATTCCTTGAAATTTATGTCACTTTTTAATAAAAAATAATACATCACTTTAAAAAGTGACATTGTATAACATTTTTTTATATATAAAAAAGTTGCATTAACTTTAAAAAGTAAAATTGTGCCACTTTTTTTTTTTTTTTTTAATTGACAAATAATTTTAAACATCATTTTTTATTTGATTTTTCAAAAGACCCTTAATTTTAAGGGTATTTTTATAAGTTGTCAATCCTATAAATTGGTGGTCTGTGGCCCACCTAGAAAAATGTTATTGCCATTTGTCGAAAGGCAAAAAATATGTGGGAGTGATTATCTTACAAACTTTAATAGAAAATTATTGGTTTTTTAATACCTTGTTGCAATTTTTTTTTCAAGCATAATTTAGGACCTGATTGATAATTTTCCTTTTACTACTACTCTCACAAGAACTTCCTCATAAAGCCACTTTAAGCGAGCTTTCTTTTGAAGCCCTTTTAATCAATCAAAGCGATTTTAGAAAATTATTCAAATCGGTTCAAAAATCAATTTTTTAATCTCATAATATTCATCTTTTGACTTTTCAAAAGCCTTGCCTAACGAACCCTCAATAACCTTGAGCCAGCCATGAACTTATTACCTATATCTAGAATTGGCTAATTTAGAACATTGTAACGACTAATTTAACGTTAGAAATAATTCGAGTTGGTACTATTAGAATTGATCTCTAATAATCGGAGTTCAATGTCACAAATGTGACAATAAATGATGAATTTCAAAATTTATCGAGCTCTTTAGAATCAAAAGAACCACCTTTCTATTTGTTGGAACAAGCTTTCGTTTGTGGTGTTGTAAGAATCATAATTTCCTATAAAAAGCTCAAGCATACTTTTAACTTCTCAGGCACTAGCTGAAACTAAACTAAAATGTTTCTTATATTCCACAAATTTCAAATATGAATTACACAAGCGTGTCATCAAAGACATGTTAGGTGAAATGAACAATACATTAAAGAACAATTATAAAGAATGAAACGACGTTAAAATTTTATATGTTAATAGTATCAAATTGCGCGTGCTATTGCATATTTGAAGCAAAAATTGTACGGACTGCTTTACAGCCTTGACACAAGTATATTCTGAGTCTTAGCACAATCACATACACTGCTGAAAGCACAAGAACAAAGAAGTTCATCAGCTATTCTTGATCATTATGAGAAGGAACACATAAAATATGAAGGCGTCAAGCATTGCATGAAATTCATTTATGGGTCCTCTTTCTACTAACACAAGTTTTTAGATGAAGTGATTCAACATAACATGAACAACCAAAGGTCCCAAGATTAAGCCGCCTCACCCATTTATGCGAAATGAAAACTCATCAAGTGTTGGAAAAAAAAAAAAAAAATGGAACTTAGTCTAGAAATAACCATCTCCAAGGGCTAGATTCATCATCTTCACTTTCAAAGAACATAATAGAGCCCCTGCTTGACAACCATTATTTTCAAATTTTTTGTTCTACATGCTCATTTTCAACCACACATTCACACAATAAAATATTTTGCACATAAACTCAAAACTTTTCTATATTTTTTAACCACACATTTTCCTAACCATCACTGCTCAATTTTTTTTTTCCCAAACAGGGGCTAAATAAGTTGGTAATTATGTAGAAGAACAAGGAATGCACAACAAAAGGTATTTTTATACTAACCAAAAACGAAACCAAATTTCTTTTGTTGTATTCTACGAAGGTGAGTAATTTCTCCAGATTAAATCAAATCTAGCTGATAACCATCTCAATTCATATACCTTAATATCCAAAACTACATTACTTATATCAGAAATACTAAGCTCGTATCAACTTTCATCCTACACAGAAAGGCATGTACAATGATCAAAGCACGTGCACTTACATGCTAAACAATAAGCGAAAAGCATCAAACACGAACATCACATCCAAGAAATATCCTAGGACCATTCAGCCCAAAACACTATTAAATCAAAGGTAAATTAACAAATCACGTCATTCTTAAAAACCATTCTTAATTTAGGATATCAAGATCAAGATAGTATCTATATTCAAGCATGTTTGAGGTAGTTATTCGAGTACACCATTCCATTCGACAATATTAGCAATGTGGTACATAGTTTTCATTTCATAAGCTTGGAATTAGAAAATACTAGGTAATATCGCATTTAGTAGGTTACTTCCATAAGCTAAAAGACAAGTAAATATCTCAATTTCGAGGCTCAAATTATGTACATCTATTGGATTAATCCATATACGTGTAGCTACATTCAAAGTTTTTCAGGGCATTAACATTATTGAGGTAATGATTCATCAAACTTGAACTGAAATAACCATATGATCATCAACTCGAATTGACACACCGATGCAGCAATTAAACCAAAACTTTCTCTAGCTAATCATACAAAGAACATCAAATCCTCCACCTTAACATCATTCAAATCTCAGCACATTCTAACAATACATAGACTTAGATAATTTCCAACAATTTGATTCAATGAAAAAAGGAATACACAGCAGTGGAAATATAAACAGCAAGAGCAGAGGTCATCAGAACCACCAGTGCCACCACAGAGTGCACGGCCGACTTACTCCCACAAGACAACATCCCCAATCTAATCTGGATCACATTTATCATCGACAGCATCAGAAACAAGCACCCCATCACAGAACCAACGGCGGACGCCAACATCCCAAACCTCAACACTTTCAAATTTATATGGGCCTTGAAGATCTCATCCACATCCTTACTATTCAACAAATTAATGGCCAATTTAAGGCCTTGGGCCACTAGAGAGGAAAACAGAAAGAAGCTGAAAGACACCACCTCGAAAACCAGGAGTTTCTCAGCCACATCGATGCCGGCATCGCAGGCAGATGGGTTTTCGAGGCTATGCTGACCGGGAGTCGTCAAGGAGAGACCCACAAAGACTGCTATTGTAAAGAGGGAATTAACATTTACCAGGCCGTCTAGGGCGGTGACGTGGACGCTGGTGGTTGTGGTTGATTCTCCTGGATAAGATTCAGATCTGCAAAAGTCAAGACAAGAAAAACCCCATCAAAAAATCTTGAATACATTTATGAATAATATACACAATACATTATATAAACATATAGGGGACTTACCGAGACATGATTAGGTTTTTGGGTGTAAAATGTGTATTTCTAAGCTTGAAATTTTGCTGATTCTTGGAGGGTTTCTTTCTCCATTTCCTAGTGTACAAGGGAAAGTAAGAGTGAGAAAGAGGCGAAAGACACCGATCAAAAAAGAAAGAGGCCAAAGATGCTTTTCTTTTTGCTTTTGAACAGAGTCATGTTTTAACGTCTGAATTCATAAGATTCCACTCGATGGTTAGTCAATGAATCAATCTGCATTATTACGGGTACTTATATGCAATGAAAAATTGCACCATAAGTATCCAACTTATGATGTAACTAGCAAGTCGGTCTCCAATTTCATTTTAGTTGTCGACCTTTAATGTTGGTGTACAAGTAGTTCTAGTTGACGACTGCGAACAATTTTCTGTTAAAGAGTCAAGTTTACTAAAAAGTCACGTCCCTCATTTCAAATCTGATTCTTATTGGAATGAAACATAGCAACGATGTTAAGAGAAAGTGGCGATAATGGATGATGGGACTGAAGTGGTGGGTGAGTCGGTGAGACTTATAACATTGTTCAGGGTGGAAATCGATAGTGGAAGGTATTGTTGGTGGTGAAGGTTCAATTATGGCAGCCGGGCTATGGGTTTGTTCGTGGAGGTGTTTAGAAGATTGAGGGCGAATTGTGAAATATAATATAAGTAATAAAATTAGATTTTGGATTATAATAAGTGGAAATTACATACACGCAGAGTTTTTAAATTTTCATTTCAAAATAAGATTGAAATTCAAAAAAAATAAAAAAAATCAGATGATAATTATTTTTTAAATATTAATAATAATATTATAAAATTATATTTATCTACAAACCAACCCCCAAATCCCACCCCACCCCGTCTATTTCCCATTCCAATTTTACACCCAATCCGAATTTATTTATCACCATCTTTTCTCTCCACATTCCCTCTTTATCCCCCTCTCTACCCATGGTGGCATAGTAGAATTGCTCATCGATCAGTTTCTCTTGTAGCGGTACCGTGCGACCTCCAAGCGGCGGCAACAGTGGTGCCTCACTACGACAGTTGCGCTACAAGCCATGCGACTCCCCTACATGCTTGCAGCACCGCTACGCGCAATGGCGATGACGTTGCAATTGTGGATTGCAATCTGCTGTGGATTTGATAAGGTGGTGGTAGTGATGTGGTGGCGGCGGCAACGAATTTGGGGATTTTTTGGTGGGTGTGGTGGTTTTGGTGTAATGGAAATGGTAGTTGTGATTTTTGGTACCGAAGGTAGTGGTGCTACTTTTGCTGGCCATGATGTTGATGGTATGATGATGGTGGCGGTGGTGGCGGTGGTGGCGGTGGTGACATTGATGGTGGTTCGTTTGGTGGTGACGTGTAAAAATGGTAGTTTTGAAGTTGAGCGTTGGTGGTGGCGGTGGCATTGTGGTGTTTGTGGCGGTTCATGTGGTGGTGGCCTTGGCGGATGCAGGTAGACTTTGGCGTGTTATGGTAGTGGATCTGACATTGTTGGCAGTGGTAGGGTAGTTGTCCCAAACAATTATGGTACAAGTGGTGGTGGCGACATCATGGTGTTGGTGGCGGTGATAATCGAGTGGGACCAATAGTGTTTGTAACCAATAAGTTGGTCGAATTGTAACCAATAAATTGAGTAATTTGCGACCAATATTAAACCTAAAAATGCGATTGTGACTCACAAATTACTAAATTGTGATTGAGAAATAACTTGTGACCAACTAATTTGACAATTTGTGACCCTTATACTTTGTGATCGATAAATAAATTGCAACGTATAAATTTGTGATTTGTGACCTATGAAAATTTTGAATTGTGACCGCAAAGTAATTTGTGACATAAAATTTGTGATTTGTGACAAATGAATAATGTGACTTATTAATTTGATAGATTTGTGATCGATGAATAAATTGTGACGTATAAATTTTTGATTGTGATCGATGAATAAATTATGACTTATAAATTTTTTGAATTGTGACCAATTATATGAAATTTATGATCAAATTATATGGAATTGTGAACTTAATATATTTAATTAATAAAATATATGTTTAATTAATTAATTTATAAATAAAATTTTAAAAAATCCGAAATTTGAAATCTTAAACCTTAAAAAATATGAAATTTTAAATTTTAAACCCGATCTCTTAAATTTGAATGGTTGAAAATTAATCTCTTATAATTAAGGTTACCCAGTGTAATAAAATTTCCTCTATTTATAATCATTGATTAAGGAAAATTGACATAAATAGCACCGGAAATAGTTCTACAACAAAGCGGTAATCCTCATTTGTGAACTTTCAGTTGGAACACTACCTTTTGTGTGCGCCACAAACAAACATGAATAATAATTTTTTGTGGACTTTGATCGAGAGACTTTTTTTTTTTTTTTTTTTTTTTTAAATTGCACGGAAACCTTGGAAAATTGAATTTATGATAAAAGCATCACTTGGGCGAGATACATTTCGTTTTCTGTCAAATTAAATGTCATATCAACACACTTTATTTCTACCATCTTAAATTTCAAATGAGACGAACCGCATATTCAGGGGAACACACATACATTCAGTATCTATCACACACATAATTTGAGAAAGGATGATGTTTTGCAAAAAGAGGCATATTCACGACTGAATTAAATAATTAATTCAACTGGCACTTATTCATCGATTTTACCTTTTATAAGATTTTGTTTAAGGAGAGTTTGCCTGGAATTTAGGGTTTACCTTTATCTCGTGACCCTACAGAATACCAAAAATTCCTTTTTGCAATATTGAGTGTATTCTCCTCCACATATAGGACAACAAGGTCTTCAATAGTTAGACATATGACCTATATTATCGAGAAGTGCACTAATGGTATCATCAGATGCACATATTGTGTAACATCCTACTCATAAGTGTGCATATATTCCAGTTGTTTTGGACTTGATGATCTAAGCAAGGGGAGAAGGTTGTCCGAGACGAAAGACCTCGGGGACAACACGGACAGTCCGTGAAAGTTGGTATCAAATTTTATGTATACATTTTGAGAGACTCGTAACTACTATCCACAAATTCATCACTTATTTATATCTTTTTATGATTTAAACAATTTTATAAATCCTTTCCAAACATGATTTAAGTATTATCAACATTAACCAAACACACCAAGTCCAATCCTCTAAACTATCATTGAACAAATATACACTTTTTTTTTTTCATCTATAAAAAGATGAACTTTTTAATACATGTCTAATCATAAATATTAGAATCCCATACTAATAATTGAATTAAAATTTGAACAAGTCGTGCCTATAGATACAGTACAAGAGTAATATGAGCAATTACTCGAGAAGGAGTTTACATCACATTTGACAAAGCGAATAAATTTTCTAGACTATATTGTTCAATACTGTTCAATACGAGACATGAAAACTTCGCGTTTTCACCTACTTATCACCCATTTTTTTGGGCAAAAAAACTATGAAACAAATGCGATAGAGTAGCAAAGACATAAATTAGCAGTCCAATACCTACTAATACAGCCAATACTGCAATAGCAAGTACTGACTCTCCCCCACAAGAAAGTAATCCCAACTTCACTTGAATAGTATACGCAATCGAAATGATCAACGAAATGGATCCGAATACGGATCCCAAGGCGGAGCCTAACAACCCGATTTTCAATGCAGAAGTGTTAATTTCAACTTTAAGATGTTCATTTAGATCTGAACAGTTCAACGAGTTGATTGTCAATTTGAGACTTTGTGCAACGAGGGAGGAAAATAGAAACGAACTGAAGGCAACAATTTCAAACACTATAAGTCTTCTGATTTTTTCGATGCCCACGTTGCACGACGGTGTGTTCCCGACCATATCGGCGCTGTCCTTATTAAAAGAGAAGCCGATGAAGATTGCGACGGTGAAGAGTGAGTTTACGTTCACTATGCTATCGATGGCTGTCACTTGGATGCTCGTCTTGGACCTCGACGTTGTGGGGGTTGAGTCACTTCTATAGAGACAAGATTTTTGAATTAGTATAGTGTGCAATTAAAAAACATGCACCTTCATGCACAAAGAGGGATATAAACAACTTGTTACATATCAAGACGAGATTTTTATAGTAGAAGAGGTTATTCAACAACACTCACAAATACACATGTTAAGATATAAATCTCACCTGACTAGTTATCGACATATAAACCAACATATATATAAGAATTTGAAGTACCTTTCTTAACAAGATTGTCATTTTAAGGTGGAATCACAAATCTTAATATGTAATCAGTGTTTATTAAACTCCAATGAGCAAATTGACCTAATTAAGACTAAAAAACGAGCATATGGTTTTAAAATTTATATGCTTAAAAAAATCAACCATCTTGTGGGGACAAACATAGACCAACGTATAAGAACTTGAAGGGCTCTTATTTATAAAATTGTGCGTTTAACCTATATATTAGTGACACACTGAGAGGGAGAGGGAGAGGGAGGGAGGGAGAGAGAGAGAGAGAGAGAGAGAGAGAGAGAGAGAGAGAGAGAGAGAGAGAGAGAGAGAGAGTGCCTGGCCATGATTGAGTTAATTCGACTAATACCGGGAAGTTACAAGGAAGAGTGGACGAGACAAATGATTTTCATCGACGATTTACTTTGAAAGTTTTTGTTTGCATACAAAATCTTGAGGAATAAACAGACAACATAATCCACATATATAATAGACCTACCATTCATTCTATTAAGTTCAACCTCCACTTGCTCTGGATGTAGCATTTACGATTCATGACCCTACCCGCAGTTTGATGTTTGAGACTTGTTTTGATCAAGTCCACAAAATTTTTTCGAGAAGATGAGAAGACCTTAAAAAGTCTCGATCTGGTTAGCTGTCTTTATAACTTATTATCTGATTTTAACAGCAATACGGCAATAAGATTTAATACTACCTAGTAGACAGTAGTGTCTCTTTAGCCTCTGTTTGGTTTTAGCTAAAATATTGTTTTTTAATAAATTTTGATAAAAGTTGATGAAATACGTGATTGAAAAGTTGTTAAAACATGTAGATCCCAAAAAAATGTGTAGTCAAGAATGCCTTAGAAAAAATGAATTTTAGGAGGCCAACACGTGTTTAATGTGTTGTTATACATGTAACCGGTATGTAGATTTAAATCTTGAATTTTTTTTACACGAAACCCTGTAGAGAAAAAAATTGAATTCATATATGCAAATCCACTATCAGTATGCAGAGAAAATGTTACAGTGACAAAATGTCCCGCTTTTTTGTGCAATCTTCGTTGGTTGCAGGGACTGTTATGGAGAAGCCGATGAAGATTGCCAGGTTAAAGAGCGAGTTCACGTTCACTATACCATCAAGGGCTGTTATGTGGACGCTTGAACGGTACTACGGTGGAGGGTCATGTCCCTCCACTGTAGTACAGAGAAAATGTTACAGGGTCATGCAGGGACGGATCCAGGATTTGATCCAAGACCGGGCTACAAATTTTCAAACCGGGCTAATACGAAAAAAAAAATAATTTACACATGAAAAACTGTTTTTTTTTTTAAAAAAAAAATTTATCTCTACCAAAATTTTTTTTTTTTGGGCATTTGGGGGGGGCTACAGCCCAGCCCAGCCCCCCTATATCCGTCTCTGGGGTCATGTCCCTCCACGGTGGAGGGTCATGTCACTTCACTATCAGTATGCAGAGAAAATGTTACAGTGACAAAATGTCCCGCTTTTTTGTGCAAACTTCGTTGGTTGCAGGGACTGTTATGGAGAAGCCGATGAAGATTGCCAGGTTAAAGAGCGAGTTCACGTTCACTATACCATCAAGGGCTGTTACGTGGACGCTTGAATGGTACTACGGTGGAGGGTCACGTCGTGGTAGGGTTTTGTGTGTCCGGAGAAACTTTTGACTAATATTGTTGTCGCGGAAACTTGCTTCAAGGGTCGTCAAAACGGTGATTTCGGGCTCAATTTCATGTTACCTTTCTCTACCAAACAACAAATCCAGACGGCTCTAATACACAATCAAAATATTCACCTCGATTGCTCATCAATCTCATCCACAAAGGAAAAGATAACGATGATGACTTGTAACCACAAAGACAAGAAGAAAGACAATAAAAGAAAGGCACAAGAGGGGAACAATAACACAAAGTTAATAACCGATTTTTGATAGACAAATACAACCGTTTTTTCCTCTCTCAAAGGCCACACGTTTTTCTACTTTCAAATACACAAATCATACACTTAACGGATAAGGCACAAACATTAACCTAGTATTCACACACAAATATATATAGAGTACCCACTAATGACGGAAAATTTAGACGAAGTTTTTTTTTTTTGTCCTTCCGTGACTCCGCTCTTGCATATATGTACTCGGCTACTCGTATATAGGGTTCATGTTCGTCATCCCAAAATATACGAGTACATTTGTTTTCAATATTCTACGTTACGTACAATGGAAATTTTCTTGGGATGCCTTTCTAGACCATGCGTGGAAGTTTCTCTATTTGATTTTTGAAACCTGCTCCCTACTAAGTCCACAAACACTGTTTAAGATATGAAGAAATCTTGGTCTTAAATTTTGAATTTTATTTATTTTTGACCATGAACATCTAAAATACTATATTTTGGGTATACATATTTCCATGTTGTCATATTTAATGATTTATTTTATATCATTTGTAGGTCCAAATAGAAAAATCATTTGGATGCCTTTCTTGATCATGCAAATGTTCCTATTTGTTGTTTAAGATATACAAGAAATCATATCTTGACCTAAAACAGCCCAAATTGCTATTCTTTATTGTATAAAAAATTCCATGTTGCCAAAAAATAGGTTAATTAATGGATCTTCCTTTGTAATTTCTGACATTATGTTGTCCTTATTTACCTAATATTATCAAGCACACTGAAAACATTTTATTCATATAGAATGGTTTCAATAAACTCATATGTAATGATTCCGTCATTTTGACACAAACTCTAGTAAATTTTCAGGGATTCAGCATGTTAGAGATCAATCTTACAAGAAAGACTAGAAATCAAATTTTACATTGATTATTGATATAGGAGGATTCGAGTCAGACGAAACCGAGTTATCAGATAGCTCGTTGATGGCGTTGAAGTATCATGAGTTGGCGGATCAATGAAAAAATGACAAGTAATCGACGACATTTTCTAATTGGGACCCTTTTTGGACATATTTTGGTATTTTGATCATAACTTTGGATACGGTTATTAAAATCGCGCTCATGACCCCAATTTGGAAAGCTTTGCTCGGTGTGCATCGATTTCAAGGGCAAAATCCATTATTTCCCCTTCCAAATTCACAATTTTAGTTTTTTCTTTTTCTTTTTTGGTAATACTTTGTTTGCGTTTTTAGAATAAATTACGAATCCGATTTGAGCTAGAGTTTTGGGATATAATTTTTTCATTTCATATTTTTCTTTTGGTATGATTATTAGGATTTTGCTATTTTCGGTAAAATTCCGATAATTCCGATTTTCTAGCTATTTAACCCAACTTGTGGATTATTTTCGCATTATTGAATGATTAATAAAGACTTTTCTTGTTTCTTGGCGTTTTCTCCTGTTTCTTCTTGTTAATTGTCTGTTGAAATCAGCCTGCAGAATAATTGATATTCTGTCCGTCGTCAATTATTATCTTCATATTTATACAAAACAGATTTTACTCTTAGTTCATATTTGGTTTAATTAAAAAAGTCGATAAAAAATTAAGTTAAAGTAACAATTAAATTTAACCACACATTATATTAGATCTACAATTATTATTCAATCACATATTTTATCAATTTTCTTCAAAATCTATTGATAATAAAATTTTCAGCAAGACCAAATAGGGGCGTAATATGGGACATGGTGAGTTGTTCAAGAATGTAATGGTATAAACTTCTTCGAGTTAGAAACATTGAATTGCACATTCGAACTTCCAACTTTAAATTCTTTCATCTTGAGAAGATCAATCTTGTTAATAAACTGTCAAAATGTTATAATTAATATATATGAAATCACCATAATTATTATTATTTTAATGTTTGCAAAGAAAAATGGTCCATATATTTGGTAAGAATTTATATGTTTGATGAACATTTTTTGAGGAGAGAATCCATTTTTTTTTGTGATGTGATGGTGAATGTGTGGTTGAAAAAAAAGGAAAAATTATTAATGTGATGGAAAATATTATTTTATTGAAAAATGTGTAGTAGAAAATGAGTAGAAGAATGATAATGAAAATGAGAATGTGGATCAAACAGGGGCCAACAGACTTTTCTGCCACAATCAATTATTCATATTTGCATTTACGAAAAAAAAAATATGTAGAAGTATATATGAAAATATTGAAATATAAGGACACATTAACCGTATTTTGTACGAATGAAATATTATCATTATCAAAATATTTAATTTACATACTAAATAAATGCGAGAACAATAACAATAATAAAAATCATATAGCAACATATAATAGACTAGAAAACATATGCCTTATCCCTAACCATATTTAAATCCACAATTTATTGTAGAGTGGTGGAATTAGATTGGATACATGATTAATTATATAAGTTATAACTAGAATTTCCAAAGGCTAGAAAAAGTCGATGCGAAGCATGGACCGCATGGTGAAGGAGATTAATTGTCGAGTTGTGACAATGTGAATATGACATGTTGCGATTTCACAGCTCTATTATCGGGGACAGATCTAGGACAGGATTACTGGCCGGGTTAATACGTTAAAAAAAAAAAAAATTACACAAGAAATCATTTTTTTTCTACTAAAAAAATTCAATGGGCTGGGTGCTGGACCCCAAAAACCTTCTCGTGTCTACTATGCTCGGCAGTATGTGGAGGCGTTAAAGATAAGATAGATACCCTAACTTAAAGAAATTATTTAATTTAATTTTTGTTTTTCAAAATTATTTTAGTGATGATAAACACAACTTCACTAGTGGTTGCTGACATAGCCCAATATTCCGCATTTGCAGTGAATTTGGACCATACAAGTATTGCAAAATAAAGGGCATAACTCACGAAGAGTGGGTTCAAGGAGCCGTGGTTTTTTTTTTTTTTTTTTTGTGGTGAGATTGAGTTGGTGTTTAGTTTACCAAGCTTTGGGCACAAGATCAAAAAGAATGTAAGGCATTCTAAGTGAGACGTACTCCAAGATAAAATGAACAACATGAAGAATCAACGAAAAATCTATAACATAAAATTGTGAATGAATAAGTGAGAAGAATTCTCAACTCGATTAAGGTTACGAGTAAAGTAGACAGGTTTCACTTTCACTTTTATTGCAGATCTAATCACATTCCACTATTTCTCTCTAAAAACTAGATTACATAAAAAATGCTACATATATGGAAGTACTAGCATAAACCAGTAAGGCAGAACCTACTAATACAACTAGTGCTACGACGCCATAGACAGGTTCATGTCCACAAGAAAGTATGCCCAGTTTCACCTGAATGAAATCCACAATCGAAAGCATCAAGAACACACATCCCATTACAGATCCAATGGCGGAGCTAAACAAGCAGTATTTGTGGAAAGAAGAGTTAATTTCAGCTTTATGAGGGTCAGTTGCATCTAAACTGTTCAACAAGTTGATTGTCAGCTTGAGAGTTTGGGCTATGAGTGAGGAAAAGAGAAAGAAACTGAACGAAACCACTTCGAAAACGATAAGTCTCCTGATTGTTTTAACGCTAGCGGTGCATGATGCCGGACTCCCGGCGCTGCTGGCAGTAGGCACAGTCAGGGAGAAGCCAATGAAGATTGCCATGGTGAAGAGTGAGTTGACGTTCACTATGCCGTCGATGGCTGTTACATGGACGCTCGTCTTGGACCCCCCTGTGGCCGCGGTGGTGGTGGCGGCAGCGGCGACGGTTGTAGGGTTCTGTGTATCCAATGAAGCCTTTGATTGTGACTCAATTCTATATAAATCACAAAAGGAATAATCAGATCTTGAAAATAAGATTTAAATGAATATGTACTAATGACTTCTCTATAAAAATTTAATTTTTTAGACGAAATGATCATATATAGAGAGGAGAGGCAGAGGCAGAGGTACCCATCGATGGTCGGGGACAGGGGCGCCGGTGCTGCAATAGTTGAGTAGTTTCTCGAGTTCCTTTGAGAGAGGCTATTTTTTGACAACATCGTGTTACAAAGATTATATTAGGAAATACTTGTAAATTGCAATGACTAATGCATGCATATATTGATACTTACATATATAGAGCTGAGAATACCAATGCAATGGCAAGGAAAGTTGTTTAATAATATATGTTTCATTAAAAATTATATTACTGTCTGAAGAGTGGAACCTCGCCAGAATTTTTCTCGAGATGTCGTTCTTGACCATGCAATTATTATCCTATTTTAAATGTAAACCTCTAGCTAGGTCTCATTGAGCCCACAAAAGTATTGTTTAATTAAATTAATCTCAAGAAATCTTGGATTTGAACAATACATTAGGGCATGTACAAGGAAGTTTCTGATAAATTTTTTATCAGATTTTAATAAAAGTTGATGAAATATATAATTAAAAAGTTGATAAAATTGTGAATCACATAAAATGTTTGATTAAGATTTAATTTTGACCCGTTAAAAAGTTGATAAAATTTTGTTAAAGTTTTATCGAACAAGATGTCAATTATATCTGAAACAATGTCCATGTTTCCAATGTCACGATTTACATGTCCTTACTTGTAATTCAAATTCATTTGTTTTAATCATAGATTACATATGTACATAAAAATTTATTAAATGTATTGAAGCAAAGTTTTTATACTCCGTTAACCATTTCAATTACTGATATTTCGTTCAATGTGCTTGATATATGTCAAAGCATGCTCAAATTAAAGGTCTTGAGTTCATATCGTGCACGTATCATGTTTTTTCGTAAAAAAAAAAAATCACATTAAAAAGCGTGTTGAATATAAAAACGTGCAAGCCTTGAAACCCGTGTTGTCTTCATTTAGCTAAGTTTGGTGCGATTAATTATATTAGCATTATTAAATGTAATTTCTTAATATACAATACCCATCAAGGTTTTGGTTCCATTTTCTAGCTGGCCTCCTCCAATAGACCAGAAAGAAGAAGATAAGAATAATTGTTTGGCGAAGCTTAATTTATTATTTAAGCTGGTCATAACAATTGACTTTCCACTTATCGTTCACACATTTCGTGAGATCTACAAATTATAAGCACTATCAGACAAGTACTTTGATATAATCGAAACTCATATTGAAATTTGAGCCGTGCCGACAATAATGACCTGAGGGAATTTGTTGTTTACCCTTTCATCTCCAACAACACATGCAAACAACTATCCTATCGAAAAATAAAGTATTTAACACGCGAATCTTTGCGCATTCAACTTGTAATTTAATATATATGAATGAATTTCTATTTTTTTTTTGGAAGTAATTTCTGCGTAGTGGGGTTGTACCTAAAGTGGGATTAGCAGCCATTAATTTGTTGTCAAGTTCATCTGAGGCGGCTTAATCACATGTCTCCACAACTATTAATATATTTTAAGTAAGAATTGATAAGGATTAATTTGTGTATAATTTTCTTAGAAAGCGTTTCTTGAATCTTGACCTCGAAAACACATAAACGATGATAACTCGGTTCGAGATAATGGGAAATCATTGTATAACTGTAATCAGAATAATAAAAATGCAATAATGACAAAGTATAAAAGTTAAAAGACATGTTCTTTTATGGAGAAATTACAAGATTAATCTCATCATTTGTAGTTACAAAGATACCTTTTGTCTCACCATCAAAAGCATGGCCATCTGATTTCTTAATGGCATATCCATTTCTTGACTACGCTACTGGTTCAGGGTTTGTCGCGGACTTCATATGTACCTCATGAAGTCAGGTAGGGTTTTATCAGAGCGGGGGGCTGATCGAAGGTGGCTCTTGCCACTTTGTACCTCATGAAGAGAACAAAGTGGTCCACGAGCTAGCATTTTTAAGTGTTTTCATCATGAGTTTTTATGTAGTTGAGTAAATTGTACTCTATTATTTCTCGCATATGAACTTGCATAACAATATCAGTTCTCTTCCTTCAATAAGGCCTCAAAGAAGGAAGGATTCGAGAAAATTTATAGTTTCTCATCCTTTAGCTTTTATTATTCTATTGGGTGTAGTTTTCTATGTAATCAGAGTTCCTAAAGCTGTTAAATGGTTCGAATTTGGGCCATGTGATATTGAAATTGTGAAGTGACTTATTCGGGGTCTAAAATAGAGATATTTGATAGTTATTCTAATAAAATATATTCTAAATTGTTGTATTTTATGTTATATATGTAAACTCAATGATTGGGACGAGAAATTGAAAGAAAGAAACGAAAATTAGTGAAAAATGACAAAATTCAAACTTTGAGGATCAAATTGTAATTATTCAATAGTTGATTCGGACACAAGAAGATACTTTAAATATTGTTAGAAGACAATTGGATGGAATTAGAACTCAAAAAGGAATAAAATATGATTAAAATCAATTTCCAATCGTACAAGATATATTTCAAATTTTTAATTAAAGATTGAAACCGATTTTTGGCATAGTACGTCCAAATTGGAAAATATTTACCTCTATCAAAGTTGTATTCCTTTGAATTATCTTTCCAAGACACTTTGAATTATCTCAATAGAATATTAGAAGAGAAAGTTATGGCTAAAATACTAACTATTGTACAGAGACAAAAGATTCGAGAGTAAAGACAACTTTCCTTAATCGATTGGAACTCTTTTAAAAACTAATTTAGACATGATTTTCAAGTAATTTTCTACTCCTACAAATACCTAACTCCAGAATACATATTAAAGACTTCTTATATACATTCCATCTCCAATATTCATCAATTATTATAATCAAAAGATAAAAATTTATAGTTTTTATAAGAGAATTGAAGTGAACTTGTAAGAATTCAATCAAGTGAAGATTCAAATTTAATTTTTGGGTAAAGAAGAAAAGTCGCAAGTAGAGATTCATTAAGAAACCATTGAAGATATTCAAGATTTATCTCCATCTTCTCAATTAATCAAAAATTCGGGTTATGTCTCTCACTTAAATATGATTTCTTGTAATTTCGATATGTTGTGATAATTTTATGCATTGTTAGGATGAGATGAACCATTATTATGATATTTTTATTTTTTTATTAATTATTTTGACTTTAATTTGATTTGATTTGTGCATGTTATTATCGTTTTATCGTTCTTTTTAATTATTTGGTACTAATTGAATTGTTAGTAGATTTTATTGCTATCGACAATATGATTTAAGCACATTATAATAAACATTGTAAGATCCGATAGATGATACAAATACACATATATGTTTCATATGGTTTCAATAGGCATACTAGTACTTGTTAATGCATTTATCGTGTTTGCATATTTCATCGAGAGATAAAATGATCACATGATGAAAATATATTTGATTGCTATAGAAAGTGGTTTCAATTAAATTAGGGACATTGACCAACATGAATGATTTCAACTTGTCACTTTAATTGTTACACTGAAAATGAAATAATAAGGGGGAATATTTGATATCTTAACAATGCATTTCACATATTTGAAAAACACATTTACTTACTTTCATTAGTTTAATTGATAATTTAGGTATTAATATTAAAAAAATCACAAAATTTATTTGCTATTGGATTAAAGTTGCAATTAATTTTAATTCAGTCAAACACATAGTCATTGTGGTTTGATACTCTATTCATCATTATATTACTCGACCACGATCCTATTCACTTGCAGGTTTTCAAAGGATCATGAAGATATCTAAGCATTCATGGAAGGAAGGATTTTTGGAAGGGACTATTCCACAACCAACTTTATCAATACTGAATTCAGTCATTGCTGTATGTAAATTGTCGACAGATCTTTTTCCAGAAAAAAGAAAGAGGAGATGCAAGTGATGTGATAACTAGCCAATCTCAGTCTGCTTAGATATCATGAATCATGAATCTTGGAAGTTAAGAATGAGAATAATGCTTGTTTTCAAGCACCGTGTTATACACGAAAATATTATTAGAAACAAAAGATAATACATTTAATGAAGAATGCAAAAAGTATTCCATTTTTACGTCTTATTTACTTGTATAATGATCGTTTGATTTCCCGCAAGTGAACGTGATCGTGAACAAGTAATAAAGTGATGAATAGAGTGTCGAACCCATTTGATCGAGTTAAAATTAATTGTAACTTCAATCGAATAACAAATAGATTTTGTGATTTGTTCTATACTAATACCCAAATTATCAATCAAATTAAAGAAAATAAATAAATGCATTTTTCAAATCTAAAATGTATTGCTAAGATGCCGAATTCCCCTTATTATTCCATTTTTAGTGTGACAATTTAATTGACAAATTTGAAATCATTCATGTTGGTCAATGTTCCTAATTTAATTGAAAGCCTCTCTCGATAGCGATCAAATCTATTCTTCTCATGTGACCCTTCTATCTTTCGATAAAAGATGCAAACATGATAAATGTATTAACAAGTACTAGAACATCTATTGAAACCATATAAAGTATAGATGTATATCTCTATCCTCTATCGAACCTTACAATGTTTATTATAATGTACTTAAACCTTATTGTCTCACTCGATAACAATAAAATTTACTAACAATTCAATCGGTGATCAAGCAATTGCAAAAAACAATAAAAACAATAATAAACATCCACAAATCAAATCAAATTAAAGTCAAAATAATTAATTAAGAATTGAAAATATCATAACAATGGTTCATCTCATCCTAGCAATGTATAAATTTAGCATAACATATTGAAATTACAAAAAATCATATATAAGTGAAAATATATAACCCGAATTTTGATAAATTGAGAAGATGAAGATGAAGATGAATCTTGAATCTCTTCAATGATTTCTTGATGAATCTCCACTTGCGCCTTCTCTTCTTTGTCCAAAAATCATATTTAAATCTTCACTTGATTGAATTCTTGCAAATTCCCTTCAATTCTCTCACAAGAATTATGAATTCTCTTCATTTGATGATATTAATTATGAATATTGGAGTATAATATGTACATGAGAGCTCTCCCTATGTATTCTATTGTTCTCTATTTGTAGGAGTCAAGAATTGGTTGAAAATTACGTCCAAATTCATTTCCAAAAGAGTTCTAATCGAATAAGGAAAGTTGTCTTCGAGCGCGAATTTTTTTGTCTCTTTACAGTAGTCAGTATTTTGGTCATAACTTTCTCTTCTGATATCCGATTGATGCAATTCAAAGTGAGTTGTAAAGATAACTAAAAGGACTATAAGTTTGATAGAAATGTGAATTTTCCAATTCAAACTTATACTATGCCAAAAATTGGTTTCAATATTCGACTAAAAATCTGGAATATAACTTGTGCAATTGGAAATTGATGTTTATCATATTTCATTCATTTTTGAATTCCAATTCCATCCAATTGTCTCATAAAAATCTTTCAAGTATCATCTTTTGGTCCAAATCAACTATTGAATATTTGCAATTTGGTCCTCTAACTTTGAATTTTGCCATTTTCACCATTTTCCGCTTCTTTCTTCAATTCCTTTTCCATTCAAAGAGTTTTACTTATATAACATAAAATACAACAATTTAAAATATATTTTTGTCAAAAGAAGTATCAAATGTCGTTATTTTATGTCCCGAATAAGTGTATAAAATACACTTGGCTTATGTTAAAAGTGTAAAATTTTGTTAATTGCTCTTTTTTCTCGTCATTTTCATTGGGAAGTGTAATCTCACGCCACCACTCACCACACCCAACCAAAAAGCTAACAAAACGTACAAATTTTACCTACATCGACTATCAAATTAGAAACATATTGAAAAAACCTAAAATTAAATTACACATGATAAAGTTTTAATCTTTTGCTTGATCAAGAAAAATTGGACTCGTTTCATGATCAATTTGTATTGAATTTTTGTGGGTTGATATATATTCATGGCGACCAGGAGATATTTGTTGAGTAGAATTTTGAGGGGATGAAATGTTAGGAGATTTAGCGCAGTTCCATAAGGCATCAGCACCTCTTCATCTTCACACCAACTCATCAATTTGGAATTTCAGTGCAGTGCCCACAAGTAATTTGAAACTCGCCATTCCTCCTCTGTGCAAAGAATGATTATATTTTTTTCCAGATTATCTCTCACAATCTCTAAAATTGTCTACCCAATTAACTATCTTGGTTGAGGAGGTGGTGGTTGCATAACAATAGCTGATGGTTCAGTGGGACTTGAGTTTGTGGTATGATAATATTTTGAAGGTAGACCAACTTATTGGTAAAACTAAGAAGCTGATAATTAGCTGCTATTTCAGTGGTTGAAGTGCTACTCGGCATTGCCTAAGTAAAGTCCGACTTTGTTTGTATGCTTTATAGTCTTAATTAACTGGCCATGTTCTTCTGGAAATTTCTGACTTAAGGAAAATGATTTTCCATATTTCATGCACTTTTCTTCAATATGAATATCTAAACTGTGGTAAGTGGAAAAAATAACGCATGCAGTTCTATAAGCATGCGCCAATAATGAAATATTATCTTACAGCCACCTTGTCTTTCTATTACTTGGTTTTTCCTCTTCTTGCTGAGATAATCTCCATTTTCTTTCTTCTCCACCTATTTAATTCATGTGTCTCTGCTTTGTTATGCATCTCGGTTTGATAGTGCTAAAGTTTTAGTGCTGTGGAGGTAGCAAATGTTCCTATTTCATAATGGTGTTTCCAAGTGATTAAAGTTAGAATCTTGTGCATTTAAGCTTCATCATGTGCCCACATGCATTCTCTAAAAGTTAGAATCTTGTGCATTGAATTTGGGGTAAGTTGTTTCTAGATCAGCAGATGGAAAAAGCAGTAAACACGGTCAGAATTTGAGAAGAAGGGAAGGGTACAACACGACAAAATCAAGACCCTTAGAGAAGCTGGAGTTACTGTGGAATGCATTTTGAGCTATACTTTAAAATCCTGAGTTAAAATTTTGAGTTGATTTGATCTCTTAGTTAAAAATATTGTTATGGCAAGTTGATGTAGTTAGGTAGAGAGATATTTGGGTGAATAATATTTTTATGGCAAGTTGCCGTAGTTATGTAGAGAGATATTTGGGTGAATAATATTGTTATGGCAAGTTGCCGTAGTTACGTTCACTTGAAAACATTGCTTGTGCCATCATGTGATAATCCTAGTAATTAATGCGAGAGCAAACCTAGAAGGGAGTTTTTAATTAAATTGGAATTATTTTAATCTGTATAAGATATCATTTTTATTTATTTTTGGTTAACTCGCCAATCGTATGATGTCTTTTAGTTAATTAATTTTGTACATAAATATTAATAATAAAAAAGAACTTTTAATGTACCAAATTAGTGGTAGGTACAAGGCATATATATCTTGTTCTATTAATCTATCAACACACATAACATGAAATGTTTTCTAAAGGATAAACATACAAATGAATGATTGAACATGATTGAACATTAGCATGCTGACATAGGCCTCTTAAGAATGATTTTTGAAAAGCACTTTTAAGACTCAAAAGTTGTTTTTAAACTCGTTTGATTAATCTTGTTCATTACAAATTTGAAGTTGTTATATGAGTTCTTATACTCCACATCTTTCGAATCATGATGTGCGATTTTTCAAAATTATCAAATTGCTACATACATGTGGAATGACTACCCAAGACGTCGTACACGACTCCGTTGATTTATTTTATATTTTGTTCAGTATTTGCGCATTTTTTCATGACGTAAACTTCTAATCATATCGATTGAACTGTTTTGTCAAATGTAATTTATGTTTTTTTTTAATATTTGGAAGAAAAAATTTGAAGTTTCACCAACTACAAATTTAAATGTTATTTAATACTATATTAACATTAAACTATTAAAATTTAATCAGATTTTTTGAATAAAATATTATTAAAAAAAATCTCAAAATTTCAAAGTAAACGCGTTTTCCATTTTTATGTTTTCAGAAATAGTTTTTCAAAATGGCAAAAAGAACGCATTTTCAGAAATTTCAAAACAGACACTCAAGACACAAAACACAAAATGAATTCAAAACTCAAAACACAAAATCGAAACACAAAGAGAACGGGCCCTTATCTTTTGAAAACATTTTGTTACAAGATTTTATTAGGAGATACTTGTAAATTGTAATGCCTGTATATATTGACACTAATATATGTAGACTTGAGGATATATACCAATACAATAGCAAGGAAAGTATAATAATATATGTTTCATTAAAAAATGAATTATTGTCTGAAGAGTGGAACCACGACAGAATTGAATATTTCTACACATGCCAAGCATTATAGGGTGAATTTTGCTCGGGATGCCACTCTTGACCATGCAATTTACCCTATTTTAACTTTGAACCTGCATGTCTCCATTGAGCCCACAAAAGTATTGTTTAAATAAATAAGTATTAAGAAATCTAGGCCATGAACAATACAATTTAGGGCTTTCGTAAAGAAACTTTTATAAAAACTTAACAAATTTTGATAAAAGTTGATGAAATATATAATTGAAAAGTTGATAAAGATGTGGATTCCAAAATGTGCGACGAAAATTGAAGTTTGATTGATTAAAAAGTTGATAACGTCTATTGAATTTTTTAAATGAGGTTGTTGAAACAAATAGATACGTCCAAGCCATATACACAATAAAACTAGAGATATAAAATCCATCTTGAAGCCTATGTGATGTCTTCATCTAGCCAATTTTGGTGTGATTGTTGATATAGCATTATTAAATGTAATCTCTTGATACAATACCCATCAAGGTTTTGGTTCCATTTTCTAGCTAGCCTCCTCCATTAATAGATCAGTAAGAAGAAGAGATGGCTTCGATATAATTGTTTTGAAATGCTTAATTCACTATTTAAGATCTTCAAATATACTTTATATTAATACATTTATACACACATGCCATAAGACCGACAGTATGTAAATATTTAAAACCACTATCAAACAAATACTTCGAAACCCATATTGAAACTCGAGCCGGACGGACAATAATAGTTTTTTGTTTTAGCTTTCATCCCCAACAAGTCAACAACACATGCTCCCAACTATCCTATGGAAAAGTAAATTTATTAACAAGAAAATTTGGTACATTTAAAGCAATTCCTACATAGTGGGGTTGTACCTAAATAATTAATCGAACCTATCATCTCATGACATTCACGACTTTTCAACCATGCAGTCCATTAATCTTTATCGAAATTTGCTAAAAAAATGTGTTTTATCTGAACCAAAAGGGCCTAATTTTGTGGCTGAGGCTAAAGGTTTTGGTCTTATTTCTAGCTAGCCTCCTCCAATATATCAGGAAAGAAGAAGAGAGGGTTTCAGTTAATAATTGTTTGGCAAAACTTAATTTATTATTTAAGATGATCAAACATATTTTTTTATCTACACATTTTACATTTAATAGAATTCAAAATTTATTTTCTATTTATTATTCACACATTCCGTAAGACTCAAAATTATAAATACATAAAAGCGTTAACAAACATATACTTTGATATAATCGAAACTCATAATGGAACTCACACGGAGCCCACGATAATGAACTAAAGAATTTTTTTTAACCCTCCTCATCTCCAACAACACGTGCTCATCATCCTGTGGAAAAGTAAAGTAATTACAACTTGGAATTAAATATGAATGACAAAGTTTTAAATTATTCCTGCAAAGTGGCTTGTACCTAAAGAGGGGTTAGCAGCCATTAATTTGTTGTCTGGTTCATCCGATCGAGGTGGCTTAAATCACATGGCTCCAAACCTAAAACACAAAGAATATGTATAGATTGAATTAAACTATTCAACAATTAATGCGGATGAATTAAAAGGGGCAGGGCTAGCCAGACCGTACAAATTTGGTGGGAGGAGTCGAGGGTGTGTGGCGCTTCTTGGTGTAGCTAAATTGGTTTTGGTATTGGTTTTAGGCAGTATTTTGGCTAAGATTTTTGATCAATTTCGAGTTGGGTGTTTTTTTTTTTTTTATGGGGGGGTGGGGTGGGGGGTGGGATTTAGTTATTTTGTTCAAATTTAGCGGTGGTAGGTTGGGGGTGGGAAGAACTAGGTCAAAATAATTAAAAAAACAAAATTGCCGTTATGTCAAATCGTATCAAACTCGTGGTTTGAAAATTGTCAGTTTGGTTTCACATTATTTAGGTTTCAACCGTTTCAAAATTGAACTTTTGACTTAGGGCCTGTTCTCTTTGTCGTTTTCGGGTCGTTTTCTGTTTTCGATTTTCCAAAACGTCCAAAACGCGTTCTCTTTCCTATTTTCGAAAACGAGTTTTTGAAAACACAAAAAAAAAATTACACTGAAAACATAAAATGATGTTTTCAGCGTTTTTGATGTTTTCTGTACAAAACACGAAAAATTTTGAAAACACGCTATTGTTCCAAAAGGCTGGTTTCTTACCACAACCCAAATCCAAACATTTCTTTCGTCTTCTCTCTTCTCCAGAAGAGAATAGCACGCGATCTCTTCTCCTCTCTGCAACCGGACGTTGCTGTTGGGCTGGTGCCGGCGCCGAAGTGGGGACTGGGGAGGCGACACTGCTGTGAACACAGCGTCGCGAGCCATTCGTCGCGATCCATTGGAGGTGACACTGCTGTGAATGTTTGTCTCTGTCGCCTCTCTCTTTGACGCCGGCGACGTTCGTCTCTGCCTCCTCTCTCTTTTTTCTGTAGTATTTTTTATTTGGGTGTTTTTTGGTTGTATTGATTTTGGGTGATTTTGATGGTGGTAGATGGTTGATGATGGTGGCAGACGTTGATGGTGGTGGTTTCTTGAAAGTGGTGGTGATGGTGTTGATTTAGGTCAATTTTGGCAGTGTAAAGAGGTTGTGGCGATGGTGTTGAGTTAGGTCGATTTTGGCAGTGCAAAGAGGTGGTGGTGGTGGTATTGATCTAGGTCGGGTAGGGCAGTGGTTGAAGGTGGCAGAGGTGGTGTTGATTGAGGTCGATTTTGGAAGTGGTTGAAGGTGGTGGTGGTATTGATTTCAAGCCGATAGGGCATTGGTTGAAGATGGCAGAGGTGGTGTTGATTGATGTTGATTTTGGAAGTGGTTGAAGGTGGTGGTGGTGGTAGTGATAGTGGTGGTGTTGATTTTGGCAGTGGTTCATGGTGGCAGAGGTGGTGTTGATTGAGGTCGATTTTGGAAGTGGTTGAAGGTGGTGGTGTTGATTTTGGCGGTGGTTCATGGTGGTAGAGGTGGCGTTGTGGTGGTTGCTTGAAGATGGCAGAGGTGGTGTTGATTGAGGTTGATTTTGGGAGTGGTTGAAGGTGGTGGTGGTGGTGGTGGTGGCGGTGGTTCATGGTGGCAGAGGTGGTGTTGTTGTGGTTTTTTGAAAAAACTATTATACACAAAATATTGTTTTGAGTTTCAAAGTAAACGTGTTTTCATAGTTCATATTTTCAGAAACAATTTTCCAAAACAACAAACAAAACGCATTTTTAGTAATTTCAAAACAGACACTCAAAACACAAAATACAAAACGAATTCAAAACTCAAAATACAAAACTGAAACACAAAGAGAACGACACCTTAAGTTTCTATACTTCAAAATCACATGAAACCAAATCGAATACATTCACCAAATTGTTTTAAAAAACTTGCTTGTTTAACCCAAAATATATTATCTATTCTTCAAATTTACTCGAACCGTAGTCCCATTCTTTCTTTAAGTTTGTGTGTCTTTTTAGTTTTTTGTAGAACTCAAGCAACATCCAACACGTGATTCAAGCAGTAGCTTATATGTATACAATGTCGAAGAACAACTAGAAATGAAGAAGTTGAGATATATACCTATTCAAATGCATACTAAAAGTGTTATTATTTACAAATAAAAACTGTTAAAAGTGTGGCTATAGTACAAGTAACTTCAATACAAATATTGGCCACCATTGGAAACAGATTTCTGAAAAACTGACATCAGTTCTTCTCTCGACATCATCTGAAAATATAGTATTTGGACAGTTTTTGATAAAGTACAAATATGAAAAATAGAAGAATAGCCACAGCTTTAGAGATCCCACTGATAAGAAATAGACCGAAGAACTTATTAACGCCTAGAGTCCTGCTCGTATTCGTTTCAGTGTCACGAGATAACGATGATGATTGACTTTGAAACCATTTCTTTTCGATCTCCAGAAGTTTTCCCTTTTCTCTGAGTCTGGCAATTGCTTTCGACACTTCAGGGACCAACGGTGAACCTTTTTGGAAAGCCTGCAACACGAGATAACAGATGCATGTCCTATTAAGAAGATGAGAAGTTCTAAAGAAATTAATTCACACTTCTCAAATGAACCATATATGACACTCAATAGCGCTCATCATGGTGATTTGCTCAGGTTAGCCAAGAAAGCCTTAGCACACAAAGGCATAGAGCTCAAATTGTTAAAATTTGAGGTTCAATCTTAAAAGGTCAACCTGTTAAGAGGAGTAACTTAATCCTTTATAAGTTGATTTATGTTTTCATCTTTATTCAATGTGAGATTCTATCCCTTAATATGACCCCTCAAGATGGTGGCTCGTTTGAGCAGACCAATCTTGAAATTCGCACGCTCAATTTTTTTGAGTTTTAATCTGATCGAATTGCTCGTTGGAGCTTAATGGGCTCTGATACTATGTTAAAATTTGATGTTCCATCTTAAAAGGTCAAACTTATTAAGATGAGTAGTCCAAACTCTTATAAATTGATCTATATTTTCATCTTTATTTGATGTGAGATTCTATCCCTTAACACAAACATTGGCTTAGTAAGAGTTTTGAAAGACCATAGTTAATGGTCCTCACTCATGGAGGTACTTGTGGCAGAAAAGCGGTTCAATTATGATTAACATGAGCATCGAATTTCTAATTTTTAAAAGACAACCCCCTGGCTTGAGCATTTGTGTTTGCTTTATGCCTGGCATGACCAGGTATATAAGCAGTGATTCCTAATGTATTTTATCCTTAACCTTACAGAAGGCAGATTTTGAAAGATGAAAACAAACTATGTATTATTCTCAGTCAATGAATTTAAGGGGAAGGGAGGTGGCAGGGAACACGCATGTTGTTAAAGGAAGAAGAACACTTACAAAAGCAAAGCCATTAGTCGTCTCTTGGGAGTCAATCATGGCGTAATCCCGGGGGTACTTAGCAAGGAACAACTTTATATAAGGTATTTCATCAATTATAGCACCAACGCCGCCTTTATTGCTTCCTCTTCTTAATGCCTCATCGTATCTCTCAGGCGAAGAATATGGCATAACCATGTTATCCTGGAAGTTTAAGTTGCTAACAGTGAATCCTTGTACAAAAGACTTAGCTCCTATAGATTCGCCTTTTACCAATGTAATCCGTTGAAGTGTCAGAAGTGAACTCAAGTTTGCAGTATAACTTGATGTAAGTATCAGAACTACGAATAACCAAACACCCACAACAAATTTTGATATATTACTTTTTATTTTTTCTCCTGCAAAACAAACCGAAACACATTTCACAGGCTATAAATAAGTGCCTAAATCTCACCTATGCTTCAAATAGGAAAAACATGAAATTCAGTAACAATAGGACAGAAAGAGCTTACTATGAGCATAAACAAGAGTTGACGCTGCAAACCACAAAATTGTTCCAATTTGCGAAGCTTTGGAACCTTGAAACTCTTCGTTGATAGGGTGTTCAATAAGCCAAACGACGAAACCGGTCAGAATGAAGGAACTTGCAATCACTATCCATAGAGGCCCACTAAGTGGTTTTAAGAAGAACCATGGATCTTTATCGTTCAATCTTGCTACCATTCCAACACCTAATTCTGTGAAAGGCAATGTGAAGTCGACATATTGGGACCTGTCGGAAGTGATAGTTACGTCCCCCACCACAGCATCGTAAGTCTACTCCATTCATGATACATAATGCAACAACATATCAGATAGAAACAGAGGAATTTTATGGCCCTACCGTTGAATATTTATCTACAAGAAGATAGTAATACCTGAAGATAAACTTGCTGTACATAATTATTGTAATTTCCAATCGGCATTGGAACGAACTCATAAAGTAGTTCGTGACGTAAAGCCTTAATGGCAGATTGGAATACATCTATGCAGTAGCCTGAGATGATTGTTGCATTGGTTTGAGGATCATAACGTACATCTACCAATTCTTTAAAACTAAGCTTCACTGGTATCCCAATTCTAAGCTTTTTTCGGCCCATAGTTTGTAATAAAGAACCTCTGGGAATAATTCTATATCCCTTAGGACAGGGAAAAGCATTCGAATCTTTAGAAGGATTTAAACTGCAAACTGATGAGTTAAGTTCGCTAAAGCTTCCATCTTTTGGCATCCATATACCCATTCTTCTTTCTTCATTGTCTTGAATATTCACCAGATTGAATTCTTCAGGATATAATTTCCCATCCCCTAATTCAAATTCACCACTTAAACCCTCAAATCTAACTTGTGAAAGCTCATGTAGGAGTAACATGCCACCATGAGAATGTAAAAAACTGGACCTCAATCCTGCAACTTGATCTTTAGCATTTAAAATTTCAACCCTCTCAACAGCTTCTGCTAGTGCTTGCATTGTATCATACGCCCATATGCCAACGACGGGTAACTTTTTTGATACCATTTTAGGGTTCTTATAATGATATTCCCTTCTCCATCCCGAAGTGATGTTGTGCAGTTTGCTAGATTCGGCTATATTTGCCTTGAAACCTAAAGCCCCTTGAAGAGATTCAATGACATCTAAGTCCATGGAATGCACTGAGTTCATCGCTTTATCGGTGATTATCCAAACTTGTTCATCTTTTACCATTCCCAATCTCTTTGCATTCACCAGAAGGCGAGATGCAAGAGACAGGGACATGTGGACTACATATATTTTTGTATCCAGAGTCATAATCTTATGCAGCTCTTTGAGGATTTCATTATCTTTAGAGGACAAAGAAATGACACTTCTGTAAGAGATGTGAATATTTTTTCCTTCAAATGATTCCACCCAATGAGGTATAGTTTTTCTCTCATTTTTAGTATACTCCTCATAAATAAGAACAACGTCGTTCCACTCAAATGATTTGACAATAGAAGCAATGCCATCAAACTGAGATGCCTCGTCCGATCTAATTTTAACGATGTATGGGAATTCGTTAGAGGAGGCAAAACTAGGAGCGAAAGACAATATAGGAATTTTAGCTTTCTCTGTCAGTATGGCTAAGAACTTGTCTTCAAGAAATGTCTCGAGGCCAATAATTGCATGTACCTTAATGTTCTCCAAAAGATCCACAGCTGCATTAGGAAATTAAACGACCATGAGAAGAACTAATCAAGATTGCATAAATGCAAAAGGTGAGATAGACTTTTCAAACAAATAAAAAAATAAATCGACAGATGAATCAAAATAATCAGGGAAATAATAAAAATATATATATTATTTTCTCTTTTTACACTTGAACCATAATTTGTGCATAAACAGGGGAGGTGTAACAGATAATGACTGATAATTACCCTTTAATCACCAACAAATTCATAATCAAAATGTTTAAAAGGATAAATAAATAAAAACTAACATGAATTATCCTCCATGAATAATGAAACTTCAAAAAAATAAAATTTAAAAATAGATGCATATTCTTCATTATATAAATAAACGAAGAAGAAACTAAGACTGACCTGCTGATAGAACTCCAAGTGGTCTTCCATGAGAGTCTCTTACATGCAAAACTGTACGCGTTGCGTAGTGACTATTTGATGCGTAAAAATCAGAAACGGCCATAGAAATGCAGGCATGGATAGTCTTCCCAATCCATGATCCCATATCAACTATGACTCCAACTTCAATTTCTTGAATTCTATTTGATGAACCAATCAAATTTGCAGCATATAATTCATCAGTTAAAAGACCAAAGCAAAAGGAGAATATGAGAATTCTGCAAACATTTGCCATTTTCTTTTCGGCTAACGATTAGTTTCATACATATATATGCTGCAGTTGTGAAATGAGTTTATAAGTATGAACAATATCTCCATTGGTATGAGGCGCTTAGGCCCAAAGTGGACAATATCATACCAATATAGTATTGGAGATATTACACCGATAAATGTGCACATTATATTCAAATCAATATGTACCGTTTTATGCTCATGAAATCGAAATAGAATTCGACTTACCAAAATAGAATTTGAGAAGACAATCAATAATCATCGAAGTTGAATACGTGTCGAAGGATTCAATCTGTTTCATTTTTTATTTCAAACCTTGCATGAAATCAAAAGAATATTAGTTACTCTCTGAAATCAACATACTAAATTAGAATGAAATCGGAAAAAGAAAGAGGAGATGCAAGTGATGCGATCGGTCGAGGCAAGTGTTTGACACTTTGTCCTTAAGATGAATTTGCCCCGTATCGGTGCTAACGGTTTCTTGACAATCATCTCCCAAAATACAACGACCACATCTAGCCATAGGAGCACTCCAAATGGCTTAGACTAACGAATTCGAACGGAATTCCATCTCTACCATAACCATGATTTTGATGCAAAAAATAATCATTTCTACAAAGTATTTTATGCAACATGATATGAAAAGAATGATATGGATTTTTGATTTGAATGAATTGAATAAAATCCAAACATATGGGTTCTTATATAATAGTTGGAATAGCCATACCAAGAGACATGTCTCTTGAAATTTATATCTCTCCATAAAGAGACACAATTACATCTCTACATAAAGAGACAATTATTGAAAAATAATATCAAAAGTCATGATCTCCAAGAGTCATGATCCATATGAAAAGACACATCTTTTCATCAAATTTGGCTTAATTTCTCATTCACCAAATAACACATTTCCAACATATGGAGATATGTAGTGTCCATAAATCCAACAAATGGTATAAGAGCCAAACCCTAGACTTAGCCATGTGGATGAATTCTTCGGAATGCCGAACGAAGGTAGTGAGCCTCAGTTTGCTCGCAATGAGATCCGTGGATGACCTCTATTGGATAGGCGGTGTGCTCCGAATGCTTCATGGACGTGTCCTGACCCCAACACGATGAAGAGGAGTTGAACTAGATAGATCAATCTCTCGAGTCAGGTAGTGCTTTCCGAATGCTTCATGGACGTGTTCTGACCCCAACACGGTGAAGTGGAGAGTGGAGAATCCTGGTTAGTAGATAGTGAAGAGATAGATGATCATGTGAGGGGAGGCTCGGTGCTCCTTTGTTCAAGGGAATGATTTTTGGGTGTGTGACCAAAGTTCAACATTACCTAGAAGAGGGGAGGATTATGAGTTTATAAGTATAGACAATATCTCCATTTGTATAAGGCCTTTTGGGGTAAAATCCAAAGCAAATCCATGAGAGTTTAGACTCAAAGTGGACAATATCATACCAATATGGAGATAATTGATGTCCATAAACCCAACAAAAATATTAAATATTATTTAAATTGATTGGTGGAAAAGTCTACCATGTGAGCTGTTTGCTTGGATTTTGAACTTGATAAGGACTTTTACTTTTGTAATAGTTATATTTTTACTTTTCAATGAAGAAGAAGATGAGAGCAATGTGACGGGAGTGTTTAGGAATAGCAATTTAAAAGTGACTATTCAACATACAACTAATAAATGAGGCCCGTGCCACCAAAAAGTTTACTTGGAGTTTCCTTCTCTCGGACTGAGAATACATGAAGAATGATCACGAATAGAACCTTCAAATTACTTGCACCTCCAAGGTATTGCATGGCAAGGGCTCTAGGCCCCGAGTGGCGCTTGGGCATGAGTGGTCTGGGGACTCAAGGCATGACTATGTCATCTGGAACTTAAATGATATCTTCCAAATCTAATTTTTATTTTGTGCTTTTAGCTTAAATGATATCATAAGAAGCAGCAAAATGGTCTGCTTTTAATTTCTTCAATGTTACGATTAAAATATCCATTTTGAACTTCCAAAGAATAAATTTAATTCATTAGATGACATAAATTATTGGTATTCTTTTTCCGCCGGCCTAAGCCATTGACCTATCAAATTTATTTTTCTAATTTGGCCCCTGTTTGGGCTCCATTTTTCCAAATTATAAAGAGGGGAATAGCAATTTTTTTTTAAAAAAAATATGTGGTTAAAAAAGAAGGAAACTTTTTTAGGTTTACGTGTAATATATATTTTTTTTTTTTTGAAAAATGTGATTGATAAAGAGAGAGATGAATTTTAATTTAATGGGAGCCAAACATGAACTTAATAAACTTTGAGATTAATATTTATTAAAAATTTTCCAATGAAATTAATAATAATGAATATATTGATTTTGTAACACAAACAAAAATTTTCCACCCACAGAATAAATATTATAACTGATGTTTTGGTACAACTAAACCTGATTCTCTTAAAATCAACCACCCGAAACCTAAATCACCGCCCGCCATGAATTGCAAGCAAAGGAAAAAGAAGATTAATTACTATCAATATATTCAAGATGTTGACTCAAGTACGTAACGACGGGAGGTCACAATAGATGAATGGAAGTATTCAATACGTTATTTATTCAGCATAATATTTTTATATAACCAAATTAGTGAAGAGAAATTTTTGCATTCAAATTGCTTTATTTTTGTATTTCACATTGCAGGTATGATCTGTTCAAGTTGAAGGACTGAAAGGAAACAGTTAATATGTGGACTTTTTGAAGTTTGAAGAAGACTGAGAACTGGAAAAATCCATTTTCTACACGGTTATAAATTTATAACAACTCATTCACACAAATTTATGACCAGAAGTGTCCCATTTGTTGACATTTAAGGTAGGATACCGACAGTTTTTCTTCTCATAAATCATAGCCAATCAAAACTCACCATTCTTACCGTGCTCAATCCCAACCCTATTAGGTAGCTTATGATCTTTCCCATAGACGTGAGCCTTCCTCTCTGCTAGTTATACCGAGTGCTCAAGTTACTACGAGCATGACACATATTGCACAAGATGTACGAAATCAGATCTATGACGACTAGACGAATAATGCATGCATCTTCGTGAGATTCATTGATTTACTTATTACGTTTTATTGTTATTCACATCTTCGAATGAGATTATCTAGGCTTTGTTTGTCTTCCTTTCTTTTTTTTTTTTTTAAAAAAAAATCTTTAACTCCATACTCATTTTCAACCATACATTCACGTAATAAAATATTTTGAACGTAAACCCAAATTTTTACTACTTTTAACTACACATTCTCTAAAAAATTACTATACAAAAACATCATCTTTGTCAAAATGAAAATGATGACGAGGCTCAGTCTTCTTCTTTTGGAGGTTTAATCTATTGTGCCTCCCAGCTGTAACTCTCTTTTTTCTACACATGTGGTTAGACTTCTATAAATTTGCTACAGCCTCTGTTGATGCCAAAAATCGTATATGTTGATCCCGAGCCTGACAACTGAGAACGAGCTTGAATGAGGTCTTTCGGTACCTAAAACAAATTAAAGGCGTTGATGTGTGTCCTCGTAGCCCCTCCGTGCTTAAGTCAGAGAGAGAATTATGTGAAAAATGCATATTGAAATACTATGTAAAAACATATCTGAATAATAAGACTAGGTTATGTATTTATAGATGTTGGAGGGGGAGTCCTGGAAGGACTTAACTTCATGTAGTTCTAGTTATCTTAGGTGTTTGTATTGTATTAGAAGTATACAATTTGTGTTAGGGTAAAATTTGTAATAAATTAGGAGTTTGTGCTTAAGAAGGATTAGTATTCCTAGGCCTGACCTCATAATGAACCCGACCTTGAAATTAGCCTATTTGGAGAGGGCCAAGATCGGGCCTACTAGCCCGAGTTCGGGTCAAGTAGCTCGAGCTCGGGCCTGTCATATTTTTTCCTCATCAGCCTCAGTCTCCATGCATTTTAATTGTCACTTTTCAATCTCTAATTTATAGGAGGAATTCTTTTAATTATCAAATTTAATGTATGTAATTATTACGAACACGATTCCACTTATGTAAAATATAAGCCTCCTTTGAGTTCATCTTCTATAACAGATTCTCATTACCAGTAAAAAAATAATAATAATAATAATAAAAATAAATAAATAAATTTCACCTTTCATTTATGTAGGAAGTCATTAACCCCCTAAAAAAAACATCCCAAATTTTTATATACTAACTTTGCATTGTATGTTGAGGCATTTGTTTTTCATATTGGTGAAGCTAGAAAGACTGTAAGAATGTTAAAGGTGAGTTCGACTTGTTTGGTAAGGTTATTATAGGGGTTTTAAATGGTGCGCTCATCCATGGGGATGAGCCGAGAGCGAGCTGGATAGCCTCAAGAAAGTTGGACTCGACTTGCCCATTGATGCGGCAAGTCAAGCCCGTTCGCGAACCACTCATGGCTCGTCTCTTTATCTCTTTCCCTTTTTCAAGCCAAAAATTGCATTTTGTAGCTAAAATGAAAACTGTTGCGAAACTTGAGGGAAGCTGACTCACACAAGTGATTTGTTGTTGGGCTCGCTAGTGAGACGAGTCGAGATGACAAGTTGCTAGTCCCACTTAACACCCCTAAGTTATAGAAGAAGAAAAGTTTACTTATTTTGTCTATTGTACAACACAATCATTTTCAATAATACTTACCAAACACGCATTTAAAACATAAGCTCAAAAACATTAAAAACCCCATCCTATCTAGCAAAATAAAACCTAAAGAAGCCATGAATTAGCAACATTTATGCGACTAAAATAGAAGTATTAGAAGCCAAATAATCACAAACTTCGTCATAATTCACTGTAAATTGTGGCTATAGTACAAGGAATATCATTACATATGACTCATAAAACCAGGAGAGAACAGTAGTAGAGAATTTTGCAAACCAAACACGAGGTTCTTGTTTGAGGTCATAAAGTACCTTATTAAGCTTGCAAACATATTTAGGAGAGTGAGAAAAACCACGAGGAGAAACCATACAAACCTCCTCTTGAAGATTTCCATTTAAAAAGACGTTTTTGACATCCAACTGAGAGAGACTCCATTGACGAAAAGATGCAATTGCAATAAGTGTACGAACAATGGCCATCTTGACAATAGGAGCAAAAGTTTCCTCATAATCCAAACCATGCTGCTGATTAAAACCCTTAGAAACCAATCTAGCCATTTAACGGTCAAATGAACCATCAGATTTGGTTTAATTCTTATAAACCCAACGAGAACCAATATCATGTTTACTTGAAAGGAATGCAACCAAGTCCCAAGTGTCTATCTTATGTAGAGCAGAGAGTTCATCAGACATAGCTTGTTGCCAAATAGATCCAGAATATCTTTTTTATAGGAAGAAGGTTCAGATAGCTTGTGAATGGAAGTTAGAAAACAACAAAAGGACCTAGAATAACAAGAATGAGCAAAATCAAGTAACTAAGTGTACTTACGATTAGGATATCGAGGAAGGGAGGAAGCATGAGTTGGATCAAAAATCTTAGACGGTGCATGAGAGGCCATAGAAGTAGGAGGGGTATCATGAGCTGGCGCATGTGTACCTGTAGGACATGAAGAATCAAATAGTACATGGGGTATGGGAAGGTGGTCTGTCAATATTATCAAGGAATGGATCAATACATATGAGATCAGTTTTAATCATATCATGAGTATTATCAGAGTTAGAAAAAATGGAATGTGCTCAAGAATCACGAAACGAAGAGAAATATATAATTTTTATTAATGGGATCAAAGCAGCGAAAACCTTTTTTCCCTGCGCATAACCTGAGAAAATACAAATAGCAGATCAAGATGTCAACTTACTATGTTCGAATTCAGGATGAAAAACCAAGAAAGAACAACCAAAAACTCTCAATGAAGAGTAATATAGAGGATGCATACAATGTTTTAAAGGGTGATAAACCTGAAATGTGGGAAGATAAAATCTTATTAATTAAAGAAATAGCAGTGAAAACCGCTTCTCTCCAAAATTCACTAAGAACTTTAACACACTAGAGAAAGGAACGAACAGTTTCTACAATGTGCCTATACTTTCGTTCAAAAACTCCATATTATTGTGGGGTATTAGTATACGAGGTTTGATGAATTGTGTCATCAAGAGCAAGCAATTAAGAGAAATTAGTTGAAGCATACTCTCCACCCAAGTCACATCTAAAGCACTTAATTACAAGAAAATGTTGAGTTTCAATAAGTGCTCTAAAAGAACGATAAATAGAAAGAGATTCAGATCGTTGTTTCATAATATAAACCCAACAATAATGACTATAATCATTAATAAAAGATACATAATATCTAGACCCTCATTTTGTAGCAATATGAGCAGTTCCCCTTACATAAGAGTGAATAAAATCAAATGGTGCAATAGAATGAGAAATACTTCAAGGAAACGATAAAGCAGAAAATTTAGCTAATTTGCAACCACTACAATAAAAAATGTCATGAGTTTGCAAATCTCCCAATTGACCTTTAGAAACTAAAAATTTCAAATAACTAGCGGGAACATGTCCAAGGCGAGAATGCCACAAATAAAAACTAGGCGATGAATTGAAATAGAAAGGTGACAAGTCAACACCAGAAGCTGCAACGTGTGGTGGTCTCAGATTTTCCAAAACATATAACCCTCCTTAGCTGTGGCCTATTCCAATCAATTTTTGATATCAAAGATCCTGCATATGTCAAGCAGTGGAAGAAAGCTTAACTAAGTATCCAGAATCACACAATTGACTAATAGAAATTAGATGCAAAGTAAGAATTGGAACACAATACATCTAAAAGTGAGAAATTATGTGTGTTAACAGAACCACACCTACTAAAGGCAATGTTGTACCATTAGCAGGCATAACAGATATAAACGAGTTGGAATTACGTAAGTCAATAAAGAATTTTGAGTTAGAAAACATGTGTTTGGAAGCACCCGAGTCAAAGATCCATAAGGAAGAAATACCTGAATAATTCTGAGATGAGAAACATATACGAGTTATAACACCCACACCCAATTTTTTGGGTCTAATTATGAGAATTAAAAATTTAGAGGCTCATTGGAGGGATAATCCATCATCTATGACCTTGTAGGAAACTTAGTATAAAAGCTAATTCCTACACGTTTTGCTCTTTGAAGAAGGGTTGAATGCTTGGTCAAACCCTTATGTGCCACATGTTAGGATTAATAAATTATATTGTGTTTGAAATACAACTTTTAAACTTTTTATTTAGTGACACTTGAATAGTCAATGATTCGGGCCATCTTAGTTGATGTCAGAGTTAAGAGTTTTTTTAATCGGTTCAGTAAACTTAACATATATTTTTAAAATTTTGAACTTTATGAATTTTATATTATAAAGAAAATTAGTTGAGTTACTGTTCATATGAACAGTGATGCACAATCGCTATTCATCGTGAACAGTGACACACGCATTGTTTATGACACAATAGTGACGCTGCATGGTTTGAAAAAAAAACTAATTATTCCCATTAGTGGACTGTCCCATTTTGTGTAGAATATGTGTATGAAATTTGGGCTTTTATTTGATATGGTATCGGGGTTTTTATTTGATATTATAAGAATGTATTTTTGAATTGGTTTATTTAGTTGGGATTTATTATTTAATAGCCTAATACTATATAAAAGCTTTAGTCCAAGAATCAGTTTAGGTCCAATAATTATGATGAGTTTTTTTTTTCTTTTTTGAAAATAAGGTGATATTTAAAATGAGAATTAAGTTGTTATAAGTCACAAGCCAGTGCCATCCACCATGGCTCAACTTCCTTGAACCAGGTATGTATGCACTTTAAGTCTTCATGTCATCTCCCTATGAAAGTATGCCTATTATGCGAAATAACAATCATGAATATCGTGTCAAAATACGAATATTATATACGATTTTATTTAGGCTAGTTATGCATAAAAGTCAATAATAATATGAAATTTTGAATGTTATACTAATGTAGAAACCATAAGATATATAGATGGTAGCTATGTGATTTTGAATTCATGTTAAGTTTAGTGGGAATGACTCAACTAGTGATTAAGTTTGCAATAATGTAGAATCACATATTACACAAAAGATTCATAATGAATCCACGTACACTAATTCATCCATTTATCACTACCTTTGTAAAAATAAGGGAAAAACTGTGGATTGTTATTAATACATTCTCTTAAAGTTCCAACTTCTGGTACAATAATTTATTCCTTTATCACTCCCTTTGTATAAAACAAAGGAAAGACCGTGGATAATTATTGGTACTTTTTCTTCAATTCTCAATTATTAGTACCCATTCTAAAAAAAATATTTTTGAAAGTTCTTTTGGAAAGAAAAGTAATTATTTGGTTGTATAGGAATTACTAGAGAAACCCAAACCACAGTTTGATACTACACTTAGATGTCATGGAAAAGATTTACCGGGGGCAAAAGCGAATGGATATCAATCTCATAGGGATGTGATCGTATATCACCTTGACTAAACACTTACTCCTTATTGAAGGTAGTTTATCAAGGGAATCGAAGAGACTTTTGACTACCCAACCTCTTTCGATCTATTACTCCAATGCATGAGGGAAATGTGGATGGTGAATCTTGAAGACGTTAGGTATACCAGTGGAATGCTAGGCTATAAACCCAATTCGGGCAACGTCATAACAATACCTGAAGTTGACCATGGGGAAAATTATGTTGAAGATGACCTGAGTGAAGAATACAACCCTGAGTCGTATTCCATAATTGACCCGAAACAAAAAAAACCCGAGGAAAAATAGGAGGCGAATCAACCGGGGGGTGGGGGAGGAGGAGGGGGCACTTGAAAGAATTATTAGATGATGCCTGATTTGCTTTACGTTTAAATTTGTGTTCTTCAATTTTTGAATCTCAACTTGTTTGGACATTGGGTGTGCTTGGTGGTCTGTTATTTATGTGAACTTATGAATGTTTATGAATAAAGCATGTCATTCTTCTATGTTTCATTTCCTCAATTTGACTTAACTCTATATAGTTACTATCATTTAATTAAGGTTATGGAACCTCGAAGCAGAAGGACTAACAATAGCAATAACCAAACCCAGGAGTCCACACAACCTATTCAACCTCAGCCTAATACGATTGATCTAAAGTTTGCCCAGCAGTTTCTCACAATGATGCAAACTTTTGTGCAAGATGCGGTGCCACCACCACCTCTTAATAGCCAACACCACCATTTTTTGTCGCCTCAACCAGAACAACAACATGAAGCTGCCCCCGATACTTGGACCACTGAGTTGTGGTTTACCAGTTTAGGAAACAACACCCCTTATCTTTCATAGTAGTACGGACCCTTTGGAAGCGGAGGACTGGCTGGTGGGTATGGACATAATTTTTTAACTTATCGATTGCCCGAAACCTAGAAGGGTGATATGTGCAACCTTTATACTATGTAAAGATGCTAGATGTTTGTGGGACACCACTACCAGATCAACGACTTTTGGTCATGTTTGGATGTGGGATGAATTCAAGGAGGCCTTTAAAAAAAAGTACTATCCTATGAGTATCCGAAATCAGAAGAAGGCCGAGTTCCTTATTTTGACTCAAAACTCAGTGACGTTGACTAAGTACGAGCAGAAGTTTGAAGAGTTGGCTCATTATGCTCTCGAGATTGTAGATATGGAGTAGAAGACGGCGAGACATTTTGACCAAGGTTTGAAGGATGATTTGAAATAGATTATCATAGTACTTCAGCTTGAAAACTATCATGATGTGTTGGTAAGGGCACAATTGGCAAGGTTGTCAGAGGAATGAAAGTGGGTAGATAAAAAGGGCAAAGAGAAACAAGATTATGTCAAGAACAATAGAGTAAATTCAAGACAAAATGGCAACAAGAGTTACCCACGCTGTGGAAAATGCCAGAAATATCACCAAGGAGCTTGTCTTTTGCGGATGAATTTATGTTTTCGGTGTGGATGAACTATTAGAAAGAAGTTTCATTTAGCCAGTGTATCGCCATGGGGAGCACCTGTGCTATTTTTTAAGAAGAATGATGGATCGATGAAGATGTGCATCGATTACAGAGAATTAAATAAAATCACTATCAAGAATAAGTATCCTATTCCTAGGATTGAGGATTCGTTTGATCAGATTAGAGGTGTAGTGGTATTTTCCAAAATCGATTTAAGGTCTGGTTAACATTAGTTGAGAATCAAAGCCAGTGATATCTCTAAAACTGCAACGTATCGAGAATGTCGCATATCACTTAGTGTTACCACCAAAACTATCAGTTGTACATGACGTCTTCCATGTGTCAATTCTTAGGAAGTACGCTCCTGATCTGAGTTTTGCTCTTTGAAGAAGGGTTGACTGCTTGGTCAAATCCTTATATATTGATATATAATTTTTTTTTTATCATATTCATGATTGACCAAACATTGGGTAATGTGTGGTGTGAATGCATGTATATATAGAAAGTAGTATTCACGTAAGAATGAGAGAAAGAGATTTATGCTCATTTCACAAATTTTAAGGAACAATTTTCAATGCTAAAATTAATAACATTTCCACCATCATGGGGTTTTCTAGTCTTGTCCTATTTAAACCCCTCATTCACATTCACATACTACCACTCACTATTATTTTTCAGTCCAAATAATATATACACATACACGCACATAGTCGGGGTGGAAATTGTAAGAGTGATCAAACAATTTTATTCAGTCTCTATTATTCTTTCTTTTAAATTTCAAGGTAAGTATGCTACATATATTTGGATTATTATTATGTTATAAATTTTAAGAAAATTATTATGGGTCGTATATGATACAATATGATTATGATTATTTTAAGAGGATTGGAGTTTAGTAACGCTACACATAAGAATTCTTACCACTTATGTTCGGTAAAATTCTTGTGTCTCTATTATGTCGATTATGATTATTATGCTCCTTTAAGTTATACATGATAATAATTCATGGCGTACTTATGAAGATTTTATAAATCTCACTCTATGATAATTTCCCTTTTAGGCAATTGATAGTTCGCGGCAGTCAACATGGAGATGACAACAAGTTAGGATTAATAAATTATATTGTGTTTGAAACACAACTTTTAAGTTTCATTTTTAAAAATTTTCTTCTTAGCTATGCTAAGACATTATTTAGGCTATGTTTACGTCAATGCATTATTCTTTAATATTAAGATTTCACAATTAATTATTGAAATTAAAACTGCTTTTTATTTACTTAATGAGTAAAATTGTTACTTGTTATTATTTAAGTCCCTACAAAAAATCAAATTTTATTTATTGACACTCGAATAGTCAAGGATTCGGGTCGTCTTATGAGTAGAGGGTGGCTAAGAACTTCTTAAACTGGTCTGCTAAATTAGTTAACATGGGATTGGAGGAAGGTAGTGCTCCAAGTACAGACGAGTCACTAGGTGGCATGGTGGCAAGTATGTTAACATTTGCACAATTGGATCGCTATTGTGGTTGTGGTTGCTGCTTCTTCAATAGTTTAGGACATTGAGACTTCAAATGCTCCTTTTGTTTCCAAAAGTTACACTTATCACTAGCAACTCTCATATAACTTTTGTTCTGATTCTGTGTAGACGATCGAGAGGGTACAACTAACACTGAAGTGTTAGATGGAGAAAGAGATATTTCTCCTACAAGAGTTTTCAAACATGTTTCCTCAGCTAAAAGTTTACTGACCACCAAATCAATTGAGGGAAGTGGAATGTGATACAAGATAGAGCCTCCAAGTCCCTCAAAATCACTGCAAAGTACCATAAAAAATGAACAAATCATTGCTCCTCTCTAAAAGTAACATATTCCTCACATGCTTCCAATCATGCCGATTTCGTAAAGAGCCAAGTCATCCCAAACTGAATTTATAGCGGCATAAAACTGGAGAATACTCATATTCTTCTATTATGAAGCTCGTATATCAATCTCCAACTGATACCACTTTTCAAAATTAGATTTAGTGTATAACTTCTGAAAATAATTCCGAACTTCCTTTGCTGTTTCAAACTTCGCTGACTGTGTACCAATTGATTGCTCAACAAAATTATGAATCCAAGTAAAGAATTTCGCATCATTCCCAATTATCCAACTCTGTCACATAATTATCCGCGGTGTTCTTGGGTTTCACAACAATTCCACTAACATAGCCCCACAATCCTTTCCCCTTTAGAAAATTTCTCATCACGTACTCTAATATAAGTAATTTTTACCATTTAATCTAACTCTAATGGATTGAATTGAATCATCTCCTTCAGTTGCCATCATAAAGTCAACGAACTCACCCAATTCTAAGGAAAACCAATATGATCAGTCCCACGCGCCACCGTCCAGTGTCACGCGCCTGACCAGAAGAAGCGTTTCAACGTGCTGAACAAGAATTTGGTCTCTGGTTCGATCAGAATCGTGATTTTTATTTGTCGTCGAGTATGGTTTTACACAATTTTTTTCTCTCTGGTTTCTGCTTGAATTTCCAGCGAATTACAATGAGAAATTTCACTTAACTATAGGCTCTGATACCATGTAACAACATTAGCTACCTTAAGCCAATATAGTGAATCAATTCAAAGAGAAGAAATGGAGAAAAATCAATAATATATTGAGCCATAACAAATTAGGTTTTTTTAATGAAATACACAAATTTATATCTTACAAAAAAAGTAAACAAAAAGGAAACCGATAAAAGAAAGAAACTAAATATTATGCAATAATATTATATAAGACTAACACGAGTAACTTCAATACAAATCCTATTGGCCACCATTGGAAACAGATTTCTGGAAAACTGACATCAGTTCTTTTCTCGACAACATCTGAAAATATAGTATTTGGATAGTTTTTGATGAAGTACAAAAATGAAAAATAGAAGAACAGCCACAGCTTTAGAGATCCCACTAATAAGAAATAGACCAAAGAACCTATTAACGCCTAGAGTCCTGCTCGTATTCGTTTCAATGTCATGAGATAATGATGATGATTGACTTCGAAACCATTTCTTTTCGATTTCCAGAAGTTTTCCTTTTTCTCTGAGTCTGGCAATTGCTTTTGATATTTCATGGACCAACGGCGAACCTTTTTGGAAAGCCTGCAACACGAGATAACCGATGCAAGTCAGTTTCTAAGAAATTAATTCACACTTCTCAAATGAACCATAGATGACACTCAATAGCGCTCATCAGGGTGATTTGCTCGGGGTTAGCCAAGAAAGCCTTAGCACGCAAAGGCATAGAATTCAAACACAGGCTTAGAAAGAGTTTCAAAGACTGTAGTTAACGGTCTGCACTTAGGGAGGTACTTGTGGCAGAAAAGCGGATCAATTATGATGAACATGAGTGTTGGATTTCTAATTTTTAAAAGGCAACCCCAAGGCTTGAGCATTCATCTTTGCTTTAAACCTGGCATGACCAGGTATATAAGCAGTGATTCCTAATGTATGGTATCCTAAACCTTACAGAAGGCAGATTTTGAATGACGAAAAAAAATTTTGTCTTATTCTCAATAAACGAATTTAAGGCGGTGGCAGGGAACACGCATGTTGTTCAAGGAAGAAAAACACTTACAAAAGCAAAGCCACTAGTCGTCTTTTGGGAGTCAATCATGGCGTAATCCCGTGGGTACTTAGCAAGGAACAACTTTATATAAGGTATTTCATCAATTATAGCACCAGCGCCGCCTTTCTTACTTCCTCTTCTTAATGCCTCATCGTATCTCTCAGGTGAAGTATATGGCATAAGCATGTTATCCTGGAAGTTTAAGTTGCTGACAGTGAATCCTTGTACAAAAGGATTAGCCCCTATAGAATCGCCTTTTACCAATGTAATCCGTTGAAGTGTCAGAAGTGAACTCAAGTTTGCAGTATAACTTGATGTAAGTATCAGAACTACGAATAACCAAACACCCACAACAAATTTTGATATATTACTTTTTATTTTTTCTCCTGCAAAACAAACCGAAACACATTTCACAGGCTATAAATAAGTGCCTAAATCTCACCTATGCTTCAAATAGGAAAAACATGAAATTCAGTAACAATAGGACAGAAAGAGCTTACTATGAGCATAAACAAGAGTTGACGCTGCAAACCACAAAATTGTTCCAATTTGCGAAGCTTTGGAACCTTGAAACTCTTCGTTGATAGGGTGTTCAATAAGCCAAACGACGAAACCGGTCAGAATGAAGGAACTTGCAATCACTATCCATAGAGGCCCACTAAGTGGTTTTAAGAAGAACCATGGATCTTTATCGTTCAATCTTGCTACCATTCCAACACCTAATTCTGTGAAAGGCAATGTGAAGTCGACATATTGGGACCTGTCGGAAGTGATAGTTACGTCCCCCACCACAGCATCGTAAGTCTACTCCATTCATGATACATAATGCAACAACATATCAGCTAGAATCAGAGGAACTTTTAGGGCCCTACCGTTGAATATTTACCTACAAGAAGATAGTAATACCTGAAGATAAACTTGCTGTACATAATCACTGTAACTTCCATTCAGTATTGGAACGAATTCATAAAGTAGTTCATGACGTAATGACTTAATGGCAGTTTCGAATACATCTATGCAGTAGCCTGAGATGATCGTTGCATTGGTTTGAGGATCATAACGTACATCTACCAATTCTTTAAAACTAAGCTTCACTGGTATCCCAATTCTAAGCTTTTTTCGGCCCATAGTTTGTAATAAAGAACCTCTGGGAATAATTCTATATCCCTTAGGACAGGGAAAAGCATTCGAATCTTTAGAAGGATTTAAACTGCAAACTGATGAGTTAAGTTCGCTAAAGCTTCCATCTTTTGGCATCCATATACCCATTCTTCTTTCTTCATTGTCTTGAATATTCACCAGATTGAATTCTTCAGGATATAATTTCCCATCCCCTAATTCAAATTCACCACTTAAACCCTCAAATCTAACTTGTGAAAGCTCATGTAGGAGTAACATGCCACCATGAGAACGTAAAAAACTCGACCTCAATCCTGCAACTTGATCTTTAGCATTTAAAGTTTCAACCCTCTCAACAGCTTCTGCTAGTGCTTGCATTGTATCATACGCCCATATGCCAACGACGGGTAACTTTTTTGATACCATTTTAGGGTTCTTATAATGATATTCCCTTCTCCATCCCGAAGTCATGTTGCGCAGTTTGCTTGATTCGGCTATATTTGCCTTGAAACCTAAAGCCCCTTGAAAAGATTCAATGACATCAAAGTCCATGGAATGCACTGAGTTCATCGCTTTATCGGTGATTATCCAAACATATTCATCTTTTACCATTCCCAATCTCTTTGCATTCACCAGAAGGCGAGATGCAAGAGATAGGGACATGTGGACTACATATATTTTTGTATCCAGAGTCATAATCTTATGCAGCTCTTTGAGGATTTCATTATCTCTAGAGGACAAAGAAATGACACTTCTGTAAGAGATGTGAATATTTTTTCCTTCAAATGATTCCACCCAATGAGGTATAGTTTTTCTCTCATTTTTAGTATACTCCTCATAAATAAGAACAACGTCGTTCCACTCAAATGATTTGACAATAGAAGCAATGCCATCAAACTGAGATGCCTCGTCCGATCTAATTTTAACGATGTAAGGGAATTCGTTAGAGGAGGCAAAACTAGGAGCGAAAGACAATATAGGAATTTTAGCTTTCTCTGTCAGTATGGCTAAGAACTTGTCTTCAAGAAATGTCTCGAGGCCAATAATTGCATGTACCTTAATGTTCTCCAAAAGATCCACAGCTGCATTAGGAAATTAAACGACCATGAGAAGAACTAATCAAGATTGCATAGATGCAAAAGGTGAGATAGACTTTTCAAACAAATAAAAAAATAAATCGACAGATGTGTCCAAACAATCAGGGAAATAATAAAAATATATATATTATTTTCTCTTTTTACACTTGAACCATAATTTGGGCATAAACAGGAGAGGCGTAACAGATAATGACTGATAATTATCCTTTAATCACCAACAAATTCATAATCAAAATGTTTAAAAGGATAAATAAATAAATAAAAACTAACATGAATAATATAAATAAATGTCGCCAAACTATCGAATATTTTCAACTTCTCACAGCAAACTTTGAAACAATTTTGGCCCTTTTTCGTCATTGAATGTTTAAAACGAAGAAGAAAATATGACTGACCTGCTGATAGAACACCAAGTGGTCTTCCACGAGAGTCTCTTACATGCAAAACTGTACGTGTTGCGTAGTGACTATTCGACTCGTAAAAATCAGAAATGGCCATAGAAATGCAGGCGTGGATGGTCTTCCCAACCCATGATCCCATATCAATTATGACTCCAACTTCAATTTCTTGAATTCTATTTGATGAACTAATCAAACTTGCTGCATATAATTTATCAGTTAAAAGGCCAAAGAAAATGGAGAATATGAGAATTCTGCACACATTTGCCATTTTCTTTTCATTTAATTATTAGCAGCTTGAATACATAGACAGACTGTTTTCTTTTCATATACATATGCTGCAGTTGTAAAATGAAACATGATGAAACATTGAATATTATTTTAATTTATTGTTGGGCAAGTCTACCACGTGAGCAGTTTGCTTGGATTTTGAACTTGCAGAGGACTATAACTAGCGAATATTTTAAAATTGCCCTCTTGTATTAGTTATATATTTACTTTTTAATGAAGAAGAAGATGAGAGCAATGTGACGGGAGTGTGTAGGAATATCAATTTAAAAGTGACTATTCAACATACAATTAATAAATGAGGCCAGTGTGACGCCGGACAAAATATCAATTATTCTGGGCTGGTTCAGTGGATAATTACACGGAATAACACGAGAAAACATCGAGAAAATTAAGAGAATTCTATATTATTCATCAAACATCCGAAAACAACCCACAAGCCGGGCTATATAAATAGAAAATCGTAATTATCGAAAACCAAAAATAGCAAAATTTCAATTGTCATACCAAAAGAAAGTACGTAATAAAAGAAATAATATCTAAAAAAATTGGCTTAAATCGAGTTCGTAATCTATTTTAAAAAGAAAAACGAAATATTACCAAAAAATGAAAAAAAAAAAAATAAGTAAAATTAGGAATTCGGAAGGGAAAACAGTGAATTTTGCCCTCAAAATCAATGTGCACCTAGCAAAGACCAAGACGTGCGCGCCGAAAAGAGTTTTTCAAGGCCACAACGCGCGCCCCGTAAAGAGCTCTATGAATTGGGGTCATAGGCGTGACTTTGATAATTGTAGCAAAAGTTATGGCCAAAAATACCAAAACGTATCCAAAATTGCCCCAATTAAAAAAGATCGTCAATTACTTGCCATTTTTTTGCGCTGATCCGCCAACTTATGGTACCTCGGCGCCATCTGATTGCTATCGGATAACTCGGCATCATCCGATTCGAATTCTCCTACATCACCGTGCCACCAAAAGTTGTGCTTGGAGATTACCTTTCTTGAATTGAGAATACACGAAGAATGATCACGGATAGAACCTCCAAATTACTTGCACCTCCAAGGTAAGACTCCTTGCATGGCAAGGGCTCTAGGCCCCTAGTGGTGGGCATGAGTGGTCCAGGGACTCAAGGCATGACTAGGTCAGCTGGAACTTAAATGAGAGCATCCTAATCTAATTTTTATTTTGTGCTTTTAGCTTAAATGACATCATAAGAAGCAGCAAAATTGTCTGTTTTTAATTTCTTCAAATTACCTATGATTAAAATATCAATTTTGAACTCCCAATGAATAAAACATCATAAGAAGCAGCAAATTTATTTTTCTAATTTAGCTCATGTATGGCTCCATTTTTTCAAATTATAATGAGAGGAATAATAATTTTTGAAAAATGCGTTATTAAAAAAGAAGGAAAAGATTTTCAATTACGTGTAATATTATTTTATTGGAGAATGTGTGGTTGATAAAAAGATAGAGAAATAAATTTTAATTTAATAGAGGCAAAACATGAGCTTAATAAAGTTTGAGGTTAATATTTATTAATATTTTTCCAATTATAATTCTTTTATCTTAAATTCCTAAATTTTATTTTCTTTAGTTCATTTGAGACTCATCAAATCATCTCTACAAATTGGTATTAAATATTACTTTGACGATACTTATAAAATATTTCAGAATAACGTGCAATGGACGTTCAACTTTGACTAGTTACTATAAAATTCAAAATAAATTTTATACTACTAATAATACTGAAGAAGATCATTGTAATGAATATTATTTTAATAATTTTATAACATGCACAGAAATAAATAATTTTTTTTTTTTCCAAATATTATAACTGATGTTTTGGTACAACTAAAGCTGATTCTCTTAAAATCAACCACCCGAAACCTAAATCGCCGCCATGAATTGCAATCAAACGAAAAAAGAAGATTAATTACGATTCAAGATGTTGACTCAAGTACGAAACGACGGGAGGTGACAATCGATGAATGGAAGTGTTCAATATATTATTCAGCATAATATTTTTATATAACCAAAATAGTGAAGGGAAAATTTTAGCATTCAAATTCCTCTATTATTGTGTTTGACATTGCAGGTATGATCTGTCCAAGTTGAAGGATTGAAAGGAAACAATTAATATGTGAGACTTTGACGTTTGAAGAAGAATGAGAACTGGAAAAATCCATTTTCTAAACGGTTATAATAACTCATTCAACACAAATTTATGACCAGAAGTGTTCCATTTGTTGACATTTAAGGCAGGATACCGAAAGTTTTTCTTCTCATAAATCATAGCCAATCAAAACTCACGATTCCTCAATCCAAACCCTATTAGGTAGCTTATGCTCTGGGGGCTCTCCTTCCCATCGACATGAGCCTCCCTCTCGGCTAGTTATCCCGAGTACTCAAGTTATTATGAGCACGACACATATTGCACAAGATGTACGAAATCAGATCTATGACGACTAGACAATAATGCATGCATCTTCGTGAGCTTTATTGATTTAGTTATTACGTTTTATTGTTATTCACATCTTTGAATGGGATTATCGAGGCCTTGTTTGTCTTCCTTTTTTAAAAAAATAAATAAATAATCTTTAACTCTTATACTCATTTTCAACCATACATATGTAATAAAAATATTTTGAACGTAAACCAAAATTTTTACTACTTTTAACTACACATTCTAAAAAATTACTATACAAAAACATCATCTTTTTCAAAATGAAAATGATGACGGGGCTCAGTCTTCTTCTTCTGGAGATTTAATCTATTGCGCCTCCCAATTGTAACTCTATTTTTTCTACACCCGTGGTTAGACTTCTATAAATTTGCTACAGCCTCTGTTGATGCCAAAAATCGTACATGTTGATCCCGAGCCTGACGACTGAGAATGAGCTCGAATGAGGTCTTTCGGTACCTAAAACAAATGTGTCGATGTGTGTCCTCGTCGCCACTCCAATGCTTAAGTTAGAGAGAGAATTATGTGAATTGTGAAAAATTATATATTGGGATACTGTGTAAAAATATATCTGAATAATAAGACTATGTTATGTATTTATAAATGTTTGAGGGCAGGGGCGGACACATGGGGGTTCCTGGGGGGCACGTGCCCACCCAAACTTTTCAAATTTTTTTTTAAAAAAAAAATTCTTTTTGGTATCGATTGAAATCTAAATGTTAATCTAAATCAAAGTTAACAATTAATTTTAATGACATATTTCATGGAATCCATTAATATTTTAACTTTTATCAAAATTTACTAAAAAATTGATTTTAATTTCCACCAAACAGGAGCAAATCACAATAAATTTGAATTTCGATAACAAACTAATTTTAAAAATTTTCCAACGATTGTATGCTAACTGAATTTACAAATTGAATTGCTTATATCATCTCAAAGCTTATTTCGAGAACTACATTATGGACATATCGAATAATCCATATAGATATCGAAAATATTAGAAAACTTTTACTATTTTTGCGATACAATTCTCAATGTAATTTTCATCATTTTTTTAGGAAACTTTATATGGAATATGACATCAAATTTTTTTGAAATTTTACATCCGAAAAAGTCATATCCCATGTAAATTTTCGGATGCAAAATTACACAGGGTATGATTTTTTTTGGGCGTAAATTTTCGAGTGTAAAATTTCTCCCGATTTTTTTGCAAGTTCGATTGTGCCCCCCTAACTTTTATGTTCTGCGTCCACCCCTGTTGGAGGGGGAGTCCTGGAATGACTTAACTTCATGTAGTTCTAGTTACGTATTGTATTAGAAGTATACAATTTGTGTTAGTGTAAGATTTGTAATAAATTAGGAGTTTGTACTTAAGTAGAATTAGTATTCCTAGGCCTAACCTCATAATGAACCCGACCTTGGAATTAGCACATTTGGAGTGGGCCAAGATCGGGCCTACTAGCCCAGTTCGGGTCAAGTAGCTCAAGCTCGGGCCAATCATATTTTTTCCTCATCAGCCTCCATATCCATGCATTTTTAATTGTCACTTTTCAATCTCTAATTTATAGGAGGAATTCTTTTAATTATCAAATTTAATGTTTGTAATTATTACGAACATGATTCCATCTATGCAAAACATAAGCCTCCTTTGAGTTCATCTTCTATAACATATTCTCCTTATAGGTCAAAATATATATATATATATATATATAAAGTTCACCTTTCATTTATGTAGGAAGTCATTAACCCCCTAAAAAAAACATCCCAAATTTTTATATACTAACTTTGCATTGTACGTTGAGGCATTTGTTTTTCATATTGGTGAAGCTAGAAAGACTGTAAGTATGTTAAAGGTGAGTTCAACTTGTTTGCTAAGGTTATTATAGGGGTTTTAAACGGTGAGTTGGGCTTGTTCGGTAAGGTTATTATAGGGGTTTTAAATGGTGCGCCGTCCATGGGGATGAGCCGAGAGCGAGCTGGATAGCCTCAAGAAAGTTGGACTCGACTTGCCCGTTGATGAGGCAAGTTAAGCCCATTCGCGAACCACTTATGGCTTGTCTCTTTATCTCTCTCCCCCTTTCAAGCCAAAAATTGCATTTTGTAGCTAAAAAGAAAACTGTTGCGAAACTTGAGGCAAGCCGACTCGCACGAGTGATTTGTTGTTCGGCTCGCTAGTGAGACGAGTCGAGGCGACAAGTTGCTAGTCCCACTTAACACCCCTAAGTTATAAAAGAAGAAAAGTTTACTTATTTCGTCTATTGTACAACACAATCATTTTCAATAATACTTACCAAACACGCATTTAAAACATAAGCTCAAAAACATTAAAAACCCCATCCTGTCAAGCAAAATAAAACCTAAAGAAGCCATGAATTAGCAACATTTATGCGACTAAAATAGAAGTATTAGAAGCCAAATCATCACAAACTTCGTTATAATTCATTGTAAATTGTGGCTATTGTACAAGAAATATCATTACATATGACTCATAAAACTAGGAGAGAACAGTAGTAGAGAATTTTGCAAACCAAACACGAGGTTCTTGTTTGAGGTCATAAAGTACCTTCTTAAGCTTGCAAACATATTTAGGAGAGTGAGAAAAACCACGAGGAGAAACCATACAAACCTCCTCTTGAAGATCTCCATTTAAAAGTGCATTTTTGACATCCAACTGAGAGAGACTCCACTGACGAAAAGATGCAACTGCAATAAGTGTACAAACAATGGCCATCTTGGTAATAGGAGCAAAAGTCTCCTTATAATCCAAACCATACTACTGATTAAAACCCTCAGAGACCAATCTAGCCATGTAACGGTTAACTGAACCATCAGATTTGATTTTAATCTTATAAACCCAACGAGAACCAATATCATGTTTATCTGAAAGGAATGCAACCAAGTCCCAAGTGTCTGTCTTATGTAGAGCAAAGAGTTCATCAGCCATAGCTTGTTGCCAAATAGATCCAAAATATCTTTTTTATAGGAAGAATGTTCAGATAGCTTGTGAATGGAGGTTAGAAAACAACAAAAGGACCTAGAATAATAAGAATAAGCAAAATCAAGTAACTGAGTGTACTTACGATTAGGATATCGAGGAAGTGAGGGAGCATGAGTTGGATCAAAGATCTTAGACGGTGCTTGAGAGGCCATAGAAGTAGGAGGGGTATCATGAGCTAGCGCATGTGTACATGTAGGACATGAAGAATCAAATAGTACATGGGGTATGGGAAGGTGGTCTGTCAATATTATTAGGGAATGCATCAATACATATAAGATCAGTTTTAATCACGTCATGAGTATTATCGGAGTTAGAAAAAATGGAATGTGCGCAAGAAACACGAAATGAAGAGAAATATATAATTTTTATTAATGGGATCAAAGCAGCGATAACCTTTTTCCCCTGCGCATAACCTAAGAAAACACAGATAGCAGATCAAGATGTCAACCTACTATGTTCGAATTCAGGATGAAAAACCAAGAAAGTACAACCAAAAACTCTTAATGAAGAGTAATATAAAGGATGCATACAATGTTTTAAAGGGTGATAAACCTGAAATGGAAGAAGATAAAATCTTATTAATTAAAGAAATGACAGTGAAAACCGCTTCACTAGAGAAAGGAACGAACAGTTTCTACAATGTGCCTATGCTTTCATTCAAAAACTCCATTTTATTGTGGGGTATTAGTATACTAGGTTTGATGAATTGTGTCATCAATAGCAAGCAATTCAGAGAAATTAGCTGAAGCATACTCTCCACCCAAGTCACATCTAAAGCACTTAATTACAACAAAATGTTGAGTTTCAATAAGTGCTCTAAAAGAACGACAAATAGAAAGAAATTCAAATCATTTTTTCATAAGATAAACCCAACAATAATGACTATAATCATCAATAAAATATACATAATATTCTATTGCGCCATTTTTTCATAAGATAAACCCTCATTTTGTAGCAATATGAGCAATTCCCCTTACATAAGAGTGAATAAGATCAAATGGTGCAATAGAATCAGAAATACTTCAAGGAAAAGATAAAGCAGAAAATTTAGCTAATTTGCAACCACTACAATAAAAAATGTCATGAGTTTGCAAATCTCCCAATTGACCTTTAGAAACTAAAAATTTCAAATGACTAGCGGAAACATGTCCAAGGCGATAATGCCACAAATAAAAACTAGGCGATGAATTGAAATAGAAAGATGACAAGTCAACACCAGAAGCTGCAACGTGTGGTGGTCTCAAATTTTCCAAAACATATAACCCTCCTTAGCTATGGCCTATTCCAATCAGTTTTTGATATCAAAGATCCTGCATATGGCAAGCAGTGGAAGAAAGCTTAACTAAGTATCCAGAATCACACAATTGGCTAATAGAAATTAGATTCAAAGTAAGAATTGGAACGACATCTAAAAGTGAGAAATTATGTGTGTTAACAAAACCAACGCCTACTAAAGGCAATGTTGTACTATCAGCAATCATAACATATATAAACGAGTTAGAATTATGTAACTCATTAAAGAATTTTGAGTTAGAAAACATGTGTTTGGAAGCACCCGAGTCAAAGATCCATGAGGAAGAAATACCTGAATAACTCTGAGATGACAAACATATATGAGTTATAACACCCACACCCAACTTTTTGGGTCTAATTATGAGAATTAAAAATTTAGAGGCTCATTGGAGGGTTAATCCATCCTCTATGACCTTGTAGGAAACTTAGTATAAATGCTAATTCCTACACGTTTTGCTCTTTGAAGAAGGGTTGAATGCTTGGTCAAACCCTTATGATGGCAACATGTTAGGATTAATAATTTATATTGTGTTTAAAATACAACTTTTAAACTTCATTTTTTTTTCTTGGTTATACTAAGACATTATTTAGGCTATGCTTACGCAATGCATTATTTTTTAATATTAAAATTTCATAATTAATCATTGAATTTAAAATCGCTTTTTATTTACTTAATGAGTAAAACCGTTAGTTGTTACTATTTAAGTCCTTGTATAAAAAAATCGAATTTTATTTAGTGACACTTGAATAGTCAATAATTCGGGTCGTATTAGTTGGTATCAGAGTTAAGAGTTTTTTTAATCGGTTCAGTAAACTTAACATATATTTTCAAAATTTTGAACTTTACGAATTTTATGTTATAAAGAAAATTAGTTGAGTTATTGTTCATATGAACAGTGATGCACAATCGCTGTTCATATGAACAATGACATGGCATTGTTTATGACACAATAGTGACGTTGCATGGTTTGAAAAAAAAATTAATTATTCCCATTTGTGGATTGTCCCATTTTGTGTAGAATATGTGTATGAAATTTGGGCTCTTATTTGATATGGTATCGGGGTTTTTATTTGATATTATAAGAATGTATTTTTGAATTGGTTTATTTTGTTGGGATTTATTATTTAAATAGCCTAATACTATATAAAAGCTTTAGTCCAAGAATCAGTTTGGGTCCAATAATTATGATGAGTTTTTTTTTTCTTAATTTTTAAATAAGTTGATATTTAAAATAAGAATTAAGTTGTTATAAGTCATAAGCCAGTGCCATCCACCATGGCTCAACTTCCTTGAACCAGGTATGTATGCACTTTAAGTATTCATGTCATCTCCCTATGAAAGTGTGCCTATTATGCGAAATAGCAATCATGAATATCGTGTCAAAATACGAATATTATATACGATTTTATTTAGGCTAGTTATGCATAAAAGTCAATAATAATATGAAATTTTGAATGTTATACTAATGTAGAAACCATAAGATATATAGATGGTAGCTATGTGATTTTGAGGTTATTATAAGTTTAGTAGGAATGACTCAACTAGTGATTAAGTTTGCAATAATGTAGAATCACATATTACACAAAAGATTCATAATAAATCCACGTACACTAATTCATCCATTTATCACTACCTTTGTAAAAATAAGGGAAAACCTGTGGATGATTATTAATACATTCTCTTAAAGTTCCAACTTCTGGTACAATAATTTATTCATTTATCACTCCCTTTGTATAAAAGAAAGGAAAGACTGTGGATAATTATTGGTACTTTTTCTTCAATTCTCAATTATTAGTACCCACTCTAAAAAAATTATTTTTGAAAGTTCTTTTGAAAAGAAAAGTAATTACGTTCATTTCTTTCTGATAGATGGTGAGTGGACAAGGTCAAACCAATCGAACTGAGAGGTAAAATCATTTTACTTGGTTGCATAGGAATTACTAGAGAAGCCCAAACCACAGTTTGATGCAACACTTAGATGTCATGGAAAAGATTTACCGAGGGCAAAAGTGAATGGATATAAATCTCATAGGGATGTGATCGTCTATCACCTTGACTGAACACTTACTCCTTACTGGAGGTAGTTAATCAAGGAAATCGAAGAGAATTTCGACTACCCGACCTCTTTCGATCTATTACTCCAATGCATGAGGGAAATGTGGATGGTGAATCGTGAAGACGTTAGGTATACCAGTGGAATGCCAGGCTATGAACCCAATCCGGGCAACGTCATAACAATACCCGAAGTTGACCGTGAGAAAAATTATGTTGAAGATGACATGAGTGAAGAATACAACCCTGAGTCGTATTCCGCAATTGACCCGAAACAAAAAAAAAACCCTAGGAAAAATAGGAGGCGAATCAACCGGGGAGGAGGGGGTACTTGGAAGAATTATTAGATGATGCCTGATTTGCTTTACGTTTAAATTTTTGTTCTTCAATTTTTGAATCTCAACTTGTTTGGACACTGGGTATGCCTGGTGGTCTGTTATTTATGTGAACTTATGAATGTTCATGAATAAAGCATGTCATTCTTTTATGTTTCATTTCCTCAATTTGACTTAACTCTATATAGTTACTATCATTTAATTAAGGCTATGGAACCTCGAAGCAGAAGGACTAACAATAGCAATAACTAAACCCAAGAGTCCACACAACCTATTCAACCTCAGCCTAATACGATTGACCCAAAGTTTGCCCAGCAGTTTCTCACAATGATGCAAACTTTTGTACAAGCTACGGTGCCACCACCACCTCTTAACAACCAATACCACCATTTTTTTGTCGCCTCAACCAGAACAACAGCATGAAGCTGCCCCTGATACTTGGACCACTTCTGTTGTGGTTTACCAGTTTAGGAAACAACATCCCTTATCTTTCATAGTAGTACGGACCCCTTGGAAGCGGAGGACTAGCTGGTGGGTATGGAGAGAATTTTTGAACTTATTGATTGCCCGAAACCTAGAAGGGTGATATGTGCAACCTTTATACTATGTAAAGATGCTAGATGTTTGTAGGACACCACTACCAGATCAACGACTTTTGGTCATGTTTGGATGTGGGATGAATTCAAGGAGGCCTTTCGAAAAAAGTACTACCCGACGAGTATCCAAAATTAGAAGAAGGCCGAGTTCCTTATTTTGACTCAAAACTCAATGATGTTGACCGAGTACGAGCAGAAGTTTGAAGAGCTGGCTCATTATGCTCCCGAGATTGTAGATATAGAGTAGAAGATGGCTAGACATTTTGAGCAGGGTTTGAGGGATGATTTGAAACAAACTGTCACAGTACTTCAGCTTGAAAACTATCATGATGTGTTGGTAAGGACACAATTGGCAAGACTGTCAGAGAAATGAAAGTGGGTAGATAACAAGGGCAACGAGAAACAAGATTATGTCAATAAAAATAGAGTAAATTCAAGATTATGTCAAGAAAAACAAGATTATAACAAAGTTACCCACGATGTGGAAAATGCCAGAAGTATCACCAGGGAGCTTGTCTTTTGCAGATGAATTTATGTTTTCGGTGTGGAGAACAATGGCACATGGCTCGGTATTGCCCTAAGTACGGTAACAACTAGCAGAGGCTACAGGGAAACAACCAACACACAAGGGAATAATCAGCAGAGACCATATGGAAGCAATCAACAGAGGCCATATGGTAACAACTAACATAGACAAGCCCATGCACTAGGCAGACATGCTAGGGTTTATACACTGGCAAGGCAAGAGGAGGATCAGAATTGAAATGTCTTAGCAGGTAAAGTCCTCATATCTATAGCCTATATATTGATAGATTCTGGTGTAACTCACTCCTTTATAACGTTTAAGTTTGTATATAAACCGGATGTTATGGTTAAATATGCACAATTCCCTTTAATAGTGACGATGCCCCACTTAGGATATGGTGAATACTAATCACATAGTTAGAATGACAAGCGTAGAAATTGATGGTAGATCATTGGAGACGAAATTGTATGTATTAGATATGGACGAATTCGATATGATTCTTGGAATGGACTGGCTATCCAAGAATCACTTGGTCATTCGTTGTTTGGAAAAAAAGTGATTTTTTAAAAATTCGAGGAAGATGAATTTCAATTATCAGTATCTACAAGTGGACCATTACCCCTATATCTTGTCTGCATTGGAAGTCCAACGAGTCGTACCATTAGAAAGCACTACGAGACTCTTGATGTCCGTAATAAATAAGGAGAGAACAATAGATTGACAGTTGACGAGGTTAGGGTGGTATGTGAATATCTTGAAGTCTTTCCCATGGAGTTGCCTGGCATGCCACCAGAACGAGAGGTAGAATTCACAATCGACCTTACTCTCGGCTCGATACCCATCTCCAAAGCCCCGTATAGAATGACACCTAAAGAATTACAAAAACTGAACGCACAACTAGAGGAACTATTAGAAAGAAGTTTCATTTGGCCCCGTGTACTGCCTGGGGAGAACCTGTGCTATTTGTTAAGAAGAATGATGGATCGATGAAGATGTGCATCAATTACAGAGAATTGAATAGAATCACTATCAAGAATAAGTATCCTCTTCCTAGAATTGAGGATTCGTTTGATCAGCTTAGAGGTGTAGTGGTGTTTTCCAAAATCGATTTAAGGTCTGATTATCATTAGTTGAGAATCAAAGCCAGTGATATCTCTAAAACTGCAACATATCGAGAATGTCGCATATCACTTAGCGTTACCACCAGAACTATCAGCTGTACATGACGTCTTCCATGTGTCAATTCTTAAGAAGTACATCCCTGATCCGAGTGTTGCTCTTTGAAGAAGGGTTGAAATGCAAATTCCCACACGTTTTGCTCTTTGAAGAAGGATTGAATGCTTGGTCAAATCCTTATATATTGATATATGATTTTTTTTTTGTCACATTCATGATTGACCAAACATTGGGTAATGTGTGGTGTGAATGCATGTCTATATAGAAAGTAGTATTCACGTGAGAATGAGAGAGAGATTTATGCTCATTTCACAAATTTTAAGGAACAATTTTCAATGCTAGAATTAATAGCATTTCCACCATCATGGGATTTTCTAGTCTTGTCCTATTTAAACCCCTCATTCACATTCACATACTATCACTCACTATTTTTTTTCAGTCCGAATAATATATACACATACACGCATATAGCCGGGGTGGAAATTGTAAGAGGGATCAAACAATTTTATTCAGTCTCTATTATTCTTTCTTTTAAATTTCAAGGTAAGTATGCTACATATATTTGGATTATTATTATGTTAGAAATTTCAAGAAAATTATTATGGGTCCTATATGATACAATATGATTATGATTATGTTAAGATGATTGGAGTTTAGTAACGCTACATATAAGAATTCTTACCACTTATGTTCGGTAAAATTCTTGTGTCTCTATTATGTTGATTATGATTATTATGCTCCTTTAAGTTATACATGATAATAATTCATGGCGTACTTATGAAGATTTTATAAATCTCACTCTATGATAATTTCCCTTTTAGGTAATTGATAGTTCGCGGCAGTCAACATGGAGATGACAACAAGTTAGAATTAATAAATTATATTGTGTTTGAAACACAACTTTTAAGTTTCATTTTTTTAATTTTTCTTCTTAGCTATGCTAAGACATTATTTAGGCTATGTTTACGTCAATGCATTATTCTTTAATATTAAGATTTCACAATTAATTATTGAAATTAAAATTGCTTTTTATTTACTTAATGAGTAAAATTGTTACTTGTTATTATTTAAGTCCCTACAAAAAATCAAATTTTATTTATTGACACTCGAATAGTCAAGGATTCGGGTCGTCTTATGAGTAGAGGGTGACATAGCATATGGTTGCGTGGCTAAGAACTGCTGAAATTGCTCTGCTAAATTAGTTAACATGGGACTGGAGGAAGGTAGTGCTCAAAGTACAGACGAGTCACTAGGTGGCATGATGGCATGTATGTTAGCATTTGCACGATTGGATCGCTATTGTGGTTGTGGCTACTGCTTCTTCGATAGTTTAGGACATTGAGACTTTCAATGCTCTTTTTGTTTGCAAAAGTTACACTTATCACTAGCAACTCTCACATAACTTTTGTTCTGATTCTGTGTAGACGGTCGAGAGGGTACAGCCAACACCGAAGTGTTAGATGGAGGAAGAGATATTTCTCCTGCAAGAGTTTTCAAACATGTTTCCTCAGCTACAAGTTTACTGACCACCAAATCAACTAAGGGAAGTGGAGTGTGATACAAGATAGAGCCTCCAAATCCTTCAAAATCACTGCAAAGTGCCATAAAAAATGAACTAATCGTTGCTCCTCTCTAAAAGTAATATAGTCCTCACATGCTTCCAATCATGCCGATTTCGTAAAGAGCCAAGTCATCCCAAACTGAATTCATAGCGGCGTAAAACTCGAGAATACTCATATTCTTCTATTATGAAGCTCGTATATCAATCTCCAACTGATACCGCTTTGCAAAATTAGGTTTAGTGTATAACTTCTGAAAATAATTCCAAACTTCCTTTGATATTTCAAACTTCGCTGACTGTGTACCAATTGATTGCTCAACAGAATTATGAATCCAAGTAAGAATTTTCGCATTGTTTGATTCCCAATTATCCAACTCTGTCACATAATTCTCCGCAATGTTCTTGGGTTTCACAACAATTCTACTAACGTAGCCCTACAATCTTTTTCCCTTCAGAAAATTTCTCATCACGGTACTCCAATATAAGTAATTTTTACCATTTAATCTAACAATAATGGATTGAATTGAATCATCTCTTTCAGTTGTCATCATAAAGTCAACAAATAACCAACTACGAATCAACGAACTCACCCAATTCTAAGGAAAACCAATATGATCAGTCCCATGCGTCGCCGTCTAGTGCCACGCTCCCGACCAGAAGAAGCGTTTCAACTTGCTGAACAAGAATTTGGTCTTTGGTTCGATCAAAATCGTGATTTTTAATTGTGGTCGAGTATGGTTTTACACAATTTTTTTATATCTGGTTTCTGCTTGAATTTCCAGCGAATTACAATGAGAAATTTCACTCAACTATAGGCTCTGATACCATGTAACAACATTAGCTACCTTAAGCCAATATAGTGAATCAATTCAAAGAGAAGAAAGAGAGAAAAATCAATAATATATTGAGCCATCAAAAATTAGGTTTTTTTAATGAAATACACAAATTTATATATTACAAGAAAAGTAAACAAAAAGGAAACCGATAAAAGAGAGAAACTAAATATTATACAATAATATTATATAAGGCTAACACGGGTAACTTCAATACAAATCATATTGGCCACCATTGGAAACAGATTTCTGGAAAACTGACATCAGTTCTTTTCTCGACAACATCTGAAAATATAGTATTTGGATAGTTTTTGAAGAAGTACAAAAATGAAAAATAGAAGAATAGCCACAGCTTTAGAGATCCCACTAATAAGAAATAGACCAGAGAACCTATTAACGCCTAGAGTCCTGCTCGTATTCGTTTCAATGTCATGAGATAATGATGATGATTGACTTCGAAACCATTTCTTTTCGATTTCCAGAAGTTTTCCTTTTTCTCTGAGTTTGGCAATTGCTTTTGACATTTCATGGACCAACGGCGAACCTTTTTGGAAAGCCTGCAACACGAGATAACCGATGCAAGTCAGTTTTTAAGAAATTAATTCACACTTCTCAAATGAACCATAGATGACACTCAATAGCGCTCATCAGGGTGATTTGCTCGGGGTTAGCCAAGAAAGCCTTAGCACGCAAAGGCATAGAACTCAAACACAGGCTTAGAAAGAGTTTCAAAGACTGTAGTTAACGGTCTGCACTTAGGGAGGTACTTGTGGCAGAAAAGCGGATCAATTATGATGAACATGAGTGTCGGATTTCTAATTTTTAAAAGGCAACCCCTAGGCTTGAGCATTCATCTTTGCTTTAAACCTGGCATGACCAGGTATATAAGCAGTGATTCCTAATGTATGGTATCCTAAACCTTACAGAAGGCAGATTTTGAATGACGAAAAAAAAATTTGTCTTATTCTCAATAAATGAATTTAAGGCGGTGGCAGGGAACACGCATGTTGTTCAAGGAAAAAGAACACTTACAAAAGCAAAGCCACTAGTCGTCTCTTGGGAGTCAATCATGGCGTAATCCCGTGGGTACTTAGCAAGGAACAACTTTATATAAGGTATTTCATCAATTATAGCACCAGCGCCGCCTTTCTTACTTCCTCTTCTTAATGCCTCATCGTATCTCTCAGGTGAAGAATATGGCATAAGCATGTGATCCTGGAAGTTTAAGTTGCTAACAGTGAATCCTTGTACAAAAGACTTAGCTCCTATAGAATCGCCTTTTACCAATGTAATCCGTTGAAGTGTCAGAAGTGAACTCAAGTTTGCAGTATAACTTGACGTAAGTATCAGAACTACGAATAACCAAACACCCACAACAAATTTTGATATATTACTTTTTATTTTTTCTCCTGCAAAACAAACCGAAACACATTTCACAGGCTATAAATAAGTGCCTAAATCTCACCTATGCTTCAAATAGGAAAAACTGATAGAAAATTGAAAAAGAATAATCAATCTATATACTTTATTCAAATCATTTTCACATAAAAAAAACCCTAGATCCATCTCCATATTGAAATCTGAAAATGAACATGAACATAAAACATACCTGAATCCATGATAATTAGATTGTTAGCCTGAAAGGATCACGATCTTCCAATTTGATTTGTGAATTTCACTTCAATCTTGATTTTTATGGATGGGAATGCAGAAATCTTGAAGAACACACTCAAATGGAGATCATAACCCATATATTCATAAGATAATGACCATTATTATCTTTCATTTGTTTTAAATCGGCCCATCAACAATTTAAAACAAACTTCCGGTCTCTACACTTTAATTTCACAAAATTCAATACACATTAGTCAAAATTCATCTTTAGTGGATCACTTTAATTGACTAATTTACTTTAGATAATAGCACACACATTCCAATATGTTACATGTGGCCCCCAAATTGTTAAAATATTCCAACAAAAACATGAAATTCAGTAACAATAGGACAGAAAGAGCTTACTATGAGCATAAACAAGAGTTGACACTGCAAACCACAAAATTGTTCCAATTTGCGAAGCTTTGGAACCTTGAAATTCTTCATTGATAGGGTGTTCAATAAGCCAAACGACGAAACCGGTCAGAATGAAGGAACTTGCAATCACTATCCATAGAGGCCCACTGAGTGGTTTTAAGAAGAACCATGGATCTTTATCGTTCAATCTTGCTACCATTCCAACACCTAATTCTGTGAAAGGCAATGTGAAGTCGACATATTGGGACCTGTCGGAAGTGATAGTTACGTCCCCCACCACAGCATCGTAAGTCTACTCCATTCATGATACATAATGCAACAACATATCAGATAGAAACAGAGGAATTTTAGGGCCCTACCGTTGAATATTTATCTACAAGAAGATAGTAATACCTGAAGATAAACTTGCTGTACATAATTATTGTAATCTCCAATCGGCATTGGAACGAACTCATAAAGTAGTTCGTGACGTAAAGCCTTAATGGCAGATTCGAATACATCTATGCAGTAGCCTGAGATGATTGTTGCATTGGTTTGAGGATCATAACGTACATCTACCAATTCTTTAAAACTAAGCTTCACTGGTATCCCAATTCTAAGCTTTTTTCTGCCCATAGTTTGTAATAAAGCACCTCTGGGAATAATTCTATATCCCTTACGACAGGTAAAAGCATTTGAATCTTTAGAAGGATTAAAACTGCAAACTGATGAGTTAAGTTCTCTAAAGATTCCATCTTTAGTCATCCATACCCCCATTATTTTTTCTTTATTGTCTTGAACATTCACCAAATTGAATTCTTCAGGATATAATTTCCCATCACCTAATTCAAATTCACCACTCAAACCCTCAAATCTAACTTGTGAAAGTTCATGTAGGAGTAACATGCCATTATGAGAATGTAAAAAACTGGACCTCAATCCTGCAACTTGATCTTTAGCATTTGAAATTTCAACCCTCTCAATAGCTTCTGCTAGTGCTTGCATTGTATCATACGCCCATATGCCAACGACGGGTAACTTTTTTGATACCATTTTAGGGTTCTCATAATGATATTCCCTTCTCCATCCCGAAGTGATGTTGCGCAGTTTGCTCGATTCGGCTATATTTGCCTTGAAACCTAAAGCCCCTTGAAAAGATTCAATGACATCAAAGTCCATGGAATGCACTGAGTTCATCGCTTTATCGGTGATTATCCAAACATATTCATCTTTTAACATTCCCAATCTCTTTGCATTCACCAGAAGGCGAGATGCAAGAGACAGGGACATGTGGACTACATATATTTTTGTATCCAGAGTCATAATCTTATGCAGCTCTTTGAGGATTGCATTATCTTTAGAGGACAAAGAAATGACACTTCTGTAAGAGATGTGAATATTTTTTCCTTCAAATGATTCCACCCAATGAGGTATAGTTTTTCTCTCATTTTTAGTATACTCCTCATAAATAAGAACAACGTCCTTCCACTCAAATGATTTGACAATAGAAGCAATGCCATCAAACTGAGATGCCTCGTCCGATCTAATTTTAACGATGTAAGGGAATTCGTTAGAGGAGGCAAAAGTAGGAGCGAAAGACAATATAGGAATTTTAGCTTTCTCTGTCAGTATGGCTAAGAACTTGTCTTCAAGAAATGTCTCGAGGCCAATAATTGCATGTACCTTAATGTCCTCCAAAAGATCCACAGCTGCATTAGGAAATTAAACGACCATGAGAAGAACTAATCAAGATTGCATAGATGCAAAATGTGAGATAGACTTTTCAAACAAATAAAAAAATAAATCGACAGATGTATCAAAATAATCAGGGAAATAATAAAAATATATATATTATTTTCTCTTTTTACACTTGAACCATAATTTGGGCATAAACAGGAGAGGCGTAACAGATAATGACTGATAATTATCCTTTAATCACCAACAAATTATCCTCCATGAATAGTGAAACTTCCAAAAAAAATAAAAATAAATAATAGATGCATATTCTTCATTATATAAATAAATGTCGCCAAACTATCGAATATTTTCAAATTCTCACAGCAAACTTTGAAACAATTTTTGCCCTTTTTCATCATTGAATGTTTAAAACGAAGAAGAAACTATGACTGACCTGCTGATAGAACACTAAGTGGTCTTCCACGAGAGTCTCTTACATGCAAAACTGTACGTGTTGCGTAGTGACTATTCGACTCGTAAAAATCAGAAATGGCCATAGAAATGCAGGCATGGATGGTCTTCCCAACCCATGATCCCATATCAATTATGACTCCAACTTCAATTTCTTGAATTCTATTTGATGAACTAATCAAATTTGCTGCATATAATTTATCAGTTAAAAGGCCAAAGAAAATGGAGAATATGAGAATTCTGCAAACATTTGCCATTTTCTTTTCATCTAATTATTAGCAGCTTGAATACATAGACAGACTGTTTTCTTTTCATATACATATGCTGCAGTTGTAAAATGAAACATGATGAAACATTGAATATTATTTTAATTTATTGGTGGGCAAGTCTACCACGTGAGCAGTTTGCTTGGATTTTGAACTTGCCGCGGACTATTACTAGCGAATATTTAAAAATTGCCCTCTTGTATTAGTTATATATTTACTTTTTAATGAAGAAGAAGATGAGAGCAATGTGACGGGAGTGTATAGGAATATCAATTTAAAAGTGACTATTCAACATACAATTAATAAATGAGGCCAGTGTGACGCCGAACAAAATATCAATTATTCTGGACTGGTTTCAGTGGATAATTCACAGGGCATAACTCAGGAAAACACCAAGAAAATTAAGAGAATTCTATATTATTCATCAAACATCCGAAAACAACCCACAAGTCGGGCTATATAGCTAGAAAATCGTAATTATTGAAATTTTATCAAAAATAGCAAAATTTCAATTGTCATACCAAAAGAAAGTACGTAATAAAAGAAATAATATCTAAAAAATTTGGCTTAAATCGAGTTCATAATCTATTTTAAAAAAACAAACGAAATATTACCAAAAATGGAAAAAAAAAAATAACTAAAATTGGGAATTCGGAAGGGAAAACAACGAATTTTGCCCTCGAAATCGATGTGCACCTTGTGAAAGCTAGGTGACCAAAACGTGCATGCCAAAAAGAGTTTTTCAAGGCCACAACGCGCACCTCGAAAAGAGCTTTATGAATTGGGGTCATGAGCGTGATTCTGATAATTGTAGCAAAAGTTATGATCAAAAATACCAAAACGTATCCAAAATTGCCCCAATTGAAAAGATCGTCAATTACTTGCCATTTTTTTGCGCTGGTCCGCCAACTTATGGTACCTCGGCGCCATCTGATTGCTATCAGATAACTCACCCTGCCACCAAAAGTTGTGCTTGGAGATTCCCTGTCTTGAATTGAGAATACACGAAGAATGATCACAGATAGAACCTCCAAATTACTTGCACCTCCAAGGTAAGACTCCTTGCATGGCAAGGGCTCTAGGCCCCTAGTGGTGGGCATGAGTGGTCCAGGGACTCAAGGCATGACTAGGTCAGCTGGAACTTAAATGAGAGCATCCTAATCTAATTTTTATTTTGTGCTTTTAGCTTAAATGACATCATAAGAAGCAGCAAAATTGTCTGTTTTTAATTTCTTCAATTACCTATGATTAAAATATCAATTTTGAACTCCCAATGAATAAAACATCATAAGAAGCAGCAAATTTATTTTTCTAATTTAGCTCATGTATGGCTCCATTTTTTCAAATTATAATGAGAGGAATAATAATTTTTGAAAAATGCGTTATTAAAAAAGAAGGAAAAGATTTTCAATTACGTGTAATATTATTTTATTGGAGAATGTGTGGTTGATAAAAAGATAGAGAAATAAATTTTAATTTAATAGAGGCCAAACATGAGCTTAATAAAGTTTGAGGTTAATATTTATTAATATTTTTCCAATTACAATTCTTTTATCTTAAATTCCTAAATTTTATTTTCTTTAATTCGTTTGAGACTCATGAAATCATCTCTACACATTGGTATTAAATATTACTTTGACGATAATTATAAAGTATTTCAGAATAACGTGCAATGGACATTCAACTTTGACTAGTTACTATAAAATTCAAAATAAATTTTATACTACTAATAATACTGAAGAAGATCATTGTAATGAATATTATTTTAATAATTTTATAACATGCACAGAAATAAATAATTTTTTTTTTTTTTACCAAACACTTAAATGTTGATTTTGTAACAAATTTTTTTTTTTTTTTTTTTCCAAATATTATAACTGATGTTTTGGTACAACTAAAGCTGATTCTCTTAAAATCAACCACCCGAAACCTAAATCGCCGCCATGAATTGCAATCAAAGGAAAAAAGAAGATTAATTACGATTCAAGATGTTGACTCAAGTACGAAACGATGGGAGGTCACAATCGATGAATGGAAGTGTTCAATATATTATTCAGCATAATATTTTTATATAACCAAAATAGTGAAGGGAAAATTTTAGCATTCAAATTCCTCTGTTATTGTGTTTGACATTGCAGGTATGATCTGTCCAAGTTGAAGGATTGAAAGGAAACAATTAATATGTGAGACTTTGACGTTTGAAGAAGAATGAGAACTGGAAAAATACATTTTCTAAATGGTTATAATAACTCATTCAACACAAATTTATGACCAGAAGTGTTCCATTTGTTGACATTTAAGGCAGGATACCGACAGTTTTTCTTCTCATAAATCATAGCCAATCAAAACTCACGATTCCTCAATCCAAACCCTATTAGGTAGCTTATGCTCTGGGGGCTCTCCTTCCCATCGACATGAGCCTCCCTCTCGGCTAGTTATCCCGAGTACTCAAGTTATTATGAGCACGACACATATTGCACAAGATGTACGAAATCAGATCTATGACGACTAGATGAATAATGCATCCTCGCGAGTTTCGATGATTTACTTTCCCGAATGAGATTATCTAGGCCATGTTTGTCTTCCTTTTTTAACATAATAATATTCTTTTATTCGCATACTCATTTCAACCATACATTCACGTAATAAAATATTTTTCAAATAAATCCAAAAGTTCCCCTATTTCTTAAAATTATACTATTCAAATACTTCATTTTTTTCTTTTTTTTTTTTTCAAAATTATGACGGGGCTCAGTCTTCTTCCTCTTGAGGTTTAATTTATGGCGCCTCCCAGCTGTAACTCTCTTTTTTCTATACCTGCGGTTTGACTTCTACAAATTTGCTACAGCCTCCATGCATTGTTAATTGTCACTTTTCACTCTAATTTATTGCAGGAATTCTTTTAATTATCAAATTTAATGTTTGTAATTATTACTAAGACGATTCCACTTATATGAAAAATTACATAAGCCTCCTCTGATATCATCTTCTATGACAGATTCTCCTTCCAAGTCACCTTTCATTTATGGAGGAAGTCATTAACCCACTAAAAGAAACATCCCAAATTTTTACATACTAACTTTGCATTGTATGTATAGGTATTTGTTTCTTCATAATTGTGAAGATAGAAAGATTGTACAAGTATGTTAAAAGTGGGTTGGGCTTGTTTGGTAAGGTTATTATAAGGGTGTTAAATGGTGCGCTCGTCACGGGAACGAGATGAGAGAGAGCCAAATAGCCTCAAGAAAGTTGGACTCGGACTCGCCCCTTGATGAAGCAAATTGAGCCAGCTCGCGAATCACTCACAGCTCCCCTCTCTCTCTCTCTCTTTTTTAAGGCAAAAATTGCAGTTTGTAGCTAAAATGCAAGCTGTTGCGAACTTGAGGCGAGCTGGCTCGCACGATTGACTCGTTGTTCAGCTCGCTATTGAGAAGAGTCGAGATGGCGAGTTGCTCACCCCACTTAACACCCCTAATTTATAAAAGAAAAGTTAGCTGATTTCGTCTATTGTACGACACAATCATTTTCAGTAATACTTACCAAACATGCATTTATAACATAAGCTCAAAAACATTAAAAACCCATCCCGTCCGGAAAAATAAAACCTAAAGAAGCCATGAATTAGCAACATTTATGCGACTAAAATAGAAGTATTAGAAGCCAAATCATCATAAACTTTGTTATAAATAACTGTAAATTGTGGCTATAGTACTACAAGAAATACCATTACATATAACTCATTAAGTGGCATTTGTCCTACCAATTGTATTGGCTGTAAATAGGTATCCAAAAATGGATACCAGTTTTCTTCCTGCCAAAATTTTGATAATGTTGTATTTGATGGACACTTTATCACAGAGTACAAAGACCAAAAATAGAAGAAGGGCCCCAGCTATACAGGTCGCATTAACAAGAAATAGACGAGAGAAATTAGTAATATCCAGAGTAATGGTGGCACGTAGCTTAGTGTCTGTGGAAGATAATGACGATTGGCTTGTAAACCATTTATTCTCCAAAGCCTGAAGTATTCCCTCTTCTCTGAGCATCGCAATCTGTCTTGACATTTCATGGACCAATGGTGAACCTTTTGGAAAAACCTACAATGTTCATCAATTATAAGCATGCATATAATCACACAAACACACCTATGTACATAGATTATACACAGAAACAAACACATAAACCCCGTTACACTCAACCACCTTTTTTTTGTATTTTGTTCCAAAATAGTAAATAAAATATGAATATCCTATTAAATAAAGGGGTTGGGGCAGTGAGGGGGGAGGACATGCACGCACATATTTTTCGAGGAAGAAGAATCTTACAAGAGCAAAGCCATTACTTGTCTCTGAGGAGTCAATTATGGCATAATCATCATGTGGGTACCTCGCCAGGAATATTTTAAGGTAAGGAATTTCTTCAAGAATAGCACTAACGCCGCCTTTTTCACTTCCATTTTTCAAAGCCTGATCATATTTCTCAGGTGAATTAAAAGGCTTAAGTCTGTTATCCTGAAAATTCAGGTTGCTGATAAGTCCCTTTACAAAAGAGTTTGCTGAGTACCCTATGTAATCGTTTTTTGTCAATTTTATCCGTTCAACTGTCAAAAGTGAACTCAAGTTTGCGATATAACTTGATGTCAGTATAAGTACTATGAAAAACCAAACCCCCACGACAAATCTTGATAGATTACTTTGTAATCTTTCTCCTGCAAAAACAAAGAGAAACACAATTCACAAGCTGAAAATGTATCCTTAAAACTCAAGTTCATATTTTTGTTTCGGAGTTGCCATCTAACTTTATCCTATATGCTATGCTGTGATTCCTAAAGGCGGGCCTAGAGGAAGTAAACTGTTAATCACCTCTTGTGCTTATCAGAAGGGGCTGATTACCTGCTCTACTTTGGAAATAGATTACAAAATCTGTTATAGAAATCATATATTATCCTCTGCTCTCAATTCTTAACAAAACTGTTAACTTTGGTCCTGAAAAGATGATCGAATCTCATTAAATGCCTAGTTACTTTTCAATGCCTTTTGTTTGAGTCGAACTTGAAAAAAGAAAAATTAGATGCCCCTTTTTTTTCTTCAAAAATTGCACAGCAAGTTTGCATTCCTACCTGAAAATATCAACGAGCCAATCAACAACACAACAATCATTATGGATGTGTAGAAGATGATGATGTTAAAGTCCGCCAAGAACTCCATCTCATTTCATTGAAACTGGCTCTCCCTTTGTCTTTGGTTTCATTGCTGAATCAGAAGTTCATTTGTTAAAAGATATGAGGTAGCATTTAACGAGTTTGTAATCTGGAGTTAGTGAGAACCAGTAGTCCCAGATTAATTAACCCTATACTGACAACTGCAAGTCTAAAATTTATGCTTATGTTCTCTTTGTTGATTCAATTTTGGTTTAAATCCAGATTATGTGTAATCGAGATATGAAGTTAAACCTTTTTTTATACAGAACATATGATAGTTGAACATGTTTTATGAGATTGGGAGCTCAAATATGTATTTTACTCCTCAACAATAACAATTAATCAGCCACTTCTAACAAACATAAGGAGGTAATGTGCATCTTACACTTTCTTTAAAGCTAAACATTCCGTTACTTCAGTTCTTCTAGTGTTAGAATTTGGGTGTGACCCAAATTCTTTTGTTGAAGTATTTGAAGTATTGAATAATTCTAATTAAAGTGTACGTCACGAAGAATTCAAGTTTGGAATGCTATTAGAGTCATATGAAGATCAAATTTCAATGATAATTAGAAGTTCGACTTGAAGGATGACTTTCGGATAGCAAAAGACACTTTTTGGAGCATTAACCCGAGGGACGGTGGCCAAGACGCCACAATGTAATTTTGGGCAGAACCCTGGGCGCCTTGGTGCCGGGGCCCTAGTCGGGTCGGGCCCGCAGCAAGTTTTCAGCCCGAATGAGTGTTTTTCGCGTTTTTCTTCTCCTACTTCGTTTTGGACTCAGTTTTTTGGCATCTTACTTCATCAACAACTCTACAAAAAGGTCTTAGACGTTCCCTACATGTTTTCCTATAAAGACCAGGATCTTTTATACAATTTGATAATGTGAGATTTATGATTACTAGCTTTTAGGATCATTGTAATATTTTTTTTCTCTTCTCCATTATTCTTGATGCAATAAAATCTCATAATTCCTCTGTCATATTCTTGTCTTCTTTTATTATTTTGTTCTTGATCACATACTTTATTATTTTGCTACATAACTTCAACATCTCAATCCATTGATTGGTGTCACAACAACTGGTATCAATCCTAACAAGTAGTGTCAAAGCAATTCTGGTATTGGCTTGTTTTGTAACAAGTGAAATCAGAACCAAAATTCGTTCTCGCAGAGCACAATGTTTGATTTGTTTGAAGTTTTTTGTTCGTGATGACTTCCATGAAGTATGACATTCCGCTTTTGGATCGGAGCTCTAGATTTTCGCTATGGCATGTTAAGATGCGTGTAGTACTCTCACATTTATCTTCATCTACCAAATACTATTTTTCAGGACGTTTTGAAGGAAAATTCAGCAGTTGCTTTATGGTTAAAGGTGGAAAAAAGTGGCACAATGATGACTTGGGTTGCTGGACTGAAATGTGGTTGTGGGCTGGACTTTACTTTATTAAGTGGAGGCCTTGTGAAACTTCTCTTTTAATACCTAGGCCTAGATCAATTTGGAATGCAGATTCATTCTTTCATTCACGCAGCGCTCTCTCTCTCTCTCTCTCTACATATTTCAACTTTGTGGACTTTAAATCAAATATTCTTTTGTGAATCAATTGTTATATAGTCCTAGTGCATCTCTTGAGTGATCTGTAGTAATCTATTGTTTTGTATTCTTAAGTGGATACCAAGTCTAGTGTTGGAGAGGGGTTTCAAGATTGTTGATGAATCTTGTATGATTCTTTGCAAATTGGTGGTTGTATTGAAGAACAATCATTTATCCTTGGTTAATGAAGTGATTTCTTCCGATTGGCGGAAGCTCAAAAGGGAATTAGGATTTTTAATCCGAACCTTTTGCCTTAAGGCGAAAAATCTCTCGTGTTCTTTCGTTATTTTCAGTTTCTTGCATTTATTTTTGTTGATTGAATGTTTGTTGTGGCTAATTTTGGAGTCGTTGAATCTCTACAGTGGTATCAGAACATTGGTCGCGATTCTTGGGTCTAGAAATTGGGCGACAGTAACCAGCTCATTTTTTATTCAAGTGTTGATTTGATTTCTTGAAACCTAACTTAAGACATTTTGTGAGTTCATTCCAATTTTACATTTGATGCACTGATTAATGATTATGCTATTGACTGTGGTCTGCAATTGTCGCTTAAATCTTGAATTTTGGTCTGGCTCTTGATTTAAAACGTTTCTGTATTTTTTTTAATACTGTATATTGAAATTGTGATCATTAGTGCAAAATCTTGTAAATTGTTACATGAATTGTTGAAGTTCTTGCATGAAATTGAATCTGTGAATCGTAGAATTGAGTATATATAGTCTGCTGGTTGTATAATTCATATTCTGTCTCTGAAATGTTGACAATTTTGAATTATACTCACTATATACCCTGCTAGTTGCTCTGCCTAATCTGATTTTGTTAGCCAATCATTCAAACTTTCATTATGTCTTCTTCTAAATTTGAACTTGAAATTTTTAATGGTAAAGAAGACTTTAGTCTCTGGCGTCAAAAATGAAAGTTATTTTACTTCAACAAAAGTGTGCAAAAGCCATTAATGAGTCATGACCTGATGATATGAATTCTGATTAAAATGACTGAACAAGATGAAATGGCATGGAGTTCGATTTTTCTGCATTTGTCTGATAATGTGCTTAGAAAAGTAAGAGAAACAAAAACTACTACCGAGTTGTGGAAGAAATTGGAGACTATTTATTTGAGTAAAACTATGCCAAATAAGGTTTATCTCCTAAAATAATTTTTCGGTTTTAAACTTGATCCATCACTTGACCTTGAATCTAATATTAATAGATTCAACCGATTAACCCAAGACCTAGCCAACTGTGACGAGAAACTCTCAAGTGGACAGATGGACATGGTTCTATTAAATTCAATAGGTGATAAGTATAAAGATGTTAAAAATGTTATTGAATATGGTAGAGACACTCTAACTACTGATGTTATCATTAATGCCCTTAGAACTAAAGAGTTAGAGTTAAAATCTGAACAAAAAGAGTCTTCTAGTGGTCTGAATTTGATGGCTAAGTCTAAGTTTAATCCTAGAAACAATAATGTCAATAAGAAATTTGGACACAAGAAATATGAAAATCAAAAGGATAAAATGAAAATCAAAAGTAAAAAATATTTTTACTGTCAAGAGGAAGGTCATTTTATCAAGGATTGTCCTAAAAGGCTTAGTGATAATAGGAATAAGTATAAAATGGATGGAGACGCAGCTTTAGCCTGCAACAATGAAACTGATATAAATGAAGTCTACGTTGCTGTTGCCCATCAAAACCTAGTCAATAGTGGATTCTTGACTCGGGTTGTACCTATCACATGTGTCTTAATAAAGAATGATTTGGTGATTTTGAAAATGTAAATGATGGTCAAGTTTTAATTGGTAATCATATGACATGTCAAGTTAAGGGCATAGGAACCATCACATTGAGAGTAAATGATAATAATGTGCTTGTCTTAGAAAAGACTAGATATGTTCCTGACCTTCAAAGAAATTTGATTTCTTTAGGTGTTTTAGATGACTTAAACTATGACATTATGATCAATGCGGGATACATTAAAGTCATGAGAGATTCACACTTGATAGTGGAAGCTCTCAAGAGACATGGACTTTACATTTTGCAAACTCAAAACATTTTTGACTCCACTTCAGCAGCACTTTCTGTTTCTAATGATAAGTCACAAATATGACACAAGAGATTATGTCACATTAGTGATAAAGCATTGCAGATTTTGAAAAAACAAGGTACATTTGGAAAAGATAACATTGAAAAACTCAGTTTTTGTGATTATTGCATCCTAGGAAAGCATTATAGATTACCATTTTTGCCTGGAATGCATAAATTTGTGTCTATTCTTGAATACTTGCATGTTAATCTTTGGGGACCAGCTAATGTGCCTACTCATACTAATTTTAAATATTTCTTATTAATCATTAATGATTTTTCTAGAAAGAATTGGTGGTTTCTGTTGAAATTTAAATCTAATACATTTACTGCTTTTAAAGATTAGATGACTTTGATTGAAAACCAAACTGATAAAAGGGTAAAAGTATTAAGAATAGATAATGGACTTGAATTTTGCAATTATGAGTTTGATGACTTGTGTAAATTGCATGGTATATTGAGACACAGAACTGTTACACACACTCCACAACAAAATGGCTTGGCTGAAAGAATGAATAGAACTTTACTTGAAAAAGTTAGATGCATGTTTTTAAGTTCTGGTCTTTCCAAGCTATTTTGGGGAGAAGCTGCAAAGACTGCTAGTTAACTTATTAATAGACGTCCTGCTAGTGCTATACATTTTAAGACCCCTGAAAAAGTGTGGAATGGTAGACCTGTTGACCTTAGCAATTTAAGAGTGTTTGAGTGTGCACCCTTTACACATCAATGTGAAGGGAAATTAGATCTTAGGGCTCTTAAATGCGTCTTCTTGGGTTATGGTGAAGGGGTAAAAGGGTATAGACTATAGGTGAGAGAAACCAAAGGGTACAAGATCATAATAAGTAGAAATGTGGTGTTTAATGAAGATGATCTACCTTGTTTGAAAAATGATAGTAGTTCTGGACCTTTAAATCAAACTGATAGCATAGAGAGAGAGAGATTGAAATTGAGGTGGAGCAAGTTGATGATGATAGTCAATCACTTAATATTCAAACTGGAGAGGTTGATGTTGAATCACATAGGAATGATGAGATTGAACAGTTTGATAATGATTTAGAGACAAATCAAACTTTAGGTGATTATCAACTAGCTCGTGATAGGCAAATAGATGTGTCAATCCGAGTGGTCCGGACCGGGTTGGCCCGCCAACATATGAGCTCGGTAACGGCCCGCGTGAAAAAAAGCCCGCCCGCTACGGGTTACGGGTCGACCCACAATTTTGGACTACAACCAGGCCCATCCACTGACCTATTCGGGTTGAGCCCATGCGGGTCACGGATCACGGTTTGTTCTGGTTTGACTCGTATAATTGTATAAATAAAATTATAAAAATATAGAATTTTTCATATTTATAGCAAAAAAAAAAATTTTTTTTTTAAAAATGTAAACTAAGAATTAAACAAAATGATAATTTCATATTTATATCAAGAAATGTTTACATAGAATTCAAATTTAATGTTACATAAATTATTTATAACTTTGAAATGTTAAATTTAACTTAAACAAATAACAACTAAATGCATTTTTAATTACTATTATCAAATATTTATAGTATAAGTACATCTCAACTAGGTTGGTATCCACTTTTACTATAATTTATAGTTTAAGTACACCTCAATTAGGTTGGCACCTACTTAACTACAATATTTAATTTTTTGTATTTTTTTTCACGGGTCACGGTTAACCACGGCCCGTGAAGGTGCAACCTACGAAGCCCACGGGTCACACCTCATTGACCCGTGAACCGCCCACTCGGGTCACGGGTCGGCCAGCGGTCCCGGGTCGATCCGGGCCAATTTTCTCGGGCCTGATCGGCCCGTCCATCTTAACACCTCTATAGGCAAAGAAGACAAATTAGACCACCTGTGAGGTTTGATGATGAAGTGTCTTTGCTTACTGTTCAAGGTTTTATTGAGAGTGAATCTGTTTCATATGATGAGGCTATAAGTAACAAAGATTCCAAGCATTGGCTTGAAGCAATGCAAGATGAGATGGAATCTCTTAAGAAGAATAAAACATGGGTTTTGACTAGCAGACCTAAAGGGAAAAGGGTTGTGGATTGTAAATGGATCTTTAAGATAAAAAGGGGGGAACAAAGTGAGAATGACATTAAATACAAAGCTAGACTTGTGGCTAAGGGCTTTACTCAAAATGAGGGAATATATTTTAATGAAATCTTTTCTCTAGTTGTAAAATTTACAACTGTTAGAGTGATTATAGCCTTAGCAGCTCATTTTAATGGGGGATTGGATCAATTGGATGTCAAAACTGCCTTTTTAAATGGTGATCTTGATGAAACTATTTACATGGAATAACCAAAAGGTTTTGAAATAAATAAAAATTCTGACCTTGTATGCCTTCTTAAGAAATCCTTAGATGGTTTAAAACAAGTTTCAAGATAATGGTACAAGAGGTTTGATACATTTGTACTTAGACTTGATTTAAAAGAAGTAATTTTGATACCTGACTTTATTGCAAAGGAAATGGTGGTGAAAATTCACTTTATCTTCTTCTTTATGTTGATGACATGATTTTAACTAGTCAGACACAAAAGAAATAGAGTTAATTAAAATCAAATTGAAATCTGAATTTGAAATGAAGGACTTAGGTCATGTTCGAAAAATTTTGGGTATCGAAATTAAAAGGAATATAAAGGAAGGCATACTTAGTCTAAGTCAAAAATCCTATTTTTTGAAATTATTGGAAAAATTTTCTATGAGTGATGCTAAAAGTGTGAGTTTACCTTTAGCAAATCACTTTAAACTTTCAAGTGATCAATCTCTCAAATCTGAAACTGAGTTCAAAAGAATGGCAAGAGTACCTTATTCTAAGGCAGTTGGGTCTGTTATGTATCTAATGGTTTGTTCTAGACCTGATTTGGCTTTCTCTATAAGCGTGTTGAATAGATTTATGTCAAATCCTAGTGAAACACATTGGGAAGCTATGAAGTGGTTTCTTAGATAAGGGAACTTGTGACTTGGGGGATTCATTACAAGAAATAATCTGATGGTGTTATCTTGAGGGGTTACACTGATTCTGACTATGCAGGCGATATGGACAATATGAAGTCTACTTCTGCTTATGTTTATACTTTGTGTAATTCATACATTAGTTGGAAATCTCAATTACAGAAAATTGTTGCATTATCTTCAACTGAGGCTGAATATATAACTACAACTGATGCTATAAAAGAACATATTTGGTTGAAGGGACTTTTAAATGAATTTGGCTTTGTGAAAGATGTTGTTTTATTTTCTAATAGTCAATATGCTATATATTTGAGTAGAAATCATGTTTTGCATAATAGATGAAAACATGTTGATGTGAAATTTCATTTCATTAGAAATGTAATCTTACAAGGTGTTGTGAAATTTGAGAAAATCTCTACTTATTATAATTCTGCTGATGTTGGAACTAAAGTGCTGCCTTTAAATAAGTTTTGGACTGTTTAAAGCTGTTGAACATTGATACTTGCTGATTTGTGTATTAGGTAATAAGAGCAAATGATGCCATAATGGAGAAATCACTTTAAATGAAACTGGGATCATTGTACCAAGGTGGAGGTTTGTGGAAAAAAGTGGCACAATGATGACTTGGGTTGCTGGATTGAAAATGGGCTGAAATGTGGCTGTGGGTTGGACTTTACTTTATTAAGTGGAGGCCTTGTGAGACTTATCTTTTAATACTTAGGCCTGGATCAATTTGGAAGGCAGATTCATTCTTTCATTCACGCAGATCTCTCTCTCTCTCTACAGATTTCAACTTTGTGGACTTTAAATCAAAGATTCTTTTGTGAATCAATTGTTATATAGTCTTAGTGAATCTCTTGGGTGATTTGTAGTAAGATATTGTTTTGTATTCTTGAGTGGATACCGAGTCTAGTATTAGAGATGGGTTTCAAGATTGTTGATGAATCTTGTGTGATTCTTTGCAAATTGGTGGTTGTATTGAAGAACAATCATGTATCCTTGGTTAATGAAGTGATTTCTTTCGGTTGGCGGAAGCTCAAAAGGGGATTAGGATTTTTAATCCGAACCTCTTGCCTTAGGGTGAAAAATCTCGTGTTCTTTCGTTATTTTCAGTTTTTTGCATTTATTTTTGATGATTGAATGTTTGTTTTGGCTAATTTTGGAGTCGTTGAATCTCTACAAGGTTAGAACAATTGTGCATGACTAAAAGTCTGACAAGCAAGTTGAACCTCAAGCAGCGTTTATACTCTCATCACTTGATAGAAGGGGGATCATTGGAAGATCACTTGCCTGTATTTAAAGAGATCGTTGCTGATTTGGAAACTTTGGAAATAGAGTATGATGAAGAAGATTTGGCCTTGATCCTATTGTGTTCATTGCCATCTTCATTTTCTTCTTTTAGAGACACGATCTTGTATAGTCGTGATACTCTCACCATAGAGGAAGTATATAATGCTTTGTATTCAAAAGAGAAGATGAAGTATTTAGTTTCTGAGGCCAGAGATGGAGAAGGCATGATTGCTCATGGTGGTTCTGGAAGGGACATATCGAAGACTAAGTTTAGTAATCAAATTTGTAACTACTGCAAGAAGAAGAGGTACTTGAAGAAAGATTGCTACAAATTGCAGAGTAAAGAAAGGATGGTTGCAAGTAGACATTCAGATACTTCAGACGAAGCAGACATCGCAGAGAACGTTATAAGTGATGGAGAACTCTTAGCTATTTTTGACACTGAGTCCAAACCGAAAGAGAATTGGAATCTTGATTCAACATGTATGTTTCATATGTGTCCTAATAAGGACTTGTTTGCCACATATGAAACTATTTCCAAAGGTGTCGTGGTTATGGGAAACAACGCATCTTGTGGGGTTGCTGGAATTGGTACGGTCAGATTAAAGCTTTTAGATTGGATAATTAGAACACTTGGCCAAATTCGACATGTTCCAGATTTGAAGAAAATTTTCATGTTATTGTCTACCCTTGATTCAAAGGGTTATAAGTTCTTTGGTGGATGTGGAGCATTGAAGGTTTGTAAGGGTGCCCAAATTATATTAGAGGAACAGAAAATGTCTCAGTTATACATCTTGCAGGGTCGTGTAGAATCTAGAAAAGTCAATCAACACGAGTTCAGTATCGTGATGAATATTCAGTTTGGTACAATACCTTTAAGAGCTCATAAATGGTCAGATTTGAAGAATACAACTAAGTTGAATTTTGAAAATATGGGTAATGCCGTTTTGCCATCATTACCTGTGGTGCCATTGTATTCAACTACTAGGGACAGAACAATTGGAACAAGGTATGTGGGTGTTGATTTTGTTGAGCATGCTTTAAATGGAGTAGAAGGTGTACAATCTGGCAAGGGGCCTTATGTAAAGCATTCGGTAATTGATTGGGGTGTGTTACAACCCATTTTGGTTAATTCAAAATTCAATATGATTTTTTGGAATCTAAGATAATTCTACAAAGTAGTGCTTGGATTCATTGGAAGAGATAGAGTATTTTGTATTTTGTATTTTGTTGGAGAAATTAACTTTTTTAATTATTGTTGAAGAAGCTAGTTCTTTCTTTGGTGGAATTCGTGTCAAGGTGGAGATTGTTAGAATCTGGGTGTGACCCAAATTCTTTTGTTGAGGTATTTGAAGTATTGAAGAATTCTAATTGAAGTGTGTGTCATGAAGAATTCAAATTTGAAATGCTATTAAAGTCATATGAAGATCAAATTTCAATAATAATTAGGAGTTTGACTTGAAAAAAAACTTTAGATAGCAAAAGACACTTTTTTGGAGCATTAACCCGAGGGATGGGGGCCAAGACGCCATAATGTAATTTTGGGCAGAACCCCGGGCGCCTTGGCGCCGGGGCCCGTGGCCAGGTTGGGCCCACAGCAACTTTCGGCCCGAATGAGTGTTTTTCGAGTTTTTTTTCCTCCTACTTCGTTTTGGACTCGATTTTTTGGCATCCTACTTCATCAACAACTCTACCAAGAGGTCTTGGACGTTCCATACATGTTTTCCTATAAATACTAGGATCTTTTATACAATTTGGTCGTGTGAGATTTATAATTACTAGGTTTTAGGATCATTGTAATATTTTTTCTCTTCTCCATTATTCTTGATGCAATAAAATCTCCTAATTCCTCTGTCATATTCTTGTCTTCTATTATTTTTTTGTTCTTGATCACATACTTTATTATTTTGCCATATAACTTCAACATCTCAATCCATTAATTGGTGTCACAACAAGTAGTATCAATCCTAACAAGTGGTATCAGAACAATTTTGGTATTAGCTTGTTTTGTAACATCTAGATTAAAAATGATGTATTGAAAAATTCTGTCTACCCATTTCCTACTAGAAGGAAAAAGATAAGAATAATTCTAACTGTCTTTTGATCACAAAAATTCTAGCAGTGTCATGTAATTCAAAATTTAGCTTCTGTGCTTGCATAAATTTGTGATGCAATGATAGAGCAGCTTTCTTTTTCTGACTATTTGTTCATCAGAAAAAAGAAGAAAGTTGATTTCTGGTTTCCCCCCTTTTTTTTTACTGTGTCTTCATTAGCGAACACTAGCTAGTCAATCAACAATATTTGTTTCTACAATGAGAAAAAGGATATTCTATATCTTCACTAAGGCTAAGACCAGTGAATTTCTTCACCACTCTTAAACCCGAAGATGGTTATAGCACAAGTATTATATTCCTATTTCCAAAAGTATGAGATGACGATATGTTTAATTATCTGTGTTAAAATAATGTTGTCACCTACATCATCAGGGTACTACAAATAGAAAAATAGGAGGGAAATATGGTGACAATAGATAGGTAGCTTACTTTGAGCATAAACGAGAGTTGATGCTGCGAACCAAAGTATTGTCCCAATTTGCCATGCTATTGAACCTTGGAATTCTTCATTGGTAGGGTGTTCAATAAACCAGACAATAATTCCCGTCAGAATGAAGAAACCAGCACTCATTATCCATAGGTCCACACTAAATGGCTTTAAGAAGAACCACGGGTCTTTATTGTCCAATCGTGCTACCATCCCAACACCTAACTCAGTGTATGGCAACGTGAAGTCAACATATTGAGACCTGTCCGAAGTGATAGTTATGTCCCCTACGGCAGCATCAAAAGTCTAGTCCATTCATGACACAGAGTGCAATATGAGTTAGAATAGCATCGCAAGAGTATATTTTCTCCGAGATTTTTAAAGTCAAGTCCTACTTTACATACAGGAAATGGTGGAGAACCATATTGAAGGCTCTTCCGAATTCAATACTTCTAATAATAAAGTGGAAAAACTAAACCATGTAGTTTAGTAACCAATCAAACTTGTCTAGATTTTTCCTTGACTAGTCAAGAATATGGAAGATTAACATACCTGCTGAGAGACTTGATTTATGAGATCACTGTAACTTCCGTTGTGATTGTAGAAGGGAATATATTCATAAACTATGGCTCTGTTCAATCTCTGAATTGCCATTTCGAATACATCTACACAGAAACCAGTCAATTTTGTTTCATTTGTTTGTTGATCGTGCTGCAAGCTTATCAACTCATGAAACCTCGAGTTCATCGGAATTCCAACTTTTAAAGGTCTACCATCCATTTGATTTAACCAACCTTTTGGAGCAGTTTTGGAGAATCCTGGCCAAATGATAGTTTCCAGGCTGCTAGAGGAACAACTGTTGGTGGATGGATATATTTCCTTGGTGAGTCCACAAGCTGGTGTCCAGAAACCTACTTTTTTTCCCACATTTCCTATCATATTTACTATTTCATAAGTCTCATGGACTAATTTTGCATTCACGAGCTGAAATTCTCCCCCTAAACCTGTAAATTGAATACTTTGAAACTTGCTCAGGAGGGCTGAACCAACATTAGAAACTCTTATGGGAGCTAAGCCTGTTAGGTTAAGTCCCAAGCCTTCTCCCCTATTTGGAAAAATATGCATTCTTTCCCTCTCAATTGCCTCTGCTAATGCCCATATTGCATCATAAGCCCATATGCCAAACACATTCAATCCCCTAATTTCCATATCCATCTGACTAAGCTGCAATTCCCTTCTCCATCTCAAAGTGAAATCCCGGAGCTTGCTTGATGCAGGAATATAAGATTTGAGACCAACTACTCCTTGCATTGTCTCAAATACTGCAGGATCTTGGAACTCCAAAAAATTCATGGTTTTGCCAGTCACGATCCAAGCGAAGTTTCCACTCATCAATTCCAACGTTTTTGCATTTTTAAAAATTTGAGATGCAAGAGAAACTGATGTATGTACAATGATTATTGATGTTCTTATAGTTCTGAGATTATGAAGCTTTTTGACGATTTCTTCATCTGTAGCCCTGGGAGTAATGGCAATGTCATTTACAGCATCCACATCATTATCACGAAAGGTGTCGTGTATATGAGATAGAATTTGTATGGTATCTGCAGTGTCCTCGTAAATAAGTACAACAGTCCTCCATTGGAATGCTCCTAAAAAGGCAGCAACACCGTTGAATTGAGTGGTCTCATCTTGTGCAACTTGCAACAAATAAGGATGTTCATTGAATGATGATGTTGAAGAAAATGAAAGCAAAAGCACATTAGCTCTGTCACATAGTGTCGCCAAGAAGGTCTGTTCACTTGACATTTCTGGGACTATGATCGCATGCGTTTCAGCATTTTCCAGAAGATCTAAAGCTGCATGAAGAAATAATAAGAAATCCTGAGTCAGAATAATCTAAACCTCCACAAAACGAGGCAGGTTTTCAGTAAGCCTAAAATCATGTGCTGGAAGAATTCCGGGTTCATGGACTTCTGTCTACCTTCTAGCAACTTCCTTCAGAATATACATACTGCTCTTACATAAGAGAACAAATAAGTGCAGCAATAAAATGACTCACCAGCAGCTAAAGAATTCAGCGGTTCTCCTCTCGAATCTCTTGTATCAAGAGCAATCCTTGTTTTATACTGTCCATTGAGCATGTAAAAGTCTGAAATTGCCATTGTAATGCAGCTGTTAACAACCTTCCCCACCCATGATTTCGAGTCCAGAATAAGACCAATCTTTATGGTTTTCGTTTCTTGGTCACTGTCCTGAGAAGCATCAGGATATGGTTGACCATGAAATTCACAGAAGAGAAGGAATAAGATGACCCCGTGGATCTTCATCTTCAACTTCCCTTAGCCAATATTCTAAGCCTTAACGACCTTAGTTTGATAAACAGGTTGCTGCTGCCAGCCTGTACATTGCAGTTTATATCCGAGGTAGAGGTAGACCAAGTCGCCATATGAAATTTCAATTGACATTCTACAATAACACGATCAGGAACCAAGGAAATCTTCAGTTTCATTAGAACCACACGAAATTGTGGTCGTCCACGCAACTTAGATTTCACCAAAACACCTTTTATGCATCTCTGTAGAATCCGTCAGCTAATCTCACATTCATTGGGTACTTAATTAATGACAATTGGATCGATTACAGTAAATAATTCAGACATTCTGTGGGTTCGTGACAACTGCATGGATAGCTAAAAAACGAATCGATATTACATTGTATTCCTCGAAGTTTCTCATATCCCTTTCAAGAAAGCTGACTTCGGGGCGTATTCCGAGTTTTTTGCTGGTGAACGTTGACAACAAGTAATTACAAATTTTAAAAAATTAGCGCTTGTTTCACACTCCTTTTTTTTTCAAGAAAACATTGTTTTGTACCGTAGAAGTGGACCCTCGGTGATAATTTGCTTACAATTAACCTTTTCTTCAATGCAATTTTTTATGATTCCAAAAGTACCCTTAAATTTCTTTAACACGTTTTTGGTGCTCAAGGGCAATCTTGCAGTGAGGATTGGTTATTTGAGGGTAAGAATGGGAAAACAATTTTCAACGCTGTAGGTGTCGTCAAAGAATTTGATGGACGTTAGGTGGACTAATAGTTTTAAATTCATATACTAATGTTTTGAAAAGTGAAAACAATATAAAAAGAGAAATTAACTTGTTCACTACTCTAAATGGCCGGGTCTAAACTTTTTGGTGATGAACGTTGACTACGAGTAATTATAAATTTTAATAAATTAACTTATTTACCGTGTTCTAAAAAGCGGCGTCTAAACGCCTAAGTGCAAAATGGGAGCAAAATGCTCGATTCGCTCTTTTTAACGTTTTTTTCTTTAGCCTTTGAACAATTTTTATGTTTTTTTTTTCCTTTAATTATTAAATATGTTTAGATTGGTTTAAAAACTTAAAATTGCATAATAAATAAATTAGTAATTTCAAGATATATGCGAGTTATGATTCAATTATGACATCTTCCTAAAATACAACTAAATCATTGTTTGTTTTTCCTAAATTTATGTCGCATCAGATCTCATCTCTAACTTTTCTTATGGTAAGAATTTCTGGTGTGATTTTCTCATACTACAATGAAAAATCGTTGGATGTTGTCACTACTTTGAGAGCTTCTTATCTCGAAATGGGCTCCATAGTAGATCTGTCATATTCAACATCATTATTTTGATTTCCTACTATTTTAGTTTATATTTAAATAGAGTTTTTGCTTAGTTAAATGTTCATACATTAATATAGTACATTGAATAATGCAATTTTGACACTATGTGGTTCGTTAGGTATATCACCACTTTCAAGGATTAGAGCATAATGTGGATTGGGCTTGTATATGCCATGTTGAGCTCTAGTGACCATAGGATGAGATGTCGGTTGTACCTGTTCAACATGTAAAGAAGAGTTAGAATTTAAGGGAGAAGAAATGGATGAGGAACTACATGTGTCAGGTATTATGTCATCTTCAAGAGATGGAGTTGTGGTAGCTATTGAATTATCGTGATGTATTAAAGATTCGGTAATAGTCGGTTGTTGAGGTGCAGGAGAGCGGTCATGATCACAATTGGAAGGGAAATCAGATGTAACATCTTTGACTACTGGATCTTGTGTAGTTGAAGATTCATTTAAAGTATTGCATGGCAGTGGGATAGGTGAAGATGCATCCACTGTTGGGACTACAAACTGAACCATAGGTAAGGATGGGGAAGTATCCAAAAATTCGGTGAAATTGGGAGGTGAAGAGGATGGCTTCTCTTTCTTTCAACAAGGGAAATTATTTTCATCGAACACCACATGTCTCGAAACAAACATCCTATATGTTGTAGGATCAAGACAACGATACCCTTTATGTTGGTTACTGTAACCTACAAAAACACAAGGAACAGTTTTAGCATCAAATTTATTTCTCTACATATTCCAAGTATACGGATAGCATCTAGAATACACGTAAAATAGAATATTTTGGGTGAGAACCATATAAGCGAAAATAAGAAGTATCAAATGCTAGTGAAGAAGATGGCAAACGATTAATTAAAAATACTGTTGTAGCAAAAGCCTCAACCCATAGAAACTTAGGTAGACCACAATGAAAAATCATAGTCATCCCAAGTTCTCTAATAGTGCAATGTCGACATTCAACAATCCCTTTCTGTTCAGGAGTATAAGGACATAAAAGATGATGAATGATTCCTTCTTGTTGAAAATGAGATTCAAGTCTTTTATTTACTAATTCTCCTCCTCCATCAGTATGGAAAATTTTGATTGTCTTGTTAAATTGTCGCTGCACATAATTTTCAAATGCCAAGTAGACATCAAAAAATTCATATTTAGCACGAAGAGGAATTATCCACATATAATGAGAATAATCATCAACAAAGCATGCATGGAATCGAAATTTTCCAAGAGATAAAATAGGGGCTGGACCCCAAATGTCACAATGAATTTTCTCAAAAATATCAGTACTAACAGAACTAGATAAATTAAATGGTAACTTGCTAAGTTTGCCCAGTTGACAACTTTCACAAAGAGTATCAACTTTTTTATTTGAATTAACATCAATTAACGTCTTTGTGCGCAAAATTTTGATGGCAGAACTTTGCGAATGTCCAAGACATTGGTGCCATAACTCCTATGTTCCTGAGTTTTGTCTATTGGAGAAATTTGCTTCCTTCGTCCTGGATAGAACATAAAGATCTCCTTTACGCTGACCCACTAGTAGGATTCGCCATGTTGCTCGTTCCTTAACACAAAATAGCTCATTAGTAAATTCACAATTCAAGGGGTATTGTGTTGTTAATTGACTAATGTAGAATAAGTTCCTTGTTAATTGTGGGACTAATAAAACATCACGTAACATTAATTCATGCTTACTATCAGAAATTAAGGTATCCCCAATGGCATCAATCTTCAAAGGAGAACCATCGCCAATAAATACAGAGTCACAACCAACATATTTTTTTAGATTAGAAAGCATACCTGGATTTGCAGTCATGTGATTCGAAGCACCAGTATTAGTGGTCCATTCAGTATCAACGATTGAGGTGTCCATGGTAAGAGTCGCAAGTGCTTGGGTTAGTTCATCATTGCTTGATTGTTTTGGCAGACTCCAGCAGATTTTGGCGATATGTCCTTGCTTTCCATAGAGCTGACAATATTCATTCTTGTACATCTCTCTCTGTAGTAGTCATTCGTCGTTTACCAGGTGGTGGTGGTCGAGAAACACGATTGTTATACCTTTGGGATGATTGTTGTGATCCCGAATTATTACCGGCAAAATTTGAATATTGAAAACTATTATTTGTAGCATGAAATCCTCTTCCTTTTGATGTGAAGTGATTGTTTTAAGGACTACGATTATTGTAATTTTGCTTCTGTTGACTTTGGTTGTGTTGCCCATAAAACGCATATGATGAAGAATTTGATGCTTCAATCCATTAATTTCACTGTTCACAGCCCTGAAGGAGTGATACAACTTCTGAGTAAGATGGCATTGGAGGTTTAAGCATTGTTGTTGTGAAAGACTCATATTTTGGGCCAAGATTTGCAAGTAAAGAATAAACTTTTGTTTTGTCGGGTATAGGATTGCTTATGGCTGCTAGGCTGTAACATATACTTTTGAATTTTCGCAAGTGTTCTGCTAAGGATTGACTTGGTTCCTTTTTGAGGAATGTGAGTTGTTGTCAGAGAGTAAATTCTCGTTCTTGTGAGGCTTGGGCATATGCTTCTTTCAAAGCATGCCAAACTGATTGCGATGAGTCAAGGCCAATAACCAGACCTAAAGTTTCTTCTGTAAGTGTCCCGATGATCCATCCACGTAGGAGACGATCTTCCTTTTTCCATATGAGAAAATCTTCTGAGATTTGTGTTTCTGTTTCTTCAACTGTTGATGTCTTTTCTTTTGTGACATTGGTGTGCATGGCAGGTTTTGTTTTCTCGACTGTGAGAAGCCCGACCATGTCTTGACTTTCGGCTAAAGAAAGCATTTGTTCACGCCATAGAGGATAGTTTTCTTGACTTTAGAAAAATCCATTTTCTAAACGGTTATAAATTTATAATAACTCATTCAACACAAATTTATGACCAGAAGTGTTCCATTTGTTGACATTTAAGGCAGGATACCGACAGTTTTTCTTCTCATAAATCACAGCCAATCAAAACTCACGATTCCTCAATCCAAACCTTATTAGGTAGCTTATGCTCTGGGGGCTCTCCTTCCCATCGACATGAGCCTCCCTCTCGGCTAGTTATCCCGAGTACTCAAGTTATTATGAGCACGACGCATATTGCACAAGATGTACGAAATCAGATGAATAATGTATCCTCGTGAGTTTCAATGATTTACTTATTATGTTTTATTGTTATTCCCGAATGAGATTATCTAGGCCATGTTTGTCTTCCTTTTTTAACATAATAATATTCTTTTATTCTCATACTCATTTCAACCATACATTCACGTAATAAAATATTTTGCAAGTAAATCCAAAATTTTCCCTATTTTTTAAAATTATACTACTCAAATACATCATTTTTTTTTTCAAAATGATGACGGGGCTCAGTCTTCTTCCTCTAGAGGTTTAATTTATGGCGCCTCCCAACTGTAACTCTCTTTTTTCTATACCTGCGGTTTGACTTCTATAAATTTGCTACAGCCTCCATGCATTGTTAATTGTCACTTTTCACTCTAATTTATTGTAGGAATTCTTTTAATTATCAAATTTAATGTTTGTAATTATTACTAAGACGATTCCACTTATATGAAAAATTACATAAGCCTCCTCTGATATCATCTTCTATGACAGATTCTCCTTCCAAGTCACCTTTCATTTATGTAGGAAGTCATTAACCCACTAAAAGAAACATCCCAAATTTTTACATACTAACTTTGCATTGTATGTTTAGGTATTTGTTTCTTCATAGTTGTGAAGATAGAAAGATTGTACTAGTTTGTTAAAAGTGGGTTGGGCTTGTTTGGTGAGGTTATTATAAGAGTGTTAAATGGTGCGCCTGTCACAAGAACGAGATGAGAGAGAGCCAAATAGCCTCAAGAAAGTTGGACTCGGACTTGCCCCTTGATGAGGCAAATTGAGCCAACTGGCGAATCACTCACATCTCCCCTCTCTCTCCTCCTTTTTTTTAAGCCAAAAATTGCAGTTTGTAGCTAAAATGCAAGCTGTTGCGAACTTGAGGCAAGCTGGCTTGCACGATTGACTCATTGTTCGGTTCGCTATTGAAAAGAGTCGAGATTGCGAGTTGCTCACCCCACTTAACACCCCTAATTTATAAAAGCAGAAAAGTTAGCTGATTTTGTCTATTGTACGACACATGTTGGAAAATTCCAACTTATATGGGGCCACACATGTAATATATTAAAATGTGTGCTGCTATTGTTTAAATATTAGTCAATTAAAGTGATCCAATAAAGTTGAATTTTGACTATTGGGTATTACGTTTCATAGAATTAAAGTGTAGAGACTGGATGTTTGTTTCAAATTGATGAGGGGCTGATTTGAAGTAAATGAAAGATAATGACCTTTCATTATCTTATTCTTATTATAGGGGTCATGGTCCTCAATGGTGAGTGTGGATTATTCTTCTTCTCTACATCCCCATCAATAGAGAGAAAATTAAAGAGAATGCCACAAATCACTTTGGAAGATCGTGATCCATTCAAGCAAACAATCAAAAATCTATGAATCAAATGTATACTTCCACTTTTGTTTAATTATTCTCATTGATTTCAATATGGAGTATGATTTTAAAGTTTATGTATGAGAAAATGGTTTGTTAAAGCATTTGAATCGATAATCCTTTTCTATTTTTCTATCAAGTAGTATCAGAGTCGATCCATTGTTGAATCTTTGATAAATTAAATTTTGAAATTCTGAAATTTATGGTTTGTATGATTTTATTGCTATTTTATGCAATTTGGATTTATTATTATATGAATCTAGCATGAAATTATATGAATTTCGGAATATTTTAGAATTTTATTCAAAATTCGGATTTGAGATAAAATATGGATTTTTGATATAATTAAAATTTTCTTCTTTATCAAGAAAAATTCGGATTTTGAAATTGAGGTTGGATTATTATATGGATGTAGATCTATTAAAAGGATTTCAGTATCTTAAAAAAATTATATTGATTTCCAACAGCGGTTTCAATGCTGGACAGGCTGTTGTTCCATCAGCGAAGTTGCTGCTGTAACAGCAGCCGGCACTGCTGGCCAGCATGGCCGCCGCACTCAGGCGGCGGCTCCAGCCCTGGCGGCGCAAAAGGAAAGATGAAGGGGCCTCCGGTTTTCGGTTTGGAAGGTAAGGGACGAGGGCTTGGGCTATAAATTTGAAGTTTCTAAGCCCTTGCTTGCAATTTCAAATTAGTTAAAATTTATGTTTTAGCCCCTAAGGTATTAAGTTTATTCAGGTTGGACCTTAAGGTTATGGGTATTAATAACTCAGTCCCTAAAGTTTAAAGTTCAACCTATTGAGCCTTTTAAAATTTTGGGTTTAATAATTCAGCCCCCTGAAATTCTAAAATTAATTAATTTGGGTCATTTAAGTTCTAAATTTTATAATTAAGCCCCTGAATGTTCATAATTGGTTTAAATCGGCCCCTAAACTTTCTAATAATTGATTTTTGACTTTTAAACTTTCCAATAATTTATAAATTGACCCATAAAGGTTTGAACTATTAAGTTTTGGGTTCCTAAAGTTTTCAATAATTAATTGCTGGTCCATTAAGTTTTGAATTAATTAATTTTGACCCCTAAAGTATTGAATTATTAACCCTTAGACCCTTAAAGTTTCAAGATAAATACAATTAAGTATTCCGCTTTTCAAATTTTGGTATAAATGACTCATTTGAATATATAATATTCGAAAGTGAATTGATTGAAGCAATATGTTGACAAAGCAACATCTCTTGTGGAAATTAATTAACTTAGAATATTAGAAGGAATTCGTGTGTATGCTTGTTCATGCGGATGTTAGCCGACCCAAATGAAGGTTAATATTTGGTCGAATTGTATGCACACTTGTGGTGGTAAACATGTGACAATTATAAGGTTTTCATGTAAATAATAAATCAATCCAAATATGGGTTTATTATTTAACAGGAGTTATTGTCAATGTTTGATCACTACACCAAGAGTACCACTTACAATTAATATTATTGTCCAAAGACTTGATATTAATGATGTGCTATGTATCTTGAGATGGGACGTACCATTATTTGAATAAATTAATTGTTTATACAGATTCCAATGTGAACATGTTAATTGAGAATAAGTTCTCTATTAAGTTAATCCATCCACTTCTGCAATATCTGTCAACATCAACTCCATTCAAGTGCTAAACAGAACAAACTTCAAGTATTGAAAAGAGAGCATATTAATAGTTCTTGGGTGCAAAGATCTAGATCATGCGCTCCGGGTTGAGCAACCCGCTTCTCTTACCGAAGAAAGTTCATCTGATGGAATGGGAACTTTGAGAAGTGGAATCGCTCAAATCGCATGAGTCTAATGATCATTAACCGCAGCATTTCGGAAGCTTTTGGAGGCACAATATTTGAAGAAGTAACTAATGCCAGGGATTTCTTTGCCGAAATTGAGAAACGTTTTGAGAAAAACGATAAGGTTGAGACAAGCACGCTTTTGCAAAACTTGATTTCAATAAAGTATAATGACAAAGGAAACATAAGGGAGTACATCATGGAAATGTTTCACATAACTTCTAAACTTAAGCGACTAAAGCTTGAGCTGTCTGATAACTTGCTCTTACATTTGGTATTGATTCCGCACCTTGCACAATTCAGCTGATTAGGGCAGTTACAACTGTCAAATGGGAAAGTGGACTCTTAATGAGCTCGTTTCCATATTATGTGCAAAAAGAAGAAATGTTAAAACAAAATGAAATTGACATTACTCACTTGGCAAGTACTTCTAAGGATAGTAAAGAATAACAAAGCTGCATTCGGTTCGGTTTAAAATAAACAACAAAAGCCTGAAAATGATAAATTTAGCATAAATTTTGTGAAAATCTGAGATATATAAAGGGAGATTGTACTAAATATCATGTTTGGCGTGTAAAGGACAGTACACTTCTCACTTCGATTGTTTTGAGTTAATTTAATGTCAATACCTAGACACACTTAGTAAATATATTTCGATACTACTATTCAAATAAGTGTGTATATGCGGGGTTGTCTGAATTGCCAAAACCAATTGATGCTGAAAGATTCATCTATGTGGGGCGATGACAAATTAGTTAAAGTTGAGGCTATAAGGACTTTAGGTTATCATTAAAGACTGATTATTATTTGGATTTGAAAGAGACATTTACGGTACCGTCTTTTGGACGAAGTTTGGTTTCTATTTCTACATTTGACAAATTTGGTTACTCTTGTTCAATTTGAAATAGTCGTTTGATCTCTTTCTTACCTCAAAAAATGTGGGCACCAGTTCTTTATCCGGTAACGATAACCTATATCTATTTAATACGGTTGCCTCTTATAAAGAAATCTTGTATATGAGTCCGCATGGTATTAAACATAAAGTAACCTATGAGAATTCTGCTTTGTTTTGGCACAAGCAATAAGGCCACTTCTCTCAAAAGAGAATGAAAAATCTTGTGTTAAAAGGAATTCTTGATTCCCTTAATTTTTTCAGACTTAAGTATCAATATCAATTGAATTGAGGGAAAATAAACAAAAATGAGGAAATTAAGTGTCATACGATTTCGGACGTCTTAGAACTAATTCATACGGTTATCTGTGGACCATTTCCTTCGACTTCTTGGAATGGTCAACAATCATTTATTAAGTTCATAGACGAATTTTCTCACCATGACTACCAATATCTCATCTATGAGGAATCTCAAACATTGGACATGTTCAAGGCATACAAGACTGAAATTGAAAATCAACTCAGTAAAAGAATTCATTAAGTCGGATCTTACCATAGTGGTGAATACTATGGTAGATATAACGAATCAGGTGAACAACGTCCAAGACCTTTTGCTAAAATTCCTAGAAGAATGTGGAATCGTTCCACGGTACATCAGGATCTTTCTAGTAAAGATCAGTAAAGACTGTAGCTTGAATTTTCAACACAATTCCAAATAAAGCAATTTTTTAAGGGGTTGTAAATTTTTAAAAATCCCACTATTAAGTCATATTCAAAACGGGAAATGTTCGGTTCCTTGAGGATATAGAGTTTGCTGGGGGAAATAAGGTTATAAGGTTTTTCTTTGTCTTGAATGAAAAATATGTATATATTTCTTCTGTTGCAATTGACAATGATCAAGTTCAGGGACAATTTCTTGCTCCAGATCTTGTTCAAGAAGCAATTTTGGATCAAGACTTCATTACATAATCCCCTATATACAATCAAGAGATTGATCCGGATATTCAAACTCAAAAACCTCAAGTACAAACGTTATTAAGGAAATCTACTATAAAAGGGAGAAAGACAATTCTGGATGACTTTATAGTTTTTTCCAAGAAAATAAGGATGGCATGGATTGGTGAAAGAAGACCTGATCAATCAACTTTCATCAAGTCATGCAAAGGAATTACTCTCAAAAGTGGATTGATGCCATGAATAAGGAGTATAAGTCTATGTAAGACAATAAAGTTTGAGATCTTGTCTCATTACCAAAAGGTGCGAAACTTATTGGTTACAAATGGATATTTAAAACCAAAAGGGAGGTATTGACTACAAAGAGGCTTTCTCTCCAGTTTCAACGAAAAACTCTTTCAGGACAATTATGGCACTTGTTGCGCATTTTGTTCTTGAGCTACATCAGATGGATGTTAAAACGGTGTTTCTCAATGATGATATTGATGAAACGATCTATATGGTGAAACCAGAAAACTTTGTGTCAAGAGACCCAAAGAATATAGTTTGTAACTTAAAGAAATCCATCTATGGGCTTAAGTTGGTTTCCCGTCAATGATACAACAAATTTCATCAATTAATTATCTCATTTGGTTTCGAGATGAATGTTGTTGATGATTGTGTGTATCACAAGTTCAGTGGGAGTAAGCATATTTTCCTGATTTTGTATGTGGATGACATATTACTTGCCACTAATGATATAGACATGCTGCACGAAACTAAGAGATTTTCATCGAGGAGTTTTAAGACAAAAGATCTTGGTGACGTCTCTTTTGTATTAAGGATTCAGATACGTCGAGATTACTTTCAAGGTATTCTTGGATTGTCACAAAAGAGCTATATCGATAAAGTATTTAGAAGGTTTGGCATGCATGACTGTAAATCAGGTGACACATCTATTGATAAGTGAGACAGTTTAGTCTTAATTAATACCTCAGAGATAAATCTAACGAAAATGAAATATGTGAAATTCTCTATGTTTTAGCAATTGAGAATTTAATGTATACTCATGTTTATAAAGATCCGGATATAGCATTCGTTGGAATGCTAGACAGATATTTAACTAAATTTGAGATGGAAATTCGGAAAGCGGCAATGAGGTTATTCAATATCTATAGAGAACTAAGGATTACATGATCACATTCAGGAAAATCAGACCAATTGGAGATCGTTAGATATTCTGATTATGATCATGGAATATGACTGCAAAATATTGTCACTAGGCTGCATATTTTGGATGGAATTAAGACTACTTAAGTTATTATGTGACAATAGCAGTCTTGTATTCCAACGAAAACGTGACGATGTCATAGTCCAAAGATATTAAGTTCCCAATTGTAAGGAAAGAAATTAGAGTGGTTAGGTTTCAATAAAGCATACAAGGACAAACTCCATAATCATGGATTCATTTACTAAATGGCTACCACCCAAGGTCTTTCATGAACATAATGCACATATGGGTGTTGCATCTTTGATGGTATGCCAGTTTAGTGGGGGTTTGTATTTGGATGTCTGTTTTAGACACATATTTTATCCATGGATATTCAGTTAATTTCAGAAATAAAGTATTCAGTTCAGTTTCACGCTGATTAAAGTTTATGGTTGATCTCACTTAAGAAATAACGTTGGACCAGTTGGAAATAGACATGTTGGATCACGTAACATGTAATTTCCATGCTACACTTCCATAATTGATCTATGTCATTTGGTTGTATGGGTGTACGTGACCATTAATGGATTTAGTCACGCTAAATGTGACGAAAATCACTTTGATCATATATCAATATGACTGATGGACGAGACTGTTTGAAATACCCATAATAATAATAGCAAAATTTTGAGCTCATAAGGTTGTGGATTATTCTTCTTCTCTACATCCCCATCAATAGAGAGAAAATTCAAGAGAATGCAACAAATCACTTTGGAAGATCGTGATCCATTCAAGCAAACAATCAAAAATCTATGGATCAAAAGTACGCTTCCACTTTTGTTTAATTATTCTCATTGATTTCAATATGGAATATGATTTTAAAGTTTATGAGAAAAGGGTTTGTTAAAGCATTTGAATCGATAATCATTTTCTATTTTTCTATCAACACAATCATTTTCAGTAATACTTACCAAACATACATTTAAAACATAAGCTCAAAAACATTAAAAACCCATCCCGTCCAGAAAAATAAAACCTAAAGAAGCCATGAATTAGCAACATTTATGCGACTAAAATAGAAGTATTAGAAGCCAAATCATCACAAACTTTGTTATAAATAACTGTAAATTGTGGCTATAGTACAAGAAATATCATTACATATAACTCATTTAAGTGGCATTTGTCCTACCGATTGTATTGGCTGTAAATAGGTATCTAAAAATGGATACCAGTTTTCTTCCTGCCAAAATCCTGATAATGTAGTATTTGATGGACACTTTATCACAGAGTACAAAGACCAAAAATAGAAGAAGGGCTACAGCTTTACATATCGCATTAACAAGAAATAGACGACTGAAATTAGTAATCTCCAGAGTATTTGTGGCTGGTAGCTTAGTGTCTATAGAAGATAATGACGATTGGCTTGTAAACCATTTATCCTCCAACGCCCGAAGTATTTCCTCCTCTCTGAGCATCGCAATCTGTCTTGACATTTCATGGACGAATGGTGAACCTTTTGGAAAAACCTACAGTGTTCATCAATTATAATCATGCATATAATCACACAAACACGCCTATGTACATAGATTATACACAGAAACAAACACATAAACCCCGTTACACTCGACCACCGCTTTTTTGTATTTTTGTTCCAAAATAGTAAATAAAATATGAATATCCTATTAAATAAAGGGGCTGGGGCAGTGAGGGGGGAGGACATGCACGCACATATTTTTCGAGGAAGAAGAATCTTACAAAAGCAAAGCCATTACTTATCTCTGAGGAGTCAATTATGGCATAATCATCATGTGGGTACCTCGCCAGGAATATTTTAAGGTAAGGAAGTTCTTCAAGAATAGCACTAACGCCGCCTTTTTCACTTCCATTTTTCAAAGCCTGATCATATTCCTCAGGTGAATTAAAAGGCTTAAGTCTGTTATCCTGAAAATTCAGGTTGCTGACAAGCCCCTTTACAAAAGAGTTTGCTGAGTACCCTATGTAATCGTTTTTTGTCAATTTTATCCGTTGAATTGTCAAAAGTGAACTCAAGTTTGCGATATAACTTGATGTCAGTATAAGTACTACGAAAAACCAAACTCCCACGACAAATCTTGATAGATTACTTTGTAATCTTTCTCCTGCAAAAACAAAGAGAAACACAATTCACAAGCTGAAAATGTATCCTTAAAACTCAAGTTCATATTTTTGTTTCAGAGTTGCCATCTAACTTTATCCTATATGCTATGTTGTGATTCCTAAAGATGGGCCTAGAGGAAGTAAACTGTTAATCACCTCTTGTGCTTATAGAAATCATACATTATCCTCTACTGTTAATTCTTAACAGAACTGTAAACTTTGGTCCTGAAAAGATGATCGAATCTCATTAAATGCCTAGTAACTTTTCAATGCCGTTTGTTTCAGTCAAACTTCAAAAAAAAAAATTAAATGCCCCTTTTTTCTTCAAAAATTGCACAGCAAGTTTGCATTCTGACACGACCCGTCTCAGATCACCCTAATGGACCCGAAACGTGACGTGCGCCGATGGTAGATGCTGACTAGATGTCAGACCCACCACCAAGGCAGACTATAAGCTACTACATAATATGCGCAAGAATCAAATGTTAATGAAAAACATAGTGCGATGGGCCCAAAATAAATATTTTGTGCTCTACCTAAATGCATCAGATCGTGTGGCTACAACTCTAAAATCATCAAGCTCCTCAATCTATCAAGAATCAATGCTACCTGTAAGAAGAGTTATGGGGAAACATATGAGCTAATAGACATCTCATAACACTGAAAAATATCATCTAACAGTAGGCCCCTCTGTGATCGAAAGTGGGTCTCAAAGATCTCTCATAATCAATAATAGAACACGGTCAAGGTCACTCAGTGAACTATATATACATGGTCAGACCCATTCATCCACGATCAATACCCCTCCGTGTAGCATAGAACACGGCCAAGACCCATCAGTGAACTAGAATAAATAGACGATCATGTGTACTTTTCTGGTTGATTTCAATATCACACGTGTCACATTTCAATTCACAAATAATCCATACACAATCTTTAAAATCCACACAAACCATAATAAAGGAATATTTCCAAGTCAATCATGTAATTGTACAATTAATTCACTTAATTGCATAAAATGAATAATAATATAATTAATTAGCAATACTTGGAAAAATATTTAAGTTTTTCCACTCACAAGCTATTTACGGGACGATTTTTTGGTTGGTAGACTGTCTCGATCTCTGAGCTACCTCCCGATATAATAATAAATTTATTCGGGTCAACACTTCATTTACAACCTTAATAAAAATAATAAAATAACTATTTCAATTCTCTTTAACAATTTACCCACCCTTCACTACATATACCAAATTCATTATTCACTCACCTTAAACACCTACAATCCTCATATATAATTTAATTCAATACCTAAACTTCCATATTTATCATTTAGTTTCATTAAACTTGTAGAATCTGAGAAAACCCAAGTTTTGACAAATTCAGCACTAAAATTCCAGAATATTAAAATTTGGCATTCATTTATGTAGGTAGAAAACTGTCTCCAAACCCGTTCACAAAAATAGCACTTGTACATGAATTTTGCACGAAAATTGATTTAAAATACCAATATCCACCCTCAAGTCCATGTCTCACTTTAATATATCATAATCAAATGTTTCATATCATATAAATACAAGAAAATCAAAGAATAAGTATCAATTTAATAAACACATCTTCAAGTCTTAATTTCTTCAACATCAACCTCCCAATATGCATATCATTGGTATATTCTTGTTAAATTCGAATTTAGGAAAAATCTCCATAAACCCTAAAATCTAATATCATGCTTCAATAAATAAATTTAATGCTTACCTCTAGGACTTGAGAAAGAAATTGAAGGTTGTAGCCTATTTTCCTCCTTTCCTTTTTTTTTTTTTTTTTTTCTCCTCTCTCTTTTTCTTTCCTCTCCCTTTTCTTTTTCCACTCTATGGTTTCGGTCTCTATTTCTTCTCCCACAGAATGCACAAATTGAGTAGATAAGTCAAAGTTAATGGATAACTATAGATCCATTTGCAAAGTCAAGTCCTCCACTTTCATAACATAAGACCCATTAAATCCTTATCTTTCACTACTTTAAAAGTGAGTCCCAACATTTAAATGATTTTCATCTTATTCCCTCAAATATTTATCCATTGTAAAATAAGCCCCAATAAAATAATTTATTCCAATTAAATCCATATTTGACCTTGACTTTGAACCAGTGAAGTGTAACAATCTTACCTCATTTAAAGAATTTCGTCCTCGAAATTCTATTAACTCAAAAAAAAATTCGAACACAGAGGTGTAGAGCACACCTTTCCTTCCTCACTTGCCCATTATGCCTCCTCTTGAATGATTCCTCCAACAAACTTTGACTAGACACGGAGTTCGTTCCTTCCTATCTAGCATCTTCTTTGACTTGTTCTATATCAAATCTCCACAATTATACTAGATAAATCCGTTATAACTTTCATCATTAACTAGACCCAAGTTTTAAATAACATCTCGATTAGCATTATATGATATTCTCTACCTTTCATTTTGCCAAATCTTAGAAAAATTCACGAATTTCCCAATTCGAAGTTCAAAATATTACTTTTCTTATTCTCCAAAACTTGATCTTGTATCATGATTAGAACTAGTCCCTTATCAATTCCCCTTTCTATAACAATAGTTACATACTAAGATCGAATAACATTCTTTCGCCAATTTCATCACAATAAATACATCCTTGGAATATTTCAATATCATGTACAACCTTAATTATCGTCAATTGCGTCTAGTTCTTAGATGTCAATTCCATGAAAAATAAATAGTATCCACATCCCCTTTACTTAACAAATCATAGTTGATAGCCTCTCTTCTGAACTTGTCTTCATAGTATCTGGCATTCTATTAAAAGAAGATGCACGATGTAATTTGGTTATACAACTCCCTAAAACTAAGCCAAAGATCGATACTCGACTCCACCATTTGAATAAAAATATAACCTAAACTCCAGTATATATAAGTGTCGATTTTTCTCGTAATGTAATAACATCACAATTCCTAAATTCAACCTTAATATAACCAACTCTACATCATGTCATGCCTCTGCAACAATCTACCGTATAATCCCTAATTCATCATTTTACTTCAAAATACTTTATAAACCTTAACATAGTCCATTATCATAAATCAAACCCTTATCAACTATCAATATTGAGTTTACATCATTCAACATTCCACAATATAACAAAATATAATGATAATAAAAAAGTGAGACATCTCATAATACTGAAAAATATCATCTAACAATCATGACATAATCATCATCTCGCCTCATCACATGTAATCAACCAAAAATATACCCTCTGACTGAAATCAATAATCCGCCCCTCGGGCTAAATACTTTCGTCATGGCCCGTAGGCCCCTCTGTTATAGAAAGTGGGTCTCAAATACCTCTCATAATCAATACTAGAACACGGCCAAGGCCACTCGGTGAACTATATATACACGGTCAGACCCCTTCATCCATGGTCAATACCCCTCCGTGTAGTATAGAACACGACCAAGACCCATCAGTGAACTAGAATAAATAGACAATCATGGGCACTTTTCTGGTTGATTTCAATATCGCACGTGTCACATTTCAATTCACAAATAATCCATACACAATCTTTAAAATCCACACAAACCATAATGAAGGAATATTTCCAAGTCAATCATGTAATTGTACAATTAATTCACTTAATTGCATAAAATGAATAATAATATAATTAATTAGCAATACTTGGAAAAATATTTTAAGTTTTTCCACTCACAAGCTATTAGCTCATATGTTTCTCCATAACTCTTCTTAAAAGTAGCATTGATTCTTGATAGATTGAGGAGCCTGATGATTTCAGAGTTGTAGGCACAGGATGTGATGCATTTAGGTAGAGCACAAAATATTTATTTTGGGCCTATCGCACTATGTTTTTCATTAACATTTGATTCTTGCGCATATTATGTAGTAGCTTATAGTCAGCCTTGGTGGTGGGTCTGACATCTAGTCAGCATCTACCATCGGCACACGTCACGTTTCGGGTCCATTAGGGTGATTCGAGACGGGTCGTGTCACATTCCTACCTGAAAATATCTACGAGCCAATCAACAACACAACAATCATTATGGATATGTAGAAGATGACGATGCAAAAGTCCTCCAAGAACTACGTACATCTCATTTCATTGAAACTGGCTCGGCCTTCGTCTTTGGTTTCATTGCTGAATCAGAAGTTCATTTGTTAAAAGATATGAGGTAGCATTTAACGAGTTTGTAACTTGGAGTTAGTGAGAACCAGTGTTTCCAGGTTAATTAACCCTATATTGACAACTGCAAGTCAAGAATTTAAGCTTATGTTTTCTTTGTTGGTTCAATTGGTTTAAATCCAGATTATGTGTAATCGAGATATGAAGTTAAAACTTTTTTTATACAGAACATAAGATAGTTGAACGTGTTTTATGAGATTGGGTGCTCAAATATGTATTTTACTCCTCAACAATAACAATTAAACAAAGTATCTTTTCCAGAATTTAGTGAAGTATTTGACCAAGCCAAACTAGGATCATGTAAAAAACTAACTCAAACAAAGTCTTGTTTCTACAACAAAACTATATCTGGCTTGATATTATTTTTTACTTTCCAAATAGAGCCTTGTTATCTGACTGCATGGGATGATTTTGCGGAATTACTATCTATTGGAATCTCAATTGGGCTAAACCTCCATTCATTCTAGATTTCCTTGTGTATGAGAGGGTTGGGGATGATTTAGCCTTGGTTTTGTGGTTTTCTGGATGAAGCAAAAAAGGTAAATTCTATGATGGAGGTGAGCAAACAAGAGAATAGATTAAGATGATTTGGTGACATTCAAAGAAACCTGCTAGATGCACAAGTTAAGAAATCTGATAATGCTAGTATTAATAGTAAACTTAGAGAAAGATATATGAAATAAGAATATCCAGGCAAGACAAGGGATCGAGTACTAATTTCAGAGCACAGAGGTAATCAGTCACTTTTAATAAACATAAGGAGGTAATATGCATCTTACACTTTCTTTAAAGCTAAACATTCCATTACTTCAGTTCTTCTAGATTAAAAAGATGTATTGAAAAATTCTCTGTCTACCCATTTCCTACTAGAGGGAAAATGATAAGAATAATTCTAACTGTCTTTTGATCACAAAAATTCTAGCAGTGATGTGCAATTCAAAATTTAGCTTCTGTGCTTGCATAAATTTGTGATGCAATGATAGAGAGGCTTTCTTTTTCTGATTATTTTTTCATCGGAAAAAAGAAGAAAGTTGATTTCTGGTTTCCATCTTTTTTACTCTGTCTTCATTATCGAACACTAGCTAGTCAATCAACAATATTTGTTTCTACAATGAGAAAAAGGATATTCTATAGCTTCACTGAAGCTAAGACCTGGGAGTTTCTTCACCACTCTTAAACCCGAAGATGGTTATAGCACAAGTATTATATTCCTATTTCCAAAAGTATGAGATGACGATATGTTTAATTATCTGTGTTAAAATAATGTTGTCACCTACATCATCAGGATACTACAAATACAAAAATAGGCGGGAAATATGGTGACAATAGATAGGTAGCTTACTTTGAGCATAAACAAGAGTTGATGCCGCGAACCAAAGTATTGTCCCAATTTGCCATGCTATTGAACCTTGGAATTCTTCATTGGTAGGGTGTTCAATAAACCAGACAATAATTCCCGTCAGAATGAAGAAACCAGCACTCATTATCCATAGGTCCACACTAAATGGCTTTAAGAAGAACCATGTGTCTTTCTTGTCCAATCGTGCTACCATTCCAACACCTAACTCAGTGTATGGCAACGTGAAGTCAACATATTGAGACCTATTCGAAGTGATAGTTATGTCCCCTATGGCAGCATCAAAAGTCTAGTCCATTCATGACACAGAGTGCAATATGAGTTAGAATAGCATCACAAGAGCAGATGTTCTCCGAGATTTTTAAAGTCAAGTCCTACTTTACATACTGGAAATTGTAGATAACCAAATTGAAGGCTCTTCCGAATTCAATACTTATAATAATAAAGTGGAAAAACTAAACCATGTAGTTTAGTACCCAATCAAACTTGTCTTGATTTTTCCTTGACTAGTCAAGAATATGGAAGATTAACATACCTGCTGAGAGACCTGATTTATGAGATCACCATAACTTCCATTGTGATTGGAGAAGGGAATAAATTCATAAGATAAGGATCTGTTCAATCTCTGAATTGCCATTTCAAATACATCTACACAGAAACCAGTAAATGGTGTTTCATGTGTTTGTGGATCATGCTGCAAGCTTATCAATTCATGAAACCTCGAGTTCATCGGAATTCCAACTTTTAAAGGTCTACCATCCATTTGAACTAACCAACCTTTTGGTGCAGTTTTGGAGAATCCTGGCCAAATGATAGTTTCCAGGCCCCTAGAGGAACAACTGTTGGTGGATGGATATATTCCCTTGGTGAGTCCACAAGCTGGTGTCCAGAAACCTACTTTTTTCCCCACATTTCCTATCATATTTACTATTTCATAAGTCTCATGGACTAATTTTGCATTCACGAGCTGAAATTCTCCCCCTAAACCTGTAAATTGAATACTTTGAAACTTGCTCAGGAGGGCTGAACCAACATTAGAAACTCTTATGGGAGATAAGCCTGTTAAGTTAAGTCCCAAGCCTTCTCCCCTATTTGGAAAAATATGCATTCTTTCCCTCTCAATTGCCTCTGCTAATGCCCATATTGCATCATAAGCCCATATGCCAAACACATTCAATCCCCTAATTTCCATATCAATCTGACTAAGCTGCAATTCCCTTCTCCATCTCAAAGTGAAATCCCTGAGCTTGCTTGATGCAGGAATATAAGATTTGAGACCAACTACTCCTTGAATTGTCTCAAATACTTCAGGATCTTGGAACTCCAAAAAATTCATGGTTTTGCTAGTCACAATCCAAGCAAAGCTTCCACTCATCAATTCCAACGTTTTTGCATTTTTAAAAATTTGAGATGCAAGAGAAACTGATGTATGTACAATGATTATTGGTGTTCTTATAGTTCTGAGATTATAAAGCTTTTTGATGATTTCTTCATCTGTAGCCCTGGGAGTAATGGCAATGTCATTTACGGAATCCACATCATTATCACGAAAGGTGTCGTGTATATGAGATAGAATTTGGCTGGTATCTGCAGTGTCCTCGTAGATAAGTACAACAGTCCTCCATTGGAATGCTCCTAAAAAGGCAGCAACACCGTTGAATTGAGTGGTCTCATCTTGTGCAACTTGCAACAAATAAGGATGTTCATTGAATGATGATGTTGAAGAAAATGAAAGCAAAAGCACATTAGCTCTGTCACATAGTGTCGCCAAGAAGGTCTGTTCACTTGACATTTCTGGGACTATGATCGCATGCGTTTCAACATTTTCCAGAAGGTCAAAAGCTGCATTAAGAAATAATAAGAAATCCTGAGTCAGAATAATCTAAACCTCCACAAAACGAGGCAGTTTTTCAGTAAGCCTAAAATCATGTGCTGGAAGAACTCCGGGTTCATGGACTTCTGTCTACCGTCTAGCAACTTCCTTCAGAATATACATATTGCTTTTACATAAGAGAACAAGTAAGTGCAGCAATAAAATGACTCACCAGCAGCTAAAGAATTCAGAGGTTCTCCTCTCAAATCTCTTGTTTCAAGAGCAATCCTTGTTTTATACTGTCCATTGAGCATGTAAAAGTCTGAAATTGCCATTGTAATGCAGCTGTTAACAACCTTCTCCACCCATGATTTCGAGTCCAGAATAAGACCAATCTTTATGGTTTTCGTTTCTTGGTCACTGTCCTGAGATGCATCAGGATATGGTTGACCATGAAATTCACAGAAGATAAGGAATAAGATGAGCCCGTGGATCTTCATCTTCATCCTCAACTTCCCTTAGCCAATATTCTAAGCCTTAATGACCTTTGTTTGATAAGCGTTTTGCCTGCCAGCCTTTACATTGCAATTTATATCCGAGGTAGAGGTGGACCAAGTCGCCATATGTAATTTCCATTGACATTCTACAATAACACGATCAGGATCCGTCAGCTATAATCTCCCTTTCATTGGGTACTTAATTAATGACATTTGGATCTATTACAGTTATGTGGGTTCGTGACAACTGCATGGATAGCCAAAAAACAAATCGATATTACATCGAAGTTTCTCATATCCCTTTCAAGAAAGCTGACTTCAGGGCATATTCCTAGTTTTTTTATGATGAACATTGACTACAAGTAGTTGATAAATTTTAAAAATTAACTTATTTTACTGTGTTATGAAAAGCAAGCCTAAGTGCAAAATTGAAGCAAAATATCTCTGATTCGCGTTTTTCCATTTAATAATCTTTATTTTCTTATTTTAATTTTTTCAACGCCTACTTGTGCTATCGCACTCTTTTATCCTTTTTTTATTCCTTTGGGAAAGCTTTTTTATATTTTTTTGGGTAAAGTAGCATTACTCTTAAAAAAAATTAAATTGGTTTTTAAAAAATTTAAAATCGCGTAATATAATAAATTAGTAAAATTCAAGATATATGCGAGTTATGATTCAATTATGACATCTTCCTAAAATACAACTAAATCATTGTTTGTTTTTTTTCCTAATTGATTTTCAATAGAATTATGACATCTCTAACTTTTCATAATATGGTAAGAATTTCTAGTGTGATTTTCTCACACTACAATGAAAAATCGTTCGATGTTGTCACTACTTTGAGAGCTTCTTATCTCGAAATGGGCTCCATAGTAGATCTATCATTATTTTGATTTCCTACTATTTTAGTTTATATTTAAATAGAGTTTTTTGGGGGCACATTAGTTTTAATGTTCATAACATTAATATATAAAAAAAAAAAAAAAAAAAAAAAAAAAATATTTTTTAGAAAAGAAAAAAGTTGACTCATGCAGTGCTATTAATTTATAGAAGGTTCAGTCAAATACTAGATGGTAATTCTAAGGTGATAAAAAAAAAAATTATTAAATGATTAATATTTGCTAACTTAATGGAGTTTTCTTGATTCAGGGCTATTAATTTATAGAGGTATAACCTTTTGAAAGAAGTAGTTCTTCAAATCTTTACTAAATTATCATTTAACCTTCATGAACTCGTTTCACTTTAAATTTCTAAGCATCGGTCCAAGCAAAAAAAAAAATTTTAATAGATTTAAAAATCCGAGTATATTCAGAGAGTCAAAGCCAAACGAACACCATTTTTTTTTTCAATTTAAATTTTTTAAATTTTTTTAGTAATCTAAACAAATTATATCCTCAATTGTAAAAAAAAAAAAAAAAAAATCACTTTAATTGATAATTTTCATGAAAAACAAGGTCAAACGAATTAAGTGGAAAATTATACCAATCAAACACAATTAATTACAATTTTTAGTAAAATAATTTCTAGTCAATTCAATTCCCTGGAATTCATTTTCTTTCCACTCATTTTCCACATTTGCAATCAAACGGACCCTAATAGTATATAACAGTATTACATTGTTGTGCATAAATAAATAGTTCAATAAAACAAGATTTGCAAATAAGTTATACAGGCATATAATTTTTATATATGGTCTTTTTTTTTCTAAAATGAGTTCTATAAATAAATTAAAAAAAAAACTTAAATGAAAGTTTATAAATATCTATGAAATACTTTATTAATTCTGTAGATTTATGAAGTCAATAAAATTCACGCATTCCATAAAAGTTCTATCACTAGAAAAAAGGCTAGAATACATCTCTTAAAAGTAAGTATGGAAATGGAATATCTAAAGATGTTTGGACATGAAAACTTATTTAGGGGGTATTTATTTGAGACTTTTGAGCATCTAAAAAGCTTAAGGGTGCGTTCGATTACGAGTATGAAATTTGCATTAAAATAAATAAATTCTAGAAAATTCAATTGTCTAGAACTTGTCTCTATAGAAATTATTAATTCAATGTGTTTGAATTACCAGGCTTCAAAAAAAATATTTTCATGTTTTCAAGGAAAATATGGTTACGTGACCAAAAGTAAGAAAATATTTTCCTTGAAAAAAAAATTTGTAAATCAAACAGCACAAAAGTATGGAATTGGATGAAAAGAACACATTTTTTATGAAAAATATTGACAATCAAACGCATCCTAAGTGCATTCAATTTAGTCTTTTAAAAATTCTAATGATCGTTTGATTGCCAATATGTTCCATGAAAAATATATTTTTTCCACAAAAAATAGGAAACTCTCAACTCAAAAATCCACGCATTATATAAATAACCATACATGGACTTTGAGACTATAGTTACACTTCGCATGGTGTGGCCCCACAAGTTACGTGGCGAACAAACTTGGGAGCCCACACTTCACGTCAAACGCTAAGAGGCATGGCTTGAACCCATGAAGAAGACGAATCCATTTGACTAGGTCGACCCCTTTGCAAAGGACAGAACCCTCGTCATAGGAGAGACCGCAAAAGAGGGTCAGTAGGAGATCCTTTACGCAATCCTTTTCTTGTATGTGATTGATGTAACACTCATGCCACCGCCACCCTAATCCATCAACCAGGTCAAATCTAAATCACAATTTCAGGTTTATGGCAAACAAAATGGTTCTAGCATTGAATATTTATGATTGATTAATGTCTTTGACAAGAGATCTCAGCTGTGAGGATGAAGCCACGTATACTTTTATCCAACGATCAACTTTCATCATTTTCTACTATAAAAACTTACACTTAGTACCATTTCAAGGTATTGCAACTTTATGCTCTCAACTTGCAACTTTACTCTTTTATTATTTTCGATATACACCCTAAAGCCGCCCCCCCTTTTTACAATGGAGGCTCGTGTCTAAAGCTCTCCCACACGTATACATTTATTTTTCCAACTGACTTACTCGTCGGACTGTGCTATGTCTATGAAATTGGAAAGAAATTTGAAGAAAGGAGATAAAATTAGGGTTATTAGAAAAATTTTGTAGGTTTTAAAGGATCAATTTTATTGATGACTTATCGTGAGAAATTTAAATCAACTCCATAGAAATTTAGTAAAGTGATTGTTGAAATTGCTTGAATTAGGAAAATTAAAGAATAATTCCATTAACTGAAGTTTGGAGTGTATTGGAGAGAATACATTGAGTTTGACCCCTTAAAGGGGGGCATTTGCTCCTATTTATAGGCCTCTAAATCAAGCAACCGGGTTGTCCTAAGTCACATCAGCTACAGCATCGACCTAGAATTGTGTGCCACCACCCAAATCTCAGTCCATTGATTGGTCGCTGAGGTTGGCCATGCAGACCATTATGACGCTAGGACTTCGCTTATGACACTAGGCAATGATGTTAGGTAATTATTAGTGGCTTGTTATTGGTGATAAGGTGCCAATATCATGGTTGTTACATGTCGAGTGGATGATGGTTTGGGGACACTTTGTTAGTGATGGAAAATCATGATATTCCCTCAATTTCGATAGCTATTGTCCGAGTTGTACCTATATTTTCATGTATCCAACCTTCCTCTATCAACGCTTTTGATCTCCAAATCACTCCTAAGTGACATGGAAGATCGGACATCAACAAATGTTGTAACTTATAAATATGCACAAGCATATTCGAATTGTGTAGAAACGGCTAGGTAGTTTTCTTTTTTCCTTTTTTTTTCCCTCGGAAAAATGAATTCCGCAACAAAGTGTTAAAAAGAGGAAAAGCTAGACAGATAAGGGCTGCGTATAAGGAGAGAAAATTAAGATGAGAGAAACTAGAAGAAACGATTGGGAATTTTGGAAATTTACAAAGTATAGATTTGTGTTTTCAAATGGTGAGGTCATGTTTACTAGGGGTAAAATGAGTGATCTTTGGTTGAGCTTGAGAGATTTGATGGGAATGGATGCCACGTTGGAATCCTGTCAGCCACGCGTACATTTTTCATCAAACCTAAGAAACGGAATCCATCTTAATAATGAATGGATAACACAATGTAAAGTTTAATAATCAAAAAGTTATGTTTTGAACAGGGGCGGACCCACATGGGGTCATGTGGGGTCAGATGACCCCACAAAAAAAAAAAAAATTTGAGTTTTTTTTTTAAAAAAAAAAGAATTTTTTTTTTTTAACCTAAACATTTTTAAAATCTCATTTTTGACCCCACAAGAAAATTGGTCTCGGTCCGCCCCTGGTTTTGAAGATTAGTGAGTTGGTAATAACCAGAGGCCAAGTTCAAAGACCCATAATATAATTTTCTATTTGTATTTTCTCACTAGTTTTTGAAATTATAATTTGATAAAAACGAGGGATGGATAATTGGTTAGTATCTTACAAAATGTGTACTTTGACCTTTAAATTACAAGGAGATTATAATGAATGGCAAATTATTGCAACTTCAAAACATTTTTCTATTTTCAAGTGGGTTATTTCTTTCTTTCTTTTTATAAACAGAAATTCCAATCATAATAATTAATAAGAAAATGTCGAGAAACTCATGAAGTAATTCAGAAAATAAAAATAAAAAAACTGTGTATTCATTATTTTCAGATAAATGTACATAAAGTACCCGAAGATTTCATCAATGATTTTAATTTTGTTACATCGGGTGAGAAATATTTCATTATCTTATTTACCAGTTGGTTCATTTCTGAGGGGAAAGTACCTTAATACAAAGGCCAGATTTTCTCTATTGCAAGTCTGATAAAGAATTTTTTAACCTGGAACCTTTCTAACGATAACTGTGTTAGGTAGATGACAAGAGCTATGGCTAAACAAATCCCACTAACTAAAAATAAACCACGAAACTGATTGAAGCTCAATATGTTGGTGATAGTCACAGCGTCATCTGGTAAGAAGGACGATTGACTCTTGAACCATGCCCTTTCCATCCTCACAAGTTTTCCTTCTTCTCTTAGTTTTATAATTGCTTTTGATATATCAGGAACCAGTGGAGAACCTCTGGGGAATACCTGCAAGATAAGAGCCAAATAAGTTGACCAGAAACAATTGATTGGCAATGAAAAGGAAGACTTACAAAGCCAAAACCACCAGTGGTGGACGCAGAAGCAATCATCGCGTAATCTTTTGAGTATTTTGACAAGAAAAGCTTGATATAAGGGATTTCATCAATGATAGCGTCGACACCACCATTCTTACGTCCTCTTGACAAAGCCTCGGCATATTCTTCTGGTGATAGATAGAGCTTAAGTCGCTCGTCTTGGAAATTTAAGTTATTAGCTATAACTTTACTTATAATTGAGTCACCTTGGGTTCCCAAGAACTCCCCGGCTGATCCTAAGTGAATTTGTTGCACTGTCAAAAGGGAACTTAATGTAGCAGTATAGCTCGAAGTCAGGATCAGCACCACGAATACCCACACAAGCACAATACCTCTTGATAAATTACTCGTCAATTTTTCCCCTGCAATGCTCCAATAGATTTACTTATTAATTGTTTTAAGTAATAGGGAAGTATAAATCTTTGCGGTAATTCTGTCATGATGAAAATAAACAAACTTACTATCAGCAAAAACCAGGGTAGAAACGCCGAACCAGAAGATTGTGCCAATCTGATAAACTACTGAACCTTCATTAAATTCTTCGTTGTTGTTAGACCGTTCAATAGCCCAAACTGCAAAGCCTGTCAGGAAAAAGAAGGCGCCACATACTAGCCACAATTTTGTATCCAGAGGCTTCAAGAAGTTCCACATGTCTTCGTTGTTGAGCGGTGCTATGGTTCCCACTCCCAAATCGGTAAAAGGTGCTGTAAAGTCCACATACAGAGATCTATTGGTAGTGATTGTTACATCTCCCACAAGTCCATCAATATTCTATACGTACAAAATGAACCATGGAACCAAGTGAATTCTACTGGTCTGTATAAACTAAACAATAACTGTACAAAATTGTAACACCTTACTTCTATAAAAAAAAAAAAACTACTACTGTTACATTTGAACATCTCAATTTCTCCATGAAAATATAACTCGAGCCTGTTGGTATTCGAATAAACTAAGTTGGAATTTGATCCAAATCCAATCTTTTTACAATTTGAATAGTACACACGCTTACCATTAATGGGAAAAATGTGCATCAAATTAATACTCATCACTAGAGACTAATTTCTTGTTTCTTTCAAAGTTCAGACTAGGAAATAAGTCTCCAGTGACAACACTTTTGTAGACAATTATATATATAGCGAAAAGAAGATAGTAATACCTGAAGATAAACCTGATGGACATAGTCATTGTAACTTCCATTCTCAAGTGGGACAAACTCATAAGATATTGTGTAATTTAAGGCGTCAATGGCAGCTTTGAAGACATCTATGCAATAGCCTGAGATGGCTGTTGAATTGGTTTGAGAATCATAACGCACGTCAACCAATTGTTTGAAACTGATTTTCACTGGCACCCCAATTCTAAGCATTTTGGGGCTCATAGTCTGCAATAAACGGCCTCTTGAAGTAGTTTTACGCCCTCCAGGCAATATCATAGTGTTGGAATCTGTACTATGATTTGTCCTGCATGATGATGAGTGTACTTCTTTGAAAACTCCATCTGTGGTCCTCCATAATCCGACCATTTTTTCTTCACTGCCTTGAATATTCACGAGATTATATTCTTTAGGGTATACATTCCCATCCACCAACTGAAATTCACCACTTAAACCCTCAAATCTAACACGAGAAAGTTCGTGTAGGAGCAATGCTCCACCATGAGAATGTAAAAAATTGGTCCACTCCAAGGACTTCAACCCTAAAACTTGATCGTTAACGTTTGAAGTTTCAATACTTAACCTCTCAAAGGCTTCTGCTACTGCTTGCACTGTATCATATGTCCATATTCCGACTACTGGTAACTCTCTTAGTACCACATTAGGGTCTGTTGCATTATATTCCCCATTCCATCTTGAGGTGATGTTCCGCAGCTTACTTGATGCTGCAATATTCGGCTTGAAACCTAATGTCCCTTGCAGAGATTCAATGACTTCAGAGTCCATTAAATGCACTGAGTTCATGGTTTTGTCGGTGACGATCCAAGCATATTCCTCTTTCATCATTCCCAATCTTTTCGCATGCATAAGAAGTCGAGAAGCAAGAGGCAATGACATGTGCACTACATATATTTTCGTTTTCAGGGTCATGAGCTTATGCAGTTCTTTCAGGATTTGTTCGTCTCTAGAGAATGAAGAAATGACACTTCTGTAAGTAATGGAAATATTTTTGCCTTCAAACGATTCGCCCAAATGAGGCGTTGCTTTGCGCTCATCATTAGTATCCTCGTAAATAAGAATGGTATCTTTCCATTCAAATGATCTGAAAATAGAAGCAATGCCTTCAAGATTAACTGTCTCATCCGACCTAATTTTGACAATGTAAGGATGTCTGGTGGAGGAGCTTATGCTAGGGGAAAATGAAAATATAGGAAGTTTAGCTTTCTCTAGTAATATGACTAAGAACTTTTCTTCCAGAGATGTCTGGAGGCCGAAAATTGCTTGTACCCCAATGTTCTCCACAAGATCCACAGCTGTTAAAAAAAAAAAAAAAAACTTCAGAATCAGTGGTTATTTGATATTATCTCGAAGACTGAAAACAGAGAACATATCATTTTGGATGTTTTCAATCATAAAATGTTAAATCTAAGCAGCAGGGATTAATCAAGACTGACTTGCAGATAGAGCACGAACTGGTTTAGCTTGAGAGTCTCGAGCATGCAAAACTATGCGTGTTCTGTAGTGACTATTCGACTCGTAAAAATCAGAAATGGCCATGGACATGCAGCCATGAATAGTCTTCCCAATCCATGATCCCATATCAACTATAACTCCAACTTTAATTTCTTCGATATTATTAATACTGTTTTGATCAGATGAACTAATAAAATCTGCAACATATAAGTGATCAGTTAAAAGGGTAAAGAAAATGAAGAATCTGAGAGGATTAATGGTGAAAGCATTTGCCATTTTAATTTTCAAGTAGTTAGCTTGGAATTGTAGTGCTTCTTTTGAAATTTATATGCAGGGATGAAGTTGATAAATGGAACACGGAATACTGTTTCTTTGACTTATTCTCAGGTCAACACTCGTAGTTCCCAAATAAGATGCGTGTAATTTCCGACTTGACGCGTGAAGGAAAGTACTTGCTTATGAAGCCTTTATATTCCTTTCATTTTCGTTTTCTTTCTACCTAACATATACCAAGAATATATGGACAAGTTAAGAATTTAATTGGCGACTCATGGAAGTCATGCATTGGAAATCATGCATTTGTGATTTCCATGCATGACTTTCTATATATGGACAAGAGAAAATGAAAACTGTATTTCTTGTCCATCAAGTATTATTATAATCACCACACGTTAGGAAGTCAATTGTTGACTAATCAACGCCACTTTTACTGCATTTGTGTTTTCCATGCGTATGACTCTTCACATATAGACAAGGAAAAACGTAAGTTGTATTCCTTGCCCATTAAGTAATATGATCAATTTGATGGGCGTAGAATTTAGAGAAACCCCTTTTAAAATAAAAGACATTATAAAGGTAATTTGAGCACATATAACATTCCATTTTTTTAGCTTTAAATTGTGTCAACATATCATTAGAATACAAGATATAAATGACTTTGCACGTTAAAAAAAAAAAAAAAAAAACCCTCTCCGAGAGTCAAGTTTAAAAACTACTCAAAATTTAAAATATAAAATCCAGACTTTTAAAAGTCCTCAAAAATTTTAAATATAAAATCATGACTTTTAAATGTCCTCAAAATTTTAAAATATAAAATCAAGACTTTTAAAAGTCCTCAAAATTTTAAAATATAAAATCAAGACTCTTAAAAGTCCTTAAAAGATTAAAATATAACATCAAGACTTTTATAATTTTTAGTTATAATTATTTATTTATCTAATTGGAATGACTTTTCTATTTTTATATTCTTAAAAACCATTTTTATTGGTATGAGAAATATTAAAAAAAAAAAAACTTGCAATCAGTTTTTCCTTGCCGGCACCACCACCAGCTCATCCTCCCATCACCACCATCGTAAATCACAAATGAAGAAAATCACGTTCGACACCCAAAAATGGAACCTAAATCACAACCACCACCCACACGTCGTCACGGCCGCCGTCCATCACCCACCAAACCCCCATCATCCTATCCAAAACTAGAAAACCATCTATCACCACCATCAATCTCTTCACCACCACCATCACCAATGCCGGTAACTACCCATTTTCAAACTTCTAACTCAATTCAAAAAATTCGAAAAAAAATTAGATTTTATTTTTCTTCATACATTAATCTGGTATAAGTAATTACAAGAGGAATATTCTAGATAGTACATATGGTTATTTGTTCCTGAATTCAAGGAATGTGTTGGAGACAGAATTGTGGTGCTAACAATACAAAAACAGAATCCACGCCAGCGATGAATTTGTAACAGATAATGCTGATGTGTTAGCTGCTGAGGTGAGCTGGTAACTTGGAAGCTGACTCTGCATTTTCAATCTTGACAAGTATGAATCTTACCTGTAACATCTACTCTGTGTAGTGAACTAGCGAGCAACATTAGGATATTAATCTCAGTTTTCACCACGACACAGGTTACTGATCAAGATCAAACAATGCTCAAGTTAACATTGGGAAAACTTGGTTCACCAGTCTCTCTACTACCCAGCCTACTCAAGATCAAAATTATCTCTTCACCAGAACACCCAGGGCTAAAAGGATCCATATCATATTACCAACCTCAATTTTCATCAGACTTTAAAGATCAAAAGATACCTAACTTGACCCTAAGTCAGGATCAATTTTCACCAGATTCTCAACGAACCATGCTAGAAGGATCCCCACACTTGACAATAATAGTCAATCTCGATTTTCACAGTTATCCAGGCTGAAAAGATAGGATCAATTTTTTTGTCTTCACCAAGATTCTCAGTCATCCAGGGTACAACGATCCACATGATCTTAGAAACTTGACGCTGAGTTGATTCAAGACCTCTCTGAGATCATTATTCACCCAAGTTACTTAGAATCAACGTGATTCTCAACCTAGGATTGATCCAAGTTTATTTGCTCCAAGACTATGTTGAACCACTTTATCAAAAATTTAATCTTGCAATCTGTTCATCTGAATTTTGTCATAAACATCTAATCCGAAGTTGGTTAAAAAGAAACTAAAGCAGCCATAACATTTACAGGCAAATCATCTCAATCATGATCTTTAACTGCATATAATGTTGTTATGCTACAAGAAATTTAACATGCATACATTATGTGGCATTTATTCAACCAATCATATTGGCCATTCTATTTCTGCAAAAGAAATATCTAAAAATGGATATCAGTTTTCCTCCCGCCAGCATTCTGATAATAGAATATGCAAAAGACAAATTTTTATGAAGTACCGAGGTTAAAAATAGAAGAAGGGCCACAGATAAAGAGATCCCACTTGCAAGAAATAGACCAGAAAAACTATTAATGCCCAGAGTATTGATAACAGTGATAATTGGCTTCTAAACCATTTCTTCTCCATCTCCAAAATTTTACCTTCTTCTCTGAGTCTAACAATTGCTCTTGACATATCATGGACCAAAGGTGAACCCTTTGGGAAAACCTACGATACATTAATTAATTATAAGAATGCATACATATATATATATACTGATACACATAACCACCATATTTTGTGCCAAAATAATAACCGACAGATGCATGTCCTTATCATGCTACATATACATCATTTTTGACATTGTGTCATGTGACAATACATTGGATAGTTTTTTTGAAAAAACACACTTTCCCACCTACAACTTTTTGAACTCCAATTGAATGTACACAATGATGTCAACCAAACAAAGTACGCTAGACATTATTCTGTCCTTATAAAGAGGGGCAGGGAGCACACATGCACAATCACATTGTTCGGGGAAGAACAGAATACTTACAAAAGCGAAGCCATTAGTTGTCTCTCTGGAGTCAATCATGGCGAATTCATGTGGGTACTTAGCGAGGAATAGTTTAATGTAAGGAAATTCATCAATTATAGCACTAACTCCTCCATTTCTGCTTCCTTTTCTTAAAGCCTCGTAATATTTCTCAGGTGAATTATAAGTCTTAAGTCTGTTACCCTGAAAATTCAGGTTGTTGTCATGAAGTCCCTCGGTAAAAGAACTTTCTGGGTAGCCTATGTAATCGTTTTTTGTCAATCTTATCTGTTGAACTGTCAAAAGTGAACTCAAATTTGCAGTATAACTTGATGTTAATATCAGGACTACGAACAACCAAATACCCACAACAAATCTTGATAGATTACTTTGTAACTTTTCTCCTGCAAAACAGAAAAAACACAATTCACTAACTTCAAATGCGTCCTTATATGAACAAAACAGTTAACTCTCTTAGAATGCCTACTTAATTTCAATTCCTTTCGTTCAAGTCAAACTTTAAAAAATAAAAAAAAATAAAAAAATTGATTCTTCCATTCATTGTTTCATAATTTTCTAAGCAAATCTTTGAATCATAATTGCTTACAGAAAAAATAAAAAATATATTTACCGTTGTTAGGCTTACATTAAAATCATATTCTTTACTTTTGTTAATTCTACAAGATGCTCTATATATTGAAAAATATAATCTTTAAAATAAAGAGCTCAGTAAACTATTAAAAGGGTAGAGCTTTGTGTTAACTTTGAGATGGATTTTGATAGACTGGAATGAAAGAAGAATATCCACGTTGATTTAAGTTAGGTTTTGGAAGGGAGTATAATGCGATATTTTTTTCAGGGACTAATGAGGTGAATTTTCTGAAAGGCGCACTAATCCCAGGGCAATATGTAATCAGTCACTGTTGGATATTGTTCTAATTAACAATGAGGAGTGATTTTGAAAGTGATGAAATGTTTAACCATGAGAAAAACAAGCAAAAACAAAACGAGAACAAAAAATAGTGATAGCCGAAAAATGGCTAAGACCGGGCAGCCATGTTACTATTGCAATGGCCATTTTGTTGAACTGGATGGGCGTCTGGGGCAGCCCAGTACAAAAAATTTGGCCGTTGGGTTTTTGAATTCTGGTGTCGTTTTGAAGGATTTTACACCCTTTTGGCTTGGTTTCTGAACCTTTTTGTGCATGGTGGTTTTCATCATTGAAAACATATCACAAACATCCAATTCATTCATGAGCATCCAAAATCAAATATCAAACCCAAGTTTTTTTATATTGTTCTTTAGAGTTCCTTTTTCAAGTTTTGATTGTTTGATTCATACTTGAATTAAGGTTTGTTTACTCCTGCAAACAATTTGTTTTTGAAATCTTCAAGCACTTATCCTAGTGGCAACAAATGTCATTTAAGGATAGTGATTCATAATCGTGTTCAAACCTTCCATGTTGGAGATTTCTTGTTGTCGGTTTTATTTTCATTACAATCTCAAATGATAATCAACATGGAGAACAAGACAACAATGGCTACGATAAAGATGATGAATCAAGACCTTGTAAGGCTTGATAGATTCGACGGGTCGAACTTTACAGGATGGAAGGACAAGTTGAAGTTTCTTCTTACAACATCAAAGATCTTTTATATTTTGAATCCAGATTGGCACCATTGCTGGAAACAACCTAAAATGACACCTACTAAACAAGGGCGGAAAGAAACAAGAGAGAAGAAGATGAACTGATATGTAGAGGACACATTATGAACACCCTCTCTAATAGTCTCTATGATGTCTACACAAATAACACATCGGCAAAGAAGATATGGGAATAATTGTAAACCAAATACAAGGCCAAAGAGAAAGGTATCAAAAAAGTTTCTTATTTCTAAGTATTTTGATTTCAAGTTTTTGGATAACTTGCCTTTGTTAGAACAAGTCCATGAGTTGCAAATCATAGTCAATAAAATAAAGGCCGTGAAAATAGATCTTTCCGAAACTTTCCAAATTGGTGCAATCATTGTGAAACTACCATCTTCATGGAAAGGTTATAAGAATAAAATTCTTCACGACTCCCAAGATTATTCTTTGGAAGAAATTCAAAAACATCTTCGAATTGAGAAAAAGTCAAGGGCACGAGATGGGAATAAACATTCTCATAAGGGCACTTCCAAAGCCCATGTCATGGATCGACCCAACAAATACAACAAGGACTCCCAGAAGAGGAAATCAACAAATCCCAACAAAGATAGCAAGAACAAGATAGAAATTCAAAATTTCTTGTTATGTATGTGGTAAACTCGGACATTATGCTCGGGATCATACACATCGCAAACAACCAATGCAAGAAAGAAAAGTAAACTCCATTGGCAAAATCATTGCTACCTTGAGCACTGTAAATTCGGTCAAATGAAAGGTTCAAGGATGGTGGTATGATACTTGTATCACCATACATGTGTATTATGATAAATCCCTTTTCAAAATCTATCAAGAAGTGGATGATGAACACGCTCAAGTGAGGAATGAAGTTCAATTAAAGGTTGTTGGCAAAGGAGGCATTGACTTACAATTTACATCCAACAAGAAGATAACATTAATAAATGTATTGCATGTACTGGATGCGAATAGAAATCTTGTAAGTAGTGATTTGTAGGGAAAATCGGGAATAAAGTGCACATATGAGTTAGGGAAACCTATATCATAATACATCAATGTGGTGCACCTAAAACACCTTAACAAAATGATTTCACTTAGAGAAAGAATATGACACTAGTTGAAATGATAAATGTTATGTTATTAAATTCTAAGTTGCTATATAACTTATGGGATGAAGCTTTATTAAATATGTGTCACATAGGTAATAGAATTCCTTCTAAAAGATTTATGATTTCTCCATATGAATTGTGGAATGGGAAAAAATCAAATTGATTATTTTAAAGTGTGAAGGTGTCTTGCTTATAGTAAGAACACAAATCCTAAAAGGACTAAGTTCAATCATAGAGTGATCAAATTCACTTTTGTAGGATATGCCCTAAATAGCAAGGCATATCATTTATTAAACTTGGAAATCAATGTCATTATTGAATTCCGTGAAGTATAGTTCTTTGAGAATATGTTATCTTCATATAATAATTCTCTAAGAGAATCTCAAGTGGAGATTCCTAGCCCTACAAGATCACAAGTAGAATAGTCTTTCGAAAATGCTGAAACAAGTGAACTTCGCAGAAGCAAAAAAGCTCGAAAGGAGAAAGTGCTAATTCCGGATGAATTAGACTCTCAACTAATTTCTTTCTATTTAGTTGACGGAAATTGGAAGAGTCTCACAAGAACAACTACGTATGTTCTTCAAGTAGAAACTGATCCTAAAACTTATTGAGAATTAATGTCATCTTGGAAAGATGTTGTAAATCATGAAATTGATTCAATAATGTCAAACAATACTTGAAAATTAGTCAATTTACCATCTGGATCAAAACCTATAAGATGCAAATGGGTATTTAAGAGAAAGTACAATGAATTAATTACTTTGATGCGTATGCACCAGTTGCACGAATACATCAATTAGAGTTATATTCACTTTAGCTTCAATCAATGATATGCATATACATTAAATTGATGTTAAAACGGAATTCTTAAACGGGGATCTCGATGAGGTCTATATGGAATAACCGGAAAGATTAGTTCTCCCCAAAAATGAGGATAAAGTATGCAAGCTAATAAAATCCTTATATGGATTAAAATAAGCACCAAACAAATGGCGTGAAAAGTTTGACTTAGCAATAGTGTCTTTTGGATTTAAGCATAATAGTGTTGATAAATGTTTATATTCAAAGGTATGTGATAATAATATTGTGCTCATTTGTTCATATGTGGATGGCGTGTTGATTGTGAGCAATCAAATGCAATGTATAAAAGAAACAAAGAATTTTTTATCTTCCACATTAAAATGAAAGATCTTGGTCAAATGGATATCATGCTAAGTATCAAAGTCACCAAGACTAGTGAGGGTTATATGTTAAGACAATCACATTATGTTGAGAATGTGATTAATAAGTTCAAACACTTGAACATTAAAGAGACTAATACTTCATTTGATCCCAGTTTGAAACTTATAAAGAATTATAGAAGAGCTATAGCACAACTTGAGTATGCAAGTGATATTGGGATTCTAATGCATGTTGTGTAATTTACAATACCCGACATAGCATTTGCAATTAGTAAACTTAGTCGGTTTATTAGCAATCCAAGTAAAGAACATTGGAATGCTATTGGGAGGGTTCTTGGTTATTTGAAGAAAACCAAGGATCTAGGTCTTCAATATTCTAGGTTTTTGACAATATTAGAAGGATTTACCGTTTCTAATTGGATATATAGTGTTGATAAGAATAAATCAACCTCAAGTTGGGTATTTACCCTTGGAGGAGATGCAATCTCTTGGAAATTCAAGAAACAAACATGTATTACTCACTCAACTATGAAATCCGAACTTGTGGGCATTGGTTGAAATTCGTAAAGAAGCTAAATGGCTTAGGGATTTAATGTATGAAATTCTATTGGGAGAAAATAATAATTCTTCCATATCTATCTTGTGTGATAGTTCAACCACTTTAAGTAGAGCATACAATGAAGTGTATAATGGTAAGTCTAAATATATGGGCTAAGACATGATTATGTGAGGAAATTAATTAAAGATGGAATAATTTCACTTACTTATGTGGAGTCAAATGAGAAAATATTGGTTGATCCGTTCATTAAACTGCTCACAAGGGACTTAGTGCAAACAACAACTAGTAGGATGGGGTTAAAATTTCGTTATTAAATCCATCAATGATGACAACTCTAGCAAACTGTACTAACAAGTATACTTTGGGTTTAAAGGATAACAACAAATCATTCGATAAGTGGATAGATTCAGCACTTATTTTTTCTTTTAAAACCCTATCCTATGTTAAAAGTTCACGAATATGAGGGTTGAGCTTCTATAACTCTTAATAAAGTTTAGATCGGTGGATCAAGTATCTCTAAAAGTGACAAAGATACTACAAGAACTTTACATGTATAAATTTCAAAATGGTGCCGCTTCAATAAAGAGTTAGAGTTACTCTCTTAAAAGTTTATGAATAGGAGAAGCGCAATGTCATAAAAGCGTTAAACGAGGTTGTGTGAAACTTGGAACACTTAATATTTGTGTGTATGATTTCACCTGTATCATCACAAGGAATAATAGGTTCAAACATTTCAAGCTACATAGGATTTCGATTATTACTTTGTGAGATTTATAGCAAGGTTGGATTTGAATTGAAAGATATACATACTTTATGCATAAGTGTCATTAAACTAGAGTTTGTACTCGTTTTATATTTGAACAAGTGAGAAATTGTTGGATATTGTTCGAGTGATTTTGGAAGTGATGGAATTAACTAACTGAAAAAAAAGAAAAAAAAAACAAGCAAAAATAAAATGAGAGCAAAAAACAATGATGGCCGAAAAATGGCCAAAACGGCCACCTAGGCTTGCCGCCCGGCCTCATGTTGCAATTATAGAGGCCATTTTGTTGAACTAGGTTGCCCATTGAGTTTTTGAATTCTGGTGTCATTTTGAGGGATTTTAGCTTGGTTTTTGCACATTTTCGTGCATGGTGATTGTAATTCTATATATATATATATATAAATTGCTTTCATGATTGAAAACATATCACAAACATCAAATTTGTTCATCAACATCCGAAATCAAATATCAAACCCATTTTTTTATATTATTCTTCAAAGCTCGTTTTCCAAGTTTTGATTGTTTGATTCATACTTGGATTAAGGTTTGTTTACTCCTGCAAACTAGTTGTCATTGAACCCTTCAAGCACTTACCCCGTGATGGCAAATATCGTTTGAGGATAGCGATTCATAATCGTGTTCAAACCTTCCATTTTAGAGATTTCTTGTTGCTGGTTTTATTTTTGTTCTTCATCAATATTTCTCAACAGCCACTTCTAACAAATACAAGGTGTTACTATGCATCTTATCCTTCTCAAAAAGAAAAACAAACCATTCTGTTACTTTGACTCTTTCATATTAGAGTTCTTCACCTACTTTGGCCATTTCTTACTTAAAAAAAATGTTAAAAATGTTATAAGTTAACTGACTCTTGGTCATGAAATTTTTAGAATTTAGCTTCCCCCATTTTAGGAATTTGTATGTGCGATGATACAGTGGAATTCGTTTTTAATTTGTTGTTCATCGCCAAAAAGGAGTAAAAACCTGATTTCCTTTTTCTGCTTCTGTTTCTACGGTGAAAAATGGATATTCTAAGCTCTGACTAATATCACAAGCATTATATGCCTATTTCTAAAAGAATACAATGACAATGTGTTTATTATGTGTATTAAAATAGTGCTGTAACCTACACCATCAGTATGTTTCAAATGGGAAAATAGGTGGGAAAAATGATAAACTGAAAGAACTTACTATGAGCAAAAAAAAGAGTTGATACGGCGAACCAAAATATTGTCCCAATTTGCCATGCTGGAGAACCTTGGAACTCTACATTAATAGGATGTTCAATAAGCCAGACAATAAAACCCGTCAAAATTGAGAAGCCTGCACTCATAATCCATAGATCCACACTAAGTGGCTTTAAGAAGAACCATGGGTCGTTATTGTCCAATCGTGCTACCATTCCAACACCTAACTCTGTGTATGGCAATGTGAAGTCAACATATTGAGACCTGTTGGAAGTGATAGTTATGTCCCCTACGGCAGCATCAAAAGTCTGGTCCATTCATCACCAGAATACAGCATGAGTCAGAATTGTTGGGGATATAGTATAAAGGTTGTTTTTTATGTGGACAATAATTTGGCACAAGTTTAACAACACAAACGATGTTTAAACCACAAATAAAAATGGTAGAACCAAAAGAAGAAGAAGAAGAAGATAGATAAATGATCCGAGGAAAGTGATAACACTCTTTCCTTAAGACAAATTTGCCCCGCAATAGTGTTAACGGAGTAACAGCAATTGTCTTTCAAGATACAACGGATTACTTGTAGTAGAAGCGCTCCCAACTAAAAGGTAACAACGTGACTTTCAAAAACTTGAAATGGAAGAATAACATGTCCTCTAATACAAACCAGGAGCATGTAGAAACCCAAAATTGGAGGCTCTTCACAATTTAGTACTCATAATAATGTGGATAAATTAAACCGTGTAGTTAACCAACTAAAAAATAAAAACTTTGTCCACATTACTTGAAATATGGAAATGAACATACCTGCAGATAGACGTGATATACGAGATCACTGTAACTTCCATTATTTCTGTAGAAGGGGATAAATTCATAAAGAATTTTATACTGCAACCTCTGAATGGCCGCGTTGAAGACGTCCACACAGAAACCATGGATTGTTGTTTTATTCGTTTGTTGATCATAACTTAAGCCTACCAACTGGTGGAACCGTGAATTTGCTGGAATTCCAATTCTTAAACGCCTGCCACTCATTTGAAGTAACCAACCTTTTGGAGCAGTTGTAGAGAATCCAGGCCAAATAATGGTTTTGAGACCTTCAGAGGAACAACTGTCCTTGAATAGATATATTTCCTTGGTGAGTCCACAAGTTGGTGTCCAGAAACCTACTATTCTTCCCCCCTTACCTATCACATTCACGATTTCATAAGTCTCGTGAACTAATTTTGCATTTATAAGCAGAAATTCACCCCCTAAACCCGTAAAATTACAACTTGAAATCTCTTTCAGGAGGACTGAACCACCATTAGAAACTCTTGTGTGATCTAAGTTTGTTAGGTTCAATTGAAAGCCTCTTCCCCAATTAGGAAAGGACTTTATTCCTGCCCTTTCAGTTGCCTCTGCTAATGCCCATATTGCATCATATGCCCATATACCAAACACATTTAATCCCCTACTTTCCATATCAATCTCGCTGTGCTGAAATTCCCTTCTCCATCTCAAAGTGAGATTCTGGAGCTTGCTTGATGCTGGAATATAAGGTCTGAATCCAACTACTCCGGCCATTGACTCAACCGCAGAATTTTGTAAATCCAATAAATTCGTGGTTTTGCTAGTCATAATCCAAGCATATTCCTCACTCATCATTTCCAACATTTTTGCATTTTTAAAAATTTGAGATGCAAGAGAAACTGATGTATGTACAATAATTATTGATGTTCTCATAGTCCTGAGATAATTAAGTTTTTTGATGATTTCTTCATCTGTAGCCCTGAGAGTAATGGCAATGTCATTTACGGCATCCACGTCATTATCACGAAAGATGTCGTGCATATGAGATAGAATTTGTCTGGCATCTACAGAGTCCTCGTAGATAAGTACAACAGCCCTCCATTTGAATGCTCCCAAAAAGGCAGCAACACCTTTGAATTGAGAGGTCTCATCTTGTGCAACTTGCAAAAAATAAGGATGTTCATTCGATGATGATACTGAAGAAAATGAAAGTAACGGAACATTAGCTTTGTCACATAGCGTCGCCAAGAATGACTCTTCACTTGACATCTCTGGGACCATGATAGCATGCACTTCAGCATTCTCCAAAAGATCAAATGCTGCATTAAGAAATAATAAGCAATCCAGAGTAAATCAATCTAAGCAAACTCTTACTGATATACATACGTCTTCACATAAATCAACGAATATGTCGCAAGGAAGCGAAGAAAATTAAGAAACCAAACCCTCCAAGAAACAAGGCAGTTTCTTTTCATCACCACGCCTGAATTCATGTGCTGGATTTATTCTAAGTTCATGGGCTTTCTTCTACTTTCTTGCAACTTCCCTCAACTATAAATGTGCACACACAAGAAAACAAATAAGTGCAGAAATGAAAAAATAAAAAAGAAAACACTCACCAGAAGCTATAAAATCAGAAGGTTCTCCTCTTGAGTCTCTTGTTTCCAGAGCCATCCTTGTTTTGTACTGTTCATTGAGCATGTAAAAGTCTGAAATTGCCATAGTAATGCAGCTCTCGACAACCTTCCCCACCCATGATTTTGTGTCGAGAATGATACCAATCTTGATGGTGTTTGTTTCTTGGTTACTGTCCTTCGATTTATCAGATATCTGTTTTGAACTTTTAAGCTTATCAGGGTATGGTTGATTTGGAAATTGACAGAAGAGTAGAAATAAGATGAACCCTTGGATCTTCATTTTCATCTTCAACTTCACAGGTTTTTCTGAAGGTGATCTGCCTTCTGCAGCCTGCACACTCCCATCCGTAACCACAAATTAAGTCAATCAAGTGGCTGATTATTTAGCTGCGATGGGAGCTAAATGTTTGTCGAAACGGTATACCATGTGGACAGAATTGTCAAGGATTGGTCGAGGATTACTTCGTTTGGATATGATGGAGGTGGCTTATGTGAGAAAGTAAGATCTGGTAGACGATGGTTTGAATAGTTGCTAATGTTATGGTTCTACTTGTATCGATCGTTTTTATATTTTGTCAATTAGGTATTCCTCCGCCACAAGTGAGGTAATCAATAAAGTGGGGATGTTTTGTTATAAAAAAAAAAAAAGAAGTCAAAGTCGTTGATATTTATTTTTCTGTTTTGGAATTTTTGTATGTTCCATTTCTAAAAGGTGGTGGGATGGATACTTGTATATTGTGTGTCGATACACACCGTTCAAATATATAAATCAAATAAAATTTGGATTTGTTATGAGAAATTAAGGTCAATTGCTAATATAATGAGAAATTGTTGAGTATTGTTATTAGAAATTAAGATCAAATACTTAAACATGTGTGACACGAAATAATTTTTGTCAATATCACCAGATTTGTTGGTGAATATTGACTCAAATTTTGTCTAAATTTTAAAGGCCAATGTTTTTGAAAAAATATTGTGTTTGGAGGAAAAGAATAATGTTATCTAACATCATTAATACTGCAACATCAGTTTAGCGGCACTACGTAATAAATTCAATAAAAGGTTGGATTAAACTATTCATTTGATTATACATCTCATTTAATGCCACTTTACGTCACCTAAACTAATATTATAACATTAGTCATGTTAAATAGTATTATTCCTAAAAAAAGGGATACCATTGATATTTATATCTTTGAAAATATTATAAAATTGAGAGAAAATGAAAGAAAGTAAAGAAATCAATAGACTTGTGTATTACATTGAAAATTAAGGTCCCATATTTATACAAAAGAATTAGAATTGCAAGTGATAAAATGATAATAACAACTAGGACATCAAGGGTATAATTGATATTCACTAATAAACATATAATTTACAATGCTCTCACTTGAATTACACATTATAGAATGTCTATCTTGTTAAAACTTTGTCAAGAAATCCCAATGGAACAAAACTTGAGTTAAAGAAAAAGAGTACATTTGTTCTTCCTGATTTCAATAAATTAAAATTATTATACCAAGTCATCCGTGTCTTGTACGTCAATGTCTTCAATATTGCAATTCTAGTAAATCATGTTTCATGTTGTCTTGTTATAGCCTTCAAGCAAAATCTTCTTCATAGATAATATTTATCAATTTTTGTTTGTCTTTAATCACATGATGATCTATTGAAAAATAGATCGTATTTTTGTTCTCCAATTTGTAACATATAAAAAGTATTATTTTGAAGGTAAATGTCTTATAGGTTATGAACATTATTACACAAAGAAAATGTCTCGTTAAAATCTTATTAGGAAAAAACAATGTAAAAAAAATCCTAATGAAGGAAAAATAGTACATTATTCTTTTGAGTACGTTATAAAAGTAGTTTTATTAAAAATCTTATTTGTAAAATCCAATGACACAAAATCTTGGTCAAATGAAAAAGAGTACAACGCGTATATAACTCCCTTGTGACAATATTACTTGAATTACATGTTTCAGTCATATTAAGTCCTTGAAGGTAACATTAATAATGTAAGATTTCTTGCATCGTCAAGATAACAAGATTGGACTTGTGTTGCATCCATCACGATCTTTGCAATGAAGCGCCCATAGAAAGTTGCTAATTCATGGAAGCTTCAAACTTCCGTATTCATCATATAGAGGTTCGTGCATTGTATATTACGACTTCATTTTTCTTATTTTCTATACATCTTTAGATTTTTGGACTAAGGTTCAGAAACTTCAAGTTTCTCTAATAAGTTTAGATTTTTTAGGACTGAGTCATTTTATTCCTTTTTTCATAACGACGTAATTATAGAGATATCTCAATTTTCAACATATCAGGTACCTAAATGGATTTTATAATGTATTATGTCTAAATACTCATCAAGTGTGTATGCCTCTTTAATGAGATCATTTTGCTAATTACTCTATTTTCATTTAGAGGTTTTTGTATTAAAATCGAATATCATCACGCTTCAAGCATGCCATAAATTAATTGAATATAATATTAACTAATTGTCCTCCAAAACGTCAATTCGAGTTGAAGTATTTAAAGTTGGTGTATGAGACATTTATGATCTATTTGGCCAATAAATATATCTAAATGAATTATCTTTTGAACTTCTGATTTGAATTATCTTTTGCCAAGATTTAGATATTGATGCATTTATATATTATTTTCAATTTCTTAATTCTTCTTCCAAATACTAAGAGAATTGTCCAGTCAAATTGACAATTAACAAACTATATTATAAAATATCATCTGTTATGACTTGAGATACTGTATAGGAGTTCAAATTACGCATTTCTTCCCAACATTATTTATTTTTCATCTCAATACAATGCGGTGGATTAATTGTACATATATTACACCATTAAGTAATTAGATGAAGAAATTAAGCTCTGGCTATAAGCCATTGTAATTGGGAGAAATACAATGTTGGCATGATGCATAATACAATTCCCTAAACAGAAATGAGAAGTATTTTGTTCTCAATAGTAATATTTAATAAATTAATTGGAGAAATTTAACAAACAGTGTTCAATCATTTATTATCATTCTAACTATCACTTATTAAAATGTTGATATTTATGCCCATTAGCATTAACAAGACACACCGCCTTGATTGTATAACCTGAAAATTTTGTTCATAATTTAAAATTTGAGCAATAATTTCACAAACTTCAGGTTGCGAATATCATGCAATTATTTAATATATGTATTAAATCTATTAGATATAAATAATATCTATAATGTCAACGTGGAAAATGATGGGACCCGATTTAACACCCTAATTAATTTTCAAAAATATAAGGAATTCAATCCCTATTTAACTAGTTATGGTTATTAACCAATAATAAAGAGAACAAACATCATATAAGAATTCATTGAATTGAAAAATCTTCTCATTCTTCGTTGAATATTTATTTGGATTTTTAATTTCACATTATTATTGATCCCGTGATAATCCAATTAATCATGTCAAACAAATAAAATTAACTAAACTTCTAGTTCAATATAAGATATAATTCAAGTATACTAATTAACACATTGACTTTAGAAACTTTAAAAGTTTCTGTTATATTAAGTGAAGAACAAAATACTAACATAATATTTGTCTCCTCTATATCACTTAATATTGACTTTTTGAAGATTTCATAAAATTATCATAAAACATCAAATCAAAAATGATCATAATTGATTTGTGTTATATTATGTTCTTCAAAAATAGTTTTTTAATATTCTTCTGAAATATTCAAATCGTAAAGTCGTGTTCTTCAAGAACAATAATATATTTATTATTTAAAATAATAAATTGTATAAAAAATTACTGAGTAAAAACATAATTTTATTAGATCGTATTTAATTATGCTCTTCGAGAGCAGTAAAATCTAATTAGAATATATTTAAATAATAGTGTGCTACTGAAGGAGAGACAATATTTTGTAGATCGAACGATAAGCAAACAATTAATGTCTAAAAAGGTGTGTACCTTGCATCCATGTCAAACCAAACTGGTCTAATTAGAGTTTCAGACCAATTTTGATACCACAACACCGGGAGTATAGGATCAAGATCGTAGAAAAAAAAAAATATTTGAACGATACTATAAACATGCTGGGGGCAGATGTGCTCCTGTGATAGGAGGGAGAAAATTTGTCCCCCTCACACGTAGAGGACACACGTGATCATGTGCGTGCAGCATTATTCTAAAAAATTTACCTCAACAGCTTAGGATAGTCATCGTGTTTTCTTAGTAATAATTATTGCAAATTAAGTGTTTGACACAAGGCATCCACATACTTTCTTACTAATGCAATGATTGAAAAAAGACTTTAATGTTTATATGATTCATAAGAGTGAGGAATTCATGATTGTAGAGCCAAACACAAACGGAAGCAGAAAACGTACAATCATAAAGACAATATCAAACACCAACAATAATGGATTTGATTATTATTTAGGGCTCATAACACAAAGATCATTGTACCCTGTTGTACAAAGAAACAGCCACAAAAAGACCACAACCCCTAAAGAACATGAACTACGCAGCTACTCAATGGTTCAAGATTACACAGCCAATCTAACACTCTAAAAACTTCAATCGCAGAATCACCAAGACCCCAATCACAAATATTTATGATTAAAACCAGTAACTTTAATCCTCACAGAAAGTATCGAAAGAGAGAATGAAGAGAACAAAGCACGAAGGAAAATTCAGAAGCTTCTCACGCACAAAGCAAAAACGGAACGAAGAAAATCCACGAATAAAATGACCATTCAGCTCATTTTATAAACATTCTCATCATCACAGATTAGGCTAAAAATCAAGGGACCAGAGCAGTACACGTGTCACTCAATTAGGCTAGGTTTTTGGGACGGTTTATGATGTGTTATCGGGCAATGTTTGAGTAGTATAAAAATCATTTCAGCAATAGGCCAAGCCCACATTTCATCATTGCCCAAAGGATTGAATACAATTGACCAGAATGGCATCACAACCCATTGCTAAGGAGTATAAGGAATAGTTTTATATTTGAGGATCTCATCATCTTTACAAAGTTGATCAAATTCAGAATTATAAAATTTCATACCATTGTCTGTTCTTAAAAGTTTGATTTTTTATCCATTTGATTTTCAATTAAAGTTTTCCAATTTTTAAACTTTTCAAAAGTATTTGATTTTTGTTTCAAAAGATAAATCCAAACTTTTCTTGAAAAATTATCGATCAGTGATTAAAAAAAATATTTATTACCACATTGAGTTATAGTAGATGATGTGCCCCATAGATCATAATGAATATACTCAAGGATAGATGCAGTCATATGCTTTCTAGTATTAAAATGAAACATGTGTTATTTTTCTAGGGTACAATACTCACAAAAAAGAATCTTAGAAATCACATCATTACCAAGTGCCCATTTCCTATTCAAGATATGTAGGCCCTTTTCACTCACATGTGCAAGACTCACATGTGCAAGCCTATTATGTCATTGCAGGGTAGCATCAATCTCAGCACTTGAGGACTCGACATTGTGACTCTGAACTACACTAGCTCTAGTGACATATACCATTTCTCTTGGTACCTTTGAAAATAACTAAGGAACTTTTAATTACTTTGAAAGTATCATTTCCAATCATGCCCTGCAGGCCTATGTCATCTATATTATCCATAAAAATCAAGTTTCTATTCAAGTTAGGAACATACTTTACCCTCTCTGGAGTAAAGGTATATCCATTTTCAAATTTTAAAGTCACACTACCAATTCTCTTAATTCTACAGCTACATTGTTGCTCATAACCACCTCTCTACCATCAAGATCATTAAAGTTCTCTAACAAATGTCTTTTAGAGGTCATATGGAAAGTACGCCCTGAATCCAGAATCCAATCAATAATTTGATCACTATTATCTGCATAATTTATAGTGTTCAGATTAGAAATGGGTTCTGTCACCACATACACATCAACAGTTCTCTCATCTACTACTACATTTCCCTCATCCACTTTCATATCTCTCTGTTCATTCTTCTTCTTATAACAGTCTTTAAGTGTCATGTCTTTCCACACCCATAGCATTTCCTATTTCCACTCCTAGACTTTGATCTAAACCTCCATTTCCCATTTTTCTTAGAATTATTATTCCCCTGATAACTCTGACCTTTCACTGCCTAGTCATAGGTCTTCCTCTCACAAATAAACTCTCAAATTCCTTTCTAGTCCTATCAGCCTTAAGCTCTAATTCCTTGCTTCTTAAAGATTAATCACTATCTCAGGATACTTAATAGCATATTTAATATCCTTATATATTTTAGGTATAGCATTCAGAAGGATAACAGTTTTATATTCTTCAGAAACTTTAACCCTAGCATTAGTAATATCTTGACCTAATTTATTAAAAGTATTAAGATTATTATCTAAATCCTTAGATATATCAATCGTAAAGCTAAAGAACATTTCTAGAAGGAAGAGTTTTTTAGAGAGACTTTCAACCATGTATTGTTTTTCTAGTTTTTCCCACAAAGCCTTAGCTTTATCAAGTTTTCCCATATTTCTCAACACTTGATCAGGCAAATGAAAAATTGTAGAGGTATGTGCAAGTTCATCAGTCAAGTTTTTGACCATCAGTCATGGTAGCAAGAAATCCACCAGTTACAGCCTTAGAGACTTTCTGTTGAACTAAGACTCTTTCCATGTTTTACTGCGAAATGGGAAAATCTCATTTTCCATTAAAACTCCAAGTTCAAATGTAGTAGTTGTCATTTGAGGTTTTTAATCAACACAAGAAAAGATTTGAGATCGCGGTTTAACAGAAAAACAGATATTTCATAGCCAATAATGCGTCACACAAAAAAGGGGATGAAATATCAATTTAAATCAACAGGCCAATAGCATAGTGAAAATAATGTGAAATGCGATCGTGATTATAAGCAGAATAATACCCTCGGTGAAAACACAAAGTCAGCAGAGAAATTAAACAAACTAATAGTCACGCTTGAAGCGTGATGATATTAAACATATTAATATGGGAAATTCTTCCAATTTTTGTGTGTATTCAATAATATTCAAGATCAAATTAACAGAAAGTAAAGGGTTAAGAATTTTTCACCCAACAGGTTCAATAGAACCAGTGCCAAGTAGTAGAGTCTGTGCAGGACAACCAACTTGAAGCCCAAATCTCCAAGCCCGTTCACCAAGAACCAATTTCCCGATTTTGAAATTAATTTCCTCACCCAGCATCACCAATCGAATAACTAAGAGCCACCAAGAAGGCTCTAATACCACTTGTAGAGTCAAATACAAACGGAAGCAAAAAAAAAATATGTGCAGTCATAAAGACAATATCAAACATCAAAAACAAGGGATTTGATTATTATTGAAGAGAATAAAGCACGAAGGAAAATCCAGAAGCTTCTCACGCACAAAGCAGAAACGGAATGAAGAAAATTCACGAATAAAATGATCGTTCAACTCCTTTTATAAACATTCTCATCACCGTAGATTAGGTTGAAAATCAAGGGACCAGAGCAGCACACTTGTCACTCTATTGGGGTGGGTTTTTGGGACGGTTTCTAATGTGTTATCGGGCAATGTTTGAGTAGTATAAAAATCATTCCAGCAATGGGCCAAGCCCAAATTTCATCATTGCCCAAAGGATTAAATGCAATTGACCAAAATGGCATCACAACCAATCAATGATAATTTGGATACAGCAACAGTGAAGTGGATATCAATCATTAATCATGAAAAGAAATTGCAGACTTGGTGGTCACATATTTAGGGAACAGCCAAGTTCACAACGTAGATCAATACGTGTATTTGTAAAAGTCACCAGTGGAAAGAAATTTTGCAAAATTGGTTTCAACATACTCGCAATCACCAAGCATAGAAAATTATTACTACCTTCTAATTAATTCACTTTATTTTTAGAAACTTGTACTGAAAACGTGCTATAAAATAGAGAGAATGAAAAGAAAATAGAACAGCCAATAGACTTTTGTATATTCCATTAAGAACTAAAATCTCATATTTATAAGGATAATAAACATATTATTTATATCAAACAAGGCAATTTAGGTCAAAAAAATTAACCAATGCTCTTCTATAATTTGATGTGATTATTCCTGTGTACGTGAGAAAAAAGGGATTTTTTATAGGAAATATTGTTAAGTCTGGAATCCTAATTTATTTTTGTTCTTTTTGGTTAGTGTAAATGGTAAAATTCGATAGATGTGGTAAAGTCAGGCCGTTTCTTAGATTTTAAGTGATCTCTGCGAAATCTAAAAAGAGCATCCGTCTTTCATTAAATCAGCATGAATGAAGAAAAAAATAAGTGTCTTTTTTTCTGAAAAAGATCAGGCAGCGAAAAAAAAAATGCATACGTTCCCATCCACGAGTTTTGATCTAGTTGCTTTGAATCTTCCAATACAAGGAACAATCAACCGAACAATATTCTCGAAATGATATTAACTTTGTTTTTTCGATTGTACATTAAGAATAATTACACGTCAAAAGGGAAGTAAATTCCTCTACTTAAAGTAGTAAGGAAGGTCAAGAACATAGAGGAGAAAATATGCCCAAGTGACACCAGAAATCCCACCAAAGAAGAATCCTCCAGTGAATTTGGCCCAACCCTCGGCGGTTTGCAGCTGATCAGGCTCTTTTTTCCTGCCAGTCAGTGTCAATGAAGGTGCAGTTGATGGCTCGCCCTCTTTGAAAGATGAAATCCCATAAATTGTTAAGCAAAGACTAAGGATCACAACAAGGCCTGCTGCCGCTAGGGAACCAGCTCCACCTGCATAAGGTGTGTTACGGAGGGGGCCGGTTTTCACGAACGGGCCGACGAGGAGGAAACCGTGGGCAAGACCGACCTCGATGCCCCGGAGAAGTGGGCTGACAGCGGTCCGGTAGGCCGGGAGATTTGAGAGGTACCAAGCAATCAATGGGCTTGATGTCACTGGGGTCTCAAGGCTTCCAATGAATGGATCACCATTGATGGGTTGAATCACTTGGTAAGTGGGCTGTGTCAAGGTGAAAGAAGATCAATCTCCAGTTAATCTCAATCGAACTACAGTATTTATAAGAAATTAGGCGAATCCGGCAAAAGATCCCAGAAGGATTTTGACGTCTACAGCATCTCCCTAGCCGTTTAAACTTTTAGATAATGTATTTCAGCATGGTATGGGAACCATTTTATGAAAATTGTGCACGTCTTACATGGGGTGTTGAACACTAAACTTATCTAAGCAAATATATACGTATAGCTTAACTTTCTAGATGAGATGGTACAAAGACATGAAACCAAGACGTAATTCCTCTAACCTTCTCAGACTGGACAGCTTTGATAGTGAAGCAAGACTTTCTCCTGGAAGGCAGAACTCTGAGTGAAGCTCCAGAAATGCCCTTTGGAGTAACCAGCCCTCTAGTCAAGGAAGAAGCAAAATTGCTCTTGAGCTGGCTAGCCATAGTAGAAGCAGCAGTAGCCATATCTGAAACTTGTGTTGGAACACAGAATGACTGGTCACGGCAAGAACAAGAATATATGAAAGAATGTGTAATAAAGAAATAAGGGGTTTGTGTAATTTCTTACTGTGAAAACGATATCTTTTGCACTAAAATTTGTGGTTCTGAGTTGTGAAGTTTAGTTGATGCAGGATTCTCATTGGGTGAGTTGGGTTCTAAACCTTATCCTTTCTTATCCTCATTGACGAGAATTTGGATTACAGGATGTGTGGGGTTCTGGTTCGACATAGGGAGATTTGCAAGAAGAATTTATCTATATTTTATTAAATTAATTTTTTAACTTCGGACCGAACATTGACCGCAAAGGGATAACAAGTCAAAAGGATTCAACCATGATAAATAAGAAGTTAATATAATTATATATGGATATTTATAATTAACATAAGATGATTTTTGTCCGAGGCTCGATCAACTTTTGACGCACATACATATACTATATTTTTCTACTAAAAAAACAACTTGATCAACTTGTGACCGACTCAAAGTGGAGTCGCTTTATCAATGTTCATTCAGCTTTCTCGATATACGATTTTAGGTTATGACCACTCGGATTCTCAAATTTTCATTATTGAACTAGTCGATAGGGCTAGTTTTTGTAACATTGATGTTATCTTTAACATACCCATCATGTTCAAGATGGATTTAATGCTTAGCTGTGGCAGCACCAATGTGTCCGCTCGACCTTATTTGAATTATTTTCACCTTTCAATTCCATTTAATAATTTTATGTGTCAAACATGACATGAATGTTACCGTTTTGAGGGGAAAAAAAAATGGAAAAATGTTCAATTATCGATGAACTAGAATTGAACTACTAAATTACTCGAGAGTTGTTTTTCTGTAAAGAGTTGTGCGCTGGCGCCAAGTCTAGTTCTTCCAAGCCAAAAATGTAGGCACCAAAGGGGTTTCAATTCAAAGCTGTCGATTAATTCCAATGCTTTTGTTCTCCCATAAAACGATAAAAAATCACAATTATCGAATGATTAACATTAGTTTCTATTTTCAATTCAATCGTCTTTTGTACTTTTTTTTTCACATCCAAGCTCGCCAAATGTTAAGAATTATTTCTAATGTACAGGTTCTTGAGAAGATCATAAACGGTGTACAAGATTTTGGATTCAGAGCAAAGGTTGTATTGAGTCTCCATTGAAGGGAGCTGATGGAAACAAGAGTTTTTAGCATGTTTCGTCCGAACATATAAAAGACCTGGAGATATCTCACCTACAAAAGGTAGATAATACTGACTTGCACGGCAGTTGTCAACAAGTTATGGAACTGCCAAAGTTAAAAAATAATGTTATCCAACACTACTGGTTAAACACTAGCTTAGGTGTCAGCATATCATACGTATACCCAATGCTACGAATACTGCCACCTAGACTTAGCATCAAGAATAACATTTGACACAGCCCAAGCATTATCTCTAAATGATAGTGAGTGCCAATTGAGTCGATATATTCATTTGATTGTAAACTAACAAAGAATAAACAAACCTTCATACTCAAATTCAAGAAAAGGAGGCCGGAGAAAGAAAATCAGGGGTTCGGAACCAAATCAAACTCGGTTTTATTGCCCTAATCCAACATTAGGAGAAGTCAAAAACAACTTCCAGCAATAAATTAAAGAATAGAGAGTATAGTACACAGGCAATGAAAACAGATCTTGTCCAACGCGAGAATGTTACGACGTACCAATGTTATCCAGCATCTCAAAGGGGATTTTAAGACCAAATACCTGCCCAACTACTGAGAACCACGACACCATATATTTCTCTGTTGCCATCCCACCTTGAGCAACTGAAGCTTCATTGGTTAAAAGTAACTTCATCCAATCACTAGTTCCACAAGGATGCAGTGTATACCATGGCCGGTTCAATTGAGGGTGCTCCTACAAATTACGCAACCAAATTTTCTTAGTTAACAGACTCAAACCTGGAGAATAAGAGTTACAGTATAAGTTCGTAGTAGTTATAGAGGTCTAAAGTATTAGAGAAAAATAATCAAGACAACAAGGACAAAGAGATATTCACCTCCTGGGTTATAAACGTCCACTTGGATTCCCTTAGCATTTTTCCAGAATTGAGAGGGATATCCTTTTCAATCTCATCCAAAACCAGAGTTTGTCCATCTACAGAGTTAGAATGAATCAGTCCATTTAGTTAACGTATATAAAACCCACAAAATGGTAACAGTATCAGTGCGAATAATGTTAATGAATTCAAAAGGTTCGATAGTCAATCTTGAACATATAGATAGCTTGAAATAGTTGGAATGGCTGTCGAATATCACTAAAACCAGAATCAGATATAGCCACCGAGGGGGATTATGCATATAAAAAAACTGAGAAAAATAAATAATTGCAGCAAATGCTATTTGAACACTGAATTTGTCAATATATCTTCACAAAACCATTCAATCAAATTCTTGTCCCAAAGTGATTAAAGGTATCAACTTACCACTGCGGTAAGCACGAAAATACAGCACAGGTACCATATAAGAGGTGCTGTAGACAACATGGAAGTCATAGTGATTTACTTCATGACAATAATTTTCAACCTTGCAAGAAAAGAAATAAAATGGCGATGAAGTTAAGAATTAAACCAACCATTGCAATCATGTCTTCGTGAAAATAACCCGACTATACCCAAAGTTGGAAACGACGTGATCACACGGATATGTTTCCTTTCTAGCAAGACAATGAAGGAAATTAGACTATAGAGTTGTCAACAGATGAGGTCAAAAATTCATATCAAACAGTATTGTTACTATCGAAACTTCTTATTTGGCACTAATGATATATTTGCATCTGATGCTTTTAGATATGCAAAAAATAATAATAATTTCAAAAACCCGCTATCTATCATATCAGCATAGGAAATTCTTTGACGACAAGCAAGTCTACAAACGCTATAATCACAAGATCTAGCTGTACGGTAACTAGCATTCATTTAGTACACCGGAAGATTTCTCGGATGATCTAAGCCAGTTAAGCACACACAGTCTTTCATAATGCATGTAGGCTGAACCAGTACAAGAAGATATTCATACCAATATGGCATCATCAATAAATTCATCTACATTGGAGCAACTATACTCCTCTTTCTCAATCTGATCCCCTTTATGATGATCTTCCTGTAAAACAAAACATTAGAATATTTTGGAATAACTTCGAATACTTTATTCTCTTTTTCTGGCTGCGAAATGAATGAAAAATTGTTAAAGTTGCAGATTTCGGAAAACCCACCTGATCAAAACCAGGAAGAGTTACATTTTCCATTGATAAGTAACCCTCCACCTTAAGAGGGGGAAAAAAACAAATTAGAAAAACAAATCATACAACTTTTGGATTAAGTTAATTGATAGGAACATGTACGAGTGATCAAGTAGAATTACATGATTGAAGGGAATCCCGGGCCGTTTTGAAGAAGGGATCCATGACCACTGAGGAAGAGCTGAATTGAACTTTTTCCATAGCTCCGAAAAGGCACAAGCAGCGATTTTAAACTCAGCAGCCGAAAGGGTCCCATCCAAAGATGAAATATTGATATTGATTGAAGCCATTGCAGCCGCCGGAGTTGGTTCGGGAAATTCGTCGAACACCCAACAGATGATGATCGGATGATGTGCAAATTAACTTCAGAACGTTTCTGTTGTCACCAAAAGTACGATGATATAAAAACGATTTGCGTACGTTTTTTGACAAAAAGCCATGCCCTTATTCAGCTTTAATTTAATCAATTATTTATAATATAAAAAATCAATCTTTATTTTAATTCATTCATTTTCTACCATGTGAATTATGCTTTTATTTTGTTATTTTATAAATTTTGAAATTCAATAAATATTAATTTTTTTTTCATTTTAATGTAGGTCAAAAATATTTAATAATATTACATATTATGATTAAGGTAATACAAAGTGATATTGTTTTGACTATTTCCAGTTTATTATTTGAATATGGACCAAAAAACGATTCACTTTTATTTATATTAACATTGCTTTATAAAAATTATTATTTAAATAATGATTTTGAAATGATAAATTGCAAAATTAAATTTGTTAGTCTTTCAACACACAATATTCGTATTTTATTATCTTATTAAATGAAAACGTAAATACTTTTTCAATTATTTGACATTTTAATTTACTTAGTGAACTATAAAATAAAAGGTAGTATAAGTTAATTTAAAAAGACTCGTCTATAGCTTTAAGCCACGTAAAAAGTTGTGCGTAAAATGTCCAAATTGAAAGTTTCCTTCCTACGAGACACGGATTCACAAAATTAGGGGTGTGTGTGAGTCACATTGTTTTGGAATAATGTATTTTAAAATAATAGATTAATAGAGAATGTGTGGTTGAAAATGAAGGAAAAATTATTGATGTGATGAAAAATATTATTTTAGTGAAAAATGTATGGTTGAAAATGAATAGAAGAATGAAAACGAAAATTTTAATGTGTACCAAACAAAGACGGGATATATGTTAAGGAACCAAAAACCTAAATTATAACCACGCCACGTCTAAGGTTAGGGCACCAACCTAATTTTTCCCAATAAGTGGCACTTTGGATGTATAACCGATAAATATGGAGAAAGGTTGCAGGAGATGTTAACAGTAACCAATTGGAAAAAGCCCTCAAAATTTTGCCATTCAGCAAAATACAACACTTTTAACACAATTTTTTTCCAAGGAAAGAGCAGGCAGAACAAGGCCTTCTTCATCATAAAACACCAGGAAATGTGACTTTAAAATGGGAACCGTCAACCCCGACAGCTTGTAAAATATTTTAGTTGGCAGCATCTGATATGTAGAATTCTTGATGAGTCGAGCAACCGAGCCTCTGTCAAATTTTTGGCTTTGATGGAGTTGGGGAAGATGGTGGTTTTAAATCCGGGTACTGCATTTATAAATATACACTGTTAGTAGTTTTATACGGACAGCCTACACGCATAAATTTGTAAAGCAACATACACGAACTCATAGGCCCATTGTCGTTTATCCGACACAGAATATTATAATCCCTTGTACCCGAGACTCAGATCTTTTAATACATGACAATATCAGCAATCGTGTCTAGTTTGTCTACCGAGCAAGTTTGAAAACTATACTAATTCCGTATAATTTGAATTTCAACCATAAACATTTCTATGTGTATATATAACCTATTTTCATACTTCAAAACCATAGAGGTGTGGAGCACTTATACGTGTATGGAAATGAGAGCAGTATGTTCATACATTTGGGTAGGGAGATGATGGCCGTGGAACGCCGTTTGACTGTAACGTGGTATTAATGGAGCTAACATCTCTATCATAGTTATTCTCTTTCTTGCTGTTGCTGAAATTTGTGGTGGAAGATAAGTCATTGTTATCGTTTTCCTGTTGCTGTACTCCTCCATTTGGATTAATTTCTTTTGACAATTTTACTTTCTTCTTCGGATAGACACAGACAGATGGGGGGAGAAGGGTTTCTTGTATCTCCTGCAAATAAGCAAAGCAAACTTGAAAATGAACTATAAAGTCATATGATGAAGATTGTTAGTTAGAATTCCTTAACTGGTAAATTAATCAGTAACCAAGACAAGCTTCTGCTGATTTAGTAGTTATTAGTAGCAGTAGTACCAACGAGATGCAAATTTCACAAGTATCACCAGTCATATGAAATCATGTACAGAACCCACAAAATATGAAAAAGAAGAAACATTGCAAGGTATCCCCCTGCACCCACAATAACATTGTCCAACCACTCCCTCTTTCTTAACTGCATATTCTTTCTCCTTAAAGGCCTTATTTCTACTCTCTCCAGATCACCCAGGATATGCAAAATGGTACTTGTACAAGTTCTCATGGTCATTGGAGCCACGAAAATACATTTTCCATAAAAAATGGAATTATTAGACATCAAAACAGCTAACAATCCCTGGCAAGAAACCGAAAAACTATTCCCAATAGAGCGAGAGCATACAAGCCTAAATGTGATGAAATATGGTTGAACTCATAACATACAGCAAGGCTTAAGTGTCTCTGGCATGGCCGCTTGCCAGGATAGTCATTGTTTTATAGTTCATACAAGTGATTCTTAAAACTTTCTGTCAGGAGATTTCATCATGTTGAATGTTTCCATAAAGAGTGTCCAACATATTGAAATAAATAAGGACTTTATCTTTTTCTCTTGTAATTATCTGCAAAAATGAATGACAAACTTGGGTTCCTAAATATTTCACTATATGCACCTGCCAAACCAGAATGTCAAATAATAGTCATGACACAAATGCACACTCAATTTATCTCAAGGTAATCAATTTTTAGAAGGGAGTAAAGTCATATTTGGAACTTTATGGTCATACCAAAATTCTCACAAGTAAAATGCATAGTCAAACACCATACAACCCGATCCCTCGTGATACTTTTAGAAAATAATTTACTCTTACTTCAATAGGAAAAAAATTTTACAGTCTACATATCATTTATTCATATGAACTTCGCTAGGAAAAATGTGTCTAAGCACTGAATAGTTAAAGTCAGAAAATGACCAAGCATTAATAAACAATGCCTTGTCAACAAACAATAGCAAAGCTGAACTCAGAAAAACTTAATTTACATCGATGAAGGAAAAGAAGAATACCTGCCACCCTTTCTTGCCCCTAATCCCTCCCCGAATTGCATAAGCCTCTTTGAAACCATTTTTCACCAACAATTCAGCAGCTTTCATGGAGTTACCATCAAAACTATCTTACACATAAAAGGAGCCAACAGAGAAGTTAGTTTGGGTCTTCATGCATCTTGCACTGTCCCAAGGAACAATGCATATTCAGTGAAAGAGCAAATTGCAATGTTTATCATTTATATAGCCAGAACGAAAGCAATAATATCAACATTAGTTCGACAACCATCCAAATAAAGTAACATATCATTTCACCAGACCATTATTCATAGAACAAGTAGTCAATTACTTACAAAGTTCAGTTAAATGACAATTCTTTTTCACTCAGACACTGTTATTTCAATTGGATTAAAGGTTAAAAACTATCTCACGGTGCACAATCACGATAACTTAAAAAAAAAAAATTACTAATATTAAGTAATTGTGATCTTCCATATCTCCATTCAGTCAAATGCAAATATGAATCTGATTGCAGAAAATTGAAATTGCAACTTACATATTTCCAAAACTTACTTGTCAATGATACAAATAGTTGTATTTTCTGGCTCCCCAAAGTTCTTCAAAACCTTCTTCACAAAACCCTCTTCATCTCCTTCACGAAACTCAACCTGTAGTGCACTCTTATTCAAGATTTTCAAATTGGGTGATTCCAAATAGGCCAAACTCCTATTGTCCCTGATATCTAAAAGCTGAGAAGTGGGGTCATCCTGAAGCTTCTTAAATGCATTAATGGCTGAAATAAACTTGTATTTTTGTAAGTACTCCTCTGTTAGGGGTATGACAACGAGCCAAATGAATGTGACAGTGGCAACAAAAAATGGGTACCTGTTGAAAAAATTGTCTATAGAAACCAAAATTGCTTCTAAGTTAATTTTGCTAGACACTTCTTCAGGGGGAGCAGTAATTTCCGAGGCAAAACAAGAAAGAGGAAAAGAGAATCCAAGAAAAAGAAAACCCACGTTGGGTTTAAGAAACAATTGCTGGGAATTGAGAAAAGAAAGATTTTTGAACAAAAGATTGAAGAATTTGATTTTTGAAGTACTCTTCGGTTGGTGATTAGAGGAACAAATATGCAAAGAATTAAAGGTCTGGGAGGTGAAATTGGAAGTGGAATTGCAGGTGGGAAGTGAATTTGAATGGAAATTATTGGATTTTGACGTGAATTTTAAGGTTTTACGGTGGTTTAGGAGAGATTGAGAAGCTGAGAAGCAAATGGAGAGAGACTCCATGAGAGTAGAGAGAGTTTGGATTGTATTGATAAGAAAGAGATGATTGGATGTGGCGCCATTTACAACATGATTTGTCACAAAATTGGTGGGTTTTTTTTTTTTTCCTCCTTCCAAGTAACAATTTTATTGGCGGTAGCTTAAATAATCTGAAAATTGGAGTATAATATTGTCGAGAAAATTCGTGCCGGCTCATTGTCTAAAACTAATAGAGTTTTTAGCCCATGTTTGGTATACATTAAAATTCTCATTATCATTCTTCTACTCATTTTCAATTATACATTCTTCAAAAAAATAATATTTTTCATCACATCAATAATTTTTCCTTCATTTTCAACCACATGTTCTTCGCCAATCTATTATTCCAGAATACATTCTTCCAAAATAATGTGACTCAAACACACCCTAATAGCGTAAAAGATTATTACACCACAATTAAGGGCGTATAGCCAAATGCATTCTTGAATAGTAATTCTTCCTCCGTAATCATAACCGTTTTTTTTTTTTTTCTATGAGCAAAATTTCAATTATTTTTATTTAATTTCAAAAAGAAAAAAAAATTGAACAGTAAGATAACATTCAAGGTCCTTCCGTCAGAGCTCTTTTCTAATTCTCTCCATCAGTCAAATTTAAAGTTCCAAGTAATCGTAACCCACGTAAATGAAATCAATCTTCCCATTTGGTCATTTTCTTTGTCTAAACATGTCCTTGTACAAGCTCGAAATACATTTGACAAAACTAGTTAGTATAATCAACAAAATTTTATACCGTCTAGTTACATGGTTGTGATGCTACACCAACGAAAAATCGTTGTCAATCATATGATCCGAACCTGAATAGTAAATTTGTAATCGAAATGGGTATTCAAGTAATCAATGAATATACGGTATTAACTGCAAGAATGGGATAACCTACTTCCTCCTCTTCTTCTCCCTAGCAGTATTCTCCAGATGAATACGAGTTATATCAACCCATATGCAAAATCCAAATTTGGATGGCTCATCGACTCTAATTACATCCCACATTGCACTTGACTTGTAAGGTTATACCGACCAGTACACCTCTCTCTCCAAGCCAATTTCAAGAAAAAAATTCACAGCCTAATCCCTGCACCAGATCAACGAATTGCTGTTTCAAAATCTTTAGTTTCCAACATCACAGCAAGAACAAGAGAGGATAAGAACGTAGAGCGTGAGCTCAATCAACCAACAGCTGAAACAGAAGAGATATGAAGCCAGGCAAATTAACGAAGAAATATAAACATTAGAAACAGTGCATGTATTAGAGAGGATCGAAATATCAGCTTTTACAACAGACTAGAAATTAACAAGGCTAATCTGTCTTGCCCTTCTTAAAACATTAAATTCAGTGATAAGTTGCACATTAAACAAATTGAAACAGGTTAACCCTAATAGTTAACAGATCATGATCAGAGTCGGTCGCGCCATCTCTACTTGATTAGTGCAAATAGGCAGCAGTCTGGTACTGGTAACCATTCCCAAAGAAGTTTCCATGACTAGGAGAGAAGTTGTAAGTAGCAGTACCCATAAATGATGGAACATGATGGTCGGTCGGTCCAGGGTAGGCATATTGCCTGTCATAAACATACTGTGGGTACCTATCTGTTGTTCTAGCATAGAAGTTCTTGTCAGTAGGGACATTGGTGACTCGAGGTCCATGCCCAACACCATTGGCGCGGGGTCTTTTGGGTTGTGGCTTTGCAACTTCAGTTGCCCTTTTCTTGTCTGCTTTTGCTTTCTCTATTTCAGCTACCAGTTTCTGGAGTGGATCCACAGGGAACTGCTCCTCAAGGTTATGATCTTCAATGCATTTAATCACAGCTTTAAGTGCAGTCAGCTCTTTCTCATTAACATCATTCTGAAACTAAGAAATTGTAAGTTCAGAGTGCATCTTTGATAAGCATTATAAGATCTTAGTAGAAGTACAATTAACAAGATTTTATATATACTTCTTTTTATATATATAAATCTAGTACCGTCTAATGCACCTTATTAAACATGACAAAACAGGAAGGTTCAAAACTTCAAAATGGTTACAAAATAAGCCTACATCATGTAATGATGTTCATGTATCAACAACCAATCCAACTTTCTTGAGAGAGCTATAGCTCACAGTTTAACACAAGGTAGAATGTTAACATCAACTACCAAAGGTAACAGTCTTTGCCCCTATTTGAGCCTCATTTTTTTATAGTAGATTTTGTAAAATGAGATACTTTTGGAGAATGTGCAGTTAAAAAGTAGAAAAAAGTTTTAAAAAAAAATTATTAGGAGAATATGTGGTTGAAAATAAGTTTCAAAGAATGAGGCTCAAACGGGGGCTTAATATTTATTCACATGCTGCCAGGTCAAGTCATTTATGAATAGTCAGACTCACAGTGATTGTTACCTAGACATTCAACGAAGGACGTATATATTTCATTAAACCTTGCAGTTCATTTTTAATTGTATTTTAACTGGATACCATCTTCTTTAGGCAAAATATGACATCCATATCAAACAAAGACTGATAGGCAGTTATAAGCGACCAAAACTACGAATCAACTGCATTCCTACAGTGATCAAGGCATAAACTCAGACCAGTGTAGCAGCAGCAGATACATTTCCAGGTTTGGATGGTGATGCCGCTTTTTTAGCCTCAGACAAGTAGGATTTCAGCAATGAAACAGGTGAAAACTGCTGTGTAAGTTCAAATGCAAAAGCAAGATTGACAGCATCAATGTGCCTTCCATTCTTCACCAGCACATCAATCACACCTGAAAGACAAGCAGTACAAGGTAGAGCACATAAAAATCTTCACCTCCTGTTAAAACCTGAATTCTCTAGCATATAGTATGCCAGAAGATCCAGAGATTAAAAAGAAAAAATATATCGGACCCTCCCCAGCAATTAACAGAATCAAATTGAACCCTGTTAGGTTCATAAATACTTTCTCCTTGCATCGCCTTGTAGCAAAAAAGATTCAACATTCGGCACAACGTTCTGGGATTTCACTTTACTAGGGGAATACTTTTGGGAGTTCCGCCCTAATCATGGGCCTAAATACACCAAGACAAGGCCACAGAATAAGGTATATGGATAATAAGATGTAATATAAAAAATTCAATACCGAAGCTCATGTTGTAGTTCCATTTACTGTAAGAATATGGTATGTCTCGTAACTTCTAACCAGGGAAGAAAGACATTTAAAACGTGGCAGTTGACTTGGTGATTATAGAGTTACCAACCTGGCATTTTGTCAGTCAACCCAAGACAACGGCATAATTCAGCTGTTTGACGACGGCGTGAAACCATGGGAATCAATTTGGACAAGCTTTCCTGATCAAAATCAGAATTAATACCAAAAGTAGCAAGAACTTGTAGGAATGCATGAGCCTCAAGGGAATTTCCGTTGTTGGCATCAACATCAAGATCATCTAATTTTGGTTTCCACTCTTCAGCAATAGCTTTTGCCCGTTCCTTAATATTTTCATAGAGAATACCAGAAAGAGAGTCTTGGTCCAGATTTGTTAATAAACTGCTAAGGCACTCCAACAACATGATACAGGTTCGGCGAAGACCTAGGAGATTTGAATCTTTTCTGGGATCAGAATGTGGCATTTCCAAGCAGTAGAAACCCTTCAGAGAGTCCAAAACAAGAGACGCGGGATCAGCTGCGGCCCGTAATGCAATAGGGATTTCCTCTCTTAAAGTAGCAAGGTTCTTACGGTTATCGGATATAAATTTGTGGAGGCCTTCTGAATCCATCTCTTGACATAATTTAATAAGCTCTGGATAAGACTTCAACTCCACATTTCCATTTTCAAAAGGCCTTCTCATAAAATCCAAGTTACTCTCAGCAAGGATGGTGTCAGGTGGTTTTGCCTCCATAACTGGTGCCTCAACTAAGTTCTCACTGTTAACCACACCAGAGGTCATAGCACATGAATTCCCATTCTTCTCCAGAGCATTCATAATGGCAGAAACTGCAGCATCTCTCTTCTCTTGAAGCCTTTCAAGTGAAGCTTGCTCTTTAGCCACAACAGATGCTTTACGCATCTCCAAAATCTCTTTGGATTCAACTATTTTGGTTTCAAACTCTTTTTCTTGATCTTCTAATTCAGTGAACCGCCTCTTCAAAGATTTCTGAAGCCCGTGAAAATGCTCCTCGAGTTGTTTCCATTTCAAATTGAGAGTTACAGCACGGTGACGTTCAAGTTCAGCAAATGCTTTCTGGAGTTGCTGTATCTTTGAGGCTGTAGAGTCCATGATCACGGCTGCCGATTGGTTGTCTTCCATGGCATAGAAATCCTGAACAAAATTATAAATATTTAATTGGTTAATGAAAAGAACCAAAAGAAAAATGATTTAACTATTTAAAAATACCAGACAGAAATAAGTGAATGCAGGGTCCTACACAAACCACGAGCATAGTGAAATATTAAGATTTGTCTATTCCAATGCATTTATACAGTAGAGCACGGGGGGAAATAAGATCTAAAGAACGTACACCCCATCTCAAAGTAACTAAAATTGATGAAAGTCTTACGACAGAACCAAAATATCGTAACACTGATCACATCGGGAATATCATGGTTGAAGCAAGATGTCTACTAAATGAAAGGAACAGTGCGCTATCATGATGCACAAGATCAGTGACATGTCCTTGGACAGACCAAGGATTAATTTCAGATGAACCAGAAAGTGTTCATCGAGGAGGCAAGTACATGTATACTGACTGTTGACATTTTCTAAAGCCCTGGAAGTTTTCTAGCCCCCAGACTCCAGCTGCTCGTATTTTGTGAAGCCCACTGAAGACAATAAGATATGGAATGAACAACTCCTTCGTCTGTAGAAAGATATAACATAGCTTTGATATATAAAGCTAATGCTATACAGGATTTGGGATACAGAAAAAATGCAACGTCACCATATTTCTTTGCCTTTCTTTGCCTAGTTGCTAAAGAAAGAAGACAGATCAAATAAGTGAATATAGCTTGATAGATTTTAAGTTCCAACTTCACCTAAGTTTTTCTACCCAATTAATTTTATGAATTCTTTCAGCTTGAATATCATTCTAACCAAAAGACAAAACATAAGGAACGAAGAAATAAAGCAAACAGAAAGTTCATCGCCAAAACTTTAGGTAAAATAATAAAATTATAAATTAACCAAGAGGAAAATAAAAGATTAGGTATACCTCAGAGAAAAGCAGACAAAGTTTCAGTAAAAACTTGTTACACCACTATACTGATTCTTGGTTCAGCACGAAAGCTGCAAATGAAAGCAAACATTAACTACAGGAATTGAAGGAAGAGATTTAACAATATTAAAATGATTAATGCAACTTAAATTAGCAGCTGGGAGACTAAATTTGACTGAAGATAGCTATATATTCGAGTTTACAATTACAAAATAGTTTAATAAGAGGATGCAGTGTGTTCCATTTGCGTTTCACTGAAGAAAAAAGAAACAAACAGAAATAGGAAATCTTCTCTTCAACGTTATTTCCCCCTTTTTTTTGCAGTAATTTCTGCTTCGGTAAAACAGAAATATCTTTCATAAGAAATGAATTATTTTATCTAGCTAACTGGGACGCCCACAAGATATAAGAAACCACATCAAGGGAAGAAGAATGCACGAAAAATGATAAAAATTAAAATTAGAAGTTCAACTTAAAAAATAAATAAATAAATAAATAAAATGATAAACCGTTACCAAAAGAAAAATCCGAAAACGGAAACATCGCCGACATAAAAATCTCGAATTTCGTACAAGTATGAGTTAATTACGGATACTATTACTTAGATCAGAAAACATACCGCAAAATATACGCAAACAAAGTAGATTAAAAATGATTCGTGTACTTCGATTAGCAGGCCGCGAAGTAATTTAGGAAAGTACACAGTTTCCAGTTGTAATAACTAAAAAAAGCTAGAAACAACACTTGATCTGAAAGCGTAGAGAGAGAAGAATAAGTGTTACCGGATCGGAAGGAGATGGTGTGGCGGCGGCGAATTACGGCTAGAAATCAGACCATTTGGGGGGAACGAGGGTTTGTTGGTGAGAGATGGATAAAGTGCGAATCCCTAGAGAGAGAGAATGAAAGAGGAAAGTAGCAGTAGTAGAAAATGAGGGAAGAGTTGTATTTACGACAAACCCCCGACAGCTACACGTACAAAAGCACACACTCGCACGCGCTCACACATGCATTCTCCCTGTTCCTCTGCTTTTTCTAAAGCGCACACACTTCATTTTATTTATTTTTTTGGATATTTATAGAGAATGTCCCAACCTTTTAAAGAAAGTGCAGCACAGTCCCAAATCATTAAATCATAATAAATACAATGCATACCAATGTTTCAAAATATGCAGTAAAAAGACCTCTAGACAATTTCTGTTCAAAAATCCGTTAGTTAACAAAAATTCAAATGCTTGGCCTTTTTTAAAATGGGCAAAAGGAGAACAACAATTTCCACCTAAAGTGATTAAAATAATTAAATAAAGAAAGGAAAATAAGTCTATCACCCTTCAATTCAAATTAGGAAAAGCAATGTCTCCTTACATAGGGTGTGTTTGAGCCACATTATTTTGAAAAAATGTATTCTAGAATAGTAGATTGATGAAAAATGTGTGGTTAAAAAAGAAGGAATTGAAGAATGTGTGGTTGAAAATTAGTAGAAGAATGAAAATGAAAATTTTAATTTGACTCAAACATGGGCATAATATGGATTCCAAATATTCATGATCTGTATATGAATGAGTCAAATTATTTATCTCTCAATCTCTATTTTCCCTACTTTTAACTATGCATTTTCCTAAAAACACTATTCAAAATTTTGTTTTCAGTAATTAATGGTTGTCAAACAAGAGCTAAAAGGGGATATTATTTATCTTTTTTAACTGCAAATTTTCCCCCACACCTATTCCTCCAAACCCAAACCCCAATCCTACCAAAAAGATGTATCAATTCCTCATGTGGCCACCAATCACATTCTTGTTAAAAGTAAGCATGCGAATTTATGTTTTTCACTGGACAGAAAGAATGATGATATTCACAAGCATACTAGAATACGAATTCAAATTCTCTATTTTAGATTTTAAAAAACCCAAAAAAGCAAAGAAAATCTCCCACAACTACTCTTCTTCTTGACTTTCAACAGTTATCGATCTGGACATTAAAATTTTATCTTTAATTGCAATAAGTCTATTGAAACAAAAAAACATAAGCGAGTAGGTATTTTATAAACGACACAAACTAGGTCAGCTTCAAATGATGTATCCATATCCGAATGTGGTTCATTATGCATGCATTGCAAGGGGCACTATGGTGTTTGGTAGAGTTTAATTCGAAGGATGTGAAACTTGGATTTGTCACTAAAAAATGTATGGATTTAATTTCACCTTCCCCACTTTATCCAGTCATAAACCTACTTTTTCTTGATCGATCACCTTTTTGGTGGGATGTGTGTGGGGTAGGGCTAGGGTTGGGGGAAAGTTTGGGGAATTTTCTTCGAAAATTTAGGAGGGGGTGGAACGGAAGAAGATGAAAAATATATCCTCTTTAATTTCTTCTCTTTTTATGTTTCTTTTTATTAATTGTTTAAGTAGAAAAAAGTAGAATTATCATTCTGCCCTTTTTAAAATTGTCAAGTGCTTGAATTTTGATCAACGAGCGGATTTTAAATGAAAATTGTCCAAATGTCTTTTGATCGCTAATTTTTTAAAGAATTGGAACATATTTGTTATGATTTAAAGGTTTAGGATCGTACTGCACTTCTTTAAAAGGTTTGGGGATCTCCACTGCAAATAATCCTTTATGATTTTTTCTTTTTTCTTTTTTCCCCCGAATAGTGTACTCTAATGCCTTTTTTATATTAGTTTATTTTCAATTTCTTATTTTGCATTTTTTTTTTTTTTAGAATTGATGTATGCTGACTTTCGATTGATTAGTTTTCCCTTCTCGTGATATAAAATATAAAAGTTGAAGGGGTTTTGAACATAATATCTTATTTATATACGGTTTTCTGTAAAATTAATAAATTTTTTAAATTCTAATAAATAATATTTTAAAATACATAAGGTGTAACAAGACGTGGATGTCAAATATCAAACCTTACAAGTTTAGGTATAGGTGTTTTCATATTTTTAATTGTTCTAGACCAATAATAAAATAGTGTATACCTTGAAATTTATAAGAATTTCATGCACATTTTTCGAATTCCCAACAAAAACTTAATTCTAAAAAATCATAAATACTCAAAATCAATAATACTTTGTTTGTGGGTTGAGAAAACTATGCGCTGAACATTTCTCTACACTGAACTTCAAAACAAGAAAAATAGTCAAATACTACTTGCAAAATAAATCCACACACCTAGACGGGCCTTTTAGAATACTGTTAATAAGCGCATCAAACACGACACGAAGTATGAGTGATATTTTCTCAAATAAAGCATTCATATTTTTGGTAGGTAGCAAAGAGCAAAGTTCCTATTTGACAACAATTATTTTAAAACTCTTTCTTCTACGTATTCATTTCAATCACATATTTAAACAATAAAGTATTCTGTACGTAAAAATAAAAAATAAAAAATCCTACTTTTTAACTACACGTTCTCCTAAAAATCAGTGTTCGAAACTTCATTTTATCCAAATAATGATTGTCAAATAGGGGCTAAATACGTTGTTAGGAGAAAATAATGAAGCTCCAAAAAGTGACGCAAGAATTAACAATGTACAAGAACTTGGCTTAATTTACTAGGAAGGAAATTTCGACTCAAAATGTTTGGTCGAAGAATATAACTATTGTGTTTGTTTAAAGGTATTCATGGGCAGAATCATTATTTAAACTACTTGCAAATAAAACTATGAATAACATTTTGAATCTTGAAGAAAAGTATTTTGTGTCATCTTTAGTATAAATTATAGAATAACTCATTTATCTAGGAATAATTAATAAATAAATTTGTCTAACAAACAACTCCTTTTCTTATTCTTATTTTATTAATTTATAGCTATCTTCCATATCAAGATAAATTAATCTGACATCAGAAGAATCCTTATTTAATTTTATTTTTTATTTTTTATTTTTGGCACTTTATACGTTAATTATTATATTTTATAAACTATGTCAATTTGTGTCATATTATCCAAGTTAATCGGAACTTAATAGCCCTCTATTCATGTAGAATTAACCAAACAAGAAAAAAGAACATTTCTCGACTATGTCCAAGAAAAAGCACAAAATAAAATAAATGAATGTCATTATTTATATTTTTTTCTTTCACTAGAGTCGAGTGACACGAATCATAGCATAGGATGCCAAAGATGCATATAAAGAGTCATTTTGCTTAAAATTAGTGTAACTATCGAAAAGGTGCATAATGAAAATGAATGGCCATTTGATAGGGTGTAAGTACACCATTTAACGTGAAAAGATGTGGTCTATGTTAAAAGATGCAATCGTTCAAAAAGTCACTTAAAAATCTATAAATACAGACATTTATTTCAATTTTTTTCCTACTACAAATCAATTCCATATAATTGATTTTTAATTCTTTCCTCCTTTATTTTTTTTCAAAATAATTTTCAGATTAGTTTTGAGTTTCGTGTTCGATGTTTATTATTTAGTTTCGATATATTCTATTCTAGAAAAGTACAATCAAGAGTTGTGCAATATTAATTTTGGAAAAAGCATTATGTTTTAGGAGTTAGTCGTCTATTTGATCTTGTTAACACCAGTATAGAGGAACGAAATATGTCTTAAGAAGATTTGCATTCTTATATCTCGCTTTATTTTACCTCCTTATTATTTCTACATGTTAGTAAGTCATCATTTTGCCGAACTTTTATGCGCATACCATGATTTCAGTAAATCGTTACCCCCATCGCATTTGTATGCACTTGTTTTTGGTTGAAGAAATATAATTTATACACATTTTATTCAACGCCTCCCGGGGAAGGGAGGGAGCGGAGCCTTTAGACCAAAAATGTATTAAGGACAATTTAGAAATTTCACATTTATATTATCAATTTTGTTTAATTGGTTCTATAAATAAGGAGTGGTCAGTAGAATTTTGTATTATCGTAACAATTTTCTCTTTTTTCATCATAGTGAATTAGTGTAACGATAGAAGATGACACACACTTACATTGAGATAAATCTCTATAAATCCTGCATACTCATGTGTCTATTCGATCTAAAATTTTACCTCTTAACAGTTAGTACACTCATTTCTTTGTTAATATATGAAACACCAAGTAGAAATAGTTACTGCATAAAGAATAAAGAAATGTAGAAACAATTTAGATAAAGAAACATGTGTTTTGTTATTAAGAAATTGTTAAAAATATCGTAAATGTTAATCTTTAAGTAACTTTTCGCATTAATGTCTGAAAAGGCTAAATTAAGTGCAGAGGCAAGGCATAAGCATCTCTCAAACGAAAAATAAGACTAAAAACTACAAAATATCACATAAAAGAACTCAGTGCGTTTGAGGTTAGTAATAAAATGGCTAGAAAACAGGAGGCAAATGATTACACGCCTTAGTAGTACTGAGCGTTGAGTAATAAGTCTAAACAAATTGCACTTAAGTTGTATGTTTCCAGGAGTTGAGTGTAAGCCTCAAGTGAAGTGGGATTCAAGGTGCAAACCTGAAATAACATTTCTGAAACAACGTTGCTTTTTTAATATATGAAACACCAAGTAGAAATAGTTACTGCATAAAGAATAAAGAAATGTAGAAACAATTTAGATAAAGAAACATGTGTTTTTTATTGAAAGCAATGGCTAACGAAAAAGAACGTCATTAGATATGCAAGTTTGATGGTATGGTTTTTATATATACATTTGAGGCATTCTATTCTATTAGATGGTTCTTGTTTTATTTTTTCAGTACGATCTCGATAATAAATCATAAAAGAGAAGTATCTCAAATCCTTATAAATTGTTCTATATTTTCATATTTATTCGATCTAAAATTTTACCTCTTAACAGTTAGTACACTCATTTCTTTGTTAATATATGAAACACCAAGTAGAAATAGTTACTGCATAAAGAATAAAGAAATGTAGAAACAATTTAGATAAAGAAACATGTGTTTTGTTATTAAGAAATTGTTAAAAATATCGTAAATGTTAATCTTTAAGTAACTTTTCGCATTAATGTCTGAAAAGGCTAAATTAAGTGCAGAGGCAAGGCATAAGCATCTCTCAAACGAAAAATAAGACTAAAAACTACAAAATATCACATAAAAGAACTCAGTGCGTTTGAGGTTAGTAATAAAATGGCTAGAAAACAGGAGGCAAATGATTACACGCCTTAGTAGTACTGAGCGTTGAGTAATAAGTCTAAACAAATTGCACTTAAGTTGTATGTTTCCAGGAGTTGAGTGTAAGCCTCAAGTGAAGTGGGATTCAAGGTGCAAACCTGAAATAACATTTCTGAAACAACGTTGCTTTGTTAATATATGAAACACCAAGTAGAAATAGTTACTGCATAAAGAATAAAGAAATGTAGAAACAATTTAGATAAAGAAACATGTGTTTTGTTATTAAGAAATTGTTAAAAATATCGTAAATGTTAATCTTTAAGTAACTTTTCGCATTAATGTCTGAAAAGGCTAAATTAAGTGCAGAGGCAAGGCATAAGCATCTCTCAAACGAAAAATAAGACTAAAAACTACAAAATATCACATAAAAGAACTCAGTGCGTTTGAGGTTAGTAATAAAATGGCTAGAAAACATGAGGCAAATGATTACACGCCTTAGTAGTACTGAGCGTTGAGTAATAAGTCTAAACAAATTGCACTTAAGTTGTATGTTTCCAGGAGTTGAGTGTAAGCCTCAAGTGAAGTGGGATTCAAGGTGCAAACCTGAAATAACATTTCTGAAACAACGTTGCTTTGTTAATATATGAAACACCAAGTAGAAATAGTTACTGCATAAAGAATAAAGAAATGTAGAAACAATTTAGATAAAGAAACATGTGTTTTGTTATTAAGAAATTGTTAAAAATATCGTAAATGTTAATCTTTAAGTAACTTTTCGCATTAATGTCTGAAAAGGCTAAATTAAGTGCAGAGGCAAGGCATAAGCATCTCTCAAACGAAAAATAAGACTAAAAACTACAAAATATCACATAAAAGAATTCAGTGCGTTTGAGGTTAGTAATAAAATGGCTAGAAAACAGGAGGCAAATGATTACACGCCTTAGTAGTACTGAGCGTTGAGTAATAAGTCTAAACAAATTGCACTTAAGTTGTATGTTTCCAGGAGTTGAGTGTAAGCCTGGGATTCAAGGTGCAAGCCTGAAATAACCTTTCTGAAACAACGTTGCTTTTTTCAAAAATATGTTTTGATACTCTCATGTGTCGAAATCAATGGTGTAATTAAGTAATCGAATATCCGTTTCCAATTTTCAATCAACAATGGGTAAATCCGTAAGCATTTCACTCGCTCTCGTTCAATAACGATTTCTTCATTCTTTAGATAGCAGCAGAGGTGGCAGATGAGTTCTCTCCCCCACCCCGCCCCACCCCCCCGCTCTTCATTTTTTTCAGTTTGTGTACGTGTTAGCATGTGGTTCCTTGACGTTCTAATTAATAATTTATTGAGAAAATTACACGAGTTCCTACCAATACTCCTCGGCATGTTGGGCGCAACATCTAGAGAAAATGGCATCCATTAGCCAGTTTATTAATATTTTGTAGTTGCTATTGTGAAACCCTGTAACATCCGTTCGGCAAGATTTTTCAAAAATTAAAAGCTATTTCTGAACTAAAAAGTTGATTTCAAATTGTTTGAATAATTTTTTGAAAGTGATCTATTGGTTATAAGAGTTTTCACTTCCTCGTGAACTCTTCGACAAGAAGTAAAAGTTGTGCTTAACGTACATATATATGTATCCTCGTCTTAGTTCTCAAAGTATGGAAGGAAAAATACATCACGTTACAAGTCAAAAAGGATCGGAATAAGTAACACGGATATTCATCGAATACACAACACTTCTCGAAAAACAGACCATACGATAGACAAGATCAATACAAGACACCCGACATTCTTTGGTATGAAAAATAGAAGAAAATGAAATAAAAAAGCTGTACAATTTTGTAAGTCGGCAATTTACCTGGATAGTATTATGCATAAACCATCATCTTAAATTTACCAATGTGTAATCTGACTGACAAGTAAAATTATTAAACAAATTACGACAACAGATAATTTACGCATGGGATTATGTCTCGACTTGCTACTATATCTTCATTTTAACTTTTCTTTAATAGATCTCCTATACATCTCGAGCAACGATGAGTTCTTCTAGTTGATCAGCGTTGCCATTATCCGATAACACCAAAACATCATCTTCTGTTGTGAAATCATAACGCTGTCCAATAGCTCTCAAAAGCTGGTACACTTCAAACATGGTAGGCCTCTCTTTAGGAGCCGGCAACACACAGGTACAAGCAACCTTAAGAAACTGGAAAAGCTCACTATCGTACCCTTTCCCGATCAACACCTTGTCGATTGCATCTTGAAGTTCTGAGGTACCAGAGAGTTGGGAAATCCACTCAACTAGATTTCCCTTAAAGCTTTCGGGCGCTTTAGCCACATAAGTCGGTTTCTCACCGGTTACTAACTCGAGAAGCACAACCCCAAAGCTATAGACATCCCCCTTTGGAGTGGCAACCAGAGTTCTTGCATATTCCGGAGCAACATAACCCAAGTCCCCGAATTCACCATTTATAAAAGTACTCAAATGAGTGTCGACTGGATTCATGAGCCTAGCAAGTCCAAAATCAGAAATTTTAGGCTCGTAATCCATATCCAGTAAGATGCATTTAGAACTTATGTTTCGGTGAATAATACGGGGATTGCAAGTGTGGTGCATCCATGCAAATCCTTTTGCTGCTCTTATCCCAATTTTAAGCCTCAAAGGCCAATCTAAAGGTTTCTTGCCATCATTCACAACATGTAGCTTATCATGGAGGGTACCGTTTGTCATGTGCTTATAGACTAAGAGTCTTTCCTTCTTAGTCATGCAAAAGCCGAGAAGCGGAACCAAATTCCGATGCTTTACATTTCCTAGAGTGGCCATCTCAGACACAAATTCTTTCTCTGATTGTTGAGTATCCTGCAATCTCTTCACCATAAGAGACGTGCCATCTTCAAGTACTGCTTTGTACATTGTCCCTGTTCTTCCTGACCCAATTATATTCTCTTTGCTGAAGTCATTGGTAGCCTTCATGAGATCATTTAGTTTCATTTTGGAAACAGACTTCTCAAACATTGAAAGCTGAAACAAGAAGATATGACTATTGTGTTAATCGTTCCTTGTATAGAGAAAATCAAATAAAAATAAATCTTATACAGCAGGCAACAATACTGAAAGGTTCCATTCTTATGGGCACCTACAGATTCTACATGAAGAGGAGAAAAAATTATATAAATAAATAATTGTTATATGTAAAAGCAAAAATTCCAAGAAAATCTAGGTCTACTTGCCTGGATGCCTTTGGAACCCTTCATACTCTTTGCCCATTTGTTGCCTAAAGGATCTCCTTCCTTCTTCTTTCTAGCCATCTTGCGCATATAGAAGAACATGCCAATACTCACACCAAAAGCTGCAAGAGTCAACCCACCAACAGCCGCCCCAATAATTGGTCCAATGTTGGTTTTCTTGGAAGCGCCTTCACAAGGAGGCAACGGATTGCCACAAAGTCCTGGATTATGCGCATAGCTCTCTAAATTAATACCAGCATCTTTTGAGAAGTTCGGAACTGGTCCAGTCAATTGGTTGTTTGAGACACTAAATGCCTTGATTCTGCTAAGTAAAGCAAGCTGTGCAGGGACTTGGCCTGTTAAGTGGTTGTTGTTAAGTTTGAGGACATTCAGGTAAGTGCAATTGGAAAGATTTACAGGAATCTCTCCAGATAACTCGTTGTTGGAAAGATCGAGGCTCGTCAGAAACTCAACTATATGAGAGATGTTATTTGGAATATTTCCTTGGATTTTGTTATTAGAAAGATCTAACCCCGTCATGGACGAACAACCAACAACACCTAATGGAAACGTGCCCTTGAGTCCCAGGTTCCCCAGCTTGATATTCAAGACCTTATTCTCATCCGGATGCCAACATTCAATGCCAATAAATTTACAGATGAAACCTTCAGTTTTATTCTCGAAATTCCAAGTTGTTAAGTAACTGTTTGGGTCTTCCAAAGAAGATTTTATAGTTCTTAGGCAGTTAACATCACTCTCAGCAGCATAGCTAAAAGATTCACTGAAGAGTAACCAAGTATAGATGGCGAGAATAGGGAGAGCTCTAAAACTGAAGACCATCCTCATGACAAAAGCAGCCATTACCCAGAAAGGACGAATTATGTCGACCGACTTAAGGTGTTGCTTTAACACATGGAAACAATATACTAGTCACTGAGAAGCAAGCCTCATAAGTTTGGTTGCTGAAACAAATTCAAGATCAACACAACCAAAATTCAGAACTAAGATTAAACATTCAAAAAGCTTTTAGGGAGAGTAAAAAATAATAATTGGGATAATGTAAAATACGAACAGAGATTATTTCAAATAATAGACAATCAATTGCAAAACCACTTCATCTATGATCATTGTATCGACTAAGAGGCTGAAATATCCAGAAGTCTCCAACACTAAGAGAAAATAGCGCAGACAAGAAAAGGCAAGTTTTAAGGTGCAGCATATTTCCAGCTTGTCCACAACAACTAAATCATCTACATCAACACTTGAGTTTGCGAGTTGGAAGAATCCTCAGAATTTCATTTGATAAAGATAACACATAATCATTCAATTCAATTTAACAGTACAGCTTCCAATTCCAACAACATCAAAAACCTGATTAAGAGGGAAGAACAAAGTGTAAATAGTGATGAATAATTTTGCCTACAGGAACGCAGAGTTAACTACTTCATTTTATTAAAATCATGAAATTAGGAAAGCGAGAACAAAAACCCACACGAGTCAACTCGATTGTGCACCCCTGCAAGGGGAAATTCACCCAATCCAATTATTTAACAAAGAAGAATTCAGAAGAAATCAGAGAAACCCACCTCAGATACCACTAAAGGGGATCATATCTTTCAAGCCACCTCAAGTAAATTAAAAAAATAAAAATCAATTCTTTTGTTCGAAATAGAAACCCAACAACAGATACATGTATGCTTATGAGCAAAAAATATCAGCTAAAATTAGCAATAAAAGGAGATAGATAAACAGATAGTTACTGGTGGTATTCGCAAGCTTCTTCGATTTTGATGTTAAGCGGAGACTTGAGGGTGGACTGGAATTATAAGAAGAAACAATAGTTACATCAGTTTTATTACTGTTGAATGTCGGGTCAAAGAAGGGATGCAATTTTCCACCATTTCTTTTTTTTTTTTTTTCCTTTCATTTTCATTTTCCCACTGAGGTAACTCAATAGACGAACACAAGTAAAAAGGAGATTCTCGAGGTTGGGTACAGTGGAGTGGGGTGGGGGTCGACGACCACTGAGATATTGACTTTCATGTAGGCGCGTATGAAGTGATGATGATTCAAAAAGTTTTGACCATTTCTCCGTTTGTTTATTTTTGGCCTTTTCGCACCATTGGGGTGGTTTGCCGGCCTTCTTCACTTGTTCACGACTTTAATTGTATGCAAGTTGTGGGGTCGATGATTTATGAGAGTTAAAAATGAAGTTTGATTAACGTTTTGACAAACAAAAGTTTTACAAAATAAGGGTTTAGTGTGAAGAGAAAGCGAGGGAAGGGAAAGAGCGAGACTAACGGTTTAATAGTGCTTTAAAATGTTTATAAGTTGTGAATTGTCATGAATATCTAAAATGGTAGATAATAAATGGGCAGAAAGTTGTGATCTCTGTAAATTAAAACAATTTATAATCATATTCAATTATAATTTAAGCTTTCCTCCACATACTGATGCAGAACGAAAATGTAAATAATAATAATAATAAAAGTGTATTGTTCGTAATACATGGACGAACGTTTGCTCGAATTTTGCTCGAACGGACGTGATAGTTATTTGAAATCCACCAAAAAAATATCAAAATCCACCAATAAACGGAAAAACTAAAATATTTTATTAATCAAGAATCGAGTGAATTATTTTACAACATTAACGCGTATTTATGGACTCGAAACAATTCCTAATCAATGTGGAATTCTTAATATATAAACAAATCCAAATAAACTAAAAAACTATTAAACAAACCTGAATAAATCTAAAATACTGTAAAAATGACAAATATGCTTAAACTAACTCAAAATAGAAAAATATTAATATAGAGCTCTAAATGACGGAATGTGACCCCAAAAGTTTGACAACATATAAAAAGATGTGTGCAAAATCGAAAAACATTTTGAATTGTACTAACGGACGAAAATCCGACACTCGAACTAAAGGTTATGCATATTTTCGTAAATCCTCCTCATTTTTTCTTTTTTCCAATTACTTATGATTTTATTTTCTAATTGTCTCGCATTGTTCCCTATCACTTCAAAACAACTCGACCCTGAATTGTCAACTAGATACAAAGGTTCATGAGAGGAAAATTCATTGTTTAAATTTGTAATGGTCAGAAAATATTTCCCTTCCACTTTAGAAGCTTTTATGTGCCCTTCTTGTTGGTACAAACGTAATCTTTTTATGTTTCCACTCAAACTTGTAGATATTCTATCTACCCCTATTTATGACATCCACATTAATCGTCACGATCTGTCCAATAGAATATGACACACATCCAATTGAACAAGATCACAAATAACTTTTGATTTATGACAAATCTCAATTGATAAAGATACTTTAGAAATTTGATTAACCAAAATTGAAGACCTAATTAATCCATCCAATTTTTTTGGATGTGGTTCATTTAGCAACATCGGATGATGCACTAGCTTCTTCGTTTGTTTCAAATTCTCACAACTGCAATTGTCTATGATCTAATTGTAAATAGTATCATTAGCCTGAAAGAACTTTTCACGCTAAGTTAAATTTTCGTGCCTAGGTAAGCATAAGATTTTCTCCACAATAAATACAAAATCTCTTTATTCTTCTACACGAACTTCATCGATATATTCTTTCCCTTCCTTATCTTTGACATTCGATTTGCTTTCTTCTAATGCAAGTCTACTGTTATTTTCTCTTCGAACTACGTGCCTAGCAATCCGTTCATGTTTGATTTCCTTACTGCCAGGTCGATGATTCTACCTATTGCTCCCAACAATGTGTAACAATAATTGACAGATCTCTCCGATCTTAGTAGTAAGATCGTCAAGCTATCGATTTGTTATGTTCAAATATGTCCTAGTAACTAGTATGTCATCCATTATTATGAATCAAAGATATAGAGTCAGGAAAGTCGACTCTGATACCACCTGATGCAAGACGAAAACGTGAATAGTAATAAAAGTGCCTTGTTTGTAACATACGAACGAATCTTTGCTCGAATTTCATTCGAAGAGACATGATAACTATTCAAAATCCACCAAATAAAAATTGGAATCTACCAATAAACGGGAAAACTAAAATATTTTTATTAATCAATAATCTAATAATTATTTTACCACATTAACGCGTATTTATATACTCAAAACAATTCATAATCAAAATGAAAGTATAATTCTATAAACAAATCCAAATAAACTATAAAAACTATTAAACAAAGTTGAATAAAACTAAAATAAAAACGACAAAATACCATTAAACAAACTCACAGAAAAATGCTAAAATAGAGTTCTAAACGACGGAATTTGACTCCAAAGTATATGCAAAATCGAAAAACACGGAAATTGTACTTACGAACGAAAATTCGACATTCGAGTTGAAAGTTATGTATATTTTCATAGATCTCTTGATTTTTTTATCTTTTCCAATTATTTATGATTTTTTTCTTCTAACATTACATATTCCAAGCTTAATCATTGTAAGTCAACTAGGAAAGTTATGGCTAGCAAAACCAGCTTGTGAGCCACCCCAATTCTCAGATAATGAAGCGATTAACTTACAACATGAAAACTATAGCATCAACTGAGAAAGTTATTGTGTAAAGTGTAATTACGTGTTTATGTGGTACTACAATGTGGCCAAGAAGAAGAAGAAGAAGAAAGAATTCATCAACTTGACTTGAGGAATCAAGGCATTACAATTGATCTTGATCAAGTTTAGATATCGCACTTCTAAACGGAATAATAGACCAAATTGACTAGAAAAAATGATTTGACTTCATTTCCTCGTGCATAGCCAACACATAAAACAAGGCTAGAATGTCTCAATTTGAGGTAGGTAAATGTCGACTTGGCCAATTTTCAAGCTAAGCAGTGCAATAGGATGCTTAAATTAACATAAGAAAATCAACAAGTGAAATTATATTTACCTTACTCATAAATGAATCGATACCACTTAATGTGACCAATTTGATATTCACATTATAGGGGGACAAACTTGATATAAAGTTTGGTCTATACACAATCTTTCAATAATATCGTGAATACAATTAATGACAGGTTCAGGAATTTAAGTGAGCACGAACAATTTCTCAATATAAGGGAGAAAAATTCTAATGGAGCCAACATGCATCCACAGTGGCTCGTCGAATGCTAGCTCCATCCCTGAATGTGACTGAAGCATTTGACAGACAAGACAATAAATGATTTACTCGAGAACTAAAGAGATGTGAAGGCTATTTTACCATCTTTGATTAAATAAAAAAGGTTTTAACTTATGAATATTTCTGCCACCACTCCATGTGGTAGAGGTGGTTTATGAACTTAAAAAAATTATGCCAAAACTTTTGTAGAACTAATCATGTGCTTGTTTGGAAAAATTATAATGTGATTATAATAAAAATGTAATGAACTTTAGAAAATGTATGAATATTAAGTGAAGAGTTAGCGAGCCACGTAATTTTTTTCATTCACATTCTTCTACTCATTTTCAACCACACGTTTTTCATCACATCAATAACTTTTTTTTTAACCACATATTCCCTGTCATATAAAAAAAATGCATTCTTAACTATAGGCCCCATTTGATAGAGATTAAAATTGAAAATTTAGTCGTTATTGAGTCTTTCTTGTCTAATAAAAGTCAATTATAACGACCAATTTTTTAATTTTAATCTGATTTTAATCTTTATCAAACGCCATAAAATGTGGATCAAACATATACTTATTATGAATATGCAATTAAAATTATTATTATTTTTATTGCAACATATAAAGCCTTCCCCTTTTCCCCGTACAATTCTTATGTCGCAGCTAATTTCCCACCACTTTTACAGCTCTAGTTATCCGAAATCTTGCGCACAAATATTACTCAAGGAACCCATTTTTAATCACCATAAATCTAGCCTCCAAATTCTCATCAAGAAAATATCTGTCCCTTGAACTCTCTAGAAAACCCATATCAAGAAAAAATCCATGGATTCTGATTCTGTTCCTCCCAGCCCAATTCCTATTGTTTCCACTTTCAGTTCCCCATTTGACGGCTCTCCAAAGGGGAATGATTCAACAAGAAAAACCCTTAGTTTGTGGCCTGGTATGTACCATTCACCTGTGACAAATGCTTTATGGGAAACAAGGTCAAAAACATTTGAGAGGTTTCTTGATCCCCCGCTTGATGCACCCCCACAAAGTGAATTGTTGACAAAAACTCCATCTCAGAGTAGGATGACTATTCTGTATAATTTTTCGTCTGATTATATACTGAGAGAGCAGTATAGGGATCCTTGGAATGAGGTCAGAATTGGGAAGTTGCTTGAAGATCTTGATGCTCTTGCCGGTACTATTTCAGTCAAGGTACAATTTTTTTAGTTGAATTTTGAATACTATATTTGATTCTTAATCTTTGGCATTATTTTCTGTTTTTGTATTCAATTTCTGTGTGTGCTCAAGAAAGTGTTAGGAAATTTCATTAACAGTCTCTTGCTTACTACAACACTAGATTAACATATTCTTCAAGCACAAACATTAAACATAGAGAATAAAACATTAATCTTAAACTACTGAAAACCTAGAGTAACTTCCCCATTTAATGGCTGAAAATGTTAGGCTCAGGAACAGTCTCCATGCCTTGCAAATCACTGTCCAGAGAGAGTACAAGAACCGGTCAGAATGCTTCCTCGCTTAGCTTGAATCATCGATCAAAGGATCTCCCAAAAATAGCCAAGATTTCCACCGACAATCGGACCTAAAATCAAAAGAGAAACCAACACCCTTTGCCACTATTTCAGGCCAAAGAAATACCTAAGGGTTTCTACAGACTATAGGCTATGTGGTGGATTTCATGGAGCAAGAAAGGGAAGCTAGTGAAAAACGGGCCACAGAGTGCTCTTGAGAAGAAGACTACCAATAATAGAGAGAAAGTCTATTCTTGCAAAGTGAAAGAGACCGACGTGAATAATCTATCAAAAAGTCTAGCCTAGAGATATGTGAAGAGTCTCCAAGAAGCTATAGAAAATATCTCCTAAGTTTTGATCCTAGCCATTCATTTAATCAAAGGGCCACAAATGATTCAATGGTAGCACAATCGGGTCAAAGCACAAGCCCAATAACTTATGGGAACCATTAAGCCCACATTCTTCACCTTGGTTCTCATAACATACTCTCTCGGTTGCGAATTTGCACATGGAAGGACTGTTCATCATCATCGCCCACTACCTGCAAGAAAAAATTAACCTGTGTCAATATGTAACAAAGATAAGCACAATTTAAATTTTCCTACAGGCAGAATTTTAGTTCCCACATCAGAGGGATTCCTATCAGTATGAATCTTAACAAGTTCGACTTCACCTTGAGACAGTTTCTCACGAATGAAATAATATTTCACCTCAATATGTTTAGATCTCTCATGATAAACAGGGCTCTTACTAAGTGACAATGCACTTTGACTATCAGTAAACATAATAGGTGTATCATGCATGAAGTTCAATTCTTTTAAGATTCCTTTTAACCAAATACATTCCTTAACAACTTCAGTTATGACAATGTATTCTGCTTCAGTACTAGACAAAGTAACTGAAGGCTATAGCTGTGATTTCCATGTTATGCAGTTATCACCTAGGGTAAATAAGTATACTGTAGTTGATTTTCTACTGTTTTTATTACCAACAAAGTCAGCATCAACATAGCTTTTAAGAGTCAACTTCTCAGATCTTTTCTCATACACTAAGCCCAGATTTAAAGTCCCAACTAAATACTTTAATAGTCATTTCATACCAGCCCAGTGCGGCTTACCAGGATTGGACATAAATCTATTTAGGAGACTAATGGAAAATACAAGATCAGGTTTATGTCTATTTAGGAGACTAATGGAAAATACAAGATCAGGTCTGATAGTAATCATAGAAAACATAACAGAACCTATGGCATTAGCATAAGGAACACTTTCTATCTCTTTCAATTCAGACCCAGATTTAGGCGAATGATCTCGTGAAAAATTCATAGACACATTCACAATTTTACTATCTTTTATTCCAAATTTGGTCACAACTTTGTTCAAATAAGTTTCTTGTGAAATAGTTAACCTATGTTTAGCCATGTCCTTTGTTATAACAATTCCTAGAATTTTTCTAGCATTTCTTAAATCGTTCATGGTAAATTCGGATTTTAAAAGATCTTTCAGTTCATTAATTTGAGACTTGCTAGGTCTAGCCAAAAGCATATCATCAACATAAAGTAGCAAGTAGACTTCACAACCACTTTTCATGTCATTATAATACAAGCAAGCATTAAATTTACTTATTTTAAACCCTATCTTTAGCATATAAATATCAAACCTCTTGTACCATTGTCTTGGGCTCTGTTTCAGCCCGTACAAGGATTTCTCTAACTTGCACACATAATTAGATTTGCCTCTAGCTACAAACCCTCGTGGTTGGCTCATGAAGATATCATCTTCCAACTCCCCGTGTAAAAATGCAGTTTTTACATCGAGTTGTTCAAGTTCCCAATTGAATTGAACAACAAGAGCCAACATCAATCTGATTGTTTTGTACTTAACCACGGGTGAAAATATTTCATTATAGTCCACACTCTTTTGACTATAACCCTTAGCCACTAACCTCGCCTTAAACCTCACGGGATTATTAGGACTCAAACCTTCTTTTAACTTGTAAATCCATTTACATGGAATCAATTTCTGATCTTTAGGTTTCTTAACAAGTTCCCAGGTTTTGTTATCACTCAAAGATTTCATTTTTTTCCTGCATAGCTTTTATCCAGTTTTCAAAGTAATTTCCATTAATAGCTTCTTCATAAGTGGCAGGTTCTATCTATTCAAAGGCTTCACCTGAAACTAGGGCAAAATTAGTCAAGTTTAGGGATTCATATCTCGGATTAGACCTGATTTGCCTTCTCGCCCTATCCCTAGTAAGCTGATAATCTTGATTAGGTGGTTGATCATTAAAATGTTTAACTTCAATTGGTTCATTGTTATCTTGAAGTTCAGTCACCTCTTCAGTTTCAGTTTCAGTTTCAGTTTCAGGTTCATGATGTGGAGGGTCATTATCATCATTCCCAGGTGTAGGTGAATCAAGCTTAGTCAGCTTCACCTCAGTCTGAACACTCCTCTCATTTTCAGATTTGTTAGCTTCATCAGTTTTCTGTTTTAGACATAGCATTTCAGATTCATTAAAGACTACATTCCTGTTGTTAATAATCTTAATTCCTTGAACCCCTAAAACCCATAATCTATAGCCCTTCACACCCTCGGGATACCTTAACATCACACTTGACAGCTCTAGGCTCAAGTTTCCCTTCATACTGATGTGCATATGCAGCACATCCAAACACCCTAAGTGATTTAGATTTGGAGGCTCCCCTGTCCACAATTCCCGTGGAGTCTTAAAGTTTATACTGCTGGACGGAGATCTATTAATCAAATAAGTTGCAGTACTAGCAGCTTCAGCCCAAAAACATTTGGCAAGGCCAGAGCTAATCAACATGCACATAACATTGTTCATTATGGTCTTGTTCATTCTCTCGCGACCCCATTCTGTTCAGGTGTGTATTTAACTGTTCTGTGTCTTGTTGTCCTTTTTTGTTTATAAAAGTTGTCAAATTCGAAATTACAGAATTCAAGCTCATTATCAGTTCTCAATGTTTTAAGTTTCTTGTCTAACTGATTCTCAACAGACTTAAGTCAAATTCTGATTTTTTTCAAAAGTTTCCGACTTAACCTTCAAAGGATAAATCCAAACTTTTCTTGAGTAATCATTCACTAAGAACAAGAAGTACTTCCTCCCACCAAATGTGGAATGCTTCTCCGAGCCCCATAGATCAGCATGGACCTCCAATGGTCTGCTGGTCCTATGAGATCTAGCTTCAAAGCTCACCTGATGTGACTTACCCAAAACACAAGTTTCACAGAAGTCCAAAGCTTCAATGTCATCTTTTCCCGGCAATTTTTGATTACTTAAAGATTTTAGCCATTTAAACCCAATGTGACCCATTCTGTTATGCCAAAGATCAGTTTTGTCTTTACTAACTGTAAGAAGACTAGAATCAGGTGGTGTCTCAATTCTACCCTCCAGATAGTACAGTCTATTCCTCTTAGGTCCTTTCATAACTACTAGAGACCCCATCATAATTTTTAAAATTTTATTTCCAGATTTTAAAGTATGACCCTCATCTTCAAGAGTACCTAAGGAAATGAGATTTCACTTCAAATTAGGGATGTATCTTACATTTCTAAGTTGCCTGACAGCCCCATCATACATCCTGATGGCTATGTCATCAATCCCAACGACATTCTGTGAATTATTATCTCTCATGTAAACTTTTAGATTCAGTCTCTCTGTAGTTATAGAACCAAGATCTTTCAGGGCACATGTGAAAGGTGCACCCTGTGTCTAGGATTCAATTTTTGTCAAATTCTTCCTTAGACACATTTAGGACATGTAAGCTATCGAATTCAGAAACAACGGCAACGTTGTTTTGTTCATTGTTGTTAAAGTCTTTTTGTTTCTTTTTCCAGTCAAATCAGTCTCTCTTGAAATGTCCTAACTTTCCACAGTTATAGCATTTCTTACCACTTTTATCTTTAGATTTGGATCGCATTTTAGATTTTCCCCTTCCCTTTTTGTTCTGGAAGTTAAATTCTTTCTTTTCAGGTCTTCCCCTCACAAATAAGCTTTCTTCCCTTGAATTAGTTCGGTTCTCTCTTTTCAATTCAAGTTCTCTCGATTTTAACGCATCTACAACAATAGCTTGTGAAAGAGCGTCCATACCATATTTTATGACATTTTTGATTTCTTTATAAGATTCGGGCAATGAATTTAACAGTATGACAGCTAAATCCTCATCATTGAATTTCTTATCATTGTGAGCAAGACTCTTAACGATTATGTTATAATCATTCAAATTTTCTTCAACATCCTTCCCTGGGTCCATCTTAAAACTAAACGACTTTTCCAACAGATATATCTTGTTTTTTACAAAGTTTTAGTCAAGAATAATGTATCTAAAGCAGTCCATAAAGTTCTAGCATCTTTAGCATGATCAACTTGTCTAACAACATTATCAGATAGATGCAAAATTATAGAACTATATGCAATTTCATTCATTTCTTCAATTTCATCAGGTTTAGCTTTTAATTCATCAGAAGATTTATCAGGATCATCGAGAGCTTTAGCAACTCTCTGTTGGACCAAAATGGCCCTCATTTTCTGTTTCCAAATTAAGTAGTCCCCCTTTCCATCGAATTGCGATAATTCGACCCTCGAACTCATTCCAGATTCTGTAAAAGAGTGGCCCAATCCAATCACGAAACCTCAGTGTGGTGTGTGCAAGTGTGATATAAGCTCAGGCAATACATAGGTATATTGAACAAGTAAGCATGCATTCAAGATTACAAATCAATCACGAAAATTCAATCAACAGAATTCACATACATATAATCATTTAATCATGCGTTAATCAGGGAAGAATACCAAACCGAACTTAAGAGTGAGTTTGGAATGATCTTACCAACTACTGTTGAAAAACAATAAATATACCCCCAACTCCAAAATCGAGCAAGCCAGCCAATGTCACCAAATCACCAAATCCAGCCAACACATACACAATAAACAAGCAAAGAGGAGTTAGTGTCGAAATTTGAAAAACAGGATGCCAATACAGTGATGTTTTCTGTTTAAACCTTAGAAGGTATATACAAATATATCACTGGACCCAATCAACAGATTCAAAAATGACGAACACAGCTAAGCCCTAGGTCGAAGGGGCCTTGATACCAGTTTTGTTAGGAAATTTTATTAACATATTCTTCAAGCACAAACATTAAACATAGAGAATAAAACATTAATCTTAAACTACTGAAAAACCGAGAGTAACTTCCCCATTTAATGGTTGAAAATGTTAGGCTCAGGAACAGCCTCTATGCCTTGCAAATCACTGTCCAGAGAGAGTACAAGAACCGATTAGAATGCTTCCTCGCTTAGCTTGGATCATCGATCAAGGGATCTCCCAAAAATAGCCAAGATTTCCACCGACAATCGGACCTAAAATCAACAGAGAAACCAACACCCTTTGCCACTATTTCAGGACAAAGAAATACCCAAGAGTTTCTACAGACTATAGGCTATGTGGTGGATTTCATGGAGCAAGAAAGGGAAGCTAGTGAAAAACGGGCCACAGAGTGCTCTTGAGAAGAAGACTACCAATAATAGAGAGAGTCTATTCTTGCAAAGTGAAAGAGACCCACGTGAATAATCTATCAAAAAGTCTAGCCTAGAGATATGTGAAGAGTCTCCAAGAAGCTATAGAAAATATCTCCTAAGTTTTGATCCAAGCCTTTCATTTAATCAAAGGGCCACAAATGATTCAATGGTAGCACAACTGGGTCAAAGCACAAGCCTAATAACTTATGGGAACCATTAAGCCCACAATAATTCTTTTTGATTTACATCTCCAACATTATGGATTTCCTGTTGTTGCTGACGTAGACTCGCCTAAAAGGATAAAACTGTTGTTGAGCTACATGTTATATATTTAAACTGAGTCTTCAATACACTTGTTCACGTGCAGACCATTTTCAATTTTCACTAAAGGCGTCGAATGGATAGCATTGAAACTTGATTTCAAAGACTTTTGCATGCTCTGATATTGTGTTGAACCACACTATCTTGGGCACTCATTTATTTGTTCAAGTTTGGAATACAGCTGCCTGTATTTGAGATAATTCTAATTGGTGGCTTTGCTTGACCAAAATATATCAGTTTCATATTGTGTTTGACGAGCAATTTGATATCTGATAAATGCCAGAAAGAATGTATAATATTTAGTTTTGTTAGTCCTGATGCATTCAAATAAAATTGTTCTGACATGCAAGGACTACAAAAGATATTAGTTGTCTAAGTGTAATAGGAGTTGATATATTATTCAAAACGTTATTACCTTGCTTTTTCTGTAATCTTCTGTTTCTTGTGTATTAGCATTGTTCCGATGTTGATAGCACGACTAGACCACTCTATCTGGTAACTGCTTCTGTTGACAAAATGGTTCTGAAGAAGCCCATCAGTGTTGACATTGATCTGAAGATAGTTGGTGCTGTTATTTGGGTTGGCCGATCTTCTATTGAAATTCAACTAGAAGTCAATCAGCCACCAACTGGTATTTTCTTCAGAACTAATTGTCTTTTTTCACTAGAAGAAATTGAATTTAAAGCTCAACTTGCAGATTTTTCTTGACTAGTCCTCCGTACTACATTTTAATTATATGTGAAGTTTTTGTGAGTATTGTTATTATGTTGTTTGCTTGATGACTTATCAATTGTCATGCTCTTCCATTTAACTCCTTGTCATGGACAGTCTTCGTCCAACTATATTTTTCCGGTGCATTTCTTTATTTTTCTAAACACCAGCATCGCTCTCTGCAATTCAGAATTTATCAAGATCTTAAAAGGTTGAAAACTGATAATAGTAAATTTTTATCTGTACTGGCTTCGTATTTGCCTGGTATTTCATCCAGCAGTCATCGATCTCTCCATATGTCATCTGGCTAACTGATCTGTCTATTTCAGAATTTCTTTAGTCCTTAACTTCCATTACAAGTTAATTATAAAACTATTTGGCATGCTGTAAGACTTAAGACTGCTTGTCGTTATTGTCATTCATACATTAACAAAGAAAGAGTTTCCTCCATAGAGATAACTGGCGGTTCAGACTCAGTTGCTCTGATGGCCAACTTCATTTTTGTGGCTCGTGACTACAAAACAAAGAAAGCTGCTCCTGTGAATCGACTGAGTCCAGAAACAGAACAGGAAAAAATGCTTTATGAAGCATCAGAAGCAAGAAATATGCTAAGGAAAAGGAAGATCAAAGCAGGTAGAAAGGAGATTGAGAATGGGGAGGCAAACGGCTTTGAAGCATTACTGGCTGAGGGACGGATCTTCTGTGACATGCCAGCATTAGCTAATAGAGACAGCATTCTCCTCAGAGATACCCGCCTTGAGAACTCTTTAATTTGTCAGCCACAGCAAAGGAACATTCATGGTCGGATCTTTGGAGGATTTCTCATGCACCGAGCATTTGAATTAGCTTTTTCAACAGCTTATGCTTTTGCTGGCATGATGCCAAGCTTTCTGGAAGTTGATCATGTTGATTTTCTCAAACCAGTGAGTAACTCATCGTAAACTTCTCCTCTGTTTTCTTGTGGTCAACTTGATTCTGCGATGTGTTGTAGTGTTGATTTTAATCTTAATCTAAAACAAGCGCTTTGGCATCCTTTTATATGTCACTATCAATTCAAGTTTCCTCATTAGATATGAGTGCTAGCACGATCTGCTACCTGTTTGGTTCGACTAAAATCTGCTGATATTGTATGTAAATGTTATTCGTTGGGTTAGCCCCTCTCTCCCAATTCCTGTCAGAAAGAACCAAATTATAGCAATATTTACCAACTTTCTAATCATCTTTTCATTTTTGCTCAGTGTGGTGCAATTTAACAGCTATGCTGCAATGTTGTTATATGCTATTTATTGCAAATGAGCATTAGCTGTCCACACGTGATTAGTACTTTTCTACAGATCTAATATGTGTACCCTAAATTCACATCAATTGTTAAACAGCCTGCCGTTTGTTGGTGTTGCAGGTGGATGTAGGAGATTTCTTGCGTTTCAAATCGTGTGTATTGTACACAGAATCTGAGAACTCGGATCAGCCTCTAATTCACATAGAAGTTGTTGCACATGTTACAAGGCCTGAACTCAGGTCTAGTGAGGTATGCTCATCTTTACCGCATGTCATACAGTTTATTTGCCAACAGTGTAAGCATGCTTGTGTGAGGGCAACCAAAATTATGCAGACACTGTCCCGCCTGTACATATGGTAAATAAAAGGGTGTTAATGTATGAATTTCTTTAAATTTAATACACAAAGCATGCACAAATGGAAGCAATTTACTCTGTAGATCATTAGTGGACTGCATGGGTTCGATCTGCAGATGTGTTGACTTCTGTTCCCCATTACGAGTCTTTGCCTTTTGGGTTCCCCAATATTCATGTCCAGGTCTATAATATGGTTTTGCCCCTTCAAAATTCATATTTTTTTAAAAAAATTCTTACCTCATCTGTGGTGTGTTTATAGAATCTGCAAGTCAGCTATGAAGTCCAGGGCGTGTAGATTATTGATCGGTTTGATCTCATGCCTGACAAGGGATCATATTTGTTACTCTTCTAGTCCAATTAATTCTGGTGCATGATAAATAATTGTTTCATGGCAATTAAATGAGAACCACTCCACTCATTTAAATGAATTTTTTTTGGAAAAAAACTCTGATTTCGAAATTGGCAGTGGTGAAAATCAGAGAGTTAATCCCTCAAAAGACTTCTACTGATATTTACGGGGGGACTGTCGAAGGAGCATGTTAGTTCAGCCTGGGGAATTTGGATTGAAGGTTAATACTAGTGAGAGTGAAATTATTGTATGAAAAAAGAGATCGTTTAGTTGCTCGGAAAAAGGTGAAACTCTCCTTTACACTAGGAGATTTTGAGTGGAGGGACTCTGTGCTTTTTAGCATGGCAATTTTGGGAGGCTGGTGGCCAGAGCAAACTGAATGCAAGAGTGGAAAATGGAGGACAAAATTGCATCAGCTTCCTTACAGAACTGGTTTGCAGAGGGGCATTATGAATATTTCAAGTGAATTTTCTAAATATCTTGGTTTCAAGATGGGAAATAGAACTATGGGGGAATTCTTGGGTGATATTTCACTTCATGACGTTGTGTGTTAAAGGACCGTTTTGTGCAGTCTTTCGACGTTGATGTACATGATAATGCTAGTGTGGCTGACATTATAGTGTTATTTGACGGGAACGTATGGATTTACTCATTGGATAATATTGTGTATTTGGGGTGTTTTCCCTTTCTAGTGAAATTTATGCTTATCGGAAAAAAACTTCTCAAAAGTCAACTAGGACTATAAAATAGAAAGAAGGAAGAAACAACTTTTACTTACATGATTAAAGTCATTTTATGTGAAACTTTGCATGGCTTTAGCCTTCAAATGAAGGTTAACCATCTGAAAATGACCTATATGATGTTGCTTGGAGATTTTAATGTAGTTCAACCTTTTTTAGCTGGGACTATTAAGTAATATGCAAGTGTTTTCCGTTGCAGGTATCAAACAAATTTTACTTCACATTCACAGTTCGTCCCGAGGCAAAGGCAATGAATGATGGATATAGGATCAGGAAGGTTGTTCCAGCCACAGAGGAGGAAGCACGCAGGATTTTGGCGCGCATGGAAGCTGATTCTCTGTAATCACTTGCGTATGTGTTTGAAAATAAACAAACACCATTTTGCATTGGAGTATATTTTCTTCTGGATTCTGGTGAAAAAAGTACTAAGGGCTATAGAATGGATAGAGTTGATATTTATAATAATCCTATTTGGAGTTTGAATCTTTGAGAAATTATCTCAAATTATTAGTGAAAATGGTATACATATGAATACGAGCTTCAACGTTAGAAGAATATCATTTTTTTGTTTGGGTTTGAGCATGTTTGGCTATGCTTACAAGTTTATGAATAAGGTTACTTGTAAGTAATTGGCCCGATCTTAAATCTTCTAAAAAAGGCTTATGATCGAATGGGCTGGGAGGAAGCCCGTTCCCTCTGGCTGGGGCGATTGATCGATTCTCCCATTGACTCGAATTCTTCGTTCCCGAAGGATGTCAACTTCTAATCGATCTTTTTCCACGGCAAGGTCTTACTCCTCCGGTACTGCAGAAGAAGCTGCAAGATGATTTGTAAAAGATCATGTCAACTCGAGAACGCTAAAAGGTGGAGGGGAGGGCCCACTGTCTAGAGTGTATTTCGAGAGTTTGAACACCATTTCATTTTAACCAAAAATACAATCTTGACAGTCAAACCAACGATTCTCTTCTCAAAGTAATAGATGGATCTTTTTCTAGTTTGATCATAGAGATGGGTGCGATAAATTCAAATGATAAGACACATTCTAGTTTCAGCAAAATGAGGAAAATTAGGTTGAGGGCCCGGGAGATAAGGGAAAGAAGAGAAGAAAAGGGAAGGTTCTCCAGAAAAGTTACAAATATGGAAACTTCTCTGCCATTTGGATTGGAGAATTTATGGAGGAAATGACTCAAGGACTCAATACGGAATTCCAAAGAAAAGAGGAAATGGGACTTTCCCTCTTCAACTGGGGATGTTGGCAAGAATCTCTCCAGAAAGGTTGGTATTTAGCCACGACATAGGAACTGGTTCGTTCTTGTGTCGAGGAATGATCCGTGAGTCGACAAGAGCTAAGGATGCCTTTAAATTACTAGAAATCTAAATAAACAATGTTTTGATTGGTTAAAGTTGAAAATAAACGAGCTATTTTGACAATAAAATAACCCTATGCAACGTGTTTCGAAACCGAAGATTACTTAAAATTAACTGTTACTTTTTAAGCTTTGCCAAACAAGCTTTTAAGAGTCTAAGAAGCTCTAACAATATTTCTTAAAATCAAAATGCTTTACAGGAGATTAAAGTTCAGGACGATACCCCGTGGCTAGTGCCTTGTTCCAAACAAATTCTTCTTTCTATATATATATATATATATATATTATTATTATTATATTATTATCATTTTCGTTTTTATAATAAGTACAAAACTTCCAAAAGAATTAAAAAAAATAAAATTACATATACCTAAAAAATTGGCAGGCGCCAACCCTGGAAGTTCCTTCTGACCATATCATAAATTACATTTTCTCATGGCCAAAATGCAAGGAAAACGTAGAACGAGCAGGAGATATTACGGGGACGCGGACTCCTCGTCTGATGAAGTGTCTTGCCTCCTGACAGGGAATCCACCCGAAACTTGTTGTAGCATTGGATTCACAGGAACTGGGAATTTGTGTGCATGGCTGACTATTGTTCGTTCGTTTATCATTCCAACTTCCTTGCATACCCGATCAAGAACTGTTAAAAAGTCTCTGACAACCATGAAGATTCGGAAAGGATGAGCCTCTTCCATGGCTGAGTTTCCATGGAAATACTCGGTAATTTCCTTAACTAGAGACAGAGCAACACTTTCTTGGGCTTGAATCTTTATAATCTCTTCCTCGGCTTTCTTCATGAAACTGTTCATGGACTCTGAAAATCTATGGCTGCTGCTTTCCTGCAAAGGTATTGCTTCATTTAGTCTTACAATCTCTGCAATGTTCCCAATTCCTTTTGAAAGCTTAGATACATCGCTACTGAGCACTTCAGCATCCATTGCAGCAGCTTTCTTCACGTTTTTGAACTCTGAGCTGAGACCTGACACGACTTGAAGACCGAGCTTCCTGCACTTGGCATCATCATTAACAGATGACTTGTCATTGCCGTTCGCAATGGAAAGACGGGCACCTTCACTTCTTATTATTTCCTGAACAACAAAATGCAATAGTGTGGTTTTCCCATCGGCCCCTTTGACATCGACAAGCTTGAGGAGTGTGTCTAGCTTAAAGGCATGTGCAGCACCTCTATTTGTTCCGACGTTCATACGATTTCCTGTTTTCAAAACTGCTTCTAGAAGCTTTAGGAACATTCTACTTGACCTCAATTCTTCACAAGCCGTCTGTAAAATCAGAAACATTTTAATGGCCATCACCAGTAATAACATAAGCATGAACCCCACATCCAACAAAAATTTAGCAATGCAAGAGCTTTTATCATGCGATCATAGAAAAACACATGTTCTATCTCCATTTTCTTGTCTATAATAGTGAAGAATTTGGCCAAAAAACTCAAAACTAACACAGGGATCAAGGAGATAAATTTTAGATCTTAAGTGTGACGAGTATCTAGCTCCATGAAATATCATAAATATTTAGATAACAGAATACAGTAATTTGGTTTAAATCTGTTGGAAACAACAATCATAACACTGGTTTGCTTTAGTCAATTAAACTCTGTGAAAGGTTTTCAAGTGCTAAAAACAAAATTGTGCAAAAGATGTTTCTTCAATAATCTCTCTCCATGCGATGCAGACTGTTATATAACCTTCCTTTGGCTTTCTTTGATACCACAAAATCAAATGAAAACAATTTCTTTTATAGCATTGCATGGTGTGGTGTGGTGCCTATAACTAAACTAGCAATCATGTTTTTTGGTGCCAAGTCCAAAATTAAAAGTACATGTAAAGCTGATGAGGGGTGTGAAGATACCTCCAGAGTTTCAAATGACTTTTTGAGGTACTCAATTTCTGAATCAAAATTGGATATGTATAGCATTGCATCTAGTCTTTTGAATGCATGAGGTATATCAAGAACCGCTTTCAAAAATCTCTCGGCAGCCCCAATCTTGCTTGGAGAATCATCTTTGTATTCTTTTAGTTTACGTTCTTCTTCCTTGGTTGGAGCCATCTTCAACAAACTCTCTAATAGTTCAGTGCCTAGAGTATCTGCATTACCTGTGTTCAAGTGCAAAATGCATTAGTCCCGTAAACATTAGACATCCTTATCACAAGTAGGAGTCATAATACAAAGATTCAATCAGAATGCAAGGGAAAAAAAAAAGAAAAAGAAATCAGCGAAACATGAGAATGAACAGATATACAAGTGAGTTAGGTAAATGCGAGGGGTTAAAAATATTGTTACAAGAGGCTTATTATGTTAAAGAAGCCATATATTAATATAGGAGAAGTACCCATGTATATATTTAAGTATAATTTCATCTAATTCCATATGCAGGATGAAAAGTATGCTACTAAATCTGAATATCATTTCAGAACTTAAAAGTGATGAAATAGTTTTTCCAGGTCACAATCCAGATCAAGAAACGGATGCACAATAATAATAAGATTGGCATGGCATGGCCAACACAGAGGAAGAGGAACAAAAGATAAACATTTCATTATTCATAATGTCATGTCCAAAAGGTCTAAATCCAACAAAAATTATTTCATTGCTCCAGGTGAAGCCAATGAACATCTCAATCAACATATTTATATTTAAACTTTAATGACAAACATTGTATGTACCCACTATCAAATAAGCTAAAACCAACCAAAACATGTCATGCCATGAAAACTATCGATAAGGATCGTAACAAGAAACACTTCACACGATCTTTGAAGTACAGAAATATAAACGATTAGACTAACACTATGGGACTACCTTCTAAAAGGGCTTCACAAACTTCCTCTACAGTGACATTGAGTGCCCTCAACAGAATGGCAATGTTCTGAGACTTCTTTGGATCAAGTACCCGATTACCGCTGTCTTGGTTAGGCGAGGGAAGAACTGGCCGCTTGGCCATTTCCTTCGGATTTGGATTCGGAGTATTAACAAGGAACAATGTCTCGATCATCTCCTCGTTCAATCTGCATTCAGTTCCAGCTCAACGTATTTAAATCGATAAAATTCAATTGACAAAAAAGCAGATAAATTATATAACAAAAGTTGAGAATTATACTTAAATGAGCTGGATTTGAGTTGATCCCACACCATTTCACGATCAGAGCTCGCTCGTACTTTATCCCAATGCAGTGGCTTCAATTTTGGTTTAGGGGTATGCTCATCACTTTTCTCCATAGCCTCATTGGAATATTGCTTCTCATTTGAAACGGTTTGACTAGAAGGCAGCTCGATCGGAGAAATTAATGGAGTGTTGTCAATAGCAATTGGTCTGAAAGGTGTTGTCAAAACAGGTGGTTCCAACACCTGCTTTTTAGCAGGCGGGGTTAGAGTCCTCGGACTCTCCCAGAGTTTACTGGTTGGTGGTGGTGGAGCCGGTGGTGGAACAGAGACAGGTGCAGGAGGTGGCTGTGGGACAGAGAGATGCACTGCAGGAAGCGGAGGAGGAGGTGGTGGTGGTATAACAGTCACATTTTGCTGGAGAGGACTACCGATTCTTAATGGAGACTCCATGTTCTGATCCGAAGCATTTGAAACCCTAGGCGAAGATTCTACACTTCTCCTCGAACATCTCTCCGGCGACGACGAACTTGGCGGCGAGGGCGATGCAGATTCCCTAAACAACAAACCACTCGAAGCAGTCTCTGACGCCATTGTTGTTTGCATCGGCGCCTGAGCCATATTAATCTCGATCAAGTCAGGCGACTTGAGCATCGAATTTCTTGGGCTCAAACTAATAGCAGGAGAAACGCTCAACGATACAGATCTAACCGGAGATACGGACCCGGAACCAGTTACCGATGAAGAGTAAGTGGAGGAAGAATTTGAAGTAGACCCATTAAAATTCTCCACCTCTACAGCTGCAAAAGTCCTTCTGGAAGCGGATCCAGTCCCAATAGAGCTCCCCCTGTCGTTTGACGATCCTTTGGGAGAGTAAAACTGCTCATCTTCCTCATCTTTACTCGACACGGCCTCCGCATTTCTGTAATTATGCTGGAAACTGTGCGTCTTCAACGGAGGTAACGGGTGTAGCTCCGGCGAGTCCAATTTTCTCGAATTCGAAGCGTTACTGTCACTGGTTCTGCTTCCACTGTAAACATTGCGCGAATCAATAACACTTCCGCCATGTGAATTCACCAAAGTACCCAGGTAGAGGAACTCCGAACTAGTTTGCGCTGGCCTCTGGAGCTTCGGGATGTCGTTGTTATTCGGCGTGTGATTGATTCGCGCACTGCTGTAATTATCAGATCGTTGGCTTTTCGAGTCATTAGAAGATTGATTTCTCCGCCTGCGGAAGTGAAGGAACACTACGAGGGAGACAATGGCGACTGCCACGATTACAGCAGCGACGGCAGCAATAATGAGCTTAGAGGAGGCAGATTTGGACTTGGAAGGCTGGGGGAGATTAAGTGACGAGATATTTGCCGGAAAGGAAGCAAAAGAAGCCGGTGAAGGAGGTGGCGGAGGCGATGGATAGGACGGAAAAAACGGAGTGTTGTTAGGAGTAGTAGCAGTGGAAAAGGGGTATTTAGGGGTGGTGGGAGGTGAGGGGACAGGAGGTTGGGATGGGGGTATCGAATCTTGCGGTTGAAAGGGTTGGTGGAGAATGCGGCGGTTGTGGGTGGCGGTGGAGGATAAAGAGCGGAGTGCGCAGGATAAGAACAGGAGGAGGATGAAGAAGAAGGTGGGCATTTTTGTATTCTTGTTTACAGAAAGAGAAATAAGAGTAAATGAAGAGCTGTGTGTGATATGAATTATGGTGGTTTGTCGTGGGGACTGTGTTATCTCTCACATTACACCTTCACTCTCTCTGTGTGAAAAGGTAGAAACAGTAGAGAGAGAAAGTGTGAAGATTAGAGTAATGATGGAAAAGAGAAGTCTACTGTTTGCATGAATTGATACAGCTAAGATTAATGAGTGAAGATAATTGATTTTCTTAATGACGTGTTTGGCTGCACGGTGAAATGGATTTGGGGACGCTAAATAATGTTAAATTAGGTTCGGCTCCCTAACCTTTCATGTAAGTTGCTTATAGGTACTCAGCTTTTAAAAGTGAGGTTTTATGTTCCCAAACTAAGTAAATTTGTGAATTTGGACCCTCGCGTAGTCGTGCGATGAATAATTGTCAATTTGGTTATCATCCAAATTCAATAATTTTCATCATATAGGAATCTAAATTCACAAGTTTAAATAAGCTGAGGACCCATAACTAACATACCGAGTGAAAGTATGAAGGAGCATGGTCCTAAATTATCCAATACGAAAAGAAAATATAAATTTTGTTTAGTGTTGTGTTCTAATATTTTGTCAAAGCACGTTGCACATGGTAGATTTGGCAGCGTGTGTGACACAAGCATGTGTTGCAACATGTGCATGTTGTGCCCTTCGGGTGCACGACGTGTGAAAACCAATGTTTTGAAAATTCGACAAGAAAAATTATATTAGAATAATTAGAAATCAATATGAAAAAAGGCTATAGTTGTACCCTAAAAACTAGAAAAATACCATCATTTATTATAGTTGAATAGAGTTAGTTCACCGTAATATTTTTATTTTTTAAATTTCATTTTTATTATTTTAATTCTTTATGATAATTTATTTATTACGAGTTAATGGTTGGTCTAATTTTCAAAATATTGGTGGCTACGTACTACCTATAACATGATCGTTGCTTGCAAGTTGTTAATGTGTGAATGTGATGGCATGATGTTATATTTTCAGAAATTTGGCAAAAGCACGATAAAGAAGAAACTAACAATTTTATTTATTGTCAAGTCTAGTTTGAAAGCGCATTGAAAAGGGAACGAGCTACAAATGTCGCAGGGTTAATAATTTGTTTACTAATTTAAACATTAGAGTAAATTAGAAGCACTACAAGAAAGTTTTAAATTATTTATGCATTCAATAATTATAATTTGTAGGTCTTAGATCTCTCTATATAGAAACATTAATCCCCGTGTTAGTCTTTTTACGAGTTTCATTCATAGACGCATTATTATTTTCGAATACAGAGAATATTTTTCTATGCACGGACCAATAAGTTGATTCGAAATCTCCCCATCAACTTCTTGGCCTACTTATTCATCCACTTGAAATTTTCAAGGTAATGAGTTGCTCCTACAGCATGTCTTTATACAATGCTCAAGACTCTAAGTTGAGTAGCAGGAGCCTCTTATCCATTCTCATTGAATCACGATGGGCCTCCGCTCGAGCCTCCAAAGATAAAGGGTGATCTTATTATAGGGAGTATTATGTAAGGCATGATTGATTTAGGGAGATTTGCGTTAAAAGAAAAGGTTTAGAGAGTATTACACAAAATAGGTAAACATTATGGAGTTTCGCATCACTTGTGCATTTTCTTTATTTCCATATCATATGAACTTTTTCCTAAAGGACCAATCACGAGAGAGAGAGAGAGAGGTGTGGGGGGAAATGCTTAGGATTCATTTTACACAAGAAAGAAAATTGCACTGCTGGTCCCTCATTTTATTTTGGAGTAACAAGTTTATCCCCAATGTTTATAAAAGAGCAAATTGGTCATCAATCTTCCAGTATAACAGGCAGTGCTCGATGATAGAATCCATCGAAATTATAACATAACTCTGACGTGTCCAACTTTATGAAACTGTATTTTGTTTCTTAACTCGAGTAGTGCTAAGAAATTTGAAGAGTGTACATTTCCATCGGTTAAAGACAAATGTTAAAACTTTCCTTATATGAAATGATTGTGTATTAATAGGTTATCAACTTGACGATCACCTCAACAAACGATAGAGTCGAGCTTATTTTTTATGGGGAAAAGATATTAGAAATAAATGGTAGCAATTTTGAACATTAAATTAGGTTTATGTCTTATAATGAAATTCATCCAAAAAATAAAGGAAGCTATATTTCACTTAGCTCTTTAAACGTGGACTACTTTGAAATATTCGTCATTGAAATAATTTTGAAGAAAATTATCTTAAATTGTTTTTCTAAAAATCTTCTAATTAGATAAAATAATTTTAAAAATTGTTCAAATGAATCCAAGACCAGCTTCTTAATATTATAAATGATTTTTAAATTTTCAAAAATTTCTACAAGCAGATTATAAGCGTATGTTCTCTTTACTATTTTCAAATCGTTTTTTGTTTTCGATTTTTCAAAACAGTAAAAGCGCGTTCTCTTTCCTATTTTGGAAAACTCATTTTTGAAAATAAGTTAAAAATTTACTAAGAAAATTCAAAACGACAAATTGGATGTTTTAAAAACAATTTTTCAAAATGTCGAAAGAACACATTTTCAACAATATCAAAATGAACGCTCAAAACATAAAACTCAAAATGAATTCAAAACTCAAAACTGAAACACAAAGAAAACTTCTAAGAGGCTGTTCTCTTTGTGTCTTAATTTTGAGCGTCCATTTTGAGATTATTGAAAATGTGTTATTTTTTAGATTTTGAAAACACACAAAACGCGTTTTAAAATTTTTGGTCTGATTATAACTGAAAACACTCAAAACGACAAATTTATCGTTTTGGATTTTCTTTGTAAATTTTTAATTTATTTTCAAAAATGCGTTTTTGAAAATAGAAAAGAGAACACGTTTTTATTGTTTAAAAAAATTAAAAATAAAAAATGATTTGAAAATGATTAAGAGAACGTAATCTTAGAGGGTGTGTGGTAGAGATTAAAATCAGATTAAAATTGAAAATATAGTCGTTATTGCTGACTTTTATTAGACGGGTGAGCCCCAATAACGATCATATTTTTAATTTTAATTTGATTTTAAGCCGTACCAAACAGGCTCTTAAGATTTCCTTTTCCTTGAAAGTTAACAGTAACGAAATTTGTGGCAAAAATTGATTCACTTTTTTTAGGAGTGCGATTTTTGAATGACGAAAACTTGCTTTGGCGATTTTATCCTCGACATTGAAAGATGTAACAAGAAAAGTAATTTCGCAAACATAGGACTACCGACAATTGTGTGGCAAATTGTTGAAGTCAACGAAAGCACTGTTTCCTTTAATAAGTTCATAATCTAGTGCCATCTGTACAGAGCAGTACATATACGGCTTCAAAATATTGACTGTATAATGGTACGCTTGACTTATTGCATTTTACGAGATTAATTGCTAAAATTAATAGCTTTTTTGTCCCCTCCAATAATTTTTGTCTTTAAGTTGTCGCTTTAAAGTAAAAAACTTTAAACCATTTTTAATTGCGGTTGGGTGAGAAAGTAAATGATTTCCCAACAATAGTAAATTTCCACAAATCAGTCCGTTTGATAGGTGGGAAAAAAAGGCGGAAAATGAAAATATTTTCTAATTTTTGTCAATTAAGGGTATTTGATAGCGTTTCTTTTTTTGACAAAATATTTTCCACCTTTTTCTAGGTACAATAATTTGATCCACAAAAGCTTGATTTTGTTTTTCCACTTTTTTTTTTTTAGCAATGACAACCAGTTCTATCAACTATTGTAAAAAGAATTTTCATTTTTGTTGACAATTTCTATGTAAAACAAAGTCAAACGAATATGGTATTTTTTTCTAATTGTTAAAATTTTTTTTTTTACTTTTTGGTAATTAGAAAAATTCTAAACGTATTGGTAGAGTAATTATCACTTTAATGGACAATTTTTATAAAAAAAAAACGAAGCCAAACGAACACCAAACTTTCAACATTTTCCAGGTAGAAAATTATACCAATCAAACACAATTAATTACAATTCCCAGCAAAATAAATTCTAGACAATTCAATTCTCAGTAAAATATTTTCTTTCCACCCATTTTTCACAGTTGCAATCAAACGGACCCTTACTTTAAAACATGTAATCGATTGAGTATTTATTGATTAAACGGGTCTCTAACTCGACGTGAATAAAAACATATTGAAGCGATAGTATGTGAGATTATTGAACAAAAATCTATATACGAGTCCACGCAAATAGGCGTGGGCGAGCTCAAATAAAGGTATTCCAAACCCTTTAACCCAACAAGAATGAGAAAAAACGAAATGATGAGATTAGGGATCTGTTCAGACCTAATTAAAATCTGATTTTAATCTAAATTAAAGTCAAACAATCAATATCAATCGCATCTTTTATGGGTCCCACATTTTTTAAACCACGCATTTCAAGAATTTTTTATCGCGATTCATTAAAAATCTGATTTTAATCCACACCAAACAATCTCTGGCATGTAGCATCCGACGCTCTTACTTGTCATCTACTTGATTACGTGAGAACGTCAAGCCCAGTTTCCAATGGCACACCCTATGCAAATACCAACAAAAAGGAGACAGAGAAAGCTATACGAAAAGCTTCAACCCTTCTTTCGTCTCGTGTACTCTTCAAATAAAATCTCAGTCTATTCGCACGACGTCAGAAGAGCAACTCCACGTGTAAATTACTAGAGTATTTTCCTTCTCCTTTTTGAATTAACTCCAATATCTAGTGGGTAGAGAGAGGCAGCACCGACACGTCGAGACGAATTTTAATTATACACTTTCGACACAACCGTTAATCAATTATTGAATCTTGTGTACTATAAAACTCGAACTAATTATTGTTTTAAATTTCCTTTTAAGTTGTTCAAATTATAAGTTCATAAAAATAAGTTGAAAAGCCAAACGAGCCTTGGTGGACGTAATGGCTCTTTGTGGCCGACAATTATATCATTAGTAATTATGAAACAAGATTAGTGCGCATTAGCTATTTATTATAATAGATTTCATATTATTATAGATTTTGGAGAGAGTTACTATAGATAATTAAAGTATGATGAAGAAATGAATATGCACTAAGGATCATCATTATCGAGGGAAAATTAGGGTATTAATAATCGTAATAATCCCGTTTATAAAATAACTAAATAAGTGCCAGACAGAATTTTTGAAAAGTCAGAAGTTGATGACTTGTGAAACTATTTGAATAATTTTTTAGACGTTTTATTTGGCTAGAAGAGATTTTTCAAGAAACTATTCTAATGGAATTTTTTCAACAAATTCTTTTACGAGAAGCAGAATTAAAAGCAGAAAATCCTGCCAAACGGGACTTAAATCTCCGTTTGTTGTTCCTCATTAAAGTTTGAGTAGCATCTAAACACGCGCATCAAAGAGCAAAAGTGATTAAGAAAGTGACCAGAACGAGGGTTTAGTACCAAGTAATTAATAAAGTCATTTAGTGCATGGATTTAATTTTTACTTTTGACTGTGAAAAGTTGTCCAAAAATCAGTAGATAAACAAAAATTTCTATACTTGTCAAGTCTGAGCATATGTAACCCAAACTAATCTACACTAAAGATTGAGGTTGCAAAAGATTGAAATAATTTATAGTATGAAATAATCACGAGCTTCTGCGATACTATAAGTATCTTCCTCTTGATTCGAGTCTTTAACCTTCATTAGCAGATTCATTATTGAACATCCATATAACAAAAAACTCAATTCCAAACGCGTGTACCCGAACTAATATGTAAAGATTGACGTTTCATCACACAATCTTGGATTCGGTCCTTGCTGACGGACTCAATGTCGCAAAAAGAATTAATCTACTTGTACAGAAATCGTTGACACCTTCGTTGACAGAATGCCACATGGCGGCCCCCTATTGGGGCGCCTGCGGCGGGGGCCCGCAACAGGCGCCCCCCAATAGGGGGCCGTCATGTGACATTCTGTCAACGAATGTGTCAAAGATTTATGTACAAGTAGCGCGATCGCAGCAAAAATTACTGGAGCAATTTTTATTGAGAAATAGAATCCAATGATCACGTTGCTTCCAAAATGGTAACTCGTCATGTCATGATATTTCGCTAATTAAAAGTATCTCGTGATCTCAAATTATTAATATATCATAAACATTATAAATGCCATTATGTTTAATTAATGGTATTTGAAAAGTGTGTGAAAACAAAAATGTCGGCAGTGAGTGGATTGCTCTTTTGGGAATGGGAAATCCTTTTTGTGAAAATTTGCCATTTTTAATAGTCCAGTTAAAAGGTTGACTTATTACATCTTTTACAAGTCGAAATTAAATATTGATTTTTAATTATACATTCATAATTTATATTCAATATTATTCATGCATTTTATGAAATCAACTACCATTCCTCTTTATAAACTATTTAGTTTTATTATTGAAATCAATATATGCTCGTAATTCAGATGGAACCGTTGTCCTGTGATGCTGTTGGTGATCACAAAAAACACCTTCAACGATTATCGACAACAACGTGCCAACAGTGAAATTGCCGATAATCACAAATGATGATTTATGTAGTCATAGACAAAATTTCTAGTTAGTATTTAAGGCGTGCTTGGTAGAGATTAAAATCCAATTAAAATTGAAAATATAGCCGTTCTTAAGTCACACTCGTCTAATAAAAGTCAACAATAATGACTAATTTTTCAATTTTAATCTGATTTTAATCTCTATCAAACACTCGATTTTTCAATTGATTATATGTATTTATTGTCACCATTTTCATTGGTAAATGTTATAAATTCTTATTGACATTTATAATTTATTATTAGTTCGTGACTTGAAATTTCGCGGTGATTGGAAATTGGTAGGGAAGGTAGGACCAAAAAAACATTGGAAAATTGAGTTTGATAGTTGATACCTTGTCGACATCTTGGAGGATGACAAACATATGTTTGGCATTTGTTTTAATTAGAAATATTCTCAATTTGACCAAAAGTATACAAGGCCTGATGTTTTTTGGTGGGCATAGTTTCCAACACAAATTAATTTTAAACCTCATTTTTTATGCGTGTACAATCAATAGTGTATATTTATCTCAGGGTAATTAGCGTAAAATGTCCTTACCTTTATACGATTTTGTGCAAAACGTTCATACCTTTCATTTCTTAGTGCAGAACGTCCTTACCTTTCCAATTTTTGGCGCAAAACATCCTTTTTGACTATTTTACCCTTCTATTGAAATAAAACAAACACAAAAGAAAGAAAAATAAAGAATAATTTTCAATCTTACTCCTAAACTTCTAAAAAATGCAAATCAATCCAAAACTTATAAAAATATTTTAAAAAACTTTAAAAAAAAAAATTTCTCTTTTGCCACTTTTTAGCCGAATACATGAGCTCATTTTTCCGGCGACTCCCGACCATCCAAACCGTCAGATATTGGTTCCAACATATTCTCCTCATTACACTCTACAACTACATACCAAGAAATCCTCATAACTCGTTGTAATTTGGCCGGAAATCAAATTAAAAAATCGCAGCCTGAAAATCGGTTAAACACCCACAACTCGTCGTTCGGCCACCGAACAGGCCGGAATCCACCACTAGTCGACTCCCATCATAAAGTCGAAGATACTTATGTAAACAATTTCTTTCAACAAGCAACCAACAATCACCTATTTCAAAGAAAAACAGTCCAATCGCTGCGCTCGCGAGTTCGCACCAGGGAGCATTTCAGACCTAAATTGAAGATGATTGGAGCCAAATTGAACGGGACCCATGGCTGGGCTAGGTGCGCCAGGTGATGGAGCGCCCAACCCAGGTGATCCGCCACCATAGGTCGTCACGGTGGCTTCGGAATTGGAGGAAAATTGGTGCGGTGTCGTGATAGTCGCAACGAGCAGCTTGCAATTTGAAATTCAGATCTTATCCTTGCTGTTTGGGCTAAATAATTTGTATGGTCGAGGTCGTCTTGAGTAGGGGAGTTGGCTGTGGTATGTTCCGGCCAGGAAGGTGGTCAGACGCACGTGATTCCAGCGTTTGACCGCATTTTATGCGGTGAAGTTTGTAGCTCGATTCCGGTTAAATCTGTCCGAGTAGGGGCTGATGGTTGGGTGGGTTGTGAAGAGGGTAATGAGAGCTTCAAGGTGGTATGTTGGTCCGACGACCAAGGTGATCGGAGGTTGGGGATTTTGCCTTCAAATGTGGTGGCTTAGAGGTTAATGATTTTTTCATATTTGTGACTAATTTGCACATTTTTAAAAGTTTGAACCCATAATTGCAATTTATTCTTTATTTTTCTTTTTTTTTGTTTGTTTTATTTCAATAGAAGGGTAAAATGGTCAAAATGACGTTTCACACAAAAAATTGGAAATGTAAGGACGTTCTACACCAAGAAATGAAAGGTAGAGACGTTTTGCACAAAACCGTGTAAATGTACGGACGTTTTGCGCTAATTACCCTTTATCTTACGTCCTTGTTTCTTTAAATTCTTATTTTTTTCAAATTTATTTTCAACTGCACATTTTTTGGGATCACAACTTTTATCCACATTTATTAAAATTGACTAAAAAAATTGATTTTTATCGAAATTATCGAGCTGCTTACATTATTGAATATTGATAGACTAATTCAAAATTCAAAATAGATAAGCCTCATTGGCAACATCGATAATGTCGAAGCACCATTAATCAATCTGTGCAATTCTTCTACGGTATTTTTGTTACAAAACGTAAGAAAAAAATTAATATTTATGTCTTGTTCTAAATCAGACATGTTGTGATGTACATGTAAATATTGTTGAGTTTTATGCGTACGAATACTTTGGAGGGTGACAACAATATAAGACCTTAAAAAATATCAACGAATCCCACGTCGCTTTTCGTATCGTATTGTATTTTTGTCCATATTTTCTCTTGTCAACTTTTTTTTTTCCATAATCTCTTATATTTGGTCTCATCCCAAACATGGCTGGCATTTAAAAGCCCTTTTTTTTCCCCAAAAAAAAGTTTCGACCTCATAATAAATGTAACAAAAAGGTTCTTGGACCAAAATTGTTTTTCTTAGTGACCCTACAATTGGGGACCCTATACGGTCACACCTCTCGTGCAGTTTTAGGACCGTCTCTGCTACTACCATGAATAAGGTCTCGATCGATTTCAAAAATTATATAACGTAGACAAAATAATGGACTTCTGGACTCTTTGATCGATAGACCATCGTCACTTCTTCTATTTCATTTTCATATAATTAAATCGCTAAGACCGTGTCAATTATATTCGATCACGATTATATTTGAGAAAATAAAAAATTATGCAGGTTGCATTTTTACATCTTCTTACAACTTTTTGAGAGAATATTTGGTGAACAATGCCATGAATATATTATCTATGAAAAGGATAAAAAAAAAAAAAAAAAGATTTAGCAGAGAGAGAGAGAGAAAAGCAAAAGGTAAGGGAAATTGGAGCTAAGAATCTAAGCCCATTAAAAGAGGAACCCTTTTACCCTTTTTTTTCACCCAAATAATCTCAAAAGCCACAATTTTATACCGTTAATGCAAATCTGCATACTTTCGTTTTCTTGTCTCTTCTTTTTTAGACTTTCTTTGGATCTTAGATTTCATGGAATAATTCAAAGCAAATGTAACAAAAGAACTATTTATTTTCTATCCTTTCCGTTTCACAAAGTAGAACTATTCCGAATATCATCAAAATAGAAAGAATCGTATATATAGCTGGTAAGGGGAAAAATCGTCAAAATTAATTAATGTCGACATAACCAAATTTTTTGAAAAAATAAAAACTGTCGGAAGATAATCGATTTATCACTAACATCTTGAATGCAAAGTATATTATAACCAGCGTTCTAAATAGCGCGCCAAAGCGTGGGCGTGGGCCTATGCGCGCCTTGGCTCGATGCGTGGCCTTGGCGCCTTATTTGACTGTCAACGGGCCTTATTTAGCGTTGACCGCCTACTAATGCGCGTCTATGCGCAATTATGCCCGCTTTTTTAATTTTTTAATTTTTTGAAATTAAAATTTATTAAATGTTAATTTCTTTAATTTGCCTTAATTTAAAACAACCACTGAAATCAAAAAAATTATCTCATTCAATAAAGAGTTAGATAATATTTAAGTTCTTATACTATTTATTTACTATTTTGTATTTAAATTTAAAACTTATCTTTTTTTGTTGGAAACTTTGAAAAAATGTATAAAGTTTCTATAAATCTGTTTTAAATGTTTAGTAAGTATTATTTTTAATTATTAAATGATTTTTTGATTGATTAAAAATTAAAATAAGAAAACGCATTTTTACGCATAAGCCTAATTTAATCTCGTCTAACCCTTAGCTTGGCCTCCACGCATTGCTACGAATTACGCTTTTTAGAACACTGATTATAACTAGTTGGCAATAATTCAATTATATTTAATTCTCATTCTTGTACTCATTTCCAACCACACATTTTTCAATAAAATAATATTTTTCATTACATCAATAACTTTTTCTTCTTTTTAAACCATACATTCTCCATCAATTTACTATTCCAGAATACATTCTTCCAAAGTAACGTGGCTTAAACACTCCCTTAATGTTGAATTTAAAAATAAAAAATTGACACTTTTTATTTTTATTTTTTAATAACTAAACGGTGATTGAATAGTGTCTCTTTCAATGGTAAATCCGATTAATTCATTCAAAACGCCGTCGTATTAAGCTCATCCGGTCCGATTGTTCGATCCTTTCACCAAAGGATAATTCTTGTTGGCAATAACAATACCACCGTCAATGCAACAGTTGGTCCAGAGCCATGTCGTTTCTCCTCAACCGATCAATTCAATATGTACTGCTCTCAATTCTTTCAATCGGATTGTTTTGTATCGGAGAAATAAATGCCGGTTGGGATGTAGGATCAGTACTGGGAGGAGGAGGAGGAGGAGACCTTAAGCAGAGAGAATTTGATTACTTTACGCTGTCTATGCAATGGCCGGGAACTGTCTGTCGCCACACTAAGCGTTGCTGTTCCTCCAATGGATGTTGCCGAGGGTAATTTTGATTTTTATTCTCTTTTTTCTGTTTTACTTCAGAAAATTTTGCATGTTGATGTGATCTATTGCCTTGGATCTAATTCTGTTCAATACTTTTTGTTTTTTCCATTATCTGAGGAACTGAAATGTCAAAATATTATTAGAGACCGAGTTTTATCTGAAAGTTTTATATGTTGAGCACTTTTCAATATTCAACCGATTTTTATCTGAAAGTTTCGCATGTGAATATATATTGCATAAGAATGACAGGGAAACTTACTTTTGTCTCTTTATGATTTTGATGCAGTTCAAATGCACCCGTCGAATTTACAATCCGTAAGTCGATTATACGACATTTTTTGACATATGAAAATCAGTCCGGCTGTGTAAATTTTCTGGTTATCTCCAGACTCCAATTTAACTGTTAGAATGACTTTCATCCTTTTTACTTGCTGCTTTGCTTTATAGAAGTAAAGGAATATGTGCGACAAAAGAGACAGAAAGATTGTTGAAAGAAATTCTTCGAAAAACTTCTGACTTCATTTGCATTCTACTTGTCATGTGTCTTTCACTCTTTCTCTACAGATGGACTCTGGCCTGACTACAATGATGGTACTTGGCCTGCATGTTGTGCTGGTCACAGTTTTGATGAGAAAGAGGTAGTTTACTCTTGCACTTTAATCTCTGGACAGATGCTTTAGATTTTAGAACCCTTGTGTACGCACTCAGTGGTATATCTGCATGACTGTTGAAAATATCACTTTCAAACATGTCACTATATCTGGCATGAAGATATCCACTAATAGATTAGGAGTTTTTGGTAGAGAAGACTCACTTGGATCACTGTTAAATACATCTGCAAAAAGATGAGACCAAATAGATACTAGATTCAGTTATGAGGGCGATCCATTTTTATAAGGATCTAGGAATTAGTTTACATTGACCAATTAAAAAAATACATATTTATATATTAAGACTATTTTCAGTTAGATTGAAGTGATACTTAGATGGAATATCAGTGAGATGCGACCAAGTTTTTATTATGTTCAGTTCTTGTGGTTCTTTATTACTATATTCTAAATTAGTGCGTTTCTCCTCTTTCTAGGCCATTTATTTATTACATATTCTACATTTTCTTCAATCAAAATTAGATCTCTTATTCAGACAAGAAAAATACTTTCTAAAGCCTATGGTTATTTCCGAGGCAGATACTATTGCTTTGTTTGTTTTATTCTGTCCAATACCAAATTACTGGCTGCAGATCTCAACATTGCTTGATGCTCTGAACAAGTACTGGCCATCCTTCAGTTGTAGTTCTGTGTCAAACTGCCATGGTGGAAAAGGATTATTTTGGGCACATGAGGTGGTTTTTTATTGGCTGCTTGTTCATTAGATTTGACGATTTCATTACTTGAGACTAATTATTGCTCCCTTTGTTCATTTCATATTGGAACTGGGGGATGACCTGAGACAGTGGGGTAATCATCTTTGCTTTGTGTGAATTCTATTGTAGTTTTATCCTTTTGATTTATGATTTGCTCAATGAAGCTTATTACTTATATATCTCTAGTTTAGTTGAAAATGATATTCTGTATGTAACAAAGCATTTAAATTGATCCTTAGCACTTCATTCAATATCAATGAGTAATCTAAAATTGCTTGTGGCTTTTCTATATGATTTGAGACTCCGGCACTGTTTTTATTAGACTGTTATATAGTTGTGTTATCTCTGTCTCTTTCCCCCACTCTGCATCTCCTCAACCCAAAAGCCCTTAGAAGAGAAAGAGGTTAAATACTGCATATCTCGCAAAGCTTAAATTATAATTTGAACTGATCAAACATAATTTTTATCTACACAACCCCATAGGATCCACGACTACTATCTACTTATTATCCGTACATTTTGCAAGACATACAACTTTTAATCACTTAAATTTTAATTTAAGCACTCCCAAGCATGCTTTATATTAAGGTGGAAATATGAATAGGCGAATAAGTTTATTTATGTTCCAGATTGGCATGCTTACTTTCTCTTTCTTCCTAGGAGATGTGATCTACATATAAAGCAGTATGACATTTATCTTTTTACAAATAGCTTGAGGTGTTGATGGATAACATGCTCGGATATATAGTAGTGCATATAAATGCTACTTGTCTCCAATATCATCAAACTAGCTTTGTATTCTAGCTGACCGTCTAGTTAGCATATATCACATCATTAAACCTGGCCTTAAATTGCATCACCCTCCTCCCTTCTCTTTTTATTGCATTAGTGCATAAAGCTACATTTACGTTGATATTATTATTTTCTGCTCTTGAGCTCTTCTGTCTCGAGGAACGATTCTAAATGGACAAGTGTGGCTGTTTTGAATATTCATATACTGTATAACCTGTAAAAATTAATAAGGTTGGGACTGGGAAATTTATTATATAATAGAGGATTAATTTAACCCGTTAATCCAAGTTGGGATTGGAAAATCTTATTATACATTAAAATTTATACTGTAGATATTTCAGAAACCGAGTTGACATGTTCAGATTAGACGAACACTTCATTCACTCGAAAAGAATCTGATTCATTACTTCTAATTTTCGTGCTCTCTCTGTACAGAAAAACATGGAACTTGTTCCTCTTCAGTTACCAAAGATGAATACAGCTATTTCTTGACAACGCTTAATCTTTATTTCAAATATAATGTTACGGTAAGAATGCATTTTATATTGGATTGAGCTGATAGAAGAGAAATTCAAACTTACTGTCTAGCTTCTATGTTTTTCCCACTTTCATTCTTTGTGTATGTTTCTTAAATGGTTGTAGTTGCCTCATTCAGGCTTCTTGAGCCTTTATGTGTTATTTTGATACGAGTGTCGAGTACATCATTTGACTCGGTCCAAAGGGAAGTTATGTTATGACTTCCATTTTCAGGAAAGAAATGCTTTTGTTGGTGTTATATTTACTGAACTGCCCGTGACTACATGCTCAATATTCGACAGGAAGAACTTCTCGTATACGATTTTCCTTCCTTTCCAATGAAGAGGAGCAATTAATGGCTAAGATTCAACGGAATGAACTTTTCCTATACGGTTTTCCTTGATTTTCGATGAAGAGGAGCAATTAAGGGCTCTTGTGGGTCATCTATTTTACTTTTACTCTCTCGTGAGTTGCCTTTTGATGCCTGTATGCATTAACTGGCATGATCAAACATTTTTGCCTTATCTATTGATTAGACAGGAACTCGGGGATATTAAGGCTATTTGGCGTTGCTTAATTCAGATCACTAAATTTAATATGAGAGGAGAACCAAGTGATGGAAATGTTTCAGGGATCTGAGTTTGTGCTACTTATAGTTGGCATATTTTACTCATAATTTGCTAGTGGTCATGCAGTGTTGAGCTGTCTAGATATATATGGTAGAGAGTCAAGACCATTTATGCCTGTTTGCTAGTATAATTGTTAGCTAAGATTGATAACTTGTGGAAAAGACCAAGGAAGATAACTTTTAAATGAGAACTCCAGGATATATGTTGAGTGTCTTGAGACCATTTATGCAGGTTTGGTAAAATAATTGTTAGCCAAGATTGTTAACTCGTGGAAAAGACCAGGTAAGATAACATTTAATGAGAACTCCTATGAAAGTTGACAGGGAGGGTTGTTGGCATCTTTCTGTTATATGATACAAATTGATGTTTTGGAAATGGGGCAGGGCAATGCAATACCATTTCTAGTTTGGATGACACTGAGGATAGATTCTCCTACAGGATATAGGGCTAACATATGTAAACCCCCATATTTATCTGAGACATTGACTGATGTTACAGTATAAATTTCTCTTCTTCTCAAATGAGTATTATTGTTAATCTTTTAGGTTTATTCAATTATGAACATTTTTAAGTTTGATATTAGTTGGTAATTCGATTTATTTTCCTGACCTTTCGGGTCAACTGTAATGGATTTAACATCATGCAGGAAGCTCTGCGAGAAGCTGGATATGTAGCATCAAATACTGAAAAGTATCCTGTAGGAGGCATTATTTCTGCCATTCAGAATGCTTTCCATGCAACTCCAGAACTTCAATGCAAAGGTGATGCTGTGGAAGAACTTCGGTTATGCTTCTATAAGGATTTCAAGGTCAGATTCCATCCTATTTCCATATTTATGTTTAGTAAATGTTCCCTCAATTTCTACATCTCTGAAAAATCACAAATGGCAATTCATGATATTTAAAGCTGCTGATGTTTTCACCCAATTGTCTCGTTGGAGTTAGAAGCAGTTTGTTCTTTTAATTTTTGTTTTTTGATGAATCAATAGCTCAACGTTTTTCCTCAGTCCCCATCCTCTTTTTTTCTCAAGTTTTGGATGATACTACCATATTTGATGCCTTGTATGGTATATAATCTGACTTGGAGAATTTTGCATTTCATATTTCCAGATGAAACAGTCCCTGAAAGCCTCTGATCATTTTTACTTATATTTATATCGGTATTTACATTTTGTTTTACTCTGCTAATTGATATTAGTCTCTATTCTGAAAATAGAATTTTCTTGCAGCCTCGAGACTGTGCTGCTGATTCCAACCACCAAAGCAACATGGTTTATTCGAAAAGCTCCTGTCCCAAATATGTCAGCTTGCCAGCCCACGTGTCATCGAGTGAGTTTCTTTTCCCTTTAACAAGTGACAGCTATTGCAGACATTGTAAGAATTGATAGTCCATCAGAAAGCGGCAATTACACTCAGTCTCAAACTAGTTGCCTCTACCAGGCAAGCTTTGGATGCTGTTTTCTAGAAGTTTCATTAGGTTTATGATATATTTATTTTATGGTGGAAGACCAACGTTGGTAATAATTGGAGGGTATATATATATCCTCTCTGGATGGATGAGATGTTAAATGTGAAGTGCAATTAGATTTACAGCTAGTAATTGACCATTGTTTCTGAAGAAACGATTGATTCGGATCCACTTACTCCAGCTTTTCTAGTTCAAGATGGTGATATGCCTTTTCGTGCATCAATTTAAGCCGGAAATAACACTGTATTCTAATTGCAGGGCCTGAGAACACTAGAACTCAAGTTTCCTCAACTCTAAAGTCATCTATTTGAAGGGCAATGCAGACTACATGGCTCCTTGATGCCAGAAGGACGATCAAAATTATTAGTTGTACGTGTCTGGAACCGACTGATGTTTGTTGAGCAACTGCAAGTACATTTGTGTTGTAAACTTTTGTTACTTTTGTAATAAATTAACTTTTACACTTTCCAATAATTTGAGACGGACATGTATTTTATCTTTACGCCGTGTTTAGCTATGTAAGGAGTCAGTACGATGATCTGCATGACTTGCGCAACAATGTGGATGTCGTTTGGGCATCCACATAAGAACTTCATTAACATTGGTTCAGCGCCCAACTCGCTTCAATTTTGATTTATGGAAGCAAAATCTTAGATGTCGTCAACTATGTTTACTGCAACAGAAAACCAGCAGAACTGGTTATTTGGAAGCTCCAATTTGCCATTTTTTCGTATTTACATTTTGTTTTTCTCAATAGTAATTCTTGTTGGCCACTTCCCAGTTGTAATACAGATCAACAACTTGAAAGATTAAGTTTCTAAACAGAGTTTGGGATGCAGCCATGTGAATAGTATGGGTGTGCACTTCAATTTATACTCGCAGTTAGACATTTTTTTATCGTGGGATCAAGAATGAAGTTATAATTTTTTCCAAACAACATAATATTACTGAAAATATTTCAATACATTACTACAAACATTTTCTGTGCATTTTTATATTTTGAAACCTTCGCACATCATTATTGTCAAATACGTCGTCCTCAATATGTATAATTAGATTATCATTCAACTATCAAATCTTCAATCCAATTGCTCAGTTCAAACCGTGGGTTAAGGGCTTGATAAGTCTGGTGTTGAGGTGGACAAAAATGTGATAGATCAACGTCAGTGCAAATAAGCTCAAGAGAAGAATGGGTTTTATGGCTTAAGAGAAGTTGGGGAGGCAGAAAGTGGAAGGAAAAAAGTCTTACGGACTAGTAGAAAAGTGAAAATTAAAAATTTTAAAAAACTTCGTAGTATCATTTGACCTCACATAACCCCATTTAAATCGCCGCAATTCTGTTGCAGACCCATGCCCTCGAATTAATCCTTGGGGTTAGATTATTAAGCCCATCTTTAGGACCTCTTGATAGTTTGAAACACTTCAGGATGTGTAGAGTGATGAGCAATAGCCTCGTTAAGCAAAATGTTGAACTGGAAATTATGCCTCCCTAATTTTTGTAGCTTCCGTTGTTGGTTGTACCACCTAAACCGATGATTATCACCAGATGATAAATAGAATTATTCAATGCGCGCTATCTGGACATAGTGCTCAGTCTCTGGAGTATTTGTTTTTAATTTTGAATTGTACTTCAATTCCAGTTTTTTACATTCAGTACAATACAAAATCAGATCCATAAAAATGCACCATCACTTTTCACCAGCATATCACTGTTTCTTCATCATCCACTGCAATTCATATTCCATGCAAGGCAATCAAAGCATAACTCTCTCAGGTACTCGCAAAGGTGCTTAGATAGATACTTGACACACCTTCTCAGATCCATAAAGTACACCAGCTACAAGTCGGATTACTCATTTTAGTAAAGCAGATTTCATCAACTATTTCCAACCGGTGGTGAAAAAGAAACCACATAGAGTAGCATCAGTTTCTATTGGGCAAATCTTGAAAAAAGTTTCATCAAGTGCACGGCAGGGGTTAAAACTTACGGTTTTTTCCCTGTTCAACAATTTTGACCTGACGTCAAAGTGAAAGCTCAAGCAACATCTCTCCATTTGGCAAAAACCCACTTCAACCACAGAAAGAAGCAATGCTTTGACAGGTGTTCTGGCAGGTCTACCTACATTACAGCATAATGATCCAAAATTAGTGATATAAGATGGCTTGCAATGTACTTGTGCACTTGTCTGTGTCAGAGAGCGAGAGAGATGCAATAAAAAGGGGAAAGGAAACCAGGGATACAGCATGAATGACATGCAAAACAAACTGAAGCTCAAGAATATAATTTACACAGTAAAACTTTACATGACGCTATCAGAAAAACTTCAATACAAAATCACGAGCTCACAAAGAAAATTAGAAAAGACATGAAACTGAGAGACTAGTTACAGCATATGCACAACTTCAAATTGAACAATAGTCGTAAGTGGGCTTCAGTTGCCATATAAATGATGAGTAGTCTACATTATTTTGGAGCAACCAACAAGAGAAAAGAGTTCTGGTACTTCATACTGACGAAAGTGAAAAGAAACGCTTTGTAAAATTTTTGAAGCTACACAATTTCAAATCGAACAATAGTCATAAGTGGGCTACAGTTGCCATATACATAATGAGTAGTCTACATTATTTTGGAAGAACCAACAAGAGAAAAGAGTTCTGGCACTTCATACTGACAAAAGTGAAATGAAGCTCTTGGTAAAATTTTTGAAGCTAGATATGTTTTCAAAAATTCAAACGTTCTTGAGAAACTAATCCTTCACATAAGAAACTAGTCATAAAAGATTCCATAAATGGAGCTTTTTATGCATTTCTTCACTTTATATTTTCGAGGTATGCCTAAAAAGCAAAGTTTTTGACAATATTTATGAGTATTCGAGCATATTGATACCTCAAGTTTCTAAACCCTATACCTAAATTCACAAAGCCAAGAGATGACAAAAAATTATGTGATACCAGCAACAAGGCAGGCATAAATTACTTCTAAATGAAGGCTGTCAAACTTACACTGCTCCAGGTAGTAGAATAGCCATCAGTAGATAGCAGCCAATCACCAGCCTTGGATTGTAAATCCAGCCTGTTATTTGACAAATCAAAATCTCTTAATTCATTTTCCTCACTTACGTATGGGTCAAGACTTCTCCTCCTTTTCTTCTTATGTTTTCTTTTCTTTTTAGACTTGAATCTCTTTGAAGACATTTCATCTGAATCAGAACCACAATCTTCTGAAATTTCATATTGTAACAATGTATACTTGTTGGACTTGTGAAACCTTATCCCGTTATTGATAAATAAAGATTCCCAGGATTCAGGAGAATGAAATTCCTCTGACAGCCTAAAATGAATAGCCCAAGACTGCAGGCCTAACAATTTTATAGCTTCTATTGTTCTCCTGTTAAAGCATTCTTTCATGATTGGTGTCAAATCATTGGCACTGCCTGATTCACAAAGATGAAAAACTAATTTGTTTATCTTTTCCTTTATGCCCTCACCGCCTTCCTCTCGCACAAAACGCAGGAGCTGCCGACCTTGAGTAGTCACTGCATTCAGTAGAAGTAGCTGATTGATAGTCCAATCAGCAGTGCAGTTTGAAAGTATAATCTCAAGCCACTGAGATGCATTACCATACTCAATGGATTCTGACCTTGGATTAAGATGTTTACTGATCATATCTAGGAAAAGCTGCAACTCCTGCTCGTTAAGAATGATAAGAAGGTGACGACATAAAAATGAAAAAGATTCCTCAGTGAGGAACTCATCTATAACTTCCCATATTTCTTCCAAGTCCTCTTTATACATCAAGTCAACAAACAAATTGACAAAGAATTTTGTATCAATATCCAAAATCTCACCGTCCTTTAACGACTCTGAAAACTCACGCGATGACCAAAATTCAGGCACGTATTCAAGAAAATTCTCTACTGTCTGTTGGACATCCAGATCAAGGAAGTACTGGGGCTTCGTAGCAACCATTGCAGGTGACTGCCCATGTTTTCCTTTCCACTCAAGTTCCTCCCAACAAAGGTCCCGATTCACAAAGGAAAATTGGGACAGTGCCTTAGCCCCTTTTCCATGCTCCAAACCACCACTGCCAGAAAAATTAGAGAACCACTGCAAGATACGAACTGGGTTTCCTGGATTAATTACCAGTTCATCAATTCCAAAATAGTGGACAACTTTCAAATGCAGAAAAGCAATCTTTCACAAAGTAAACAATATTTTGCCATGGGTAACTAGATAATTGGCAAGCTAAACCATGACCGTGAATATATAAGAATCTTGTTGAGATATCTTTTGAACCATATATAAGCTAGATATTATCTCCAAGAGTTGAGAAGCTTTACAGATCAGTCTAGAAAACTATATATTGAAACAAGGTAGGATTTTTAATCATTTTATTATGTTAAAGCTATACAAATAAATAAAACTGCACAATAAACATCAGAATTATATTTATTGAACTTTCTGTTTCTGCTTGTAACTGAAATTGAAGTACATATAAAACATGAAGCTAAACATTAATCTTAATAAATTGGGAACAGGCTATATCAATCCTTTTCCATCACTCGTTTGTCAAAAGCTACCTCTTTATGTCTAAATTTGAAGTAGTGATTTCTGATAATCAAATAATAATATCATCAACAAGCAATGAGATATCTATCAATCCATGTAACAATGATAATTTTTCTTTTGGGTGGTTTAAATACTACACGTAAATCATGTTTCAAGATGCACATTCAATTATTCATTAACCAGTGAGATCTGATTCCAAAATCAAGGTCCAGTTAATCCCATAAGAGAACAAATGTTTACATGAAAGTATATCAAGGATACTAACCCACTCATTTTTACTACTCTACAAAGAACTGAATCTGCAAGTACTTTATTCAAAGGCAGATTGAATTTTCAGCTTGAGAAGTTACTTGCCTCTGAAGAAATCCTGTAACGTGTAACTTTTCTTGGCTATAATAGGTCCCACCTTTTGTGGCTGCTTATCGAATATCAATTGCAGAAGTTGTGCTGCTAAGTGTTGCTTTGTTGGCTTGGATGTCAGTAAGCTCAAAAATAGCTCATGTTGGCGGTGCGGGCTAATAGAACTTATTCCCGAAAGAGTGTTGCAAAGCCAGAGCCGAGCTTCTGATCGGCCACCTGAAGACAGCAATGACTGGATAACTGATTCCAACTCACTCAGAAGAGATTTTCTCTGCTTAGCAGATTCATCATTAGCATTGCAATCGATCCATTTCGGCTCAGAGAGAAACAACTGAAGCATTGTGTATCTGAAATTTAAATGATTTTCACTGAAACACATCAGCCCACATATCGTAATAGTTCCAAAGTTCATGCCTACATTCAATGATGAATAATTGAAATAAGAGTATTCAACAACACATACAAAAACACGAATTCTTTATCGTTCCACAAGCAACCATATAAAAACAGATATCATGCTTGTGAATTTCAAGAGCTCAACTCTTATTTACAATTTTAAACAAAAAAAAAACAGCTAAACACCAAGTTTCTAACCTCCACGATAATTCGCAACCAGCGAATCAGTGCGCCTACGAGTTTATTTACCAATTGAGCAGGAAAGAAAAACAAGTATGCAGAAGAAAAAATTCTTAAAAATTAATTTGGAAACCCTATAGCTCAACCTTAACTAAACTGAGGGTAATCTAGTAAGAATCTAAAGCATGTATGTATGCTAGAAAACAAAAATTGAGGAAAACTTATTTGTACCTAATATTGGAGGTAGTCAGGAGAATCTTTTCTACAATTTGCAGGTCGCAAGTCTTGTACCGGACAGTCGCTGGTTCTTGCGCAAGAACGTGTTTGTTTACAAGTAATTTTTTAGAACTTTTCTTTTTTAATGGGTGAATCTCATTATATTAAAATGAAATTGGAAGAAATGCCTTTTTTGACATTCCATCAAAAATGGCCAAAATTTATAAGTTTCGTATCCGTGGCCAATTATTTATTTATTTATTTAAATTGACTCGTACACCCGTAAAAAGCTAACTAAGCCTTCGCTAGGCTTCCATTTTTTTTTTAAAAAACAATGTGTTTTGTAATTTATTTATTTTTAAAAATGTGTGATTAAAAGGTAGAAAAAAAAAATTTAAATTTATAAAAAAAATTATTAGAAAAACGTATGATTAAAAATAAATTTTAAAAAATGATTTTTTTTTAAATAATAGAGCTCAAAATGAGCTAATTTGCATACATAAAGACTTAACTCTTCGTCCAAAGCCTAAAACGGCTTGTTGTCTCCAAGCTCGTCTCACCATGAACCTTTGCCCTTTTGGTACCTTTCGTAAGTTGTGTTAAATTTATGAATCATGCGACATGTACATTTTTTTTGGAGTAATTAACACATAACGTCTCCACCTTTCATTGTTATTGTGGAAATCGTCCATACCTTTCATTTTTTAGTATTTTCATCCTTATTTTCCACTTTTCATTATGTGATTTTTTGTAAAAAGAGTTGTTAACCATTTAAGTACAAATAGCATTATTGTTTATTAAAATGGTAATTAGCACACAATGTCCCTGCCTTTCCTTATTATTGCAAAAAACGTCTCTATCATTTTTTTTTTCATTTTCACCTTTAATTAAATATTTAATTGCACAAACCATCATTTCTATCCATTTTCATCTAATTTCTCAATAAAAAGCTGTGAAATGATGAATATACACTTATATTTAAATAAAAAAATTAAAGAATTAATTGTAACCATAGTCCAATTTTTTTAAAAGTGCAAACAAGTTAACAATAAATTGTTTAAAAAATTCATTTAAAAAAAAAATCGCAAACAAAACCCGATTAAATTTATTTAAATTTTTAAATTAAAATAAAAATTAAAAAGTGCAAGTGAGTCCCAAATAAATTATTATAAAATTAAAAATTAAAAAAATATATTTTTAATTTAAATAGGAGGGTATATCATTATTTCACAGTTTTTTATTGAAAAATTAGATGAAAATTAATAGAAATGATGTTTGTGCAATTAAATGTTTAATTAAGGGTGAAAATACAAAAAATAAATAAAAGGTAAGGACGTTTTTTTTTTTTTTTTTGCAATAATAGGGGCATGTATGGATATTGTGTGCTAATTACCCTTTTAATAATTTATTTGTGACTTATTTGAGTTTTTTTTAAAAAAAATTGGGATTGTGATTGCAATTAGTTTTTTTTCTTTTTCTTTTTCTTTTATTTAAAGAGAATGGTATATTCGTCATTTCATAATTTTTAATTGAGAAAATATGTGAAAATGACCTTTTGAGCAATGAATGGTGAAAATAAGGGTGAAAATGCCAAAAAATGAAAGATATAAACGTTTTTCACAATAACAATGAAACGTGAGGACATTATGTGCTAATTATCATTTTCTTTAACAACAAATTTGACATTGTGCCACGTATCTTGACATCATTGGACAGTTTTCAAAAATACACACACATTCTCGTTCATTTCAATTTTAAACTCAATTGAGTGTAAACCACAATGTATAGAAGAGAATGTACAAGTGGTTTTATCCTAACTGTATATCACATATAAAACAATTGATTGGTCTTAAGAAATGAATTTTTACTTTACTTTATTTATTTATTATTATTACTATTTTATTTTATTTTTTGCGATGTTGGATTTTTGTTGTGTAGTTAGGATGTTTATTGGGCATTCTATATATATATATATATATATATATATATATATATATATATATATATATATATATATTTTGTGGTTCAGGCGTTCGAGTTTTTCTTACTAATTTTGAGGAGCGTCGACTTTTCTCCTGGTTCGTCATCCGAGTAAATAAGAATGCATTTGCAACTCATACACATTTAGACCAAAAACTCAGGATGCGATTCTCCTCTCATAGACCTTCCTTTACGACGTGAGAACAGGACCTCTGGAGGGATAACAAAGCGCATCATAATTTTGTCTCCACGAGACATTTGTCTTCCAACATAAAATATTGCCTCCACCTATCGCTGAGATTCTAACATCTAATACTCTGTAGAGAACCCTCATGTTTTACCACTACATAATGCTCATGGGGGCTTTGTTGGGCATTCTTTATTGGATGAAGGTAGGGCACTCATTTAAATGGGAAGATTTGACTTGAAGTTATCGTTATTCTTCTTGTTGAGTGTCGTTTTGTCAAAGTTGAATATCTCCACGTTGTAAAAGTTTTCTGCATACGATTGGTCAACAAATGTCGGAAATAGTGAGTGTTGACGTGTTTAGATCAAAATCGATGTTTCAATATTGTGGTTGAAGTTAACGCTCGAAACATATAAATGTTATAGGTGTGAAGTAAAATTTGAAAATTGTAGCTAAAATCTTGAAATAAGTGGTAAAATTTCTTGGTTAATTTCACTTGTGATCATTGATTTTTTTACTTGTAGTCATCACGATCATCAAACTTTATATGGTGAATAGCATCGGGGTTTTTAAACTTTGAACATTTTGACGATTGGATTTCGAACCTTTGATCGTAAATGTTTTAAATGTGAGATCATTTTGTAACGGTTTGGTCATTAATAGATCAAACTTTGAATAAAATCATCATTATACTCTTAAATTGATTTGAAGTCTACGTGACATTTCCCATGACTCTTGAGGATACTATGCACAATATTAAAGCGTCGAGGACATGAGCGCTACAGATAGAAAGGTTAGAGCCGAGGAAGTATAGGTTAGGGATCCTTCGAATTTCATTTTAATAAAGAAAATCACTTTCCATAACTTACTTATCTACTTGTAATTTACAAATAAACTTTTACGCTATCAGCAATGAGTAATGTTATTCATCCCCAGTGTGTTTACAAACACAGTCTAGGTGGCTCTAAATGATAGGTGAAATGAAAGGTGAAATTAAATAACTTATTTAATTTCACCTATCATTTAATGCCACATTTAGAGCCACCTAGACTGTGTTTGGAAACACACTGGGGATGAATAGCATTACTCATCAGCAATAGGAAGTGATTGAAGTTTGGAATTTCTGTCTATAGCAAAGAATCGTCATCAGGCCCAGGTTTTGAAGCATTCTCTTCCTCTCTCAGGTCACATTTAAGCATATATATAATATAGCAGGGCAGTGCGTATATTCTGCCTTTTGAAGGTATTATATGTGTTGTCAGAGAATTTAATTAGTGCAATTCCCTTCTGTAAAGTAATTACCAATGCTGCTAATCAAGGTTTTGCTGGGGGTTTTGGATTCTGTAATGAGTAGGGGTTAAAAATAACTCTTTTCAAATGCTAAGACCCAAAGAAAGAGACGATGCCCTTAAGTTGAATTTATAGATAAAGATTATTAAATTTTTTATTCATTTTAGTATTTTTCTTCTTGGTTTCAATGAGTTTACTGTATTTTTCTCTGGGATCAACTGTTTCTTACAATTTTTACTGTTCTTTTGTTTCTATAACCCCAAAAAAAAAAAAAAAAATGTGAGAAGCCACTAAAAATAAGCATGGAGTGTAATGCCCAATGGGGACGAGAAATTAACGTGGACAAGTAGAATTGTATCTGTCAATTTTGCATGTAAATAATATAGGTACAATGGAACAAACTAAGCCTTATATACAATATAAACTAAACTTGGCTATGTGAGTCATTTTTGTGGGTTCATTTGATTCCAATAACATATATTAAGTTCATGGAAATCTAATATTATGACAGAACTTGAACTGTTTGCAACCAATTTTTTGTCATCTTCTTTCTCTCATAACATGTTATGGGATTGCTCTTGTTTCTGTAATTGGTTGAAGTAAAGAAAAGGTAAGGGGTCATAGTTTAAGCTAGTTTATCTGCTTCTATTAACCTAACTTTATATCCTATTCTATTGGATACATTTCTCTGGACAACTTTTAGTGGACCTGTAGTTATACACAGGTGTTGAAGAGAGGATATTCTATTTCCCTATTATTGTAGTAACATTTAGGAAATAAGATATCCTCTCTCCAACAAGAGGTGAGAAATATTTATAACAGATATCTCTCTCTCTCTATTTTCTTTTTATTCAAGGATAGAGTTTGTTTTGGCTTGTTATGACACGTCCCCTTTCTTTCTGGTTAGGATTAGAATAAGTTGTGGGTTCTTTTCATTATTTTAATTCTATTTTCACTTTTCAGATTAATTGATAATTCAGGTGGTATTGCATTAAACTTTTTGTTGTTATAATGCTTTATGGGATGCTCTGACGTACCGAGCTTCTCTTTTGCGGCTGCTGTTTGGGGTGCTACTTATATTTTGATTGCTGTTCTCGGAGTCTTCCGGGTCTCCTATTTTCTTAGAATCTCCATTTTCTGTTGATCGAGAAACATGCTGAAGGAAGGAAAAAGGAACCATCATGGGCTACGCACGGCCAGTAGTCATTGGCCCTGCGGGCAGTGGAAAGGTGATTCATGAAATTGTGTTGCTTTAATATGCCTACCCGTACATTTCTTCACAATATGATTTCCAATATTTATTTTTGCACGAGTGACGGTTGCAGAAGTGATCTGAAGCTGATTTCGCATTACTATTTTATTGAGATGACCAAACATTTTGCTAAGTATCCTAATAATTCGTGTTCAGTCTACTTACTGTTCTGGTTTGTATCAACGTTGCGAAACCGTGCACCAAACAATCCATATTGTAAACTTAGATCCTGCCGCAGAGAATTTGACTATCCAGTAGCCGTGGCGAGTATGGTCCGATTCGTTATTATGCTTGTTGAACTACGTCGTTGTTAAAGATGCTTACGTATGTTAGGGAACTCATTTCTTTGGATGATGTTATGGAGGAGCATGGACTTGGTCCGAATGGTGGCCTCATTTACTGCATGGAGTATCCTCTCTGCATTTTGTGTTATAGTTTTCCAACTTCTTTCTGTGTTATTGCATTTCAAGCAAGTGGAGAATCTTGGTTTCTTTATCATTATTATGTATCCAAATATGTAGAGCCTTAAATCTTAACCCAGATATCTTGAAGAAAATTTGGATGATTGGCTGAAAGAGGAGTTGAATAATTACTTGGATTATGATTATTTAGTATTTGACTATCCAGGCACACACGTTTACTCTAACCCCTTGTACGTTTTTAATCTTTTATTTTTAATTTCAAAATTATCAGCGATTGAATTGTTCTAGGACAAATTTAGATTTGTATTCTTAAATCCCTAAAATTGTACGTAAAATTGGAAAATAACTGGCGGGCTCATATCCAGAGTTGTTGACTGAGACAAGATGTTCCATCGTGATAGCACGTGGAGCCCCCATTGTTTATTACTCTTGTTTCATAAGTTACAGATTTGGGTTAGAGAATTGTACCCTGACCCCTCTAACTATGAAAGAAATATAAGTAAAAAAGGAGGGGGAAAACAGAACAAGAAGTAGTACACAAATGAACAGATTTATGCTGATTTTGATGTAAATGGATACATTTGGACATTGCTTTTGTCATCCACTGGCACCTTCACTCAGATAGAATGGTATTCATAATTTATTTCCTAACGAAATTTCTTCTCTTATGGTTAAATATTCTTCAATTTTTATTTTTTATGAAGGAACTTGACCAAAACACTGATATTATTACTCTGATAAATGAAGATCTGCAGTTCCCTTTTTAAATACCTCTTATGATGTACCATTTAAATTGAACTATAGTGTACACGGTCTCACCATTAGGCTTTAGCTCAGGAGGACTTGGTATTCACTACTTTTTCATGGACAAAAGTAGGTGGTAATAAAATTTTAAATTCCAAAAATCAAAAGATCTATCTGACATGCTGATATGCCCCAAAGGCATGTGAGTAGTTCCATTTAGTTAGTTGAAGTAGGGAAGGGTATTATGGGAATTTAGTATAATGAATCGTATAGGCTAGTAAGTATAAATAGGGACGGGAGTTTCATTTCATTTTGGCAGAAATTAGGGTCTCAATTGGGGGAGAGATAAGCCTCTCGAATGCTCAACAACATTGTCATTCATTTCCACAGTTTCTTCAGTAATACAATTACAAACTTAGTTTTTTTGTTTGATTCATAATCTGTGTTGGTACCTATCACATTCATTTACATTTTTGTTGACTTCTGTACGATTTTACTTAGCTTTAGCTCAGGAGGACTTTGAATTCCACACATTGGTGGCGGCCCCCACTTAAATTAAATATTGACAAAAAATAGGGACCCACCCTCTTGTCTGTATTATGTCCGGTTTCTGTGGGTAATTTCCTGTGCCCATAGCATTGTTCTTATTCAACCTATTGGCACTCTCCTTGCCTCAATTTTGTTGGCCTCTTAATATAAATATTTTGAACTGGAAAAATTCAATTACCAATAATGATAAATACGTATCGATGCTTCTGATGCCCTTGTGTAACATGGAAAAAGTTTACTTAAACTAATTTCTTCTAAAACTGAATGCCTTTGATCTCTTACCATATTACAGGCTGGATAGAGCTCTTCTCTCATGTTCCTGTGCTTAAGAACTTTGTGGAGCATTTAATGTACAAAAATCTCAATGTTTGCGATGTTTACTTACTTGATTCTCAGGTGCGTAAATCGTTACCAGTGTCTACTGGCATGCCTTATCAATGTCATCCTTATGTCGACTAAAGTTGTATGTTATGTTTGTGTGTCAGTTTATGATAGATGTGACCAAATTTACAAGTGGTTGTATGGCTTCACTCTCTGCTATGTTTCAACCTGAGCTACCTCGTGTTAATATTCTCTCCAAAATGGACCTTGTGATAAACAGGAGGGATGTTGAGAAGTAAGCCCTTTAGACAATGCAGACTTTTCTGACTGTTTTCCTTATTAACGTGTTAGCTAAGCTTAAGAAGTTTTAAATGCAAGTTTATTTAAGTAAATACGTAAGTTTTAAAATAAATAATTTTTTATAGGTAAAAGTTGGAAATTAGCAAGTTACGTATCGTGACGTTGTGAATAAGAGTTATTTTCAAGTAATTTTTTTTTCGACTTAAAAGTAAGAAAGTAACTTGTCCAAACATGGTTGGAAACATAATGTTAATTGAAGGAAGTTTTTACTTTTAATTGAATTGGTATGCTTGAACATCTGTTGATTTTTACATTGATCTCTACTTTTTTCTGGAAAGTGTTAGTTTGGATCTGGAACAGCATTTGTTGCCCAGATAGAGAGCTTTGAATATGTATATGTATTTAGTTATTATCCCAAAGTAGCTTATTATGTAATTCAATTGAAGCTGGTGCCTCGAGCTGTAAAAATACATGGCACGATCTTTGAATTCCTTTGCGTATCAAATAGTTAGTTTCGATTCTTTTCATTTTATCCCATAAATCTTTTTGACAAAATTCTCTCTTGCATTCTCAGTATCAGAAGGAATGAAAAGAATTCATTTCGAATCCATAAAATTTAGTAGCTTAGTATGGTCAAATTTCTAGCCTCTTAATTCCTTTCAGGGTTGCTGAAATGAACGTTCATGACAATAGCTATTTTAATGGTAGATTTTATACCATGTCTGGCAAACTGCAAGTGCCTTATAAACTTCTCCTTTCCTGGTGTGTGTGCCTTTATATCTATGAAGTAGTAGACTAATTTATCTACGTGTGTAAATTGTAATGATGGAGCTTCTTGTGAATTGTTTGCACAAATTTAATCAAGTAGATTGCCTTTTTTTTCATCAGGTGGATCGGTACAGTGGTGAGCTTATTGCCTCTCGACCTGAGAAAAAATAGAAGGTACATTGCCATTTGTTTCTGCAATTTGAGACATTTTTAGTTGTGCTATATAGCCCACGTTTTAGCCCCATTCTACAAAAAAAACTATTTTTCTTTTTAAACTCATTTTTTACCACACATTCTTCCAATAAAATAATTTTACATGTAACCCAAATTTTTTTTCATATTTTTTAACCACATTTTCCAAAAAAAATCACTATTGCAAAACTCGTTTTACCCAACATTTCTTATATTTGTTTGAAATTATAGAGTACATTTAATTGAGATGGAAACACTGAGAGGAACAACTTCCAATGTACCATAGTTTCTTGTTCTTATAATCGAAATGTGTAATCCTGCACGTACTGAACTAAAAATTTTCCCTCTTTTTACGCAGTATACAATACATCTTGTCACAAATTGACAACCGCATTTAGTATGGAGAAGATGCAGACGTTAAGGTCAAGGATTTTGACCCGAATGATTAGTGAAACGTCATTTTTCTTTAGGAAATTGAACAACTTTGGCAGGAAATATCGAAGCAGTTTCATCTCTCCATTGAGTCACTTCTGTTTGATGATCTTGTATATTTGAAGGGAGTAAAATCTCAATGCAGGACTCCTGCATATACATCACAAGTGAGATTGTGCTAATTCCCTCCACTGTTTTACAATTTTGAATTGAATCTTGCCTGAAGTTGGTGCCTAATGATTTGCCTGGTAGGAAAAAAAACAGTACATACCACCCCCCCCCCCCCCCCCCCCCAATTAATTAGATCATCAATAACAGCATGTAGTTTTAAAAAAAAAAAAAAAAAAAAGGAAAAGGAAGACCTCATGTAGTCGACCCCTAGATAGTCTTTGTCTCTTTGAAAATCGTTTATGTTGTTTCCGTAATTGTTGGGTTACTGGTTTAACTAAAGAGTGATCAACGCGTGTGATTGGAGAGAACGGTGAATAAAATAATTAGATTATTTAAATAAGTAAAACTTTTAGGTGATAATAATGGCACAATTATTGGGAAGTTGTGCATGTCTCTATCTACTCCCAATTCAAATATATTTTTTTTTCTCACGGTGACATTCCCACTCCATTTGGACTAACCACTTATTCAATTGACAGTTCCTACCATATCTTCTTTGCAACTTTAAATTAAATCTCTATGATGTAAGGTTACCCCTAATTAAGCTTTTAAATATATATAAAACATAATTTAATTAGTCGCAATTAGGGATGACAAAAATCAACTCATTCAACCTGATACTCGCAGAGGGATTATCCGTCTAACTGAGTAAATGGAACGGGGGTAAGGGTCATTACCTCGAAGTGGGTACGGGGCGAGTATTGGAAAACGTAGTCCCGCCCTGTTTAAAATTAATTTTCAATTTAAGTTTTTTATTGAACAAAAATAATAAATTTATCATCATTTTTAAAGAGGACGTAAGTTGCTTTTAAAAAATTAGTAAAAAAAGTAATAATATTTATTAACTAAAGACATAAAAATAATAAAGCAAAAATTAAAATAAAGAAAAAATAAATAAAGCGATAAATGGGGCAATAGACTTGTCTCGTCCCGCCCCGCTTTAATTGGGTATGTGGATAAGGCGAGGTAAAAAAAATATCCGACGAGATGGTAGTGAGAATGGTCGATCTGTTCCATACCCACCCCGTTGCCATCATTAGTCGCAATAATATTTTGGTGGCATAAGAACAAAATTAATGAGCTAAGCTGCCACTATGGAGTTAAAAAAGAAGATTTTTGCTATCTTTACACTGGTTAAGAGAAGAAAAAAGTGGATTAATTAATTTCATTTTCTTAAAGTAAACGTCTGAATTAATTAATAAGCTTATCATCAATTGAAAATGGAAGAGGCTAGTAAAAGAGAGAAGGCTTTTTCTCCGACGAAAAAGTAGGCATGATTTTGCATATTCTAGAAATAGTGTGAAAAGAAGTTATCGTGAAAGGTATATAAACTCAAGACTCGACGAATATGCACAATACGACTTGATCGTATGGGAAAGACAAAAAAAAAAATCATCATCTCAAGATCAGTGTTCTAAAACGGTTCAATTTTTTCCTTTCTCTCTTTCATCTTCCGTTTAAGCGCTTTGTTAGTTTTTTTTTTCCTTTTTTTTAAAAAAAAATAATCTTTGATTTGACTTTAGTTTATTAATTATTTTTAATTTTTAAAAAAACTTTTCATTTGACTTTAATTTCAAAATTTGAAAAGATTTTTTATCTGTATAAAAGTTAGAAATGACTATATTTAAATAGTTAAATAAGATTTAAGTTATGATGCTATCTACATTATATAATTATGATTTTGAGACTCATTATTTTGTTGTAAATTTTAAAAGTATGTATGAAGTTCCTATGTATTTATTAAGTATGACTTGCCTAGTTAAGAATTGAAACTATAAAATATATTCTAATTTTTACATTTCAAAAACTTGAAAATCATATTGTTGACTAATGGTATGAATTATTAAGTAAATATAGTATAATTTTAGATGTTTGATATGTATTATTTTAGCTATTAAATGATTTTTAAAATAAAATAAGAAAACACTTCCTTACATCTAAGTCTTGCTTAAACTCGTAAAGATTGAAACTTCACATCCACGCCTAACCACGTTTTACGTTTTTTAGAACCTGCTTGAGACTCAAAAAGTTTGATATTTTGTACAATTTGTACTTGTATGGATATAAAGATTAAACATTGAAAATCATAAACTAGAGATGTAACGAGTTTTATGTTGTGCTAAAGAAATTGACCTAAAAAAATCATAAAGTTGAGAATTACTCAGAACGGCGGATATCCTAAAAATTTAAAAGCTATTATAAGATTAAGTTGCTTTTGAATAAGCTAATCAAAGTTGAACAGACGTTGTACGTTATTTTGAAATATTTTGCCATTGTTTGGTATATATTAAAATTTTTATTTTCATTCTTCTACTCATTTTTAACCACACATTCTTCAATAAAATAATATTTTTCATCATATCAATAATTTCTTCTTCTTTTTAAACCACACATTCTCCATCAATCTACTATTCCAGAATACATTTTTCCAAAATAATGTGGCTCAAACACACTATTTATAAGTATTATGAGATAAATATTTGACCATTTATTTACTCTTTTGATTTAAATATAAGAGAAATGCAAGCTCCTGAAAATAAATGTAAATTATCATACATGCACGTAAATAGTAAAATGTATACTTGAATGTGAGTATTATCTTTCTATATATAAAAAGTGGCTATTAAACGGAAAATGTTGGTTTAACGGAAAAACTAACGGAATTTCTTGATTTAACGGAAAAATTAACGGAATTTCTTGTTTTTAACGGAAAAACTTTTTTCACCACCCCTACTTTCAAAATTATAATTAAATAATAATAATAATAATAATAAATTAGCTTTTGATAATTCCTTCAAACTAAAATATTTTGGAGCTAACTTATCCGAATCAACTTTTTCTCGAATCTGATTTATGTATCTAATTACGATTTATCCAACGAGACCAATATTCATATATTTACGATAACTCCATCAATATCTAAATATTTGACACAAATAAAATATAATTTGGTAAATGTATCATTTAGTCTATAACTTTCAAAATATTAAAATATAGTATATAAAAATTGAATTATATTTTATGAAAATTTTCGGGGTATTACATTCTCACCCCCTTAAAATATTTTCGTCCTCGAAAATTTACCCGTCACTTACCAATAGTAAGTCTAACACATGATATACATATATTATCGTAATACATATCATATTTTAGCGATAAAATGAATTGCATTATTACTTAAAAAAGAGTAAAGACTTAAGACATGCAAAAAGTTGAAGTCTTCGTTTGTTTCTCATTAAAAACCCATAAAAATGAAAAATATGACCGTTATCTATCACATCAATTTATCAATTTGAATTTCTATATCTTGTGTGGGGTCCAATAAAGGCTATATTTTTCATTCTCATTCTACATTAATGAGAATCAAATGGAGCCTAAATAAACTCATCTTCTTACCCCTTAACATACCTTGAGTTTTCTGTTTGTGATTTTGGGTTGGAGATGACAAAGAGAAACACTTTATTTAATTATTTATCAATTATATAAACATTACATCATTAATTATTTAATTAACCAAAAAATTACATCTTTATTAATAACAAATTAATTCTTAAACAAAACTATTAAATATAAACTAAGCAAACGTGCATTGCACGTTGCTTACACCTAGTAATTATAGTTAAATGCGTAAGTGAAAATGAATGACATATATGATATTTATAATTAACGTGAATGTTAAGTAATTTAGAATTAATACCATAAATATATATGCAACAATAAATGTTAAATTATTTATATTAAATGAATATAATTAAATTTAGTGAAACTGGATATTAATTAGCAAACGTGAATAATGAACTGCACTTTTTAATGTGAAATTCTAATTAATATTAATTAAATGAATGTTAATGTTAATTAGTTGAGAATTAATAATAGTGACATGACACATGAACCGTGAATGTGAAATTCTAATTAATATTAATTAAATGAATGTGAATGATAATTAATTATTGTATTTATTATAATTTGTAAATTAAATACATATTAAAATGAAAAGTAAAATATCATTAAAATAATTGAATTGAAAAAATGATTTTCACCTGATGTGATATTTAATACGTTATAGATTTGAATAATTTTTTGAAATTGTTCTATTTAGTTAAAAGAATTTTTAAAGGAAGTCGACCTAAGATAGTTTTTCTACAAAAAATGAAAATAAAAGCACAAATCCTATCAAACGGGCTCATAGTGTATTATTAAAGTAATGATATTTGTAGTGAAAATTATCGATAGTTTTCCTACATGACATTGTATACCATATAGAGAAACTACTGATAATTTTCGCTACGAATATCATTACCCTTTTACAACATTGGATTGGGAATTATGCACATTGTGTAATTATTGTGCAAGATAAGGAAAAGGAAGTAATAGTGCTTCTACTTCGTCTTCTTGTATCATTATTGCACGCTTTTTTCCCCCGCAATCATTAATTTCCCAATGGAGAAAAAAAGAAGATGCTACAATAATTTAAGGTAAGGTCCATGCATAAAATAGATTTGGTAGTATGTCAACATAAGTTGTAAATTCTATTGTCTGGCTGTGAATTGGCTAGTACTTTTCTAGTTCTCTTTTATCTCGACATCGACTATTTGAGAAAGTTCATTTGTTAATCGATGGTTAATACTCTAAGTCTAGTCTAATTTTATCGATATTATGATTTTTCCTTTCAATAAATATGTGCCAAAAGAAAATAAAGACCATGTTATTAATAGTGTTGAGACCAACTCAAAAGGGCAAAAAATTAAAAAAAAAAAAAAAAATCGACAAAACATATAGGAATTATCCTTAACTATTTGACAAATTGGAATAGGTTTCATGTTCTTGTTTTTTTATATAAATTCTCTTAGAGTTAGTGGGATAGTGGTAGGTAACGATACAATATACGTACTTACGTTGATGTTGAAGAACTCATCGTTGGAAGGATTGGACAAGACAATAAAAAATGCAAACATGTAGTTTTGGTAAGAATAATCAAATTGCAAAAGCACTTTACCTAAAAAAAGTCGAAAAGTTACTATACATATTAAAAGATTAATGGTGTCTTAACTAAAAACTTTTTATACTTTTGTTGTGGGTGTAAAAATCAATTATTACATAATTCCAATATCAAAGAGTTTCATTAGTATTTTTTTTATTTAATTAATAATTAAAAAAATCGGAACTTTTAAGGGATCGATATTAAATTGACCATATCTTCTACGCATACGACATTAAAGATATGAATTAGTTTTAGGGTCTGTTTGTCTCCCATTTTAGGAGAAGAAATGGAGTTTTGAATAGTATTTTTTGGAGAATGTGTGATTGAAAAGTAAAGTAATTTTATTGATTGGTATGTAAAAATGTTTTATTGAGTGAATATGTTGTGTAGATTGTTTACTGTAACAAACAATATTTGAAAAAATAGATGACAAACAGATTGACATTTGGTGTCGAATATCATACTCGACTAAATTTATATCCAAACACTCCATCATTTTATAGGTAGCGTGGATTAAATAAGATTGAAAAAGAAATGATATCGTACTCAAAACTAAATTTACGTCCAATCTCCTCCATCATTGTACAAATTTTATTAGCGACATGGAGTGAATAAGTTAACGAAGAGAAAGCAAGCAAATAAAAATTGTTATTATTATTAGGGATAAATTTCATATCGAATGATTTTTTAGATAGAATTTCAAGTCTAGACATGGTATCAAAGTGTAAACCAGCATATCTCTCGCGATCTTTAATTGAAAAAAAAAAAAAAAAAAAGACATCCCTTTCAAATACACCATTCACTAATTTGTCAACAAACTAAAGGCAAAAAACTCAATTATTTTCCTACTTTTTCTTCTTCACACGCAAAATCTAAAGCAAATAAATCCTCACAAACCCAGCAAAAATCCCACATTTCAAAACAAAGTTCTGGTTACTATAGTTTCCTTTGCCAATAAAATACTGCAGCAATGCTACTACTAGCCTTTCAAGCATTACTGCTTCCTCTTCTTCTTCTGCAGCCACGCCTTACACTATCTACCTCCGAAACCACCACTTCTTCCGGCCATGCAATTCCGTACCCCGCCTTTGAACACTTTAATGTTAAAGAAACCATTGCCGCCGAGATAAATATACGAGCCCCATATGAATACAATGAACTAAGTGCTGATGAACAGGAGAATAAGACATGGAAGCTTCACTTGGTTCACAGAGATAAGCTTTCTTTTGCCTGGTTGAATGGCAATCGCCGCCGTTTCGAATCTCGCATGAAAAGGGACGTTAAAAGGGTGGCTAGCTTGATTCGTCGCCTGAAAATAAGCGGCGCCGGCGGAGGTGGCGGAAAGGCTGGTTATGAGGTGGAGGATTTTGGGTCCGAGGTGATTTCGGGTATGGACCAGGGTAGTGGAGAATACTTTGTGCGGATTGGTATTGGAAGTCCAGCCAGGAGCCAATACATGGTAATTGATTCTGGCAGTGATATTGTGTGGGTCCAATGTCAACCCTGTAGCCAGTGTTACCATCAGTCGGATCCAGTATTCGACCCGGCAGGTTCAGCTTCATTCGCCGGGGTGTCGTGTAGCTCCTTGGTTTGTGGTCGGGTGGAGAATACGGGTTGTCACGCCGGAAGGTGCAAGTACGAGGTCTCGTATGGTGATGGGTCGTACACTAAAGGTACACTCGCCCTCGAAACGCTCACCATTGGACACACCGAGGTCCAAAACGTGGCCATTGGATGTGGGCATATGAATCAGGGCATGTTTGTTGGAGCTGCCGGGTTGTTGGGTCTTGGAGGGGGATCCATGTCACTCGTGGGTCAATTGGGTGGGCAAACGGGTGGAGCATTTAGTTATTGCCTCGTGAGTCGGGGCACGGATTCATCCGGGACATTGGAGTTCGGGCGCTCTGTATTGCCCATTGGAGCTGCGTGGGTACCACTACTCCGAAACCCGAGAGCCCCAAGTTTTTACTACATTGGGCTTTCTGGTCTTGGAGTTGGTGGCATGCAGATCCCAATAAGTGAGGACATTTTTCGACTCACTGAACTAGGCGATGGAGGGGTGGTAATGGACACTGGGACTGCCGTCACAAGGCTACCAACCGCAGCCTACTCGGCATTCCGTGACACATTTCTCTCGGAGACGGCCAATCTGCCTCGAGCACCTAGTGTGTCAATATTTGACACATGCTACGACTTGAACGGGTTTGTGACCGTTCGAGTACCGACAGTATCATTTTTCTTATCGGGCGGACCGATCCTAACTCTTCCTGCTAGGAACTTCCTAATTCCAGTGGATGAAAGGGGTACATTTTGTTTTGCATTTGCTCCATCACCTTCAGGACTTTCCATAATAGGGAACATTCAACAAGAAGGTATTCAAATCTCTTTTGATGGAGCAAATGGTTTTGTGGGATTTGGGCCCAATATCTGCTGATGTATTCTTGAGTGAATTTTGCTTGGTAATGCAGGATTATTAACACCCTTACATTAGTATATACTAATGAATACATATTTTTATTACATGTACCAAGGTTGTGGGCTATTGTCTATTGATGTCTTAGGTACATAATGATGATTAATGAGGTAAAAAGGTTTGATTTTCTTCAATCACTTTTCCTGCTATAATATGAATCAAGCTCACATGTTCGAGTGGGAAAAGGAACTAAGATTAAGAGTGGGAAAAGCAATGACTACTAAGAGTTAAAACACCCAAATTTCTAATTTATATGAATTTTACAGTCAAAAAGCTTGGGACAAAAAGGCCAAATTTTGGCAGTCTTGCACCAAAAAGAGGATCCAAGAGGACCCTTGACAGCACCCCCACCCCCCCACAATAGAGTCGAACTAATACGAGTATAACCTGGTCCTTCCAAAACACCTCGTTTCTTGATCCATCATCACTTCTCTCTCATCATTTTCAAGATTCCTACTCTCACATGCACATTTTTCACAAAGAAGTGTGAAGAGAGCAGAGTTCAAATCGTGAGAAGAGGGAGCCACTACCATGGGTGAACATGTGAATCAATCACTCAGTTTTTGGTCCATCTTTGATGCATACCCTGAATAAAGTTGAGTTTCTTTCAAGTAACGCCTTTTTCTAAAGGCATTTATTTACCTTTTGTCCCCTTTGCAAGGCTAAGGCTGTGTTTGATTCATCCTATTTTTCATTATTTTTCGAGTTCCAACTTTTATCTTGTTTGATAGCCAAATTTTTCTTGACAAAACATTTTCCACTCCGACGTGACCCCTTTTCCATGTTTTCATTGAATTGGTTTTCTCACCACTTTGGTGGGAAAATGGTTTTCAACATTTTATTTTTTTGCAATGGAAACAAATTCTATTTCCAATTGTTCAAAAAATTCTCTTTAATGGACAATTTTCATGAAAAACAAAATCAAGAAGTCCAAAATTTTGTAGGTGAAAAATTATTCCAATCAAATAAAAGTAATTGACAATTCTCATGAAAACAATTCTAGACAATTTAATTTTCTGAAATTTATTTTCTTTCCACTCAAATCCACTATTGCAATCAAACGGATCCTAAAAGAGTTTTTTTGGCTTGGAATATGATAGATCACAAATCGTTGCTTGAGATACGTCTAGCAGCACAGCAATCTTACTTTCTAGTTTCCACATGAATATTAATATAATTAACAGTTTGATTTAGTTAAAATTAAATTTTAAATAAATTCTGATAAAAATACATGACAAAAATAGTTTATGTAATTGTAACAAGTTTTAGTAAATTAGGCCAAACAAGGGGGGTCAAATAAAATTGTTAATCTTCATGATGATAGAGATTGAACGTCGATTTTAAAAAATATGAAACAACCCTTTCACAAAGCATAATAAGCGTAATCCACAAATACAAGAAAAGAAACAAATTCAACCAAGATAAAAAGCAGTGCTGATTCTGCTTATGTCCTAAAGTTAAAATCCCTACAAAAATTTAGCAAAATAACAAAAGTAGGACCATTCTTGTCCAAACACCATTCAGATAGTGCCTTCAAACATCAGATTCATCACACGAGATGACAGTTCTTTATAAAAGTAAAGCTACATAAAATGATAAGAAGTTCGGCTGGATAAAACATTTAAACGAATACAAGTTTCTCATTTTTCTGACATTTAAATTTGAAATTTCCATTAGAAAACAAAAGGTGATGGCTAGGATTTTTGGATGCTTAATTATGTTGTTCAGTCGTCGTCTTCCTCATCATCATCCCCAGCAGCTGCATTCAAAGCATTCAACCTCTCTATCAACTTAGCTTTTCTTTCCTCATAAGTCAGCTTTTTGAGGTTGTACCTGCAAAAGTTAACCAAAAACAAACTGTAGTAATCGGGGATATGATCAACTAAATAACACAAAACCATATCGCATGGCACCGAACAATTGGTACAAGAATACATGTTATATTGGCAAAGCCGGTAACCATTATTTGATCACAGAATAATAGGACATGCCCACAGAAAAGGCCGTACCTCTTGTGTTCCTTTGGTGGCTGCTTTTCAGATTTCTTTAGGATGGGATCAGCACGAATGGCTGCATGGACCTTCTTGTAGATCTCCTCTAACTCATCTGCATCGAGACCCTTCTTAATGTACTCACTAAAGTGAGACTGGTATTTCTCGGGCTCGTCTTCCTCCAAAGTCTGCATATTAAGAGAGTAACAAATTAGACTTGCTTCATTCATACAAGTGAGGACCTAGAAGGAAACACTAAATGGAACTTCACATACTGTTAGTGTGTTAACAAATACACATCAAGCTTGGATTAAATGTAACAAATTTTGAATTTTGTAGATACAAAATATTGAGAATATATTAAAACAAGGACTCACCCTCATGTATGCAGCTACATGACCTCCATAGACATACTTACGATGAACCTCGGGATCAAGTTGCTTGCTATCCTTGTTGTATCCAGCAAATCTTTTGTCACTATGTGGGATGTCAAGTCCACCATCCAATGCTCCCTATAAATCAACATACAAAACAACTTCTGAGGATCAAGAATCATATTATCCAATTCCAAGAGAATCCAAGTCAATAACAGCAAGCACAGTTATGTCCAACTAGAATCCAAATATATAACAGCAAGCACAGTTATGTTCAACTAGTACATATAAAACAAGCAGATATATTTTAATTAGTTATATGAAAATTGAAACAATACTAGTTAGCCCCTGTTTAATTAAAATTTCAAGTCAAAGTCAACAATTAATTTTAACCACACATTTCATGTGACCCATAACTTTTCAGCCACACATTTCATAAATTTTTATCAAAATCTACTAAAAATCTGATTTTAATCTTTACCAAACAAGGGCTTAATAATAATAATGAGTTAAGCCTTATAATTGCTAAATTAAGAGACATGAATTGTCAGTGAAATGGAGTTGAAATAGTGTGATTTTTAGGCCTAGACCAAAGCAATTAATTCAATTCAGAGTTCTACTTTTAACTTTTAACTCCAAATGCCAATAAGCCCTTGTTTGGACTCCATTTAATTTCAAAATGCATTTTTCTTTTTTTCTTTTCTACCACACATTCTTCAATAAAAATAATATTACGCGTAAACTAAGAACTTTCCATATTTTTTAACCACATATTTTCCAGAAATTCACTATTCCAAAATTCATTTTTCTCCCAAAACTAATTTTAATGGAGCCAAAACAAGGGCAAAATAAAGAGCTCGATTGCTACCTTAAGGGCACCAAAAATACGGTTGCCAGTAGTAGTACGTATAAGGCCAACATCCAAGAGTGCACGAAAAGGCCTCCGGCTTTCAGCAGGTTCAACAGAGAAATCTTCTCCAGTAGCCTGCATGTAACTCCAGGTGAGGATCTACATAACTGACAAGCATACAAGAATATATCCCGGCAAGCAATCACAGATGAAGAGGGAAAATAGTTACCTCAACATTTCCTTCATACTCTTCATCCATATCAAGGGTTTTGAGAACTCGGCGAGCCAACAGAAGTCCAGTGCAGTAAGCTAGTTTACAATAACAAGTGACAAAATTTAAATTTGTTATGCGGAAAAAACTGAAAAAGACGGCCTAGGTAACAAACATACCAGCAGCATAATTGGTGAGCCCAACTTCAAGGCCATAACGAGGCAGCTCATGTGAATAAGCAGCAGCAAGAACCATATCACCAGCAATGCTAGCAGATACAATTTGTGCAACAATGTCTTGGTTGGTCTAGAATCATGTTAAGGTAATTTGCCATTTCATATGGAACATAAATGAACATTCTTGTATGCACCAAATCAATAACACTGTTACTAGAAGCAATGTGGTGAAAGTTCACAAGGTGCTGAAAATATCAATTTCCATCAAGATTCTAAATTGAAAATCCACCACCAAGTAAATTCAAATCGGCAAACTCAATAAGCCCACGGTGATGTGCATTAATAAAAATAAAGATAATAATAAAATATAAAATGCTATAAACACAATAAGAAACTTTGTTGGCAAAATCCCGTGCGTCCATTGTCAAGTGGAACCCAAAATAGCTATAGGCATGCGTGTAGGATTGTAATAAGAATATTTTATTAAGTTGCAGAAAAGGGAAGATAACATTGTATCAGGATACAAATCGCACAACAAAACGGTATTTTGGAGTGTTATACTTGTTTTTGTCTTGGTTGATCATGCGAATTCTAGCCCTGTAGTCTGTCTTTCCCTCTGCATAATTGAACAAGATAATAAGTGAACTTAACATCTAAGAACATGAAAGCAGAGGTAAGGATATCATACCTCTCCTTCTCTTATATTTGACTTGGAACCGCTTGAAGTAAGCTCTAGACTTTTGGGCTTTGACGAAGACCTATGAATTATGTAAAACTATGAGAAAATATACAAAGATACTTTATTCTCTACGAATAACGTGCAGATAGCAAATTGAAAGAGGATACTAGATGCCAACAATGAACTAACCAGGGAATGTTGTCTATAATTGTTTACGAGTCATGTAAACAAATCACATTGAAAAAACCCCATATCATAGAACATATAAAAGCTTAGTATAAGATAGAAAATCAACGAAATCAAAACGGAACAGGAGGAATATGAGATATACTTCGCGTCACCAGAATACCATGAAATCACATTTGCTCTTGAAAATTCAAAATCGATTAAACCAACAGTAAACATGCTCGGAAAAAAATCTCTTAATCATGTTATTACTAGCAGACAGAAAGATTAAGAACAAAAGAACTATGCACATAATCAATTACATTTCATTAGATCTGAAATCTTACCATTTTTCACTGCCCAGAACTTTTCCTCGGGGAGGGGTTGTGGAAGGGAAGCAGAATGAAGATAGCCGCAGAAGAGGCTCAAATAGAAGAAGTAAATCAAAACCCTAATGGACTAAAGGGATAAAGTAACGGCCAGGATTCATTTTAGGGCTTATAGTCTGTTTTGCATCAACGGATGTAGGTGTTTTCCAATGAAGGAGCCTCATGTTTGGGCCAAATAGAGGCCTTAAAATCTTAAGCGGACCTTGGCCCACTTTACAATTTAGAAATTTGCATAAGTGTCTAGGGGTGTCCAAAAGTCCTGGAACGAACCGAATCGAGCTGTTCTTTATAAATTAAATACCAAAACGGGCACCCTAATCGAGAATCGATGGGATGGGTCGGGTCTAGGGTCTAGACCAAGAACCGAAACTAAATAATTTTTTATCTTTTTAATTGAATTAATTAAATTATTTTATTTTTCTAAATAAATTAACAAATTAATTAAATAAATCACATCATTTCATAATTTTAAGTCTTGGGCCTCGATTTTTTAACATGGATCACCGACATTTTAATATTAATATCTACTTTTTGCTATTTGTATACATTGAATTAATGTTATTCGACAGCTAGTTATTTATATATTTTTGAATTGATTTATGTTAATTTGTAAAAGTTACGAATGAAATGTCATTAGTTATATTTATATAGTGTTGCTGTAAACGTTAAAAAATTTAATTATGGTGTGGAACCGAACCAAACCGAACTCAAACGGTTCCATAATTATATTTGGACCCGACGGGTCCATTTATTAAATACTCGAAAATTTTGGAACCGAGCAGAACCGAACCGATCCACGGACAGCTCTATAAGTGACTTATGGGTTATGACCCACTTTATGATCTAGAAATTTATGATTTGTTTTGCATGATTTTCAAAAAGTCAAAAATAGCTTTTGAGGTGTTAATCTTCCTTTACCTTAAAAGAGGGGATCCCAAATTTACTGTTCATTTGAATCCTCCTTTTTCACACTACTGTAGCTAACTGGTGTTTCACTATTCATCCCAGACAAATTAAATTAATGTAGCCGGTTATGTTGAATACAAAATATCTCAGCCACAGTTTTTGACTAAATGGGAATGAGGCGGTGGTCACTGTAGTTGCTGGTGAAATTATAATGTCTCATGCAAAAAGATAATTATAAATGAAAAGAAAGTGAGGTGGTGATAGCGGTAGGAATAAAACAAATCTTCATTTCTCTTCTTCATTCAATCCACACGACCTTGCAAGAAAATTTAATAAGAATTCATTTGCTGCTGTATCAGAAGAGGTGGTTAGTATCTTGTTACAATGCAAAGTTTTTACAATAATTTTGTTTCAGTTTCCCATTACATTTTTATTACTTACCTTTCAGAATTTTTAAATGGTCTATATACCCTTCTTGTTCCCGATCTTTGCACTCCTATTCAGTTTCATTACTATGAGAATAACATCTTCACTACTTCATGATTGAGTTTCTGCTTGATTCTTGAAGTGTTCTTTATTAGATCCTCTTATTTAATTGTATGCACTTCACTAATGTAATTGTACTGTTTTCAGGTTTTTACTTTCGACGTAGTGGAAGCAATTGTAGAATTTTTCCGAGCAAAAATATTTCAGTTCAACTTCTTTTAGATAGAGAGAGACACGTAATTCAAGGTTTTCTATTTTCCTATAAGGTTCTCTATTATCACTGCAGTTTTTTGTTCTCAATTATTACTACCTTGATGATTGTGTTCGAGATACAATTGTTATCCAAACATTCGGTGCCATGCCTGCGAATGTTTCGATCATGGCATGACCGAATCGAAAAATTTGGTTCCTCGGAAAAAAAACATGGCATGTGACCGAAAAATTCAGTCCATAAAACTGAATGTTTCAGTGCGTGTCCGCACACGACACGCACCGTATTTTTTTGTCATGGCATGACCGAATTTTTCAGTGCCATTGATCGAATTTCACGGAAAAATGCCTTCGAATTTTTCGGTGCGTGTCCGCATGGTGCGGTGAGACACACATTGAATTTTTTAGTGTCACGACCGAAAAATTCGGTCTATGTCACCGAATTTTTTGGACGCACGTCGTTTTTTTTTTCTCTTTCACGTGACAACTTTTTTCTACTTTAATATAAACATACAAAAAATAAAATTACGTATGACACTCCGATGCGGAGTGTCACTCCGCACCGTGTACGGAGCAAGTTTTTTTTCCTCCAGTTTATTTTATTATTATATATATTTTTTTAAGTTTTTTGCTTCATTCCTACATACATATAATAAACTCAAAAAAAAATTCGTATCTCCGTACACGAGCATTTTTTTAATATTCATTTCCATACATACATAAAAATAAAAATAACGCCCCCGAGCCCCCACGAGGGGCGATACCCCCTCGATCCCCGCGACCTGATCAGACAAGTTAATCCCCGTCGCGAAGTTTACATTTTTTTTCTAATTCTACTATATTTCGCGGGGTGCCTTCCAATATTTTTTGTATAAAAAAAATCTTACCCAAGGTTACAAAAAAACTACTGACAGTCAGAATCTTGGGCTCCCAAAAATCAATTGAATTAAAAGTAATCTTTCTTGTAACGTTCAATCTTAGTAATCTAAAATAGAGTGTGATTCTAGCATTTCTTCCTTCAATTAATATGAAAAAAACATTTAGTTTGCCTTTTACGAATGGATTATCCTATTACCTTTTGCAATTCTTATACAATCAAGTTGATTTTTGGAATTTAAATTATTGATTTTTAATTTCTATGTATTTTCAAGTACAACTGATAGTGTTCTTCAATTGCCTTAGTTGATACAGCTATCATGATGGATATTTTGGAAACGTCTGTTCATGAAACCCATTCTTTTGATAACTTGGATGCTCTATCGGGAAATGAAAATGAGTTTTACAGATATTCCATTCATCAACAACGAATTCAAAGACAGAGAGAGGCGAAATAAACTTAGAATTGATTACAGTGCTTATTATAAAAGGAGAATGACCCTATGTTATCCGAAAATAATTTTCCTGTTGTCCAACTACATGAATCAAGAATTCGTCAACACTTGGACACTTTAACTTCAAATCAAGAAACGCATAATATTTTAAATTATGAATTAGAAAGAACTTTCAAGGAACTGAACATACCACCTATGACATTTATATTACAAACTTCTACTTCATGTAAACATTGTAAGACATGCAAGTTTTATAGAGAAAGTAAAAGTTTATGTTGTTCTGATGGAAAACTTAAGCTTCTTATGTGTGACTCACTAGCTGAATTGTATAACTTTTTTACATCTCAAGAAGTTCATTGTATGGAATTCAAAAAAATTGCAAAGGGATATAATAATCATTTTGCTTTCACTTCATTTGGTGTGAAATACGATAAAGAACTCTTTAAAACATACAAATGTATTTACACATTCAGAGTTTAAGGACAAGTACATCATTATGTAAATGAACTTATGCCACAAAATAATACGTCTTCTTATATGCAGTTATATTTTTACGATACAGACAACGAAGTTGAAAATCGTATGAAAATTTCGTCAAACTTTGTTGAATCTACGTTGATTGTTTTAATTCAAATCTTAAAAATAAATCCATACGGTAAATTTTTTATGTCTTTAAGTGATATAAGTAACTTGCATCATCATCAAATATAAATACGTTACGATCCATGACTTGATCAAAGAGTTTTCAATACACCTACATTATGGAAGTCGTTATGTTATGTGTTGTCAAATGAAGTTAAAATATTACATTTTTAATATTATTTTGAAGGGCTCGCGACCTAGGGCCCGTTCAGTAGGGATTAAAATCAGATTAAAATTGAAAAATTAGTCATTATTGTTGACTTTTATTAGACGAGTGAGACTCAATAACGACCATATTTTCAATTTTAATCCCTACCGAACGAGACCCTAATTTGTTACGTCATTAATGACCAGGGGCGGATCTAGCACATGGCCAGCCCCCACGGTCGCCCGTGCTGGGTCTGCCGGGATCTTGAAGTGCCGCCTGAAAGGAGTGAAGAGATTACAGGCGCCGGTTGAGAATATATATATATATATATTTTTTTTTTTTTTTTTTCATTTGTTGTTCTTTCAATGAAGAGAAGACCCAGCACCTTTGGGTCTTGTTTTCAAACAATATGACACAATTAATTGGGCCAATTTACAACCCATAGCCAAAAACAAAACCAAATTGAGCCTTACAAGAAATCCCCAATTCCAATTGAAAGTTGAAACCGAACAAACCGTAGAGCCGAGGAGGGCAATCTGCTGCGTGCTTGTGCCCGTGCGTTGCTGTCTGATCTCCAAACGTTCGGCATGACTCGCGTGGTGACGGCGTCAGTCTCGGTTCAGCTCACTGTGAGTTTCTCTCTTTTTTTTTTTTCTATTTTTTGTTCCACGGAGATTCTGATTAAATGTGAAGGATTTAGTGCAATTTGGTGGAATGGAAAGGGAAGCAGAGTGGAAAAGAGGGGTGGGTTTAGAAATTAGAAATGGGGGCATGTGCATTGAATATTGATGGCCGCTACATTCTTGCGTTTTATCCCATTATTTATCGACAAAGAGAGAACGTTAGAATATAAAAAAAAAAAAACAAATCAGTTTGTATTTTTTCCCATTTCTATATTCATTTTTAGCTCCACAAAAGATAAATGTTTTTTTTTTTTTTTTTTTTTTTTTTTTCTATTTTCTAATTTTTGAAATACAAAACCTAAGTACAAATGGATACTGTTTACATGTCGAAAAAATCTCCGTGTACCTTTCGAAATAAAGTTTACACTACTATTTCATTGTGAAAATAAAATTTACTAATCACGTTTATAAGCAAAAAAAAAAAGTCAAGAGTGGCTCGCGAGCAGCTCAACTAGTCCTACCAAGGGGGGCGATTCGATGGATTTTGTCGAGCCAAGGTATTGAAATTGAACCAGCTTGCGCTCGGCTAGGTGGGTCAAGCAGAATGGCTCCACTCAGCCCATTTATCTCCTTTACGCAAAAGGAACCATGTGGGCCTTAATATCATTGTGGTCGAATTGATTTTCTAATGGGCTTTAACCCAAAAAATATCCTAACCCATGAAAGTCCACCACCTTTTATTGCAGTAAACCCACGAACCCACAAATTCCTAACACTGCTTTTCTAATGTTTAGGCGTGATAAATTGGTTTATAGTGTGATCCATCGGTTTTGATATTACACGTGGCAACTGCAAGTGTTAAAAGAGTATTCTCTGCTTTGAATCTAATCAAGAGTGACTTGCGCAACAAAATGGGAGACGACAAGTTGAATACCAATTTGGTGGTGTACACTGAGAAATAGATTTTTGAAAAAATTGAGAATGAAACAATATTGCAACGTTTTCAAAGCATGAAATTCTGTAGAATGCAGTTGTCTAAAATCACAGTTACAAAGTAGGTTGTATTGCATATTTATTTAGTACTTTTGATTGTATTGAACTACGTTTTCATATATATATATATATATATATATATATATATATATATATATATATATATATATATATATATATATATATATATAATTTTTATGTTTTAGTGTGTGTACATGTATATTGAATAATTTTTAATATTATATAATTAAATATTAATAAACGACCTCATTCTTACGATCGTTGGTGGTCGACTTGACTGGTCGATATTGACTAGTCAACATCCGCCTAGGTTGAGGTTTTATCTTGGGTCCGCCACTGTTAACGACCCACGAAACAACCAATAATAACAAAATGTTGCGACACGTTCATTTAAGTTAGTATTTTGAAAATTTGGATAACGTGTTAATTTTAAGCCCAATCTCATTATTTTTAAAGTATATTTTTCTCTTTCTTATTTTCAACCATACACATTTCACTAAAATAACTAGGTTTAAGCAACAATGCACGTTTGCTTAGTTATATATAATTTTTTTGGTTCATTAAATAATTAATGATATAATGTTTATGTAATTGATAAATAATTACACATTGTGATATATTAATTTTAACTTGAATATTGTTAAATTCTAAATTAAAATGTATAAGTTTGTGTTTCGTACTATTATATTATATTAAATTTTGTATTTAATCATGAACTTTTATACATAATAAAATAATAGATAACATTATAATACAAAACTAAATAAATAAATATTTTTTCTTCATTGAGTTCAATGTACCTTACCAAATAAACTATTAGCATTTTTAAATTGATAATATCCACATCCATTTTTTTTAGTTTCATTTTTTCCTAGTGACTAAAATGTAGTAGTACAAAAAATTTTGCATTTTCCATTTATTTATTAATAATGTTCTGAAAGGCGTAATGAGTTGCGAGATGTCGATGTTGAGAATCAAGAATCACAAGTTTATGCTTGTCAATACGAATAATAAGCGTCATAATACGTTTCGTATTTTTAATATTATTTTAATTATTTTTAAGACATTAAATATATTTTTATTTTAAAAAATAGTTTTTTTCTATATTATAAAAAAAAAAAGATTTTTTACTATATCATAAAATCATCTAATATTTAAAAATAATACTTACTAAACATTTAATATAATACTATAATATTGTCAAATAGTGTTAGGAGAATTTTAATTTTTTTTATTAATTAAGGAACTAAACATGAGCATTAATCATAGGATTTATACGAAAAGTTTGCGGATTTGATAATTCCGATATCTGAAAATGGAGATGAAGGATTTTGATTCACAATCGAGAATGATTCCGACATGAAGTTTGTGGAAATTCAACTGCGGTCGAACCGAATGCAATAAATACATAAAAATAATTTAAAGTAAATCTATCTTTACTAATTAGATTCATTATATATCCTACAATTAGTCCCAACACTAAAAATTAAAAATAAATATGTTAAAATAGTTTACTTTGTTAAATTAAAATATTTTAAACTTATAGAAAATAATATCTAACATTAATATATTAATAATCAAGTGCAATTTAAATTAAATTTGAAAATTAAATAAATGAAAGAATGAAAGTGAATATTACAATTTAATTAGTTGTAATTCAAAATCAAATTAGTCAATTAGACATACATTTTAAAATGATTTTGATGATTATTTTAACATTTTTTTGTCACTATCCCACATTGGAAATTTATAAAACTATTGGAGTTAAGAGCATATATAAAATGCACAATCCCACATTGAAAGTTTATGAAATCTTTGGAGAGAAGTGTACCTATAAAATGAGCATGACATCCAATACTTCTACATGGGCTTTAGAATTGTAAATTTTGAAGCCTAATTATGTAGTTAAATGATTTTTAAATTAAAAAAATTCCGTTAGTTTTTCCGTTAAATCAAGAAATTCCGTTAGTTTTTCCGTTAAACCAACAAATTCCGTTAAATACACACTTTTTATATATACTAGGTTTAAGCAACGTGCAATGCACGTTTGCTTAGTTATATATAATTTTTTTTGGTTCATTAAATAATTAATGATGTAATGTTTATGTAATTGATAAATAATTACACATTGTGATATATTAATTTTAATTTGAATAGTGTTAAATTCTAAATTAAAATGTATAAGTTTGTATTTCGTACTATTATATTATATTAAATTTTGTATTTAATCATGAACTTTTTATACATAATAAAATAATAGATAACATTATAATACAAAACTAAATAAATAAATATTTTTCTTCATTGAGTTCAATATACTTTACCAAATAAACTATTAACATTTTTAAATTGATAATATCCACATCCATTTTTTTTTTAGTTTCATTTTTTCCTAGTGACTAAAATGTAGTAGTGCAAAGTTTTTTCCGTTTTTCATTCATTTATTAATAATGTTCTAAAAGGCGTAATGCGTTGCGAGATGTCGATATTGAGAATCAAGAATCACAAGTTTAGGCGTGTCAATGCGAAGAATAAGCGTCATAATACGTTTCGTATTTTTAATATTATTTTAATTATTCTTAAGACATTAAATATATTTTTATTTTAAAAAATAGTTTTTTTCTATATTATAAAAAGAATAGATTTTTTACTATATCATAAAATCATCCAATATTTAAAAATAATATTTACTAAACATTTAATATAATACTATAATATTGCTAAATAGTGTTAGGAGAATTTTAATTTTTTTTATTAATTAAGGAACTAAACATGAGCATTAATCATAGGATTTATACGAAAAGTTTGCGGATTTGATAATTCCGATATCTGAAAATGGAGATGAAGGATTTTGATTCACAATCGAGAATCATTCCGACGTGAAGTTTGTGGAAATTTAATTGGGGTCGAACCGAATGCAATAAATACATAAAAATAATTTAAAGTAAATCTATCTTTACTAATTAGATTCATTATATATCCTACAATTAGTCCCAACACTAAAAATTAAAAATAAATATGTTAAAATAGTTTACTTTGTTAAATTAAAATATTTTAAACTTATAGAAAATAATATCTAACATTAATATATTAATAATCAAGTGCAATTTAAATTAAATTTGAAAATTAAATAAATGAAAGAATGAAAGTGAATATTACAATTTAATTAGTTGTAATTCAAAATCAAATTAGTCAATTAGACATACATTTGAAAATGATTTTGATGAGCATTTTAACATTTTTTTTTATCACTATCCCACGTTGGAAATTTATAAAACTATTAGAGTTAAGAGTATATATAAAATGCACAATCCCACATTGAAAGTTTATAAAACCTTTGGAGAGAAGTGTATCTATAAAATGAGCATGACATTCAATACTTCTACATGAGTTTTAGAATTGTAAATTTTGAAGCCCAATTATGGAGTTAAAAGATTTTTAAATTAAAAAAATTCCGTTAGTTTTTCCGTTAAATCAAGAAATCCGTTAGTTTTTCCGTTAAACCAACAAATTCCGTTAAATACACACTTTTTATATATAGAGATATACTAGGTGCAAACAACGTGCAATGCACGTTTGCTTAGTTTATATTTAATAGTTTTGTTTAAGAATTAATTTGTTATTAATAAAGATATAATTTTTTTGATTAATTAAATAATTAATGATGTAATATTTATGTAATTGATAAATAATTAAATAAAGTGCTTCTCTCTGTCATCTCCAACCCAAAATTACAAACAGAAAACTTAAGGTATGTTAATGGGTAAGAATATGAGTTTACTTAGGCTCCGTTTGATTCTCATTAATGTAGAATGAGAATGAAAAATATAGCCGTTATTGGAACCCACACAAGAGATAGAAATTCAAAATTGATAAATTGATGTGATAGATAACGATTATATTTTTCATTTTTATGAATTTTTAATGAGAAACAAACGGAGGCTTAAACTTTTTGCATGACTCAAGTCTTTACTCTTTTTTAAGTAATAATGCAATTCATTTTATCGCTAAAGTATGATATGTATTACGATAATATATGTATATCATGTGTTAGACTTAGTATTGGTAAGTGACGGGTAAATTTTCGAGGACGAAAATATTTTAAGGGGGGTGAGAATGTAATACTCCGAAATTTTTCATAAAATATAATTCAATTTTTATATACTATATTTTAATATTTTGAAAGTTATGGACTAAATGATACATTTATCAAATTATATTTTATTTGTGTCAAATATTTAGATATTGATGGAGTTATCGTAAATATATGAATATTGGTCTCGTTGAATAAATCGTAATTAGATACATAAATCAAATTCGAGAAAAAGTCAATTCGGATAAGTTAGCTCCAAGATATTTTAGTTTGAAGAAATTATCAAAAGGTAATTTATTTTTATTATTATTTAATTATAATTTTGAAAGTAAAGGGTGGTAAAAAAAGATTTTCCGTTAAAACAAGAAATTCCGTTAGTTTTTCCGTTAAATCAAGAAATTCCGTTAGTTTTTCCATTAAACCAACATATTCCGTTTAATAGCCACTTTTTATATATAGAAAGATAGAAGATATTACACTCCATAAAATTACTATTATAAAATGTATTTTTGACCAAAAAAAAAAAAAAAGGGTTTAAACAGGCTCTAAAAAGACAAATCAGCTGAGTGCAGACTTCAAAATGAAGCGGCAGATTTATAACCCCCAAACCTTCCACTGTCATTCTCTTCCATCATATTGTGAACAAACACTAGAATAAAACCATAACTCTGGACCTAGAAATTCAAACCCTTCAATTTTTGACCAAAAGGTGCAAGTTTTGTTTTTTGGAAAGGTAAAATGGGAGAGGCTGTGGCGGTGCAGCTGACCCCGGAGGAAGAAAAGCAAACCATCAGGGAAATTATTACGGCTTCCGAAGCTCGCACCAAAGCCGGCGACACATTCTACCTGATCACGCTAAGGTATCATTTTTTACTCATCAATGGGATCTATTTAATTTTAGTTTCGATATTTCCGATGTTCTTTTTTGTGAATTGTTATTTTTTGGTAAATTTGTTGGACGTGTTAAAAAAATTAATCAGAGTTTGCTGTGGATTAAAGAGGGTTAGGGTTTAAGTGGTTGTCACTTCAATGTTAGTAGGAAAAGAACTCAGTTGTTTATTCCATTGTATTTATTCGTTTTAGGAGTGATGTAATTGCCTGAATCATGGTGTCTTCTGAATTATTTCTCCACCGACTGAAACGTTGCAAGAGTACATTTCAGTTTGGAGTACTGTGTGTTCATAGATAAAAAAATGGAAATTTTGTTAATTCATCTGTATCGAAGATGGTTTTCAAATGAATATAGGCAACCCTTCTCTAAGAGTAATATCTTAAGCTATTAGATAAGATGATTAACATGGTTAAAAAGTCAAAACACCTGGTTTCAAGTCTCACCACCATGTATCTATAAAATAATTTTGCACGTCTGACATTTGTTCAGAAAATGAATTTATGAAGGGGTGTGTTGAAGGGAACATCTTAATGAAAACACACGACCTCTGTTTAACAGATTCGAGCTTTTAGAATGAGATGATTTACAATTTGCAGTTTTATCTTCTTTCACCTTTCTTTTATGTGCAAGCTTATTTTTCCCTTTATTTTATCAATTTTTTTTTTAAAAAATCTTGTTTCAAGTTCATTATGAGTCTTGGGTTTCTGTGTTTAATCAATGTTCCATTTTAACATAAAGGTTCTTGATCACCAATTCTGAAACTTCAAATGCGGGTTTCAGCTTTTGACCTTTCTCTGATGTGCACGTGTATTTATATGTATATGGTTATAATGAGCTTTTGTTGGCTACCCAAGTTTCTATTTAGAGTGATGATCATGATTGCAATAAATGCTCAATTAAGGGGAAAATGATAGCATATCTAATTCATTTGGGTATTTTTCAATGCCTTCTTTTCGCCGGGGTTATTTAGTGGTTTAAGAAGATTACCAAGATTGCATTTAATTAATCATAAATTTGATAATTTTCTTATCATTCAGCGATTGGCGTACTTAATCCAAGTCTGTTTCCTTGGGCCGTTCGAGAATAAGGAAATATTCAACATTATAGTATATTGCTTGATTTGAAATGGAAGCTGGTTTTAAAATGTATAGGGTTGGAAAATTGGGTCTTTTTCTTCTTTTCTTCCCTTCTCATCTGAGTTAATTTTCCTTATAAAATCTGGATACGGAAACTTTTTGAATCAAATTATAGTTACAACAGGTTTTACTCTCTCCTCGTAATATTACATTCTTAGTCATTTTAGTTTGACGAATTTTGTTAGAAACCACCAAAAGAAATAAAAATAAATAATTAAAATAAAAAATCAGCTGGAACCAATGTAGCTCCTGTTTGGTTTAGATAAAAATTAGATTCTTTAGTATATTTTGATAAAAAGTTGATGAAATATATGTTTGATAAGTTGATAAAAGTAGCAGGTCTCATGAAATGTATTGTTGAAAATGAGTTTGAAAAAAAAAAAAAAAAGAGTTTTAAGAAATGGTGGCCAAACATGGGTTATGGTTCACCCGAAATTTAATCTTTTTTTATTTATTATTATTTACTTGCCCCTATTGGCTTCCCATAAAATCAAGTCAAAATTTAGGGTGTTGGGTTAATGGCCTTTGTAGCAGTGACAGAAACTGTTTTCAATTTTAACTAGATAGGCATTTTTCTACTTAAAAATTGAAAATGAGAAATCGTGTTTGGGTTGGCCAGGTGAAAATTTGTTTTTGAGAAAAAGGTTAATTAAGATTTTGAACTTCCTGCTAAAATGCCTGAAAATTGTGGTTCTAATAGGATTGGTCAAGGTTGGATTGAAGTAATTATTTAAGGTAACAAGATACTGTTCCATATAAAATATCTTCTAGAAAACAAAATAATAAATATGTTTACATTTATGGAGAAAGAACAGAAATTAACTAACATACACAGAAAAAAATAAAACAAGAAAATTGAACTCTAGTGCATCCAAAATTCGAATATGTTTTCCCCGACCACACAAGCTTCACGTTCTTGAAGATTGTCAATCCTTTTATTTATTCATTTTGCGTAAAAATATGTATAGTATTTATAATTTTGTTTGAGACTTACTTATTAACAATGCTAAAAGATGGTGGCAAGGTTGGCTCAAATATGTAAATCAAAGCCAAACAAGTGTTATGAACGACGAATCTATCTCTGAGCATCACAATTCAGTTGGTTCAAGTGCACTGATGAGACCTCCAAGCATTGAAAATTCAGATTTAATTTATGAAACAGCATCTGAGGATTCTACTAAGGCTATTGAGCTTCAAGATATCTTAGTTGAAGGCACGGATTATATATTGCTTCCTGAAGGAGTTTGGAATCAATTATATTCATGGTGAGTAGAAATTAATTTTATTTGGATTGATGCCAGGGCATTCCTTTATTGATTTAGTAACAGGTCTTCGTTGTCCATCTCCTCTAAGTTGCTAAAATAATTAAATATAATGAATTATTTGAAAAAGACGAATGATGTTAATTTATAAAGTTTTCACTTCCACCGGGGAGTGTCATGTCTGGTCTTTCTTATGCAGTTCTGAAATAAAATGCATCCCAAGTTTGATACTGTCGTATAAATTGTTGAAAAAAATTCTACTCGATCAGGAAAGTTAAATGAGAGCTTGCTGCGAGACTTGGGGGGGGGGGGGGGGGGGGTAATATTGGTATACCATTCTCAGTTTTGACCCAAACCCAGCTTAACTGAAACTCACACGATCACGCTACTCACTTGTGGAAAGATAGATAACCTCTTCTGAACACAAATTATAAAGGTAAAGAACCTGAGAACAAGAAGCATATGAGAAAGATGCATACTAGTTAAATCTTATTGGGTCCAGGCATGGGTACGCATTGGCATTAACTTCATAAATGCAAAAGGAAATCAATACACACTTCAATCTTGGAAAATGCATTTTCCTCATTTAGAGCTGTCCTGTTATGTTCCTTCTAAACCACATACATGAAATAAAGAGGATCGATCTCCTGACACCTTCTTCCTTTCTCACTCAATTCCTCTGAGCAAAGGGACCCTTTTCCCACATTAAGCTCTGATCTCTGAAGAATATAATCAGCAAACAGTTTTTATTCTCTGCAGCCTAAGGGTCAAAAGTGGGGCGAACCCATCCGGCTCGGCTCACCTACTGCCAGGATCGGCTTGGCTCGTTCAATCGATGCGATGCTTGGCTTGCCTTACGAGCTAATTCCTTGGTGGGGCTGGTCGGGGTTTTTAAAAAAAAAAAAAAAAAAAAAAAAAAAACTGAAATTGCACTCAGTTTGACCAACTGCGAGCGAGCCGACGATTGGCTCGCACAAGCGAATTGATATTCGGCTCACACTCGCCAGGGTGTGCTCCGAGCCACCTCACCTTCTATCCTTGGCTCGCCCCACTTCCACTCCTGCTGCAGCTTCATTGCACATGAAACACCAGGTTATGTAAACCTTCCGTCATCTATGCAGAGTTTTCATCTTAAAATGGACTTCTGTGCTGCTGTCCAAGCCAAAATGGGAAGAAATATTAATGTTGGAAGATATAAGAAATATATATAATTTCATCCCATCTCTAACAACTAGACTTTTATTGCTTAAAAAAAAAAATATGAAATTTTAGGTGAAGTGCTTCAATATGATATTATAGTAGGCAAAGGTTCAAGTCTCACGGACACCCTATTATGAATAAAAACGTGTGTTGGTGCATGTTGAAGATATAAGATTTAATTCTCTCTCCAACAACTTGTTTTAGATTAGGTGTTCAACAATAACATGTGAAGAGACAAAATATACTCTCTAGGATACTTCAACTTCTGTTACAGTTGACTGTCGTTATAAATCTAGAAATGCAATGTTAAAAAGAGTTAAACGGTTTACATAGAAGCCTGGTCACATTTTTAACTCATGTCAACTATTGTACTCTTCAACTCATGTACATTGGAGCACAACCCAATAGTTTATGCTTGCCAGTTGAGCAAGCCTATTGCCACCAAACTTAGATTTTGAAAGCTCTACTATTTAGGCCCTGTTTGGTACAAATTAAAATCAAATTTTAATCTAAGTCAAAGTCAAACAATCAATATTAACCACATCTTTCATGCACAGCTTTTCAATCACACATTTCAAAAACTTCTATCACAATTTACTAAAAATTCAATTTTAATCCCCACCAAACAGTCAAACACCCTCTTATATTTACCTACAATTTAACTTCATCAGACAAAGATTATTGGTTAGCATCATGAATATATTGTATAAACTTTCCTCTGGCTTGAGCCTTGAATGTGATTTAATCTATGTTTTGTATAGGTGGTGTCTGCTTATATATAAACCTAATCGATATAGGTTACTGCTATTTGGTTACTTTTCCTGTGCAGCATGAAATTTTACTAGTGGCTGCAATGCCAGCATCATGTCCATTTGACCCTTAACAATGTTTAGAGCATGAAAGATAACATGTCCATTAATGTTGTGCCGAAACTGAATTAAAGCTGTTTCATTGTAGAACTGTCACTGAAGCTTTGAAACATTTAAAATTGAAGGATGGTTTTAATAGTTTAAAGCAACTTCCCAATAAAGTTGGATTCTACTTTGTGTAATCCAAGAGAAGAAACACTTGCTTTTTCTTAGTTGCTGGGGCAATGAATTCAGCTGTCCTAATGAGGAGTTGAAATCTGGGTTTGCTTGGTTTAGGTATGGAGGTGGTCCCATATTGGCTCGAAAAGTAATTGATTCCGGTCTTTCTCAAACGGAATTGTCCATAGAAGTTTATCCTTTACGGCTTCAATTGCATCTGATGCCTAAAGGCGATCGATCTACTATAAGAATAAGCAAAAAGGTTTGATCAATGTGTTCCCTAATCCTTCCTGGAAAATAACTATCGACATCTCCCCATATGTGGTAATTAAGCGTATTAACGGAATTGAATTTCTTTTGGCAGGAAACCATTGGTGAACTTCACAGAAGAGCTTGTGAGATATTTGATCTTAAACCTAAGCAAGTAAAACTCCTTAATTTTGTTACTGTTACCTTTCCCTTTTTTTCTTTAAAAACATGATGTTATTTTATAAATAAGCCTCCACTTGGCAACCAATTTATAAATAGTTTATAAATTCGGTCAAAGCCAAACGACATGTTCATAACTATTACTCATTTACTATCCACTCATTTCTTGGGACCCACTCCTATTACACTTTATGTTTATAAATTTGCCAAATGGAAGCTAAGTTTTTTTTTCTTGCATAGGTATATATTTGGGACTACTATAGTCATCAGAAGCATGCTTTGATGAATGACATGGAAAAGATACTTTATGATGCAAATATACAAATGGATCAGGATGTGAGTTTTTTTTTTTTTTGCCACTTTTTTGATCTTATAGAGTGCCTTTTTTGCTAAAGAGGAACAGTATCACGTCTTGTAATTTAGTTTACGTTTGGTGCAGATTTGTTATATGGCATCTGGTTTTGAACCAACCCACATAGTCGGCTCATCTTTATTAGCCATTCTCGCTTGTTGATGTTCTAAGCCCTTGTTTGAGCCCCATTTTTTTTTTCAAAATCATTTTCAACCTCACATTTTCCAATAATATAATTTTACACATAAACCAAAAACTTTTCTCTAGTTTTTAATCACACATTCTCCAAAAAATCACTATTGTAAAATCTATTCTCCCAAAAAATGGGGCTCAAACAATTCCTAAATTATGTGTAATCTTATTCTTGTGCAATTGCTCTTAAGCTTGGATGTGAAGAGTTTTCTAAAAGAATTTCAAGTTTTGATTCCTGGCTGATGTTATTCTCACATTGATTATTATTATTATTGTTATGAGCTAATCTCCATTGGCATCTTTATTGGATTGTTTGAGAAGTAATACTCAAAGTCTGAACTTATCCAGGATCTCTGACTCCTGGTGCTTCAGTGTCTCTTTCGGCTACCATTGGTTTTCTGTATTTCCTTGATTGCCTATTAAGGTTGTGTTGAGTTTGAATTCAAGTTCTGATTAAGTTGAGAAGAGTCTCTTCTTCCTGATACATAGATTGGAGAATTTGCAACAGATTGTCTTCTTTGGTGCCTGTTTTTCTTTTTATATCATCTGATGGACTCTGGTTGGGTTCAATAACTAAAAAATGGAGATTACCTTCTGTATTTCCATGCACATAGAACGCCTACTTGTTGTAAAATAAAGAAGTACTTAGTTGTAAAAGGAATTGATTTCGATAATTATTATGAATAGGACTTTATTCAGCCAGAAATAAATATACTTTTGATCTACGCTTCTGTCAGTTTGTTACGATCAGTTTTTAGTATATAGAAACCTATCCCTGCTTTTGTATCAAAAAAATTAGTTATTTGCCATTTTAGCAGTCCTACTAATGTATCAGTTTCATCATGCTTATGTTGCATTATTTAGTGTAAGACTTGATGACTTGGTTTACTTGTTCTTGAACTCTATTCCCTAGTTTCTTGATTTGACGTTGAGTCAGAGATAATTATAGTCACTTAATACTAATAGTAACTGCATTTTTTGGTTTGCCTGAATACTTTTTTCTGGGTTTACTTGATTCAGAGTTATTCATGTTAGTCGCTTGTTGTTCACTTATTCTTTCAATTGACAATTATGCCTGGTCTGTAGGGATAGTGCTTTTTGTTATATGTTTTGTGGTGCTGTACATTGTTCTGACATTCCATGTTTCCTTTGTTGTGCAATGACCCAAAGCAGATTTTAGTAGAGGTTATCAACAGTAACTCTGGTGGTTGTGTGGGTCCTGTTCGGGAGAATGGATCTGCAGACAATGGAATCTTAGTTGTTGCTGCTTCACAGTCTAGTTCGTTAACTGCAGGAGGTCTTAATGGGAACAAATATTCATCACGAAATGGTAATTTAGAGTTGTTGCAGAATACAAATGTTGAGAAGGCATACGGATTGAGTGGTGTTAGTACAAGGGGGTCGTCTTGTGGTCTCACTGGACTGTTGAATCTGGGAAATACTTGCTTTATGAACAGTGCAATACAATGTCTCATTCATACCCCTGAATTTGCACGGTATTTTCAAGATGATTACCATCAAGAAATAAACCGTCAGAACCCTCTGGGCATGGTTGTAAGTTTCACTCATGACAATGGCGTGATTATTACATGCTGATGGGTAAACAATGTCATATCCTAGACGAATCCATGCAAAAAGTTGCCAACTGTTTTGTCAGACTAGAATTGTTAAATAATTTTGGAAGAAATGTGTTTTCTTTGCTCACTCCATTGTTTTTTTCATTCATGCCACGCAGCACGTCATGTTGCTCTTGCAAAACAACTGCTGAGGCTTGTAGAATTCCCTTTTCCTTGTTTTCTGTTTGATGGGTTGATCTCAAATGATAATTTGTCTAAGCCTTATGCAGTAACTAGGTTGGTTAAATGCCTATAATTATGTTTATACTTTTTAGCTATTTCAGGATAGAGGCATGCACCGGCGTTCGGTGCCTTTCCCCTTTTTATTTTATCGATAGGGGGCTTGAGGGACTGAAAATAAAGGTCGGGCAATCACTTATCTTGTGTTAGCTTCAATCCAATAAGAAAGGCCTCGCTATGAGAACTGACAAGCGTTTAGCCCTATTCAACAAATATTTGTTTTAGCCTTGACTGCCTGATAACTCATCTTATGAAGAAAAGAATAGTTAGTCTTTTATATTGCATTAATAAGAAAAGTTGTCTTATTTTATCCTTTTTGCCTTAATCCCATGTGTGACTTGGGATTGTTACTCTAACATAGAAGTAATTGAAGGTCTCATACTGAAATCATGCAAAAAGCTATGAGAACTTTGCTGACCTGCCATTATTGGCTTTGTTCTTGTAAGAAGTTGCGCAATTAAAACTTCCTTTATTCCAGCATAAAATTTTAGTCGACACATCTACTGTTGTCCATTCCATCAATGCAGATCATAGAGTTCTAAATTTGGGTTTCGGTCAGAGATTGAAATGGCAAATTTTAGTCTACTGTAAACTAGTCCAGGACTGGTCATTTCGTATCTGCAGCATATTTGAGGCACATGCCTGGCATTTTGTATTAACTTTTTTTTTCTTTATTATTGATGTATATGAAATGCCTGGAAAGTCACCTGCTAGAGTGCTTTGAGCTGTAAACATGATTAATTTTTGAATATGCTTTCATTTTTCTGACTTTTGTTTTAATATGCAGGGCGAGCTTGCTTTAGCATTTGGTGAGTTGCTTAGAAAATTGTGGGCACCAGGGCGAACTCCAGTTGCCCCCAGGTCATTTAAAGCAAAGCTTGCTCGCTTTGCACCACAATTTAGTGGATGCAGTCAACATGATTCTCAGGTTTAGTGGTTCGCATGAAGTTTCATGACTTCAAGCTGATGTTAATTGGTGAAGTTAATAATTATTATTATCTTTTCTGTACAGGAGCTCCTTGCATTTTTGTTAGATGGACTTCATGAAGATTTAAATCGTGTTAAACACAAACCATATATTAAATCTAGAGATGCAGATGGTCGACCTGATGAAGAAGTTGCGGATGAGTATTGGGCAAATCACATTGCTCGTAATGATTCCATAATTGTGGATGTGTGCCAAGTAAGTATCACATTGATGATTGTATAGAACTAAGATTGTGAAATAATATTACATATTTTTTAGTTAGTTATGCTGTTGAAAGATGTCATAACTATTTGATGCTCTATTAACATGGTCTTGTTTTTTTTGTTTGTGGTCATTTTGTTAATTGCGTTCATTTACCCCACTGGATTGGAAAAGTATATCATCTAAGGAATGACGTCATTCGTAGAAAGAATCAATTCAAGAAAGTTTTGTGATAACTGGAAACACTAATATATGGTAATCAATGGATTTCTGAAATATAAACCAGCAGTTCCATTCTGGAGGTCCCTTTCATTCACCAACGAATTGTTGCTCAATACCCAAAAGAAATGTTTGTTTCGTTAGTGGTTAACTTCATTTACAGGGGGGGGCTAAAGTATTGTTCAATGATTTCTCGTGTATGTAGTAACTTTTAGTCATTGTATGTTATTTTCTATTACATGGTGAGAGGTTGTTGGATGCCTTTGGACTGCATAGCTGGATGATAATCTGCCAATGTCTAGTACATGTACATGCATATAATGCTGCTGTATTGCAATGAATAAGATACATATACAGTTGCATTGCTCATTTGGAAAGCCAGTGGCACTTAGACATATAATTAAATATATTAATTTATTTTAATTCAGTTTGAATTATCGTTTTGTTTAAAAAGGCTGGGGAAAGAGGATGGAATTAGACGTTCTTTTGCTGAATACTTAGAGCCTGTTTGAGCTCCATTTTTTGCCCAAAAATGCATTTTGGAATAATATTTTGATGAGGATGTGTTATTAAAAAATAAGAAAAAGTTTTAGGCTTGCGTGTAATATTATTTTATTGAAGAATGTTGTTGAAAATAAGAGAGAAAAAAATGTATTTTGGAAATATGAGGACCAAACAAGGGCTTAATAATTTTCCTTCACAATTTTTTGAGTATGGCCTCTGGAAATGACTTATTTCATTTCTTTACACTCTGTTGATAATTTCATCTTACTGCGTAGTTTGTTCATTAGTTAAATGGTAGAGAATACTACATTTGACTTGTTTATAAAAGAGTAGGAAGAGCAGTGATTTTACTGGACCTGGAAAACAAAAATCTGACAATTACGCTTGGCAGAATCTTCCATAGAACACTTGGTAAAATCAACCGTACATCATAGTCAAGGAAAACCAGATCCCTTGAAACACATCTTCGCAGGCATTTGAAAAAGAGAACTCCTAACGAGACTAGAGCAAGTCTGTATCCACTCAAGGAAAACTAAAATTTTACCTCTCAGTGTTTTGGAATTTACGAGCAAATCACATTTTTGCAGGGGCAATACAAGTCAACTCTGGTCTGTCCTGTATGCAATAAAGTCTCGGTTACATTTGATCCATTCATGTATCTTTCCTTGCCACTTCAATCCACCATCACTCGTAGTATGACAGTAACTGTTTTTACTTGTGATGGAAGTGCCCTCCCGGCTGCTTGCACTGTATCTGTTCCAAAGCAGGGTCGTTGCAGGGATTTGATCCGAGCACTGAGCTATGATTGTTCCTTGCAACTCAATGAGAAGCTTCTGCTTGTTGAGGTCTGCAGTGTAAATCGAGTAATTCTAGGAAAAACTAATGCACAAAATTTCTAACTAATAATTACTTTGTGATGCGCGTAGATAAGAGGTCACTTGATTTACCGGTTTTTGGAGGATCCATTGATATCACTGTCGTCCATAAAAGATGATGACCACCTCGCTGCCTACAAGATACCAAAAGACCTGAAGAAAACAAAGTTTCTTCAATTGATACACCGCCGTGGAGAGCAGTAAACAGAATTACTCCTTGCATGTAATCCTAGGTGCTTCACTGGCTATTTTATGATAACCCGTTTTCTCCATCTATGTGTTTTAGGGGTGCTGGTAATTCTCAAAGCACTATGGGGTGGAAGCCTTATGGAACTCCTCTCGTTTCTCCCATCTCATGTGATGGTATTATAACTAGAGGTGATATCCAGCTGATGGTTAACAAAATGCTCTTGCCCATCTTAAGAACAAATAACACAGAATATCCAGGTATAAATTGTTCTAATGCACCAGTGGCAACATCAAATCAATCTCATGCCACTAGATCTACTGAATTTTGTGCCAATTCAGATGTTGCTGATGCAAGACAATCCTACGGTGGCAGTTTAAAACCAGTGACCTTCCAAAAACTTCCATTGCAGTTGGTCGATGAAAATAATGCTTGCATAGATTTAACTGTGGGTGAAGATAAGGTGGTTAAGTTGTCATCATCATCTGGGTCGATCCTCATATTTGCTGATTGGTCACAAAAGCTTTTGGGAACTTACGATACCAGCCACTTAGAAACCTTGCCAGAAGTTTGTAAATATGGGCATGCTAGCAAGAAAGCTCGAACTGAACCTCTCTCTCTGTACACTTGTTTGGAGGCTTTTCTACATGAAGAGCCATTGGTCCCTGAAGACATGTGGTAAGATTTTTCTTTATTATTTTGCCACGATTCCTGATTTTTTGCATGTATCTCGTCTTTAACATCTAATTTGCCTGTCTTTGCAAGAAGGTATTGTCCTCAATGCAAGGAGAGGCGCCAAGCGAGCAAGAAGCTGGATCTTTGGAGGCTTCCTGAAGTGCTGGTTATTCATCTAAAAAGGTTCTATTACAGCAGATCGATAAAGCATAAGCTTGACACATGTGTAAATTTTCCTATTCACGACTTTGATTTGACAAACTACTTTGCCAACAAGAACACCCCACGTCAGATCTATGAACTCTACGCCTTAACAAATCATTACGGTAGCATGGGAAGTGGGCACTATGCAGCACATATTAAGGTGTGCATATTCTTTCCATAACGTTTTAATATTCCTGATATCACGCCGAAAACAGATTCCTAATGTTTTACATCAAATCTGTCCAACGCAGCTTCTTGACGAAAATAGGTGGTATAACTTTGACGACAGCCACATATCACTAATCAGTGAAGAAGACGTAAAGTCAGCAGCTGCGTACGTGCTATTCTACAGGAGGGTGCGTTCAGATAAATCTTCTGTAAGTTGCGGTGCATACTCCACCGTGGAATGCCAGAACTTCCGTAACTGATAAATCAAGTTGGGCATCATTTGTTTATAGTGAAACTGTTATATTTCTATTACAAAATATTCACCTTCATAATCCATAGGAATTCTGAGGTTACAGAGGTGTATCACAGGATAGAACAGTTATCTTGGATAAGATTTTGCATATGGCGACAAGGTATTCTTGTTGAATACAGAGAATTTGATGAATTGTCGTACTTCAACTAGTTCGGTTTTAGCTTTTCGTTTCTATACGTTGGATATAATTATTAAAGGAGATTAGATAGAACAATAGATTAACTTTCAGCTTTACTCTTTAATTCTTCATACTGTAGTCTAATTTACCATGATAAAATCTCGTGTCTACTGGTCCGTTTGACAGGTTTTCTGCTACTTGTAAAAAAGCTTTTTGAGAAAGCCGTTTTATCATTTATGTCAAATTTCTTTAAAAGTTCTTCTAAGCAGATAAAATACCTTCAAAAAATTATTCAAAAATGTCGAGAAACAATTTATAAGTTTAAAAGCAATTTTTAATTTTTCAAATGTCATGTCAAACAGATTTTATATACCAAAAGCAATGCTACTCTCAGTTGACAATTACAATAGTTGCTCTATTTGACATTCTACTTCTATCTACCATTCCTGGATTGAGTTATCATAACTCCCGGCGATCTATTATTGGAGTTGGCAATAGTACAGATATGATTAATATGTTGCCCTGTGAGAGATGTCGGACCAATCTTCATGAGCATAAACTTCAATCATTTTTGTCTTGTAATCTCGATCAAACATAGATCCCCCGTCAGACATTGGAAATGTATCTTGTCTAAGGTATTGGTGAATTAGGGTTCTATATATAGAGAGTGATTCCTTTGTTGCTAGCTCGTACTAACTTTAATTTGAAATCGAGATTATTCCGCTCATATTCAAAATTCAAATTGAGACATACGAGTCCCTTCAGGGAATAAAATCCAATTATTCAAATTAGAATAGCGCAAGCGATATGACACGGTGTACTAGCGAAAAACTGCTTTGACAATATCAATGTACTAGGGCTCCTAATATCTATTTCATATGCCTTACGATACGAAAACATTTTAAGTTCGTCCTTCAAATTACAAAATTTCACACTAGTTTTAATGTTAGAATCCCCCAGTCGATGATTGTTTCATTTTTAATATGGAAATCCATGTGATTTTTATTATTATTATTTTTTAATTATTAAAATCATAACACATGAAGCCGTAGCCGTTCATAAGGAATAACATTATTCAATATACCAAACAAATTAAAATACAAAAATACAATTGGAAGATATTTATGGTCTAAAAGTCAAATTCCCAAGACTGGATCTGGTATGGTAATTATTTTTAAAATTGTACACCATATTCCACTCTTGGATTAATTTATTAGAAATTTAGTATGAAACTAGGTGCAAGCAACGTGCAATACACGTTTGTTTAGTTTATATTTAATAGTTCTGTTTAAGAAATAATTTGTTATTAATAAAGATGTAATTTTTTTGGTTAATTAAATAATTAATGATGTAATGTTTATGTAATTGATAAATAATTAAATAAAGTGTCTTTCTCTGTCGTCTCCAACCCAAAATCAAAAACATAAAACTCAAAGTTCATATTATGCACAATAATATTATACTATATTCTAAAAACAAATGACAAGAAAAAGATGCCCCAAATGAAAATACATTTTAAACATCCAATGACATTAATATCTATCAAGCAAATTTCAGTTAGCTTCGTATTCTTATTTTTGTGTCTACATGTCAAAAGAGTCACAATTATTATTTATTTCACCAGACTTACATTGAGGAAGTAACTCTCTTTAAGTTTTCCACCTTCAAATACACATATGAAGTCGGTACAACTTGCCATAGAACTATAGTCTACAGAGGGTACGTGGGATCGTGAGGTGTAATCTTCATTCTCAGTAAGCTCACCTATTACATAGTGCTCGAGATGGAGGAATTTGAGGTTGGCGGGAACTGCAAGTGAGAAATGGGAGAAATAGACTCTTTCCTTCCTCTTTGCCCTATTTTGAAACGACTTCTATCTCTTTTCTCTCGAACCGGTCGATTTTTTTATTTTCTATAAGGCTTTTGTGAAATAGTAGCATGTAAGTCCAGCATTTCTCATGAATTGATTGTTGGATTTGAATGGATTAAATTGGATGTCTCTATATATTACTTGTGTGAGAGAAAAAGATGATTATTGCGCCCATGATTAATCCAACTAAGATGATGGGCAAGCACAGCCGGCCCCAACCCTCGGCCACTACGGTTTCTTGGGGGCGTCGCCATGAAAAGGGTGGAAGAGTTTCTCCATTAATGTTTTTCTAGTGTTTTGAAAACAGACCCAGTCATCGACCCGGAAAAGGTGAAGGGTCAAAATGTTCAATCGGGGGTTGAATCGGATGCAATAAATACATACAAAAATAATAAAATAATATATATTTTTTAAAATTTTCATATTAATAATTCAAAATAAATATATTTTTACTAATTAGATTCATTATCCTACAATTAGTCTCAATACTAAAAATTAAAAATTAATATGTTAAAATAGTTTACTTTGTTAAATTAAAATAATTTAAACTTATAGAAAATGATATCTAACATTAATATATTACTAATCAAGTGTAATTTAAGTTAAATTTGAAAATTAAATAAATGAAAGAATAAATGTGAATATTGCAATTTAATTAGTTGTTATTAAAAATCAAATTAGACAAACATACATTTGAAAATGATTTTGATGAGTATTTTAACATTTTTTGGTTATATATCACTATCCCACATTGGAAGTTTATAAAACTATTAGAGTTAAGAGTATGTATAAAAGGCACAATCCCACATTGGAAGTTTATGAAATCTTTAGAGAAAAGTGCATCTATAAAATGAGCATGGCATTCATTACTTCTCTATGGGCCTTAGGATTCTAAATAAATTTTGAACCCCATTTATGAAGTTAAAAATTTTTAAACCAAAAAAAAAAAAAAAATTAAAAATTGGGACCGGTTTGACGGGTTTTAACCGGTTTTGAAAATAATAAAAAATCAGACATGATTTGGCCCGATTTTGGGCCTGGTTCCCGATTTTTCCAGTCGAACCGGCCAAACTGGGCCGGGTTTGACAACATTGGGTTTTTCAGTCATGAAATATTAAATGTTTTTTTTCGGTTTTTGGGAGTTGAGGAGGCGAGAACTTCTTGTGTAAATTTGATATGTTAAGGTCATTGGCTGCAATTTAATAATTAGGGTTAAATTTTAAGTTTTAGCCCCTAAGGTTTTAAATAAATTCAAGTTGGACCCTAAAGTTATAGGTTTTCCGTTAAAATAAGAAATTCCGTTAGTTTTTCCGTTAAATCAAGAAATTCTGTTTCATAGCCACTTTTTATATATAGAAGACATATTTATTTGTAAAATAAATGAATACTCGACCTAGTTAAGCTTTTGTCATGTAATATTTCTATGTTGAGTTGTAATCGAAGTAGATCGTAATATAATGGACGATGCATAGATTATAAACACTCAATTATTATCTTATCCAATTCAGATGACAAACGAACTTTTATTCAATTCAAATAGCAAATAAAATTTTTGTATATAGGTATAATCAATAGTAATAGAGAGAAGAAAACACTGAGAGGGGCATATTCCAATGGCAAAACTACGAAATTAAATGAGGGGAAAAAAAAAAAAAAACATCAATGCTATATTGCAAAAGAAAAAAAATGGAAACTAATTTACAAAACTTCAAGGACGGAATAATGATTTACCAATAAATGAAGCTTTTTTTTGCAAATCAAACGAAAATTAATAAAATGGAGAAATTGAAGAAACAATGAAGCGCCGAGAGAGGGAGGGAGAGAGAGAGAGTACACGACGACGAAGTAGAAGGGAACAGTCATTGGAGAGAGAAACCCTTGCAAAATTTGTCTTCTCTCTTTCTATATATCCTGTAATAACCAGAAACACTATCCAAACCACCTTTACATACACGTCTCCTGTTCGTATACTTTAAATTACTATATAATAAACCATTTGTACCATTTACGAATAATCAATCATACCCCTTTTTACCCTGGCCCCTGATACGTCGGATTCCCAATTGCCCGTTAATTTCGTCCAGATCTGCTGCAAATCGAACCCCTTGATTCTAAATGGATGACCTGGATGTGCTGGCACGGGATTTTGGGTTCCGACCCCAAGGAAAATCGAATCCAATGAGATCCGACCAGGCGGATCGCCGCCCCGTCCGATCTGTTGACGATCAGAATCGTGATGGGTTGTTGTTCAACGATGTATTCGGTGGGCCTCCTAAGTATACTTCGAGTTCGAGTTCTAATAGTAATAACAAGCCGTCGTCCATGAGTGATTTTGACTATGAATCGATTTTTAAGTCGGAATCGAAAGTTTCAAACAGTAATACAGGCGGTAATAAGACGTCGTCCTTGCCGGTGTACGATAAGCCTGTTTATGATGATGATATATTCGATGGTTTGCCGGGGTTGAAGAACAAATTGGGTCCTTCCTCGGTCAGATCTGAGGATGATGTGTTTGCGTCAATTGCATCGCCGTCCACAAAGAGCAAGAATCAAAATAATTTTGATGATTTGCTGGGGAACTTGGGCGGAAATGACAAGTTTGGGGAGAAGAGCAGTGGTGCTAAAAGCAGCTCTACTTCAGGGTTCGATGATTTGTTAGCTGGGTTTGGGAGTGGCATTCCTGCCAGGAGCAACAGGTACTTTTGTTATTTGGTTTGATTATTATGTTGAATTTCTAGTTTAGAGCTGTAATAACTGATTTTCTTTAGCCGATCAGTTCTATATGTTTACTCTTGCTTTAAAGTAATTTTATAGCTTGCATTTAATTGAAAATTACTTTACTCTGGACATGCTCATCATGACATAAGTTACAGTTAGATATCAAGAAGTTTTCCAAGAAGATATGGTGACGTGTGATTGGAAGAAGATGAGCAGAAGAAAGTAATGCATGTACTGACAGTGAAAATGTCTATAGGCAAAAATTTTCACATTTTACTGTCATTTGTCCTATGAGCTTAGAGACCCAGTTACTTGTTGCCTGTGAATGATAACAAACACACTGATCTTGCCAGTGTTATGAGCATGTTAACATATGGTGATTTGAACCTTGCTATTTTTAGAAGTACTGAACCAATATCCAGATATAATCAAACAATTTTATGGTATTTTTGCAGATGGTATGTGTCTTGCTTATTACAAGTTTTCAGATATCCTATTGATTCTTGCTTTTTATTTTTTTTTCCTTTTATTTTTTATTAATTGAAAATTCAAGCATACTGATCAAGACTCACCCACTTGTCTATTTAAATTTCCATCATGAAGGTTCCAAATTTCACAGAAGTTGATTATTAACACAAGGGCTTTGCTACCTGTACACCCAGCCCTCAGGTATACACTCTGGGTGACATAATGAACAAGAGGCATTCTGTCATGGTTCGGTGGAAAAAAGCAATTTCCACCAACCAATGACATAATGTTACTTGTGCATTATGTCACCCAGGGTGTACCTGAATATACAAGTAGAATAATCCTTTACACAATTACAAGACCTTTTGAAGTTCTCAAACATCTGAAAGAGCTTGGTTGATAATGAAAGAGTGAGCCATCTTATCTAAAAGCTTCAACCATTGAAAAGATGACATATTGATTTATTTGAATTGTGTTTTCAAGATGTTTCACGCGAACAATTTTTGTTCTTACAAACGAGTGGTTGCGAGAATCTCTTGCATGATTTTTGATCCATGAACCATCTCATCTATATTTTAAGCTAGTAGAAAGGGCCCACATTGATTTATTCAAGTCTTCTCAATATGATGCAGTATGTGAGTCTTTAGTGGTCTCTTTTGCAAATCTTGTTTCCATGAATTAAGGTCTCCATTTTCTAAGAGGACGTGTTAGTGAGTGTAAGCAAAATACTATGGAAAACGCTTCACCATCATTTTAGTGCTAATATGAAGAAAACAACTCTCGTGGTAGCAAAAATATGAAGCCTATAATTAGATTTAGAGCTAAAGGAACTGTTTAATTTTTCAATTAGTTTTTCCTCAAATCAAAACCTCTAAATCACACTGTGTCGTGTATCAAAGCTATTGTCTAGTGTAACATGTGGGGAGATTGTCACGATTTAAGTACCTAGCATGCAAGCTCTGTTAGGTTCTTTGCAATGCCTCTAATATCAGGTTCCTGCATATGAACAGATGTAAAATCATAAGATCAAGCAAAATTTTAATAACTACATCTCTTGTCAGGACTGGGGAAGAGGAATTTCTAAGAAGTTGAAAACTCGATTGAATATGAAGAAATTGCCTACAGATATCAGAAAGGAAAGAACATATATTCTCATTTTAGAATGTCATAAATAGTTCTAGTTTACTATAATCAATGCACACTTAAATCAGAAATCATAAATGGAAAGAATAGTTATTTTCAAGAAAATTGTTTTTTCGGAGTGAAGTAGATTCACTTGATATACTGTCATGTTATCGTTTAATATATTGATTGTTTACATTGGACACGCCGCCTTGGTGGTTTTGAAAAAAAATATTTTACTTGTGTTGAGAAATATTAGAGATCATTTAAGTTATTTGAAATAGAAGAACATCATATAGAATGTCATTTTGCATGGGTCATTTATTCAAGATAATCGACCCTTAATTTCGGAAAGGGATATTGCTGAACTGGTAATTATTCTGCCATAAATTTTTCTATGTGAATAATCTAGACATATAAGAATCCATTGTCATGAAATATTCCATCAGACGTGCACTAACACACATGGACTGGATCAACTGTGACATCTATCACACAGCAACTCTATATCAAAAATCCAATTCACCCATTCATTTCACATCATTTACTTATCAATTCGAAGTCAGCTGCTTGCCGATAGAATTGAAACTATGAAGCAGAGAACCTTAATCCAGTTGGTAAACACCAACACCACTTCTCCACTCTGATGACTACCACCTTCTGTACCAACCATATGAACCTAGCATATGGTTTTCAGTTTGAAATTTCTCATTCAACGAATATTTAAAGAAATTATTAAGTAACCTTTATCAAGAATTATTTCATTTATCCTCATGGATCATAAAAGGGCTCAGTTGACAGAGAAAAGGTGTTTGAGATTTTGAAGGACAATAAATATCTAGGAGAGGGATTAGTTATAGATTTTTGTACCATGTGCCAATGGAGTCTCATTGGTTACCTAATGTTGATTTTGATCTCTAGATAAGCCACCATACGGGGACATGAATTATTGAGAATTTGAAAGTGATGGGGTTGCTGGTGGTGGTTGTGGCCTTTGTGAGTGCAGGAGAGAGATGGATTGATGTGTCCAAGGAGTAAGTAAATGAATTTTACCTTAGGGGCATAATTGTTCTTTACCGAAAATTGCTCTGGCAGTTTACTTTCTGCTCTGCTATATCACCAGCCTAGTTTGAAGCAAAAGGCGACATGTTCATAATTAGAAGATCTATGTAGTAATAATCATTTTGGTTCCATTTCCAGGTTCCTTTTGGTTTGCTATATCAGATGATTTAATCATATGATATTTATTTGATCACTTTTATATTTTGATGAGACGTTGTTAGTACAACAAAAGCTAATAGTTGTCAGATTACAGGTGATAAATTTAAATGGCTATTGATTCTCTTTATGTAATGATTATGCACACACTCAAAAAGTGCCAAACAAGGACTTTTAGCCTCTACACTCCAATAATTAGTAACTAAGTACAACTTCATGAGAAAGTGATTTTCAATTAACACTTCTAATAATGATTTTATCACTGTTAGTCTGTTGATTCATTTGCTTATTTATGTGTTAATGATCTTTTACGGAATACTCCTAAAGATAGTATTCTATTTTGGGATGTAAAAGTGCTGACTAGATTTCAAAGTATTATAAACTGTATATATTGCTAGTGATTGCAATTTTGTTTATGAAAGCATATAAATTAGAAGAATCAGTCAGCATTTCATAACTGTTCGGTTCCACTGCTTGTGCACTATTCTACACAGTCATAATCAATCCCATAATAGCAATTTAGATCAGTTTAGGGTCATAAACTCAGATCCTGTGGTTCATCTTTTGAATTTAAATACTATTTTTTTTCTGGCTTGCAATTGTATATACTTATGCTATACTTTTCAGCTCGACGTCGCATCATCATTTCACTCATTGGTTACTACTTTGTGTTAACTCTTTATTTATATCCTTCTCCAAAACTAAAATGGTTTCTAAAATGTACTTACAGTTTGTACAAAACCTTGAGACTGAAGTTTGTAGGAAGAATGATGGTTCAAGATGATTGAATTATTAAATGTTTTTTTGATGCATAATATTTGTGATGTTCTGCCATTTTTGTCCTACTTGCTTGCAATTATGTAAACTGTGGGTTTGAAAGTTTTGTGTTTGTTTTCTTCTCACCTTAATCTGGGTTTTCAAAGAAAAGGATAATTAGCTGAGTGTCCATTCCCTTTTTTTTTTTTTTTCAACAGACCAATTTCAGAGTCAAGTCGAGGCTCCATACAAACTGACAATACAACTTCAAATGTGATGGAAGACCCTTTTGTAGTTATGGAATCAACATCAACCCCCGGATCATCGTCAGGGGTATCTACCGATCCACTGGAGGAGATTGGCAAGCTTGGTAAATCTAGAAGTGCAAGGGCTGAGCCATCCTCTGTTAGTGATGGAGTATTTGATGACTTAGATCCTCTCAACGGATTTGGAAAACCTGTCCATCCATTTTCTCCTGGGAGGGATAATAGAGGTAAGAACGGGAGCCCCTCAAGATCAGGAACATCTGTATCTTCTGGTTTTAGAGAGCAGACGGGGAAATCTTCTTACAGATATTCGGGGAGCAATGTGGAGAAGAAGGTTCCTTTTGACAATTTTCAGGAACCTCCCTTGTTTGATGTGCCAGATGTTTCATCATATTCGCATAAATCCTTTGATCAGTCTTCCCCTCCTCCGAACTACGAAACAACCTCCCAGGTTGATGCGCCTCAGTCAGTAGAAGAGCAGGGACTGCAATCAGATGATGTATGGCTTACCGTATCAGAGATTCCTCTTTTTACTCAACCCACGAGTGCTCCACCCCCTTCACGACCACCTCCACCAATTCCTCGTCAAACTTCAAAGTCCGAAACTGGTACCTTCTCTTCAAATTTGAGAAAGAAGGATGATGAATTTTCTTCTCCCAGGAGTTATAATCATTACTCTCAAAGTCCTAACCTTGCTCAACCTGCAGCCAAGAGCCCTCCAGTTTCACAGTTGGAGGAACTTGATGATTTTTCCATGGGTAGGTACCATTTCAGTGTTGATGAAAGTGCCAATTTTCATGCTAGTGAAGATAATAATGCGACCTCTGTGGCTGCTGCATCTGCAGCTGCTATGAAGGAGGCTATGGATAAAGCTGAGGCTAAATTTAGACATGCTAAGGAAGTACGTGAAAGAGAATATGCAAAGGCTGCTAGAAGTAAGGAATCTTTGCATCTGGAAAAAGATGACCAGCAAGATGCTTTGGAGAGAGAATTTAGGGAAAACCAGGAGAAATTAGAGCGTGAAAGGAAACAGGTGGAAGAGGAAGAGAGAGAACAAAGGAGAAGTGAGAGGGAGAGGGAGAGAGCAAAGCAGATTGAAAGAGAAAGGGCTAGACAGGCTGTAGAAAGGGCTACCAGGGAAGCACGTGAAAGAGCAGCTGCTGAAGCTCTCTCAAAAGCTGAAAGGGCCGCTGTTGGGAAGGCAAATGCTGAAGCCAGAGGACGTGCTGAAAGAGTAGCAGTTCAGAGGGCACAAGCTGAAGCCCGTGAAAGAGCTGCTGCTGAAGCTAGAGAAAGAGCAGAAAAGGCTGCTGCAGAAGCTAGAGAAAGATCTGCTTCAGAAGCAAGGGAGAAAGAAGCACGAGAAAAAGCTGCAGTTGCAAGGGCTGAAGCTGAGGTAAGGCGTCGAGCTGAACGAGCTGCTGTTGAAAGAGCTGCAGCAGAGGCTAGGGAGAGAGCTGCTGCAGAAGCACGAGATAAGGCAGCAGCTGCTGCAAAGATGAGCCAACCAAAGAATGATAACGATCTGGAGTCCTTTTTCAGCATGGGATCTCGACCAAGCAGTGTACCTAGGGCCAGAACAGATTCAGTTGTAAGTGTTAATGCCAAAACAACGCAGTATTTGCACGAGTCTTGTTTCAATTTGTAGGATTTTGTCAATGAGTTGTGTTTATTCCTTCGTTTGATTACTATTGTCAGGATCCTCTATTCAACCAGCAATTCCAGGACAAGGCAGGATCTGAAGCTGCAAAGAGAACATCATCTTCTAGTGGGGCCTCCAATATGCGAAAAGCTTCTTCCACTACTAACATCGTAGATGATCTATCTTCTATTTTTGGAGGCATGCCACTATTTAATAATTTTTCTAACATCGAAAGGTTATTTTGAATCTATCTCTTGCTGACTGATTCATTGCTCGCGAACTTACTCTGATTTTGTAGCTGCTGAATCATCTGGAACATTCCAGGACGTTGAAGGGGAAACTGAAGAAAGAAGAAGAGCAAGACTCGAGCGCCACCAACGCACTCAAGAGCGGGCTGTATGTGTTTGTGCTTTCTTGCATATGAAATTCTTTTCCTATCCAGTTTGAAGATCAATTAGCATTATGTAGATTCTTCATCTTCCATGGCACATGTTTGCTTCTTATTATTGATAGCTGGGTTCCATATAATCAGGCCAAAGCACTTGCTGAAAAGAACCAGCGGGATGTTCAAGCTCAAAGGGATCAGGAAGAAAGACACGTAAGTTACTTAAAAATGATATCTGCTTTAGTGACTTTGTCTAGCCATGCATTTTTCTGTAGGTTAATGGAAATTCCCTGATACGTAGTAATGTTGTAATTGACTGCCTATTGTTCTATTCTTGTGGTCTTTCATTTGCAAACCTAGTGCTTGCTCCCCCTTCCCAGCTTCCCTCCAGTGGTTTTGGTAGATCACCTATTCTGTGGAGTGCTAATAATGTGTACTTCTGCACCATATTTTTCACAATAATTTTTCCTTTCATATTTCACATATGCGCACATACAGGTATCAATTGCAGTTTTTAGCAGTCACATTTTTCATTTTGATCTTTTAGTAACTGATACTTGAATAACTAATCTTTTTTAGCAGTCACATTTTTCACATTATCAAAGTGGATGAATAAAAAGTTAGTGTTCCTCTTGTTGATACTACAAGCAAAAGAATCATATAATGTGACGAAGTTTTCGCTGACCATCTTCTTGTTGATACAAAAGATAAATAATTATTCAAGATGGTATTTTGTATTTTAGATTGTAATTCTTTGCAACTGTTATTTCGCGTGGGCAACAATTTTCTGTACATATGGCACGTATATGTTGATGACACAAGTTGAATATAATATTGTTAAGGGATAAAATCTCATATCGAATAAAGATGGAGCCCCAAATCTTAACGTGGTATCGGAGCCCATTAAGCTCTAATGAGCAATTTGATCCCGATTAAGACTAAAAAAAATGAAAATATGGATTTCAAGATTGGTTCGCTCAAATGAGCCACCATCTTGCGGGGGCATGATAAGGAATAAAATCCCACATCCAATAAAGATGGAACCCTAAATTTTAACAAATATAGATGCCAAATACTACATAGTAAAGACATGTTTGGGAAGTATTTATAAATGGTTTAAATTATAAAGAGATATGAATGAGTGGTTATATAAGTGAGTAGTACTTGTGTGTTCCTCGGAATATTTTGATAAAAAGTGTTTCGAGTGTTTATAAACATGAGTCAAACATAGGCTAAGGCTACACAAAAGGCTAACTTCAATTTTGTAGTTTATATTATGCTGCAGTTTAGTTGTAACTCATCCTTAGTATTAAAGCTATTTCTACTCTTTACTTGGCTAATATTGTATAAAATCCATGCAAGTTAAGTTGTTCAACAAATATTAGATCAAGCGAGCTTAAATCGCATTGCACACTGAATACGTTAAGTAGCTATGTCTGAATGAATTTCATATAGTTTTTCTTGTGTCTAACCTTGTTCTCTGGTTGCAGAGGATTGCTGAAACATTGGATATTGAAATCAAGCGTTGGGCTGCAGGGAAAGAAGGAAATTTGCGTGCTCTACTGTCGACTATGCAATATGTGCGTTTATTGCCTTCCAAGTCTACATTATTTTTTATCAATATATTGGTCTGCAATTGCAGTTTGTCTGTTTCATCAGCTACTGTACCCTTTTACTGCTTAACTGTTTTATCAGAAGTACTATTTTACCATTATTGATTTGGACATCTGGGAATCATATGTTTCTCAGTTTCTTAGATCCAGGGGTTGATCTGTTTCTTTTCATTTATTAATTGTTAAGCTCTTCAAATGATTTTTAGCAAGGTCTCCTTATCTGTGACTCGTTTTAAGAAAATTCAGCGATTAAAGAATCTTTTTGATTGATATGTAGATTAGATGGAAGTCAAGTTCTAGTAGAACTGAAGGTCTAAAACTTATTTTGAGGCACACTTATTAGATGCAAGTAAAAAAATGGCTTGATCTAGAGGTAACTTAATTTATCACGAGGCTCAAGTTCAGGTGTCAGAGTACAGATTGCTTTCGAGCTTTCTTCTAGTGGACCTGGAGTTGGTCAATGTACTGCTGAAGCTGATCAAACAGTAGAGGGTATCTTGGGCATCCCGAGGCAAAGGGAGAATATTCTGACCTAATCAAACCTAACTACGTTAGTTTATTAGATTTTCATACTGGTGCTACTTCCATGAATGTTTGTGAATTTTTTTATTTATTTTTTGATATTTTACAAGGATTTTTTCAAAATTCAAAAGTGTGTTTGAATGTTCCCCGATCTTTTGGCTACAAGGTCGAAAATAATTTCTTCAGAGCCTTGGGATTGCAATTTTTTTTGGCTCCCATTTGATTTTTGCATTGCTTGATCATGATTATGGTTTATTTGAAGCATGATGTACCTCAGACAGCATGACAATACATTTTTCAATCTGAGTGGTAGACCTTTGATTTAAGGCATAATTAGGCACTATTCTCTTTATCTATATTTATGACTAAACCACTATAATCATAGTGAATAATTGGAATTTCCTACCTGCCTCTCATATTATTTTGAAAGTTTTACTGTGCCAATGTGTCATTGTTTTGCGTAACTCTGGAAGGTAAGAAACAGTCATGATTGCCATGTAATTGATTGATAGGTCAGTTCTTCTATCTTCACAAGTGATTTAGGAAGCTTCCTGCTAGCTTTTGGTGCATGCCTTTTAATATATTATATAGTTCAGTAATGAATTTAGCATCTGCTTTTGTATTGTATTTACATGTGAATTGAGCGTGTCGAGGCAGTAGATTGGAGCTCTCTCATTTTCTTGTTCCTGCACTCTGTTTTTTTGTCATTCAAGATGATTCTCTGTCCAGAAATATTAAATGAAAACTAGAGAGCGGTGGAGGTTGTTCAATGATCACTGCAGTGATACCCCCCTAAGAAAAAAGATCCTTGGGTCCAGTTTTTACCTAGATGATATTTGAAGTGGCAGCATAGCTTCAAATGTTAATTTTTGAAGTTCTGAATTTTTTTTTTTTTTAACATCAAATTTGGTATTTGGGAATGATATGTTTGCATTTTAATTCTTTATTTTCCGTAAGGTGTTAACTGGTTTCCTACTCTGATAATATGATTAGGTGCTTTGGCCTGAATGTGGATGGCAACCTGTTTCGCTGACAGATTTGATTACTGGTGCCTCTGTCAAAAAAGCTTACAGGAAAGCTACCCTTTGCATCCATCCTGATAAGGTGCAACAAAAAGGTGCCAATCTCCAACAAAAGTATATTGCTGAGAAGGTGTTTGACCTGCTTAAGGTATTATACAAGCATTTGGTTTTTTTGAGTTTTTCATAAATTATTTTAACTGAACTCATATATCACTGTATTGTTTGACATACCAGTTATTGTTTTTCCTTGTTATATTGTATTGAAGTCCAACATTGCGAAGTAGGAAATAGAACTTTGGTTGTATGTTTGAGACACACCTTTGCTTTGAACTATGGGATCCATTTTATGCACAGATATCACCTGTGTGGCTAAAGAGAACATTGTGTTTAATTGATGTGATACGATGAAATTTGTTAAGAGCATTTATAAAAAACATGTTTGGGAAGTGTTTATAAACAGTTCAAATTATAAAAAGATAGAAATGAGTGGTGAATAAGTGGATCGTATATGTGGGTCCCTCAAAATGTGGATAAAAAGTGGCTTGAGGGTTTTATAAACAGTTTACGCCCCTGTTTGGGTTACATTCTCATTTTCAACCATACATTTTTCAATAAAATAATATGTTCCATCAAATCAGTAACTTTTCCTTCTTTTTTAACCGCATATTCACCATCACATCAAAAAAAAAAAAAGAATTCTCTCCTTAAAAAATGTGCATCAAACACACACTATAAAGAGCAAATATAGGCAGAGTGAACTCACAGTGGAGAGGAGACATGCAGGCAAGCATATAGGGGTTAGACTGGTTTACATGACACGAGCAACGTGGCCTGTTCTCGACTCATAATATAAGGATCATTTTATAGACTATAATATATCATAAATTTCAATTGTTTTCATTGAATGAATTGCAATAAAAAGTTTCCAATTCAGTCTTTACTTACAAAAACTGTGGTAATGCAAGTTGCTGTAAGCAGTCTGATTTTTATTGCAACTTATTTTGGTGCTTTATGTGATTTCATAATTTAGTTTGACATGTCAAATAGGAAGCCTGGAACAAATTTAACTCGGAGGAGCTTTTCTAAATGCTGTCATAAATTCTTTATGTTTGAGCTTCTACCTGTGGAACCGGCACCATTTGGCAGAACTGATGCACGCCACGGTGTAGATTTTAAGAGGCTTCTGTTCTTCCTAGATGCTGGAATGGTACATCATTTCTATATTGATGCGTGTGCCAGATATATGAGAGCGAAGCAAACGCTAAATGATTATTTGGTGTAGAGTAACATGTTTTAATATCCTGTGCTATCTCATATGCATGAGGTGGTATTTTGTTCTAGCTGATTCTTTTTTTTTTTTTTTTTTATCATTTCCTTTTTTTAAGCTTCAATCATTCGTGTTAGATAAATACCAATGTTCATTAAATATCAAGTGTTGTGTATTGTCCTTGAACTGATTATTATGTGAAGGTGCCACTCTTGTTTACTACAAAATGTGAAAGTTTTGATTGTATTTGACAGCATTCCTTTTTTGTGATATTTTATATTTTCTGGAACTTTTTATTAATAAAGAGCATATTTAAATTTAGGGATTCAAAATTTTTATGCACTTTATTTTGGCTATGGTTGTAAATGGATCGGATCTACCCATATCCGATTCGATAAGAATAATTCATGGATCCGATCCGATAATTCAATAGATATTTGATTGCTAAATCTATATTTGATTTACTATGTAATCGGATATTCAATCCGAAATATTTTTCAAAAGAGGTGATTCTCACTCTCAATACAAAATTTATTATAAATATTGGAATTTGATAGGTTTGACATTTTTCAGTCATAACGTATTAATAAATTTTGTATTGGAATTTGATAGGTTTGACATTTTTCAAAGTCATAACATATAATTCAAGTTTTAAAATGAAAAAAAAAATGTTTAATAAATTATGTGGTAATATATAAAATATATTATATTATTATATAATAAATTGGATTGACGTGTACCCATATTTTATTTAGTTATCAAATTTGAATCTTGATCGAGGTATTTCATTAAAATCCTAAATTCATCTTTCATTAGTTTTATGAGATTCAGATCAAAATTCAATGGACCATTGACCGTCCTAATCTTGGCTCTTTATTTTGTGTTTGCCCATAAACATTTATTGAATTCTCATCATATTTTATTTTGCATAATTTTTTTTATGTCAACGATCAATCAATTTAAATATGATTTGAATAGCTTAAAAAGTATAGTATCGAAATTTGTAATTTATTAAATATGATCATTGTACATTAAGAAAATATAGCGAGCTTGTTTCTCTAAATTTGGAGCGTCAACCTCATCCCCTATTAAAAAGTTGAAGTAAAGTATTTTGGAGTTTATTTTTTACCATTAACTCTTTAAAATAAAGAGCATATTGTATTTAACGAGTCTCTTGAAAATACTCTTAGCATAATGTTTGTTTTGACTCTTCATATCAAGCAGTGCAATGTGAAGCTTAATTGTCGTGCACAAGCTGAACTCAACAAAATAGACACTGATTAACAAGTAGAAGACATCCAGCAAAGTTTCTTAGTCGTCGTCTCATCCAAAACATGGGTGGCGATGTCCACAAGCTCCTTGAGAGTATTGTTTATAAACCAAAAACTATGTACAAAAGTAGTTTCTTCCTCAACCATTAGCAGGTGGAGCCTCAGGGGTAGTAGTCTCCTTGCGCCCAAATCCTCCCATCTGTATTCCTGAAATATAGCTGCCTTCAGATGAACCTCCTTGAGTCGAACCACCTTGAGCAGAAGAGCCACCAAGTGCCGCCTTCAACCCTTTCTTCTTTTTCACCTTCTGCGCCCAACCAACGAGGCCAACTTGCACGTGCTCCTCAAATATTGACTTCTTGAAATGCGTTCCCATCTTGATTTCCCGGACCAAGAATTAGAGACTTTCGTGTAAATTTTATCAAGTAAAACAAAGTATCCAAGGAAACGAAGAAAGATTACCTGTGTAACAAGAGCATAGAGTGGTAATGTACTGTAGCTGCAGAGTACCTGGATAAATACACTGAATGACATGAAAGAGTCAGCTTACTGCTTTCAAAATAAGCAACATTTTTACTTATAAAAGTAAGAAAACAACAATATTTTCATGCGTCTTGTAAACTGTAAGCAGAAAGTTACTTAAAAATTGTTGCTTTTTTTAAAGCTTAACCTCATGCTCAGAACAGTACTCATGACATCAACAGCAATCAAATATTCTGGAAGCTGTTAGGGAGAGAAGATAGATTAGATTTACCCGATGATAAGTCGAGGAACTATATAACAAACTTGTCCCATAATGCATGAGTCGAAACCATATTGAACCTGTAGGTGACAAAAAAATAATTTTTAACTGATGGGGAAAGGTTCTTTCATTTACAAAGACGATTTAATGAATCCAGTTACCCATATCCAGAAGAAGAATGCTATTTCGAAAGCATTTTGGAAAAGAATGAAATGAATCAAGAAAAGAACAACGTGGGGTCGATGGAACCAAAAATGATCGTCGGAAGGTTGCACAACCAATTCGCCCTCAATGGCCACATGTTTCTCAGCAACCTCATGAGCCAACTGGATAATCACATGCTCCAACTTTGTGCCAACAGCAAGTAGAAGCTGAAAATAAATTATAAAAATGTTAACTACAGATACAATCATACAAATTGTTGGTTTGGTGCAAATAACAGAAGATTATGAAAAGTGAGGTGTCATTTTCACCGTGACTTTTGGAAAAACACGTTAAGAAAGGCACACAAATTAATTAAGCAACAGTTCGGGGGAAACTTACGATAAAAGGAATGAAAGCAATCCAGAAATATGTATGCCAACCTGCACCAAAAATATAAGTCAATTTTAAACAATTTTTTATTTTTTTTGCATAATCTGGTACTAGGTAATCAAGTCCAATAGCGTGTTGCACTGCCGCAGCAGAAATAAAATTACGGGGAAACATTGCCAGTATTGTTGAATGGAGAGATTGTACCGTTGATATTCAACAACAAGAAGAGGACGACGAATAACCACAAATACCAACTGCAATGAATAAAAGCAGATATTAACCCATATTTTAGGTAGAAGCAGTAGCTAAAAGTATTGTTCTGCAGAGGAGAAAGATGTGTACTCAAAAAGGATTTCAAGGGTAAAATTAAAACTATTGAATCTCCTAAATTATTGCTTACCTTATCCCGACAACTATTTTAAAGTCATCTTCCAGAGCACGTATCATGTACTTGTGGAAATTAAACTTTGGGTTTCCTCTGCAATGTGTCTGAGGTAAGGGCAAGTTCCACATCAGATGTATAAAATTCAAGTAGAAAAATGTTAAAAAAAAATAATAAAAATTGACTTCAAACTTAATGGACTTTGAGCATGTTTTGACGAAGTAAGTGTAGTTACTTAAGTAAATTTTTGTTTCCAAAACATGTACGGATGAGTTACTTTTTATTACTTTCCAGTAAAAAAATTATTTATTTTTCAAAAACTAATACTATCCGTTTAGTAATTATTTCATAAACATAATATTTATTTTAAAATTTAGTAGTTTACTTATAATAAACTTCCTTATAAGGGAAGTTTTAAACTTAGAAAAAAATGACAAATACATTAAGCACTTACCATAATGAATCCCAACCGGAGTGCTACATAGTCTGACTTGGTGACAGATCCATAAAATTGCTTAAGAAAAGAATGCTGAAAAAATTATCCAAAAGTGATCACCCACAGCACTTGGGAAAGGAAAATGACCAAGTGATGAATTGATGATACTGCATCTACGTATCATGTCAACTTGCACTTTGTTCTATTAGCTGACATTGGATTAGGATACGAGAGGAAAATGAAATGTATTTCCAATAACGGACAGATTTAAACCTACCACCCAACTCAACAGGGCTGAATGTCTACCCAAGCCCAAAAATCTCTTCTTGATGAAATCATGTTGCTGAACATTGGTAATCCTAGGCTTAAGAACTGCAAGTCCATCATATATATAATTATGATATACACGAGAAGAAAATTAATTAATAATGCACAGTAGCAGATCCTCTTTATACACATAATTTATAAGGCCTAACACAATTTCAAATTATAAAATAAAACGATCACAAAAGATTGTATTCATAGAAGCTAGATCGTGTATTAATTTAAGTACGGGTTTACATAACCTCCTTCTAATATTATACAACATCACTCTTACGAGCAGCAACTTATTGAAAGCCAACATACTTCTGGCAAAAAAACTTCGACAAAACATCTTAGTCTAAATTATGTGGAGTGGTGAATTTGTACCTTGTTGAGTGTCATAATTATCTTTAGCAATAGAGTCCTCCCAATGCTTCCATTCGCGAATCTACATTAAAATTGAAAATTACACGGAGAAGAAGATGGAACGTATAAACTGTCATGTGCATAAGTTAGACAACTTAGGACTCACCTTTGCCCCTCCAAATACAACAGTGAGAACAGAAAATGTCACGTGCACAATAGCTAGGACAAAGATAAAGATGTGTAGATGATGTAATGCTTCAAGAGATAACAGTGGAACCTTGTGCTGTACAAAAAGAAATGAGGAATCAATCAGACACTAACATCAATTCCCAAGGACCGAAGAAAATACACATCCTGTTGACCGAGGTATTACAAATTAATGGCATATGTCAAAAATGATATATGAATGAACAGATTACACCATGTGACACGTAGGTTGAAAATGTTTGACAGTTTTTATATTGTTGGGAGTGTGCTGATTTCTGCTAAGTTCCCCGTCTTCGCCTATACAATGACTTCAAATTTTGTTGCCAGTGTTAAGTATACACCATTTGGAACATGTTTGACTAAGCTTAAATGCAAGTCAAACTTACTTCTAAGTAACTTTAATAGCCAAACATGTTGGGGTTTAGTTGTAAGTTACTTTTTATTACTTTAGTTTTGAGTATAATAATTACTTTATTTTCAGAGTAGGTAAAGGAATAAGTCGCTTGCATGTTTACAAGTTTGAGCACCTTAATGACTTTTACTCTCGATAAGTCATCAAAACTACAATATAATGGACCTTCTGGTCACTTGAATGTTTTACTCTACTTTAAAAAAGTAACTATTTTGCCAAACACACACACACACACATATATATATATATATATTATGAGTACAATTTATTAGATACATACTTAAAAAGTAAAATTACTTTTTGACTTTTAAATTTACTTATAAGTTTTCTAAGCTCAGCCAAACATGCTCTTGAACTTGTAGTTAGAGCCTTTCGGAATTTTTTTCCCTGTGCTAGTCATTTTTTTCCTTCAAATACAGTAACAGAAAATCCGTGAAGCCATATTGCTTCCAACCAACCTAGAATACTTAGATGCGTGAACTGTACACAGACGTAAACCAGATCCAAACACTACATGTTGACTTCTCATGCCAGGTCCAAGATTCCCAAGCAACCGCAATAAAAGAACAAGCCTTCTAGTTCCAAAAAGATATACATTGCTCATTTCTCAATTAAAATACAACCAAAAAGTAGTTGATCAAAATAAGGAATTTAACCTTCCAGTAGTTTGCATTTTTTTTTCCAATCAAAGAACCTGATATGGATCTATAATATAACTATAGATACATGCTCTCAAGTCTCAACAGTAACAAATAGAGATAAGTATGCAAGATACTGCTGCAACTTGCAAGGGAAAAGAATCTCTCTGCATAAATATCATGAAACAGATGATCAAATTCTTCCACCAGTGCCCTGGAGAAACGAAATAAATGTTCATATCATTTTTGTAGCTTGGATAGTTTTTTCCGATCAAAGAACTTGAAGTGGACATATACCATAACTATATATACATGGCTTTGATAGTAATAGATAGATCAATTTAGATAATTTTATTTTAACTTGAAAAAGGAAAAGAATCTCTCCGTAGATTATCAAGTAACGCAACACTGAATTCTTCCACCGGAAAAATGAAATAAATGTTCATATGATTAACCTTTGCGGTGCAGTAACCTCCGCCTTCGGCGAGCAACCTCCGATGATGTGAACTTGCCTCTGGACTTGTTGGGGCAGATTCTTCTCCGCTCGAAGAAGATTTCAATGACAATGAGCATGGAAGCAAATGCTTCATCATGTCTTCAGGCACGCAGAGCTTGACTATACGGCCTTGAAACACGGTCATCACGAGTGATATAAACCCCAACAGCATCAATTCTACATTCACCCGTTCATAGTTGCAATTAATCAATCAATCAGAATATTGGAAAAAGAAAACGCAGATTATCTTTTATATATACACATTTACGACTGTTCACACACGCTCTAAGATAAAGTGGAAGATGAAAACTACCTTCTTTGACTTTCTGTAAAGCTTCGTAGAGGGGCTTCTGGTTCTTCTTTTTCAAATACTGTAAAAAAATTCGGTAAAATCGTAAATAATTTTTCCAAAATAGAGCGTTAAAACAAAAATAAAAGTCAAAAATTGTAAAATCTTAAGTACGTGTGCCTGTGTGTGTGAAAGAAAAAGGAATGATAAACCACCGTGCCGGTATAATGGAGGAGGCGCTCGGCAGCGAGGGAGATGGCGACGATTACTGTACATACGGCGGCCACCACCCAAGTTGGGGTGAACTCTAACGTCGTCCCTTCCTCTTCTCCACCCCCACTCATTTTTCCAAATCCGAAAATCACAAACCCACCTCACAAATGTGAAAAAAAAAATCTTCCTCCAAACCAATCAAAAACGAAAAAAGATTCAGATTCGACCAAAAGAAAATGCAAATTATCTTTCTTTATCCATAATCCTGGACCAGTAGTGCCCGGTGGTGGTGGTGGCAGATAAAAAGACACAAAAATAAGAAAAAACAATTTATTGCAGACAATGACAGAAGTAATTAGCTGGGTTTAGATTTGAAAATGTGAATCCAAGTAGGTGTCTAAGATCAGATTTGAAGCGTCAATCGCTCTTTGATAGCAACTTTATACTTCCAAAATTACGAAGGCATAAGATTTTGTCTTGAGGTTTTTATTATAACCGTTTAAATAGTTAAGGCGTGTTTGGTAGGATGGACGAAAATTAGTTAGATTAAATAAATTATTTTCTTAAAAATGAATTTGTAATAGTTGGTTTTCATAGTTACTTTTGGGATTTTTTACAATTTTAGATCCATTCTCATTTTTTTCTTGAATTATTAATTTGTTACAATTCTTAGAATAACATCATCGAATAGTTGATCAAATTTACAATGATTATATCTCAAATTCGACGACAGATTATTTACCTTATGAAATATCGTATGATGTGTATTTACCTTCAGGCCGGCTTATTCCAAAAAGAAACTTATACAGTAAATAAAGTACTTTTAAAAAATTATTCAAATATAATTAAAAGCAACTTGTTAATTGGAAATGCAATTTTTTTTTCAATGTCTAGTCAAACGAGACCTTATTATAATATTCTCTCTCTAGCATTTGTCACGAAATGGACCGTGCTAGTAATTGAACCAAACGCGGCCATTTATCACATGGTGGTGGACCCATCACTAAAATGTTGTGATGGATTTGGCCTAACCAAGTTGAATTTGTCGGGTTAATTTCACAAATGGTCACTGAACTTATCTAAAAATTATAAACGGTCACTGAAGTTTAAAACTTGTAGAAACGGTCACTGAAGTTGCATGCGCTTCCACAAACGGTTACTGAATTTTTAATTTGTTTCACATACGGTCACTGAACGACCGTTGTACATATATAGACGGAACGAGAATCAAAATATCACTTTTACAATTTTCATCTAATTTACTACAAAGGTAGCACTTAATAGCAAAAATTTGCATTTGAGGTATTCAAGCTTCTATGTCCACGTGTTTTGATCTTTTAAGTTTGAATTAAAATCATAACGGTCTTTCAGTGACCGTATGTGAAACAAATTAAAAATTCAGTCACCGTTTGTGGAAGCGCATACAACTTCAGTGACCGTTTCTGCAAGTTTTAAACTTTAGTGACCGTTTTATAATTTTTAGATAAGTTCAGTGACCATTTGTGAATTAACCCATTTATCATCTTAGGGTAGTTTGAGCCCTTTTTAAAAAAATAAAAATACGTTTTGCGATATTGTTAAAATGGAGAATGCGTATAATATTATTTTATTGAAAAATGTATGATTAAAATGAGATCAGTCACCGTAGAAAAATGCATTTTGATTAAAATAAAAAAATGGGGCTCTTATAAACCTATTGTTCTTGATATTCTAAGGTCGATCGTGGTTGTTGCCCATTTTGCACTTCTACTTTATAAAATATGAGAACGTTACATATCCAATTCACTGAAAATGCACAGACATGTTATTGTACACAAACATGTTTTTTATATCTCAATTCCTGTAATATCCTTTACAGGGAGCACCCCAACTAAACTGGGACCTATGTTGGTAGAAAGAATGCAATTTCTGGGGGCGAAAATGGGAACCAGGGCCTCTTTTTCATTGACAATTTTCACACACCAAAAAAAAAAAATATATATATGTTTACTTGCCTTTTTTGTACTTTTTATATACAACATGATTGATTTTATTTGATTTCAAGAAAATATTAAATTAAAATCCTGTCTGGAAGCACTAATCTTGCCAAACAAATTGTTTCACGTGTGGGACCCATTGGTGGAAAGAAACTGTCAATTTTTGGATTAAAATCTGCTTAATAGTGCTCCGAGATAAGCACTAAAAAATAAAAGACGATAGACTTTCGTAACCAAAATGTTGCGTTGACTTTAAGCAGAGGGTTAATAGTTGGCAAATTTCAAATTTCAATAGTTTTCGTGACAAATCCATGAAAAATGGAATCTTCTCACTTTTTGATTGATTGATTGGATTTTTATTTTTTCTTGAAAATTGGAATTTCCACTTCCTCCCACACAGTCACAAATTCTTGATTTTCCGTGAATTCATTTTTTCACCACTTAAGTAGGAAAATCGTTTTTCAAATTTATTTTTTCTTTTTTGCAATAGAAACAAATTTTAAGTAGAATTGTAACAAATTCTATCTCTTTAATGGATAATTTTCATAAAAAAAAAAAGACAAATGAAAACCAAAAGATCCAAATTTTAAATATTTTTCACGTGAAAAATCATATCAATCAAACATAATTAATTGATAATTCCCAGGAAATGCTATGTTTGATTCACCATTTTTTTTCTATGGAAAATGAATTCCAACTTTCACTTTTTGCATGTTTAATACCTTTTTTTAGGTAATTTGTTTTCTTGGTTTTGGCTCTCACATGCCACTTTCCTTGATTTACTATTTTTTTGGCAATTAGAAAAAATTATATCAACAATGGTAAAAAATAATTTCCCTTTAATGGACAATTTTCATACAAAACAAAGTCAAACGAATGGTATTCGGTATGATAATTTTTTTTTAATTTTTTTGGCAATTGGAACAAATTCTAGACCCAATGGTAGAAAATATTATCACTTTTATGGACTATTTTCATAAAAAAAACAAAGTCAAATAGAAACCAAACTTTCAACATTTTTCAAGTGGAAAATTATATTAATCAAACACAATTAAATTACAATTTCCGGTAAAACAATTTCTAGGCAATTCAATTCTTCGAAATTCATTTTCTTTACATCCATTTTTCCATATTTACAATCAAACGAGCAATTCAATTCCTTAAAATTCATTTTCCTTCAACTTTTACAATCAAAGGGACCTACAAACAATTAAATGAATGAAAAGGGTTAAATAGTTTAAGGTTGTTTTGTGACTTGATTTGGTTGTCGTGACTATGCACTGTAATTTTTGAATACGACAACGAAATGTCAATCTAAAACTTTACACGTGTATGATTATTGGCATGGCAAAAATTACATTAAGCCATTGTTTAGCATACATTAACGGTCCGTTCGATTACAAATGTAAAATTTGGGTGGAAAGAAAATGAATTATAGGAAATTGAATTGTCTAAATTTGTTTTACTGGGGATTATAATTAATTGTGTTTGATTGATATAATTTTATACTTGAAAAATGTTGAAAGTTTGGTGTCCGTTTGATTTTATTTTTCATGAAAATTGTCCATTAAAGTGATAATTTTTTTACCATTGGATCTATAATTTGTTTTAATTGCCAAAAAAAAAAAAAAAAATTACCGTACCGATACCATTCATTTGACTTTTTTTGCATGAAAATTGTTAATAAAAGTGATAATTTTTTTACTATTGAATCTAGAATTTTTTCTAATTGCCAAAAAGAAAAACTGAAAAATCAATTACCACAAAAAACAAAAGAAAACACTTTCCTTCAAAACCAAGAAAAGAGACATGTGAGGGGTGGGGAGGGAAAACAAATTCCCGGAAAATTTTTTGCTATCAAACACCACAAAAGGTGGAAATAGAAAACTTTTTCCAACTTCCAAGGAAAATAGAGGGAATCAAACGGGGCCTAAAATTTTCATTTTCATTCTTTTACTCATTTTCAATCACATATTTTTCAATAAAATAATATTTTTCATCACATCGATAACTTTTCATTTTTTTTCAGAATACATTTTTTCAAAATAATGTAGTTCAAACACACTCTAAGTTCAAATATGACACATGCTTCGACAACTATAAGCCTAAGTTAACCTAGAGTTTCAAACTCATTGTCTTGGACCTTGCCAGTAAAAGGTTAAGTTGAAGCCCAAGAAAAATAGTGGATAAGCGGCCTAGAGCTTGTACTACGCAAATTTGTGAAACGCTAGGTATAGAGAGCTATGTAAAATATATTCAACCAGTTGACAACGTCACACATGAAGTATGCGATTCATTAAATTTTTTAGAAAATGACAATCCATCTCAACGATAATGTAATGTCCATGACATAAAAAATGACTTGACACGTGTGTGACGCAAGCAAATTACTCTTCTACACATTCTTTTTAAACATATGTCTCGTTTGGTAGGGATTAAAATTGAAAATACAGCCTTTATTTAGGGATGACAAAAAAGCTCGTCGGCTCGGACGGTTCGGGCTCGGCTCGAAAAAAGCTCGAGCCGGGCCCGGCTCGGGCTTGGTTACAACGAGCCGAGGCTCGGGCTGAGCCTCATTTTTTTGGCGGGGTTTTACTCGACTCGGCTCAGGCCAAAAAAAGCTCAAGCCGAGCCCGAACTTTTTTCTTTAATTTATAGTACGTATAAATCGCACAAATTTTAAATCTTTTAAGTAAAAATGTAGATTTGACATTAAAAAAAAAAAAAATTGAGTCTGCCCGGGCTCGGCTCGGCCCGCTAAGGCTCGGACCGAAAGCTCGGGCCGAGCCTTATTTTTTTGACCGGGCTCGACTTGGGCCAAAAAAAGCTCGGCACGAAAAAGCTCGAGCTGAGTCCGGGCTTTTTTTTCCGGTTCGGCTCAGCTCGGCTCGTTGACATAGCCATCGTTATTGGGTCTCACTCGTCTAATAAAAGTCAACAATAACAATTAGTTTTTCAATTTTAATCCCCCGAACGTGCCCATAATTCTTCATTATGAATGAAATGATTACCAATTTCTAGTAATACCAAACATAACGTGATTACTAATTATGGTTTTGGAACGCTTTATAGACACAAATTATTTTAGTTAAAGTTATGTCGAAAATTTGGGAGTGAATTGCCTAAATAGGCACTGAACTTTACGCAATGCGTCCAAAGGGTCACTGAACTTTAAAAATCACTCAAATGATCACTGAACTTTGCAAAACGTTTCCCTATGTCACTGAACTTTAAAAATCACTCAATTCATCACTAAACTTTGCAAAATGTTTCTCATAGGTCACTAATGCAGTGATCTCCTGGGCAACATTTTACAAAGTTTAGTGATCTCGTATAAACATTTTGTAAAGTTCAGTGATGAATTGAGTGATTTTTAAAGTTCAGTGACATAGTGGAAACGTTTTGCAAAGTTCAGTGATCATTTGAGTTATTTTTAAAGTTTAGTGACCCCTTGGACGCATTACGTAAAGTTCAGTGCCTATTTAAGCAATTCACTCAAAATTTGATGGATGAATTAAAAACGAGACGAAGAGTTAGGGGCCGTTCTCTTCGTGTTTTAATTTTGTGTTTTGAGTTTTGAATTCATTTTGTGTTTTCTGTTTTGAGTGTTTGTTTTGGAATTGCTGAAAACTCGTTCTCTTTGTCATTCTGAAAAACTGTTTCTCAAAATAGAAAATTTGAAAACGCGTTTACTTTGAAATTTTGAGAATCTTTTTTATAATATTTTATTTAATAAATCTGATTATTCAATAAATTTTAATAGTTTAATGTTAATTGATTGAAGAAAAAAACTAATAAGGTAACATTGCTAAAATTCTCTCATCTAATTCAAATGTTTTGTCCTATTTCTGTGTCCAAAACATAAAAAAAATACATATGTTATCTTCATCACATTCTTCATACAAAGATAACAAATTTTCCGAACTATTTGATTTCAGACAAGGAAACCATTTTTCACTCTTATGTGCAACTTAAACTAAAAAAATGGTAACATAACAAGCAAAAAAAGAGTATTTTACAAATAAATAATGACAATTACAATTAATTCAACGAATTAACAAAATTTATAAAACATTTTTACATGAATAAACAAAAAAATTGTCAAATTTAATTGTCTTGTTACATCTCTCAAAATTCTTCACTTCTTCATCTTGAGATTGAATCTTCTGCACATCACAATAAACGTTTCTTCAAAACCAATTTCAGCACATTTACAACTTCTCAGCAGCACATTCAGCACGTCTAAAGCTGCTGCCCAACTTCAGCCCAAACTCAATAAATGCAAAAACTATGGCTGTGACCTCATTTCTTTAACCAATTTACCCCGTCAGCACATCTAAAGCTGGAACCTAAAGGCATGTGAGCACAACAATGAAGCACCAAATAACTAGATAATTCTAAATGTACCAACACAGAGAACAATTCGATTAAGCTACTCAACTTGGAGGAATCAGCTTCATGATTTTCAAAAATGTGATTGAAAATAAAAAATAATTAAAAATGTATTTTTGAAATAATGGGGAACAAACAATGGCTAAATAAGACTTACTTATTCTTAAACAAGTCAATCATTATCGCATTTATATTGAGATGCCTTTTCACGAGTAAATTTGAATAGCATAATAGAGTTGAGCGAAAGTAAAGAAAAGACCAAAATAGTTTCAACTTTAGTTAATTATCTTAGTACATCCATACAATTTAAAAAAATTGGAAAAAAATACAAAGTAGAAATAATTAGTTCTGTAGTTCCAAGACACAGAAACTACCTCGGCAATTAGTGTGTTAATGTTCTGAATCATTCTCAACTGGTCAGAAGGAATGCTGAAAGATAGATTGTCGATGTTGAATGGTCCACTTTCATGCAGAAATTGAGAACTGGAGGCATTATCTCCAAGTGAAGCAGAGTTTTCCAAGTTTGAGGCTTCTAAGGTAGTATCAGCATCTCTCTCATCCGCTGACTCAAAAAATGTAATGTATATATTGAAAGGATGGGAAAGGGGAAAAAAAACATAACCAACCAAGCTGTATGAAATTATATCACATAATAATATATAAACCTAAGAGAGATGTTAGAATTGCATACCCAGATCCTCAGTGGAAGTTGATACATCTTTTGTATGAGATGGACTCTTTTTAATGTCCACTGATTTCCCACTTGCAGAAACTTTTCTTAATTTGGACTGTAAGAGCTTCTTCTCTGTGGAACAGGAAAGAAACAAATCTGAATTTGTAGCCTATGTTACATATGTCCTGAGAAAGAGATACAAATTTGCATCCAGTACTGAACAAGTAATGCAAGAGAAACCGGACAACAAGAAATGAACTACCATAAATGTTGAAGGAGAATTCGAACTGCCCCCTAGGACAACTACACCTATCAAGATCAAGGGGAAATGATAATCAATGCTGAAATGCCAAGGTCAATAAATCTTCAGAAATTCTCTAATCAATAACATGAGGTGGAAACTTGAATAAATTAAGGTTACTTGCCTAAATTTCTCGCTTTCCAATTTTAAGATAAAAAAATAGAAAATATATTTGTTTCCCTTTCCTAAGTTCCTGTGTAGCATGAATTGAATGATTTTAAAATAGCAAATCACCAAATAACGTGACTAAGAGTGAAAAAGGAACATTGAAGAAGGTAAGTGAAAAATGTGACTGAAGTTTCTGTATCTTGTAGTGGCAAAGAATGTGACTAAGAGTGAAAAATAAGCAAAACCTCTGATAAAAATATTGAAGAAAATCACAAGATAATTGTGCTATCATCCATTTTATAAATATTACAACAGAAGGCAAACTTAATAGAAAAAAAAGTGAGAGGAGGGATATCCTTTTATTTGTAGATTCTATTCAACAAGATTGATAACATTGAACTGTTTGTAGATGCATTGGATGAAACTCTTATCCAAGAAGCAAAAACATCATGAAATTATATGCAACCGGTTAACCTATTACAACTCCATCTTCTCAAAGACCCCTTGATATCTTTAACTCAGGAGGATAACCAACGGACAAGGACATTTCCTAGCAAATAAGACCATCTTTTAGAAATCTGTGTTACTCTCCTGTGAGTGGCAATTGAACTGTATATTATCATACAGAAATCTAACTCAAAGCAAGTTCATTATGAAATCAACTTTTCACATAGAAAGCACATACAAGCTCAAGCTCAATCTCATCTATGTTCCTCATTTCATCAAGGAGTAAAGCAGTTACCAGTTTAATATTTAACGAGGTCCTCTGATGCTGATTTGAACCTATCTAATTTCTTTCCTTGAAACTCATGCACTTCATAAATTGCAACAAGCAAGACATTCAATCACATTTATGAAATAATAAAGCAGCTAACAAACCACGCAGCTTTTACAAAGAAAAAAACGACGATCGATCGATCAATCTTGAAACATAGATCGAAAGCCATTGATTAAAATAAAGAATATAGCAACTTCTATTTTTTTCTAATAATCTAAAAGGAGAAGTACAATCACGGATCAATAACTCATAAATCTGGAAATAAACAGAATGTTGATGTCCAATAGCAATTCATCCAAATTACAAAATCAACATGAGAAGTGAAACCTTTATGTAAAATTGGCCTTGAACCATGGTTGGGCAAGGTGCACCAGGTGGAGAGGAGGCTAACCCATGTGGTCTGCGATCGTGGGACGTCCGGACGGCGCCGGAATTTGTAAAACTTGAACAATGTTGGGCGGACTGCACAGACTTCAATTTTAGCTTCCAATTTCTGCTGACTCTTGTTGTTTTGTGGTCGATGAATGGTTGGAGGTGATAGAGGGGAGTGGGGCGAGGTTGATGGTGGTGTTATCCAGCGGTGAGGCTAGGTCGTTCCTGCTTATTCTTCCAATTGGTGGTGGAACGATGGGAGGTGATAGAGGGGAGTGAGGCGAGGTTCCAATTTTTCAGTTTTCAATCTGTTTTCCGCGTTTTCAACTTTTTTGATTATTTGGCTTGAAAAGACTCAAAACGACCGTTTGGCCGTTTTGAGTTTCTTGCACATTTTTTTTTTAGTTTTCAGAAATGGGTTTTCCAAAATAGGTAAGAGAACGCGTTTTCATTATTTTGAAGAATTGAAAATAGAAAACAGCTTGAAAACAACAAAGAGAACGGGGCCTTACCTTTTGTTGAAAAGAATAAAAAAACTTTATGCTCATGTTTGACAGTTTGAGCCACATTATTTTTTTCATTCTCATTTTTCTACTTATTTTCAACCACATTTTTCAATAAAATAATATTTTTCATTACATCAATAAATTTTCCTTCTTTTTCAACCATATATTCTCTATTACATCAAACAAAAAAAATGCATTCTTGTGAAAATAATATGACTCAAACAGGGCTATGTCCCACATTGGTTGGAAGACAAAAATGGGATAGAAATGGTCTTATAAAAGGACTTCCACAAAAACATTTTTCAGTCCCACGTAAGTTTTGATTTGGAAGAGACACCCAATAACAATTTTTGGAGCAAAATTTAATTTAGATTTCGAACTAATCCGAGCCCAAACGCATCTTTTGTAGAAGCCCTTGTCACGTCATTAGGAACGAAATTAGTTTTATTTGAAGATATTTGATGAGTTAAGCTACACATACAAAAATATTTTTCCCGAGTTATTACATATGCACACATGTCAAGAATTGATTCGCAATAGATAAAAAAATAAAATATTACCAATCAGGTACAGCCAACACAACACCTATAAATAATCTGTAAGAAAAAAACTTGTACACTTGGCTTTTTTCATCTTCAATAGTTGGGGAAATAATTATCAAAGTCTTATGGAGACAATATGAAGTTGTTACGGATTTAAATTTTCTGCAATTTTACAATAACTTTAATTACTTCTTATTTTCCATTTTTTGAGTGCATAAACATTAAAAGATGAAACGAAGCTTATGTCCCTTTCTATAGTTCCAAGTTCCCAACTAAGGAGTCTATTGAAGGAAACGAATCTTCACATTGACATGGAAAGAAATAATCATATGTAATGATTTGTATTGATTTCTTGATTATTGTTACCTTATATATTTTAGGTATAATGGAATGGGATTAGGAAACATTAACAATATATATGTAACATCTTTACATTGTTGTACATACACAGAAAATCAATAAAATTATGTCTCTTCCAAAGTTCAAATTTTCACATGATATCAGGCGATTTTGATTATGCAGAAAGATTTTTGCAGTAACCATGGAAGATGAAAGTTTAAAACCCACTGTAACTGTGGGAGATGAAGCTTCGAAATCAAAGATGGCGACCAACCCATCGACCCACTTACTTTACATCATTCCGATCATCCCGATTTGGTCCTTGTCTCCAAGCTACGGATATACAAACCACACGACCACGGAGTATCCTTCCTCAGTCTTCTTTCCCTCTAAAAATAAGTTGAATTTGAGTGGATTTTGTGACTTAGAATGGACAGGCCGAAGACATTACCACGCACCAATCAGTGACAAGATATTGTGTCTTTATTTGTAAATCACTTATTTTCTGCAAAAGCAAGAAACACACTACAATATCTAAGTTTTCAGCCGAAGCGACATATAGTTCTATGGCCTCAATCACTTGTGAGTTAACTTAGCCAAGACAATTATTGCAAGATCAACACATTAGCCCGCAACCCGTGACATTATTATGTGATAACCAAGCGATTGTACACATTGCTGCTAACCCAGTTTTTCGTGAAAGAATGAAACATGTTGAAATCGATTGCTACATTGTTCGGGAATGTATTAAAAGAAGGGAAATTAAAATGACGTATATATCAAGTGAGAATCGGATTGCAAATTTATTCACTAAATCGTTAGGCAAAAGTCCTTTTCACACACTCGTTCACAAGCTGGGCGTTCTCAACACACATGCTCCAACTCGAGGGAAGTATTGAAGGAAACGAATCTTCACATTGGCATAGAAGGAAATAATCACAAGTAATGATTCCTTGATTATTGTTACCTTGTCTATTTTCGGAATAATGGAATAGGATTAGAAAACATTTTTATCCACTCATTTTCATAGAACTTACAATTTTTACCCACAATTTTTGTAGATGTCACACCTTAATTCTACAAATTTATTTACCAAACATATAAACCTAGACTAGATGCAACCAAATGGCAAACTATTATGGCCTACCTGCCATTTTTTTCACTGATTTTGACCTTTTTTTTATTGCACTGTTTATTAGAGGTTGAAAAAAGAATAATGCTTAATAGTTAATTTGAGTATTGATTGTTGGGTGATTTCAAAACCACCAAAAACTAGTAATTTGAGTTGTATTAGAGTCTTCAAAATCTCTTCCAAATTAAACCCTCTGTAATAACTATTTCCAAATGCTTAATTGAAAATGATTATTATAATATTCAAAAGCTTATTCAACATAACAAGAATTAGTCAAAAGATTAGTCCATATACAATAGAAAATAATTGAATAAATGATGTAAAACGATATTGAATTTTAAGGAGTGACATACATATTACTTCATATTGTTTACACATATTTACCATTTTTTATGCCTCTGGTTGGTAGGGATTAAAATTAATTTTTTAGTAGATTTTATTAAAAATTAATCAAATGTATTGTTGAAAAGTCGTGAATCTCATAAAATACGCACTTAAAGTTAATTTAACCTTAAGGCCTTGTCTGTCCCAGATTTTTCAGTTGATTATTAGTGATTTTTCTACCGTTAAATGGTGCAATGGTACAAAAATCAAAGGGAGCTGCTGACTTTTGTGTCACAATTGTCAGAGGAAAACGGATGGAAAATCAATTTTTAACTTTCAAACTCTGGACCAGACAAGTCCTAAATTAAAATCTGAATTTTAATTTCTACTAAACATGCATATATGTAATTTTATTTTTTTAAATAAGACTTTTAGAAAAGTTGAATAATAAACTCTTAAACAATAATTGAATTATTTTAAAAATTACTATTAAAAATACCCAACATCGAACCCTTCGCTCAAAATCGGTATTGTAAAAAAAATCCATAACTCGATACCCCGAAAACTCAGGAATAAAAATAACAATCGTGCAATTCAATTTAAAAATAAGGAGACGTGTGGTGCAATATCATTTAATAGTTTGAAGGGTTTTAAAAGAAAAGAAAAAGGGTTATCCAGACAGATGACCCCTGTTTCTAAACCTTGTTTGAGTAGCATTATTCTAAAAAGTAAAGGTTGGAGATCGTGACCCATAATTTCCTACTCTATTTGCAGCAACGAAAACGAGGATTTATTGGGCGTGGCACGGGATTTATCCCTCTCCCACAACGGTGGAAATAATGCAGAGGACAAACGGACCAATCAAAAAGGAGAGGAAACGAGTGGAAGAAAATAGACGACCCCATACATTACAGTGAAAATCCGTCACGAATTAGCATATACAAGAAGCAGATAATACTCGTAAAAATATAAAAATTAGTTTGAGTTACGACAACGATTTTCAAGAATTAAATATAGTAAATTATCACTTCTGCTGCGTTGGAATGCATTGTGATTGTTAAAAAAAAAAAAACCACTATAATAGTGATATACGAGTCTTTAGGTAGCAGAGTGCAATAGTGTATATATAAATATAAAGAGAGAGGTTTGAATTTCTGGGCTTTATTTTGCTTCTACTAGAAATGGAGGAAATCGGGTTTTTGGGGATGGGAATAATGGGAAAGGCCATGTCATTGAACCTGCTTCGCCATGGATTTAAGCTCACTGTTTGGAACCGCACTCTGTCTCGGGTAAATTAGTTTACATTACTTGTGTATGTAAGGGATTTTTGATCTATTTTCCCTGATAATATTTGTGTATTTCATGAATATATATTTTTCAGATGTATGATAATCTTGTTGGATGATTGATCTTTTCTTTTTTTCCTTTTTTTTCTTTTCTGTTTGGTTTTACAGATATTATTTTGGCGTGTATCAGAATAAAACTGATTAATATTATGTCTTGATTATTCAGAAAAGTGCCTACTTTTGAGTTTATGTTAACAAGAATTTCAGAACATTGATAGATTATTGGGGATGGGGAGATTAACTAATGTTGTTTAGAAGTCTCTTATGTATGCCCGATTGGAAGATTTTCTCTACTTTGATTTAGGTACTAATTTTTAACTTTTCATAGTCAATAATAAAAAATAAAAAATAAATTATGCATTCTACGGAAAATAAATTGTACATCTTTACTATAATTTCATTACCTCCATTGATGAATAAACTGAGGATCTGTCTGATCTAGAGATTCGTCGCTTGGTCCTTTTTCCTATGGTGTTATAACATTACTGAAAGGAAAAAGCTAAGTGTACAGAATAGTGCTTCACAGATGTTTTACCATTACACACAAGGGTGGGGCTCACTGTAAATAAAAAATGAGAAAAAAAACCCACCTCCCCTTGTATTTGTGAGTATCTGTGAACCAACCACACCACCCCCCTGTGAACCTCCTTCTGGTAGCCAAGCATGCTTCTTACTGAAAAGGGTTAACTCTTGTAACTCGTTAGGTACTAAGATACAGATTCATTTATAATCTGCTTAAACACATTTTATTTCTTTATTTCTGTCTGTATCCTTGTTGTCAGTGGAGGAATTTAGTCCCTTAGCTAGAAATGACGTTATCTAACTATATGCAGTGTGATGAGTTGGTGGAGCATGGAGCAAGTATAGGAGAAAGTCCCGCAGCAGTAATTAAGAAATGCAAGTATACCATTGGAATGTTGTCGGATCGTGCTGCAGCCCTTTCGGTTAGTTTATAATTACTCCTCAATATTTTATGTGGATGATCCTTTGGTTTGGAGTATCTCAGTCACTTGTCATGCTTTGGTCACTTTTAGGTGGTTTTTGATAAAGGTGGTGTACTAGAACAAATAAGTGCTGGAAAAGGATACATTGACATGTCAACTGTTGATGCCGAGACTCCCACAAAAATCAGTGAGGTTAGAATTGCCTGCCTCTGCTAAGTCTTCTATTGTGTAGACTTGCACTCTGCAATGTGCTATCTCAACATTACTTTCTCATATCTTTTTGGAAGCCAACAGAATTCACTTGAAGGTATCTCCCACGATGCACATGAAAATGAAGCACGACGTACATATTCACATGCATGTACTTTTTTATAAAACAAAATTGACTCTGTAGATAAATTTTCCAACTTCCAGGATAGATCAGATCGCAGCTATAAAGAACTTTATGTGTTCTCTGTATCCTTTGAAACCTTTACCTCTGTGATGATGCACTAGAATTGTGTTCATCCACAAATAACAAAATATGGCAACCGAGTCTTCTTAGATTTTCAAATCAATTGATATCGTCGATCTTTAAGCTTCTTGGGATGCTTCTTGCTTATAGAAAATGTGTATTCATTATTTCATATAAATTGTTTTTAAGAGTTTAATCAAATTGAAACGGGAACACGACCAAGAATACATTCAGGTGTTTCATCAACACTATTATTTTCTGATGCTTTCAGGCAATCACGTCAAAGGGTGGTTATTACCTCGAAGCTCCAGTGTCGGGTAGCAAAAAGCCTGCTGAAGATGGTCAATTGGTGATTCTTGCTGCAGGGGAAAAGGTGAATTCTCTAGTTTCATTTATCATTTCCATGGTTGACGTCCTAAGGATTGTTATAGCAATTTACCCACCGTATTACTAGGAAGATATGAATGAGAATTGAAAGGGATTTCGAACTACCCTCGGGTTGAGAAGCAAAAGGAAAGAACGGTAGGTGGATGCCTTTTTTCTATTCCTGCTTTCCCAGTTATAAAGTACTGAAGGGAGAAAGGACTATGATGTAACTGCCTTTGCTTTTATTTTGTCAAATTTAAATTAAACAACAGTATGGAAATACTTGTTGCCCATGAATCACCCATTGCTTAACGGCCGTTTCCTTCCTCCTACCAAACACAGTGCCAGCATCAGAAAGATAAAGTGAGCATCCAATGAGGCCGTACTCATTTAGCCAAGGATTTTTCTCCAGGTACACGGCTTCATAATTGCTGTGGCCCGCATGGAAGAATTTGCAGCTTTATATTCGATTAGATTAAAAATGAAATTCGATTGAGCGACATCATTTAGGCACCTAAAGAATCCTACAGAAGACCTATATATTTGGAATTATAAAGATATTAACAACTCAAGTCATTGCATTTAGATGCATTGACTTATTTAAAACATGAATGTTTCTTGAACTGTACATGAATGCAGTAACCCGTAACAATCAAATTGCTCTTCTATTTTGGCTGGAAATGGAAGTCTGTTTAATGTTCTGTTTGTTTGAAATTGCAGGCACTGTATGAAGAAGTACTGCCTGCTTTTGACACCTTGGGGAGAAAAACCTTTTTCTTGGGACCTGTTGGAAATGGAGCCAAAATGAAACTTGTTGTCAACATGGTAATGGGCAGGTAATGATGCCTTCATCATTATAACACCTTACTCCTGCCACAAATTACATATCCTGTCTCAACCTAATACTCAAATTGTGCTTTCACAAACAACACATTAAAAATAATGACTTTTGAAAATTTTCAACTCTCCCCTAAAAAACTTTGGCTGTGCTAAAGTTGATGTTTAGTTATACGTGGAGGAAGTACTTTTTCCTTCACCAGTTCACCTACTTTATGTCGTAGAATAATGTTTCCCGGCAACTGTTACCATCCTCACCACTCCAGCCATCATCCCTATCATATTTATACATGTACGTATTGATATGTATAGCTGTTTGATTTAACATAGTGAGCCAATGTTGGCAACCGGAAGTATCCCTCTAATTGCTACATATGGCAGGTTCAGTTTTTCGTTATATTTTGGTTTGCTTGTGCATCCATATAACTAATTTGTATAACTTTATTGAATTACATAAGTCACAACTTTCATTTCGACAGAGATATTTCATGAAATTGTTTCGATGTATTGAACTGACTAATCTTTTATCACATGGTTGTTGCATTCATACCGAATAATTATGCATTCAAGTACTTCGGCAATTTGTTTTACATTTTTCAGTTTCTTGGGGAAGATATTACTCTGTAGTTGTCTTTCTATTTTGCAAAGAAGTGATGCTTAGAAAAGATGTTTACGTGAATGTTTGGCATGCAGTACTGTACAAAATTGGACAATATAGTAAACAAGATTTAGCTTATTTTTAATATTGTTCAGTGCTATTCAAACCTCGCCTCCAAACATGCCATAAGTGGGCAGGCTAGATAATTCATTTACTGTCCTAATTTGCAGTATGATGAATGCATTCTCAGAGGGCCTTGTGCTGGCTGACAAAAGTGGATTGAACCCCGAAACACTTCTCGATGTCTTGGTGAGAAAGCAGACATAGGTCTGACACTATCCTTTCCACCTTCTATTGGCATTCCACTGACTTTCTGGTTGGTTTTCTCCTTGACAGGACCTTGGAGCTATTGCAAATCCGATGTTCAAATTGAAGGGGCCGTCTATGATCCAGAGTAGTTATTCCCCTGCCTTCCCTTTGAAACATCAGCAGAAGGACATGAGGTTGGCTCTTGCCCTTGGGGATGAAAATGCGGTGCCAATGCCAGTGGCTGCTGCTGCTAATGAGGTACCACATTAAGCCCCTCTTTGGTTTAAGCTAAAATTAGATTTTACTTGTTTATTTTTATTTTATTTTTTTTGTAGATTTTGATGAAATTGAAAAGTTGATAAAAGTTGTGGATCCCACAAATGTGGTTAAATTAATTGTTGACTTTGTTAAGTTTTTGTCATTTTTTTTATCAAAACCAAATGGAGGCTAATTGATTCTTACCCATGTAATTTGATGCTTGTAGTCGCTCATCAATTTCACCATTGCTTAGTGAACATATTTAGAACTCATATTACATCAATCATCACGATCCATTTGCGTATAATATAAACAAGGATTTGAATTTCTACAATCATGGGGGCGGATTCAGGGCTGAACTAATTTTATTTTATTTTTTTAAGCCAAGCTAATGTGTAAAAAAAAAGTAAAAATTTTACAAAAGTTTTTTTTTTTTTTAATATATATATATTACACGAGACATCGGTTTATTTTTTTCAGTTCTTATTTTTTTTTTATCTGTGTATAGGCATTCAAGAAAGCGAGAAGCATGGGATTGGGGGACCTAGACTTTTCAGCTGTGCATGAGACTGTAAAAGGTTCCAAAAGTTCAGTCTGATGCCACTGATCTGAATTGTGACTGAAGCATTTTTGCTGCAGAAATTTCTCCATAGATGGTGGAAAACATATAGCACAAAAGCAAAAGGTGTAATTGGTATATTAACAAGTTCATTGTTCGTGCGTGGAAGATTTTGCTTGAATTCCTTTGGATTTGAGATAATGGAAACTTTTGAGTATGCAAAACCAAAATACTTTGGAATAGCACGCACAGTACGGACCAAAATTAGCCGGCACGAACCGAGGCTAAGTACACTTGTAACTAGCCAACTCGGACAGGCACTCAGCCATATGCTTCAAAAAAAAAATTAAAAGAACAACATGAAATTCCATTAAATTATGGGGGAAGCCTAGCTGTTGTCGTGTCCCTTTCTATTGACAAAATCAAATAGATGTAATCACTCAGAAGCAGATATAAAGACATGTCTCTAGTGTCTAAAGAATTCATCTGAAAATGTCATTTCTGTGCGAAGGAAAGAATGAATTGCTTCGATTCCCCCAGAAAATATGAGAAAAAAAAAAAAACACTCAATAAAACTGATTTGTAAAATCAAATAAGCAAACAACGCTGTTTAAAGTCGAAGTATTAACTAAAACATTGTAGCAAACTTGAGAAACTGTGCATGCACATTACACGTCAATACTTATAGGTTGGTTCTCGTAGCTTTTAGCAAACCACGCAATATGCGTTGTAGACAGACAAAGCACTCAATCTTAAATTCTAATACTGTACGAACAGAATTTCGTTGTCACTCTACATAGGTAGGAGAAACTGTATCTTTCCACCAAGCGTTGGAACTGAATAAGCTTGATAATCTCAATCTGCAAATCTTTACTATCATCACTTCTTTGACTTGAAGGGTTTGAATATGTTCTCCTTGTAGTACTTAAGTTCTGCAATGCTTTCCTTGATGTCATCCAGAGCCCTGTGTTTGTTTTCCTTCTGAGGAGCTTTTTTGTTATCTAGTGAAACAAGTCACGTTCGAAAACGAAGGAACTTAAGAAATTTACTAGAGCTAGAGCATGTTTCTAAGTGGAAGTTATGTTTATGTAACTCTGTTTTCAAATCAAATCGGATATGTTACTTTTTTGAGTTTCGAGTAAAAAACAACGTTATAATTGTGAAGGTAAAGTAAATCTATCTTACTTTCAAAACAAGTTACTCATTTATATTTATTTGAATAAACTTTTCAAGCTTTGCTAAACATGCTCCTAAGTGTTGATAAGAAGACTGATATGTGGGAGCAATGAGGCCGGTTGCTGAAGTAATTAGCCAATGACACAATGTGTATAAATCTAAAAGAGAACGGTAAAATGTAGGGAACAAACAAAAATTCGCTAATTCACCTGCCTGAATGGAATAGGAGCAGAATTGTTACCTCTTGGGTACCAGCGGAGACATAATGCCTTGACACTGCTGACATCAACAAGTATATGAGAAAATAGTCCAGCCAAATTCGGCATGTACTTCTGTCAAACGAAAAGTTCATGTTAATATTATGACAGGTAACATGCTTTACAGCAAGCAAAATCCAAAGTTAGAACATAACTATTTGATATTTCTCCAGTGAAACCTATATCTGATTGTTTCTAGTCCTACCATGGGGGCACAAATAAATTCCATTTACTTGCTTAATCAGGAAGAAAAGTATTGAAGCAACATGTTACACTAACCAAAAGTAGCAACATCTATCTTTATTTTTGGAGCATGCAGAAATCTGTTGCCAAAAAGAAAAATTTTTGTAGGGAAATAACGTGACATATTATGGAAAGTCAAAGAAACAACTAAAAGCTTAGAAGTGATTGTACATCATATATTTGCAGCACTGACCCACAGTTTTTACTCCAAATTTTGCTATCATATATAAGTTTAAGTAACTGGGGGCATACACCATATTTGGGTGTTTATTATATTTCTTATCATGTGATAACAAATTATAAGATTCACCTACGCCCTTTCTTCTATTGATAAAACCCTCTCTTTTTTCCATGTTCCCGAACTAAATAAAAATGCCAAATTTTACATGGTAACAAAATTCAGAACATATTTATCTGCCAAAAAACAGAATCTTTTCAGATATCATAATTTAAATTATATGAAGTTTTCCTTACCTTTATAAATAGAAAATCAACATAGACAGAATTTCCTGCAAGAAGAGGTGTATATGTGCCAACATGTCTCTTCACAAATTCTACAACCTACAAAGATTCAAGCATTTGAACTTTATATAACACCGACAGGTGCAGTGAAAGGTTTGACTGTGGACCACACCTTGAATCACTAACGTCAAATTCTATCAGTCCACTGTGGAACATGTGTTCCCCCACTGAGCAATGGTCAAGGTATTACTCAAAAAAATTAAAACATTTAAAAGAAGGAAAGAAAACAAAGGATAGTTAACACTAAAAACCAGGGTCATATAGGGATGGCAAAAAAGCTCGGCGGCTCGAACCTCGGCTCGGAAAAAGCCCGAGCCGAGCATGAGCCAGGCCCCGGCTTGGGCTCGGTGTAACCGAGCCAAGGCCCGGGCCGAGCCCCATTTTGGGGCGTCGGCTCGGGCCAAGCCCACCAAAATTTTTTTTTATAGAGCTGCCTCTAAGGGCAGCTTGCAAAGCTGCCTTTGCAAGCAGCTATTTTAGCTGACATTTAAAAAAAAAAAAAAAAAAAAACCCGAGCCGGCTCTCTAAGGCTCGGTGCAAAAGCCCGGGCCGAGCCTCATTTTTTTGACCGGGCTTTGCTCGGCTCGGCTCGGCTCGGGCCTAAAAAAGGTCGGTCAAAAAAAGCTCGAGCTGAGCCTGAGCTTTTTTTTTCGGCTCGGCTCGTTGACATAGCTAGGGTCATAACCTCGGTTCCATTGAAATAACATCACTTGGTATAAATCAATCAGAATTATGCAATAGGAAATAATTAGGCTCTCATTGTGAATTACTGAATGCTGAAAATGGTTATTTTGATCATGTCATGAGTACCTTTTTTCTCATAACAAACTATCAGATAAGTTATTTTAAAATTTCAAGATCGTAAAAATTATCATGTTTTTACTTAACATGCAACCTAATATACATGTGCGTGTATCTGTTAATGAAATAACACTATAATAAAGAAAAAACATGTTGCTAGAAGTATGAAATAACATTAGTTGGAACTGGAAGGACAAGCTCTCCCTTTTGTTAAAAACCCATAGCACACGCCTCATCAGTAATCTTATGTTACTATAAACCTACAAGATAGATTCAGGTCAAATCTCTTGCTTTATTTAGTTTGTCTGCTCTTGTAATTTTCCCTGGGAGTGATACACCCCTTTACATGAAATTACTAATAAAATCTCACAAAAGAGGATACCCAGCAGTTGGGTTCTACTAACATATAGAGATTCATCTAGAGAATATATGAACTTCTCCTTCTCCTTCTCCTTCTAAAAGCAAGATATATGATTATTTCGTGGCATTCCAGACAAGGAGGATTTAGAATTTTATATAATAGAATCGAGAAAAGATTATTTTCACTCGTATCAGGTTATCAGCTCTGCTTGGTTGACAGGATGGCAAGAAACAAAAATTCCTTTAGAAGATCGACATGCACAAAAACCACCCAGAAAAAAGTATTAATTCAGCATTAGTACTCCAAATAAATACTTTTCCTTGTGACATGAGCGTTAAGCAGTGCGTTTGGGATAAAATGGCTGCAATTACCTGCTTTTCCGCTTCTTGTTCACTGATTGTACTGTTGAGCACTTTCTCCGTCAAACCTAGGTACCAATAGTAGTTTGTGACATGCAATAAAACGTATCTTACAAAACAAGGAGGCAATGGCAATCTATGATGATACGTGCCAGACACGATGACAAGTGATTTTCAAAAAAAAAAAAAAAAAAAAAAAAAATTAACACGATATAGTATAAATTTAATTTTGTACTTGTTATTAATTTTTTTGTTGAAATTTTTTAAATATGAATACCTATTTTTATATAATAATATCTTCGAATTAAAAATATATAATATTTCTAATAAAGAAAAATAACCATGGTCACTTGTTCTAGTGTAGATATCCGACCTGTGTCAGAAACGGATACACCTATCTAGTTAAAGTGTCTGTGCAACACAGATAGCAATTTTCTTGCAACAAAAAATGACGAGAGAAGGAAACTAAACTTGCAAAGCTGCTTACCGCTTGCTCCATGATGTTGTTGACACCATTCTCCCATTTTATCAAGGCATTCCTTTGATTGATGAATAACCAAGTCTGGACCCTATAAAAGAAACAAGAAGGAAATTTTCTCGGTTAAGAAAGGAAGTGAAGCACTGGCCATTGGACAATGAAAGAAACCCAATTTATCATTTAAAAAGACAGAAAAGAGGGTAGCCAGGATTCAGATGGATTTGATTTGATTCAAACCATTGAAAACTAGCTACATTTCCAGCTAACAGAATGTGGAAAAACAAGTAACAAGAAGGCAAAATAAAGCTAACAAAAGATAGGACTATAATTGAGCAGAAAATATGACGACAGGAATTTCTTCAGCAAGAAAGGGTGAAGTTACCTCAGTCGACTTGTTTAAATTGCCATCTGTAACTATACAAGCAATTTCCAATATTCTATCGACCTCAACATTCAAACCTGCAAAAAAGAGAAAGGAGCTTACACCACTATAATGTTTCTTCTAATAAGTCATGACTTAAGCAATCATTTCTCTGCCATTTGACATGAAGAATCGCATTGGTCTGCACAAAATTAAAGTAAACTAAGCAAAAAAGGATTCCTTTCATGCTGTCTGTCTTTTTTTTCTTTTACCCAGGGCAATAAACAAATACAACAAGCAAGAACACAAACAGACAAATATATATATATATATATCTCACTCCTATATTAAAAGAGTGAAACCCAGATTCCCTGTTCATTTTTGTCACACGAGTTTTCACAATTCGCCTCTTTCCAATCTGGTTTTGCTACGGTATGGAGCCATCTTTGTTGACTATTGCAGTTGAAATTATATAAATATCTTCTACCGCATATCTTCTACGGCCGTGTTCTCTATTCTCTGTAATTTTCTTCCCCTAAGCTCACATTTTTCTTTGAAATAACTGCTAATAACTAACAGAAATTCTCTGAATTTATTTTCTTGAATAGTTACTTGGTGTTTTTGATGAATCAAGTATTGAAATATTTCTATCTGAAATAGGTTGGTGTTGTTAATTATTCAAAGTTTTCAATTATTAATCTTTCCACTTCTCACTCTTTCTCTCTATTCTTGGAGGTATGATTGAGGATGTGGGGTTACATAAATTGAAAGAACCGAGCAATTACGATGAGAACAAGGACAAGCCAGGTACAAGTTTTTTGACTCAATCCTTTTATGGGAATTCCCTGGAAATTTTTGTTATGCTTGTTTTCATATGTTTAATTTGGTTTTCGATGTAATTTTTATTTGTTTTAGATCATGTAATAGAAAACCAATGATTTTTATGCGGCTTTGATCTGCTGGGTCTGATTTTATTAAAAAAAAATCAATTTAATCTTGTTAGGAAAATTGCTACTTACTTACATTTTCTTTATATTTCATGTTATTTATTTGTTTGAATGGCAAAGTGATTCAGATTCATTTTTGGTATAATAAGAAGATATTAAAAAAAAATCTCCGCACAGCGCGGACACCAGGGCATGGTGTGTCGACACCAAGCCATGGTGTCGGGTGTGGTCTTCACATTGTGCGGAGACAAGGCCACTCTCCTGTCTCCGCACAATGCGGAGACACCCGCTTTTTTTTTTATTATTTTTTTTGCCAGAAATTCTACTCATTTACAATTTACACAAACTATAAATGTAATTTTAGGTCGATCCCCGTCAGGGGCGTTGCCCCGAACCCCCACGAGGGACGCTGCGCCATCAACCCCCGCGATATTTGATTTACTTGATTGATATTTGGTTCACTTGAGAAGTTTAGGCAGAGGAAGCAAAGAAATTAGAGAGATCTTTTTTTTTTATAAATAATCCAAAAATTTTATTAATCAAAGAAGAATACACAAGGGGTATATTATCAACTTAAACAAGAAAGAAAAGACATGAAGTTAGGTAGTCCTTTATAGGATTATTAGCCGCGGCAATGATTCATTGCACGATGCAGAATCTGAGATCGCATCATTCAAAAAAAAAATGGGATTGCTGAAAATCACAATTAAAAAAAATCTGGACGTGTCACGGCTCCTTTGGCGCGTCGATATCCCATCCATTGCTACAATAAAATCTTATCTATCCATACTTGCTCTTCAAAATTTTATCGATCCATACTTGCTACAAAAAAAAAATTATTTCATTTTAGATGTCAAATATCCCAAGTGTGCAGCCTTTCCATGCAATAGGTTATCCTCTTCACCTCATACTTGCTCTTCAAATTAGATGAGAAAGGCGATTTAATTTATCTGAGTATTATTCATTATGTGTCTTATTTGTATGTGTAGTCGCAAGTATGTTGAGCACTGTTCAGTAATAACATCCTTCTATTCAATTCCTCCTAAGCATCCCCCATTTCCAATAAAAGTTGGGGGCAGGAATGACCATTTAAGGGTTAGGTAAGTGAATTAATACTTTTTAACCTTTATCCTTTTCCAGTTGAGAACAAACAAAAAAGGAAAATATATTTTTAACCAGTGTTTTGTCTCTCAGATGCATGAGCAGTGACTTTGGTAACAACCTCTTATCACACCTTATGGGTTCGATATTTGGCATGCATTACAAAAGAAATGTTGAAGCCGACATAAGGGAAAGCTTGAGATAGAGAGTTTGTTGGAATCAAGAGGCATATATTATACTAGTCTGAATTATGGATCATTGAACTATACAAATGTGTGAAAATTTTGTAATATAATATCGCATCAATCGTTAACATTCAAGACGCTAACATAACCTTTAAAATAACATAACCCGTGCATTGCATGGGCCAAAAACTAGTATATATATAAAAGGAAAGAAAAATTCAGCATCCAATATCACAAGATTAATTTGTCTGCAAGAAATCAAGTTAATAATCAAGAATGTAAGTGGAAAATCTTATCAACACTCACAACACTCTTTCATTAGGAATTGTTAAAGTAAAAGAATAAGAAGGCTTATCACATGTTGTGTTAGCCTCCCACTATTTATAATAAGAATTTAGGAAACCCTAGGTATTACATAAAATACTTAAATACTCTTTAACACTCCCCCTCAAGCTGGAGCATATATATTGTATGTTCCAAGCTTGTTACAAATGTACTTTATCCTTGAGCCCTCCAACGGTTTAGTAAATATATCAGCTAACTGATCAACTGAGTTTACATATTTAGTCTCAATCTGCTTCTGCAACAATTTTTCTCGAATAAAGTGACAGTCAACTTCAATGTGCTTCGTTCTCTCATGGAAGACTGGGTTGGAAGCAATGTGAAGTGCTGCTTGATTATCACATACCAGGTCCATCGATGAAGTGTGTTCAAATCCAAGTTCTTCCAACAAATGTTTCAACCATGTTAACTCACAAGTGGTATTAGCTATGTCAACGAGCCGAGCCGAAAAAAAAGCTTGGGCTCGGCTCGAGCTTTTTTTGATCGAGCTTTTTTAGGCTCGAGCTAGGGATGGCAAAAAAGCTCGCCGGCTCGGTTACGAGCCAAGGCTCGGGCCGAGCCTATTTTTTTGGCCAGGCTTTGCTTTGCTCAGCTCGGCTCGGGCCCAAAAAAGCTCGGCACAAAAAAGTTTGAGTTGAGCCCGAACTTTTTTCTTTAATTTATAATACGTATAAACTGTACAAATTTTAAATTTTTTAAGTAAAAAATGTAGATTTGACATTAAAAAAAATAAAAAAATCGAACCGGCCGGGGCTCGGCTCGCTAAGGCTCGGACCAAAAGCTCGGGCCGAGCCTTATTTTTTTGACCGGGCTCGCTCGTCTCAGGCCAAAAAAAGCTCGGAACAAAAAAGCTCGAGCTTTTTTTTTGGCTCGGCTCGTTGACTCCCTAGCCCGAGCCGAGCCGAGCAAAGCGCGGTCAAAAAATGAGGCTCGGCCCGAGCTTTTGCACTGAGCCTTAGTGGGCCGAGCCGGCTCGGGTTTTTGAATTTTTTTATTTTTTTTAATGTTTGTAGCTTGCTACCTGCTTTGTAGAAAAGTTGCCCTTAGAGGCGGCTCTATAAATTTTTATTTTTTTTAAGTGGTGGGCTCGGTCGGGCCAGGCCTTGGCTCGGTTACACCGAGCCCGAGCCGCCAAAATTTTTTGTCATCCCTAAGTGGTATGCGTCATTGCCCTGTATTCCGACTCTACACTCGACCACACCACTACCGTCTGCTTTTTACTCTTCCAAGAGACAAGGTTACCACCAACAAACACACAATACCCAATAGTAGATTTCCTATCTAAGGGTGATCCGGCCCAGTCTGCATCTGTGTAGCCCTTTATTTGAGTATATCCAAAATTTTGATATAGCAAACCACAACCAGGAGCACCTTTCAGATATCGGAGAATACGAATCACTGCATCCCAGTGACAAATCATTGGACGATCCAAGAATTGACTGATAACACTAACAGCAAAGGAGATATCTGGTATGGTAACTGTCACGAAGTTCAACTTCCCAACTAATCGTCTATATTGAGCTGAATCTGTCAGGGGTACACCCTGATCTGGCAATAATTTGGTGTTTGGATCCATAGGAGAGTCAATAGGTTTTGCTCCTAGCATTCCTTTTTCACTCAATAGATCAACGACATATTTTTCTCTGGGACAGGTAAATGCCTTGACTTGATCGAGCAACTTCAATCCCCAAGAAATACTTTAGGTGCCCCAAATCTTTGGTTTGGAATTTACTATGCAAACACCTTTTGAGTTCTTGAATACCAATGTGATCATCCCAGTAATCACGATGTCATCCACATACACAATTAACAATATTCTTCCGACTTTACTATGCTTGTAGAAGACATAATGGTCGACTTCACAATGCTGAAGACCAAATTCAGTGACCACTTCACTAAATATTCCAAACCATGCTCTAGGAGACTGCTTGAGGCCATAAATAGATTTCCTCAAACGACATACCAAATTAGACTCCCCCTGAGCAACAAACCCAGGAGGTTGCTCCATATATACTTTCTCAGTTAGATCGCCATTTAAGAAAGCATTCTTAATATCAAACTGATGTAATGGCCAATGAAAAGTGGCAACCAGAGAAATGAACAAACGAACAGAAGCGAGCTTGGCAACGGGAGAAAATGTCTCATAGTAATCAAGACCATAGACCTAAGTATAGCCTTTAGCAACTAAGCGAACCTTGAGTCAATCAATGGTGTCTTCTGGATGAACCTTAACAGTGTACACCCATTTACATCCAACTATAGTTTTGTCAGGCAGAAGCGAGACGAGATTCCAAGTGCCGTTATGATGTAAGGCAAATATTTCTTCTTCAATTGCTTTTGCCCAACCAGGATGAGTAAGGGCCTCTGAAACAGACCGAGGAATAGAAATAGAAGACAGAGAAGCAACAAAAGAGGAGTATGAAGGGGATAGATGCACATATGAGACAAAGTTAGAAATATGATGGTTAGTACAGGTGCGCTTACCCTTCCGAATGGCAATGGGCATGTCCAGGTCAGCCAATGGTGGGTTTGCTGGAGAAGAATCTGAGGGCACAGAAACGATGGGCACAACAGCGGAGGCGTCCTTCTGGCGATGAGAGTATACCTGCAAAGGGGTTGAAGAACGATTGGATAGGATAGGATATGGGGCGGAGGAAGATAGTGTAGGGTTGGGGTCAATTTGCAAAGGAAGTGTAACATCTAGATCATCTTGAGAGGATGAGACAGAAAAGTAAGGGGTGGACTCAAAGAATGTAACATCTGCACACACAAATAAGCGACGTAAGGATGGACTATAACATCGATAACCTTTTTGTGTGCGAGAATAGCCGAGGAAGACACATTTTAAAGCACGGGGATCTAACTTTTCCCTGCCGGGAGTCAACTGATGAACAAAACAAACACACCCAAATATGTGAGGAGGTAAACTAAACAAGGGTGAACGAAAAAAAAGAATGGAATGAGGAATCATGTCGTTCAGGGTAGAGGATGGCATCCGGTTGATTAGGAAGCAAGCTGTAAGAACCGCATCGCCCCAGAAGTGTTTGGGAACATTTATCTCAAAAAGGAGAGTTCGGGCCACTTCTAGGAGAAGTCGATTCTTACGCTCAGCAACCCCATTTTATTGTGGTGTGTGAGGGCAAGAACATTGATGCAGGATACCAAAGTGCGACATAAATGAAGTAAATGGCAGAGAAAAATGTTCTCGAGCATGATCACGATGAAGAATACGCACGGGTACATTAAATTAAGTTTTAACTTCAACACAAAACGTACGAAAAATAGAGAATAATTCTGAACGATCTTTCATTAAATAAAGCCAAGTAACTCTGGAAAAATTATCCACAAAAGTAACAAAATAATGAAAACCAAATATAGAAGTAACACGAGAAGGACCCCAAACGTCTGAATGAACTAAACGAAAAGGACTCGATTCTCGAACATGAGCTGAGGAAGCAAATGAGGCACGATGATGCTTACCCAATTGACAAGACTCACAATCTAATGAAGACAAATGACCTAAACTAGGAATAAGTAACTTGAGGTTGCCAAGGCAGGGATGACTAAGGCGACAATGGATCTGGTGAGCGGATACAATAGTAGGACAGGCAGTAGGTGGGTGTGCAAGACTCTCATCACGATCAAGGTAATAAAGGCCATTTTCCTCACACCCGGTGCCAATCGTCTTCCGCAACCTCAAATCCTAGAGAACGACGGAATCAGAAAAAAATGAGACAGAACAATTAAGATGTTTGGTGAGCTTACTAACGGATATCAAATTAAAGGAGAACAAAGGAATATACAAGACAGAGGAGAGAAATAAGGAGGGTGAGGGTTCCGCTGTACCAATGCCACAAATAAGGATAGCGGAACCATTAGCAACTGTAACAGGGGACAACGAAGAAGACAATTGAATATGCGTAAATAAAGAAGATGTACCTGATATGTGATATGTGGCAGCAGAATCTATGACCTAAGGTGTGGGAGGGGATGGGCAAATAGAAAGACAAGCAGAAGAAGTACCTCGTTGAGCTAAAGAAGTAATGGGAAGAGAGCATGCTGAGATGCCCTATACTGAAGGACCTGAGCATATTCTTCATCAGATATGTCCTTGGGCGCCTGAGATTCTGGAATGGTAGGATTATCTGGATCAAATGTCACTACATTGGAAAATTTGGGTAGACGACCAACTAAATCCCAACATATCTCTCTATTATGATTCTCCAAACCACAAAAGGAGCACTGACGAACGGAGCCACGACCATGGCCACTACATCCACCCCGAGGGCCACTACCACGGCTAACACGAGAGAAACCACCACGAGCACCACTAAGTTGATCACCTCGATTTCGTGTAGGAATTTGTGTAACAAGTGCCGAATGCTCAGATGACGTAGACGAACTCGAGCCAGAAATATTGTCCTTGGTAGTGCTACGTGAGACACGAGAATACATTTCAGTGATGGTGGGGACAGTAGCACTGAAAAGAATCTGAGATCGAACTGGTTCAAATTCTGGACGTAATCCAGTCAAGAACTTCATGACACCCATCCGTTCACGTTACTTTTGCATTTCTTTCAGATCGATAGTCATTGGTAGGATAGTATTCATCTCCTCATAGAAGCGGTTGAATGTGGCAAAATAATCTGTAACGGATTGAGTGCCTTGCTGAAGTTGGAAGTACTCTACCGATAAACCATACATCCCGGTGAGATTACTTGAATATAATACACGAAAATACTCTCATATATCTTTGCACGTATCTAGATGAGTATAGAGATCAGCTACCTGAGGCTCCGTCGAATTCCACAACAATGTTACAATCTGCGCATCAGCCTGAATCTAGTCGTCATACTTTTATCATCTGTTGCCGGGGCGGATTCCGTAAGGTGACGGTATTTTCCTTGTCCAGTTAGGGCTATTTTCACAGCCTTAGACCAATTTAAATAATTAGTTCCGTTCAACTAATGGATTCCGTAAGTTAATGGTTGAGGTGTAGTCATCGACATTAGTACCCTCCAATTCAAAAGGTAATAAACAGCTCGCACAAGGAAAACAAACCAACAATACAAACAACTGTAGGGCTTAAACGAAGAACATGAGAGTCATAACTAGACTTACGAACATTTGTAGTACTTTCATACGAACAATAACCTATAACCAGAAGCAAATCTGAAATTAGCAGATTGAACACTGACCAAAAACTAGCAGGATGAACAGTAACAACGATGAACAGTACGCACTGTATGAATAGTAACCGGATTTTTTTTCTTTTTTAAGCAGAAAAAAATGTTTGAACAAAACTTATGGAATTAATCTCTCATAACCTTACTTTGATACCATGTTAAAGCAAATGAATAAAAAGGCTTATCACATATTATGTTAGCCTTCCACTATTTATAATAAGAACTTAGGAAACCCTAGGTATTATATAAAAGACTTAAATACCCTTTAACGGGAACAATAACTGACGGTAGATGATATGAAATTAGAGTCATGCATTATATAGCCCCTGTTATGTAAAAATTAAAATCCTGATTTTAATTTAAGTCAAAGTCAACAACTAATTTAAATCACACATTTTATGCGACCCACAACTTTTCAACCACACATCTCATCAACTTTTATCAAAATCTACTAAAAATCTAATTTTAATTTCCACCAAACACGGGCATAGTATGTTAACCGAAAAGAGAGAATGGAATATAGTAGCCAATGGAATATGACATCTTCAAATCAATCTCAAATTCAAAATGAAAGAAGTAGCAAAGCAGTACATTAATATGAAAATGGACTACTAATGGAAAAAGAAAACTGCAGCCTAGCAGAAAAATAACCAGCGGATGACATCACGATATTTCACTAAATATATTTTTCTTTATTTTTAATCGAAACTGAGGATGATTAATTGTGAAGTAATGCAAAGTTTTAATTGATTGTATAGAAGTTTTTAGAGCCAGCCATGCTGTCATGAAGCTACTATTAGCTTTTGGTAACAATCACCCACTCCCAAAGCTGTTCTAAGGGAAAAAAAATGCCCCACAAGTCAGTAAGAGAAGGTTATTCAGAAGAATAGATAAAGCATGATACTGCATACAAACAAAAGAAACTGAGCATCATGCAGTTTCTTCTTTTTTTCAGGGGGATGTCACATCAAAGCCATGGAACCTAGGTACAGTATAAGCAAGGTAGGTTGAAAGTGAAAGGCTCTCCCACTAACAAATGACATCGCATATTTACATGAAAGTCAAAGTGTGGCATGTAGGAAAAGAACGATGCAAGGAACAAGTGAAGCAGGCAGGTTACAGAAAACAAAACTTGAATAAGGAACAAAAGAAGAAAGTTAGGACAAAGAGGTACTCTAAGTCTTTGTTTTAAGCATGAAGTTATCAGCTACTATTCGTGCTTCATTATGAAGAGAACTTAGTTTTTGCTATGGCCAAATGGGATACGAAACGTGAATCGGTTAGCAAATGTGACTGAATTGTAGAAGCACCTAGACAACCAAGCTACATTGATGGATGAGATCCAAATCTCATAGGCCAAATTCTGAAACATTCCAATAAACAACAAAGTAGGGCTCCTCTTCAAAACTAATGAGTGCACAGTTTATACTCTAGTAGGCACAGCCTGCCCCTATTCTTTGCGCTTGGGCATACTATATCAACATTTATAAGAAACTACCGATACATAGCGGGTGATTCATGATATGCAGAATACCAATATTCATTTCAATAGCCTGAAGATCAAATACTCGCCAGTCATTTCAAGGTCAATCCACACTAGTGGCAACTTGTATTCTTCTTGACTCAGTTCTGAGCTCTGTTGACCCTCGTTCTCATTTTTTGAAGAGGTTCCATCTCCTGAGTGGTCGTCTTTTCTGTTACCATTACCTGCATCATGGGAATAATTTTTCTGACATATCATGCAAAAAAATAAAATACTATATCTCTCTATGGTTACGCAGGAACGGTTGAATGCTTTAGTATTATCATCACGATTTTATGTAGATTTTGATTGCTTCAAAACTAGAGAAAAAATAAAATTTCTTCTTTATAAATAAAGCAATTATCCTTTAACCTCATATTCTTTTAATAAGGGAACAATAGAGAAGACTTCACTATCTTTACATAATATCAGTGCATACCTTGTTCCTTTACTCTTTCACTATCACCATCAGCAGCCAAGGTAATCATAGTATGTTCCTTAGCATCTTCCACATCCAGCTCAAGCAATGAGAAGGCATTTGACAGCTCACTCATTTCTTCTCAGAAAGATGCTAATCCTTGTTCATTAAGCTCCTGAAAGACTTACAAACAAAAGCCTCAGCATGCGTGGTAGTCTGGTGGGGTAAATTAAAAAGAAATAACAGCATTACTCCTGTTTAATTTAGTGGAATGATAATAATACAGAAGCTTAAAAATTCAAGACCAGCAACTAAGCTTAAATTTTGCAAAAACCATTTACTCTCCATAAGAAAGTGACTGCGCTGATGACGATGTATCATATATAAATACTCACCCTCCTCCCTCCCCAGCCTCTCCATACATTACGTAATAGCTCAATATCTTTGAATACTTGATAATCCACTGTTGTCAGTTACTTGTACGTGTTGCTTGTAAAGTTCTTCCAATTTTTCTTTGATATAATTTGTTTTTATCAAAATTGAGATAATTTCCTCCTCTATTTGGTTAGTCTTGGGAAGCAAAGTGTAAATAATGACAGTTTAAAAATGGAGTAAGTGATTAAAAAAAATAAAATAGAAGTCTACATGTATCTACAATGAGCCAATTCTTTCTGAAAAAGCAAAGTGGTGGTCCCCTTGAGGCTTGAGGAAGCAAATGAAAATTACATGTTACGCGATTTGATTCTTATTTTCTTCCTTTTTTCATTTTTCTTTTTTTACTTTTGTGTTCATTGCAATAAGTTTTGTTCAAATTATCGGTCGTTTAATCGGCTTATCCACATATTTTAGACATATGGTGTCAGAAACACTCTCCTAGCAGTTGGCATTAGTTATTAATGTCGTGTGAAGCATATAGTTCATCAATATTTATCGGGAACCAAGCTTAGTTTGTTGTTGGTGTTGTTGTTGTATGCAATTTGTCAACAATAAACAATATCGACGCCAAGAAATAAACCTACTCATAAATGCAAATGAAGATATTCCTTCTCATACTGCAACAGCAAGCATAAATTGGAAAAAAAAAAATCCTAATGTAAGAATGTGGCTCTCATTACTTTCTCACAAGCTTGCACTGAACAAGCACAGCAAATCATTCTCTACACCAGCGCTAAATTGTGGATCACACAGGTCAGATGGCTGGGAGCTGGATTTCCAGGAATAAATGAGGTAGCAGAGGACCAAGTTGTTAGCGAGTCCTCTATTTAGCTGTACGCAAATTCTAGCTTGACCAATAGCTTGTTCATAATCCTGCTATATGCTTTTGTTATTTTCTAAACATATTTAAACATTTAGGTCTATGAAAAATAGATATATGCAAGTTATATAAGTGAATTCCCAAAGACATTAGGCTTTTCATTGAGGCGTCCATTGACAACTGATATTGGCAATTGTGTGGAGAGGCCACCAATATACGCAAACTATTTTGGAAAAGTATACTCTTTTTTATCAGCACAAACTCCACACATGCAACCCTCACTTGCATGAAGAAATGTGAGCTAAACAGGGCACATAATGGCACTGCTAAGGAAGAAGAACAATGTGCAACTATGGCAGAACCATTAATAAGGTGCGACCATTATACAATGAGCAGGTAAATATTAAATAAATCCATGAAACTAATACGGAAGAAAGCTGAGCGTCCATAATCCATTTAAATACGAACAAATGATGTGAAACATACCAACCTAACCTCTCAGTTCAGAAAATCGTAACTTTTCAAAATGGACAAAATCCAACAATTTTGAACTCCTAAACATCCACTAACCTACTTTATGTAATAAATCCATAATTTGGACCCAAATTTCAACTCAAGCTTAATCTAAATATTTGGAGCTTGCTAACTCGTTGAACTACCCCATATCTCTTAGCCAAAATTCATATTGAGGTTCGATTCACCCCAATATTCAGAATTTCAAACATAGTGATTATAAATCCTAATAAACTAGAATACTGAAGAGCAATTAACTGATTAATGGAAGGATCAACAATATAAAGGAACGCGCACAGAGAGAAGGAGAGTGACTGACCAGTACCGTTGGGGTTTTCAGCAGAAGAGGAAACTTCGAAAGCGAGACTGACCAGTCGAAACTTCCAATGCGACCTAAAAGAACTTTAAAAAATATATATATATACAGAGAGAGAGAGAGAGAGAGAGATGTATATTTAATTGGGACTTCAATTGAGTCCCCAATATTGCAACTTTTATCCAGGTGGTGGGTTATTTGCCTTAGGGTTATTTGCCTGTGTAGGTCAAATGGACAACAAAGAAATGGCAGTTTTAAGTTTTCGAATGTCGATTTGTTTGTGAAGTATGTATCATCTCCTGAGAGGTTTAAGATTTTGGGTGAGCAACAGGAAAAGGGGGGTGGTTAAGGAGGGAATAAATGGACTTAGGCTTGAGGTTAAGATTGAAAATCATTCGTTGAGGAGGTTGCTTAGAGGTGCGATTGCTGGGGCGGTTTCAAGGACTGTTGTGGCACCATTGGAGACAATAAGGACTCATTTGATGGTTGGAGTAGTGGGCATTCGACTATGGAGGTGTTTGATGGATGGCCAGGATTATTTAGGGGCTATTTTGTTAATGTGATTCGAGTTGCACCAAGCAAAGCCATAGATGTATGTAGAAGAAAAAAGAACTAAGCAAATGAAATTATTATGTTAGTAGTCTGAGTTTTCAATTATTTTTTGTCTTGCTTGATTAGGTTTTGCCTATATGATATTATGTGGGTTAATTTTGACTCTCATCTTATCTTTATTTTGTTATTAGCTGCTAACCTATGTTTGTTAGATGTATTGGCTTATGTTTGTTTGATTCAGGTGGTTTAAGAGTAGCTGGTTATCGTTTCCTATTATACCAAAACTTTTATTATTATTATTATTATTTTGAAAAAAAAATTGACATGAAAATTTTGATTTGTTGCTTTGCATTTTCATTTATATGAGTTGTGGATGATTTGGACATATAAAAAAGTTGTTTAAAATATTACATTATATATGTTTAATTTTTTTTTAAAAAAAAAAAGTCTCCAAAAGTTTTTTAAAGTTTTCGGTGAAAGTCTCCAAAAGTCCATGGAAAACTTCTACTAAAATCTTATCAAATTCATCGAAATCACTTAAAAGTTCACACAGTCTCCAAAAGTCATCAACTTTAAAAAGTCTCCAAAAATCTTTAAAAGTCTCAATTGAATACATCCTCATAAGATTCACTGTTCATTTTTGTAGCACTCGTGTTCACACTCAACCAGGATAGGTACCGTTCATAAACCAGTCTCACTCATACTCTAAAAGGAAATCCTCTATCACTATTCATTCTTGTCATACGAAATTTCCATATTAATCATGTTTTTATCTGGTTTTGCTACAGTATGTATTGCATTTGATATTTCCTTCTGCCATCTTTGTTGATTAACCGGTATATATTTTTCACAGCCGTCCATGGATATTTTATAAATATCTTCTCCATCTCCATGTACCCTTATGTATTAAAGAATTGAATAACAGATATGCATTCATTCACAACGCAAAGTCAGTGAGTCTGGTTTTGTGCATCAGTTCACTACAATATATTACAGCCAACTAATTTTTGACTCTTCAAATGCAATTTATGTAATATATTTCTATGTTGCAACAACTAACAGTGCAATTGTTTAATTTTCCATGTTTGCTAGATTCCGGTGATCTATGCAAGCGGTGTCACTGTCATGGTTGATTTAGAGAAGATCAAAGTTGCAGGAGTGGAACGCGTTGATGTCACCGTGGGTAGTGCTTTGGATATTTTTGGAGGAAACTTGGCGTACAAAGATGTTGTGGCTTGGCATTCTCCGCAAGAGGTTTTTGCTGCTTGATTTTTTAGTTGATGTATGTAAACGCAAACACGTAGATGTATAATTACATTTGAAGAAACGTTAATTTTACTCATCTTCATAAAATTGTACGTTGGTGATTCTGTTAAATCCATAATTTTTAATTATTTGCATTTTGTTAAAACTAATTGGGAGAGTAAGAAAAAAAAAAGCTAATGAATTAACGTGTTAGGAGGGAAAAGCTAATGAAAAAAATAAAATAAAATAACAAATACCGTGCGGAGACACGACACTTCGTGTCTCCTTGCTGTGCGAAGACACGGCCTCCTCCTTTTTTTTCAATTTCTTTTTTTTTGCCAAAAATTCTACTTATTTACATTTTACACAAACTAAAAATACAATTTCACTTATTAATAATTTAATTCGAAACATTGAAAACATTCAATTTCATACATACATGAAAATCAAAATTCCTTTCGGGGGTGCTGCCCCCTCGACCACGCGACCTGATTGGTCAGGTTGATCCCCGTCAAGGGCGTTGCCCCGAACCCCCGCGACCTGACATAGAGTTGATCCTAAGGTCGATCCCCGCCTTTCAGGTAGTTGCCCCCGAGCTTCCACTGCCGTCTCGATCCCGCGACTTGGATAAATCGATCCGCATTTCGAACTAGCAACAATAAAACAAAAATAATAAATAGTAAAAATGGTGGGTGAGGAAACATAATTTACGGAGAATAGGAAGTGACTGTAGCCCGCATTTGTTTTGCCAAATTAGAAGCTTTATTCCTCGATTTCTCTAAAGTTTCCTAGGTAATTTAGAGCTCATTTTCGATATTTTTTTCACATTTTTTGACCCCATACTTAGCATTTCTTTTAAAATCTAATCAGCAATAATAGCTTCATTTTTATTCACTTCATCCGAGTCAAATTTAAGTTGTTCCTCAAGCCGGTGAATTTTTTGTTCTCGTTATGCTAAAGTCTACGCGTCTGTAGCTACCTTCTTTTATGTATATGACTTCAAGGGCTATAATCCGTTCGAAGGGCATCAACCTTCTTTTCATATTTACTTTTCTCAGCAAACAAATAATTAATTTGTGCATTTAGATTATCCAATGTCACTTACATTGATGAAACCATTTAGGACATAACCCAAATATTCCCTCTACCCTTGGAATTAGTGAATGTGTCAAAGGTTGGAAAGACTTATATGGCAGAAGAGTAATGGAACTAGGTACCCAGTACATTTATCTCATAATTTGATAAAATCAATATTTTACATTATTCATAGATTAATTTAGGATAATAAAAAGCATCACATCTTTTTTGTGTTACCAACATTGAATGAACGGTACATCTTGGTTAGCCATCTACATCGTCAAATTTTCCTATTTAGTTTTTGTATTTTTAAACTAATAAAAAGGAGACAAACCATTTCACTTGCGATTTGTAATGTTTGCTTCCTATTCAATAGCCTAAATTTTGTTCATCGTTTGCAGATTACTTGCATGGTCACTGCAAAGAGAAAACATTCCATGGGCTCAAGGGCAGACCAGTTCACATCATCACATGCAAATATATATTTTTGACTCCAGAGTGCATTTATCCTTACGCAATTCAAGTAACTTTCTAATTTAGATATATGGTGTTCTTATTATTTTATTGATCCATTTTTCCTATGCTTTTAAGAATTAGTTTTTCTAACTCTGTTAGTTCTCTGAATTTTTTACAGATAAAGTTTTTACTAAATGTTATAATAGGGGACTCTTAATCTTCTTTCAGAACTTTAGTCTTATAATATCCTAAATAAGAAGGCTATGCAATAGGTAGATATATATATATTTTTTTTTCCCGAGCCTCGTCTTCATTGGTAGAAAAGCACCTTTATGTCCAAGCTTTTCTCTATTTTCCAAAAGTAAGTTTTTTTATTTTGGCTTATCAATAGTTTATTAGGTGATGAATCTAAGACCATTGCCTCTTTACTAAAGGATGCACAATTCTCTTCACAAAAGTTTGTAAACTATAATACATTTTTAGCATCCTGAAATCTTCTTTTTTAAGCTATGACTAACTTCATATTTCTATTTGTAAGGCAAGACATACAATATTGAGGAACTACAAAATATGTTTTGAGAGATGGCTCGAGGATTTGAGATCACTCAACACAAGTTGTCCTCAACAATCCGCGTATGGATGACATTCATGTCTGCACACATCTTTGTAGTTTTGGGACTGCATTGGGAAGTTTATCGAAAACAAGCTTACGTCAATTTGCCTTTGAAATGTATGCAGCAAATAGGGTTTGCAGTGAGAAATAAGTGTAAAGTTTTCAAATGATTATCTGAAACAAAATATGGTTTATTTCACTGCATGACTTAAAATGGTAAAATAAAGAATGTAGCCAGTTCTGAGCTATAGGAAAGCCGTTGATGTAGTTTCTTCAATGTGAAACAAAATGCGATACCCAATTTCTACAATAAGCAGTGAGCGCACTATTAGTATCAATTTAGTATGTCATCCAGGCCTACTCCAAACCAATCTACAACTCGTGGTGCTCATGCCTCAAGGCTATACAAAAGCATGTAGATACCAATTAACAATTTATAGCAGTCAACTGCATATTAGTTTAAAAGATAATTGTTTTATATTAGACGTGCAAGTTCCTTGATTATTTTCATTGAATTCCGAAGGTCAGTACTACTTCATAAACACACTAAAAAAAATTAAACTAACAAAATGAACACAAATCTTTTTATTTTATTCATAACACACTAACATAAAACGCTAATATCGCCTTAAAAATAACAAAACTCGTGCATCACACGGTTAAAAACTAGTATATATATAAATTTATTACTAATTTCCTTTCGTGTTTAAATTTGGGGTGGGTATAATTTCGAGTATGGAATTTGCATAGAAATAAAATAAATTTACAATAGAATTTATTTGTATATAAATTATTAATTAAACGTGTTATATTGATTTAATTTTCAGTTTAGAAAATATTATACTTGTATGTTTTATTGGTGGATTGACGAGAGAGAGAGAGAGAGAGAATTACTCGAAAAATAAAAATCACATTTCCCTGAAGAAAGCAATTTCCTTATTTTCAAAAGTAGGAAAATTTTTTGTTTGAAAAAAATTGTCAACAAATAGCACAAAAATATGAAATTATGTGGAAAAACATATTTTTATAAAAAATATTGAGAATCAAACGCATCCTTATTTATTCATTAGTGGGTAAAAAGAATATTTAAAATAGTGATTTTTTAAAGAATGTGTGATTAAAAATGAAAAAACAATTGGATTTACGTGTAAAATATTTAATTACGTGAATGTGTGGTTGAAAAAGAGTATGAAAAAAAATATTGTTTTAAAGTGAGTCAAACATGACACTTATTCATGATCTTATTCACTTGTCTAAATTTACTTAGCCCATTTGGCATGATTTTTGTTTTTATTTTTACTTATGTAGAAGAGTTTTCAGAAAAAAGTTTGTTTTAAAACTAATTTTTACAAAATATTCGTAAAATATTTGGGATTGAGAATCCCTCATTTCCAATAAAAAAGAATATTAGTAGAATATTGAAATTATGTATTGGGGAAAATTTTATAACTCACTCATTTCAAATTTAAGAGATAATGTTTAAAATTTCAAATCTCATATATTTTTTAAAAATCTTATTTATAAATTAATTAATTGAACATATATTTTATTAATTAAATATATTAATGCCACAATTTCATATAATTTGGTCACAAATTATATATAATTGGTCATAAATCACAAATTTTACATGTTACAAATTATTTTACAATCACAATTTAAAAGATTTATAGGTTACAATTTGTTCAACGACCACAGATAAAAAATTGAAACGTCATAAATTATTTTACGGTAACAATTCAAAAAAATTTATATGTCACAATTTGTTCATCGATCACAAATCAAAATTTTTATAAGTCACAAATTAATTTATGATCACAAAACAAAAATCTTATATGTCACAATTTGTTTATCGACCACAATAAAAAAATTGAAACATCACAACTTATTCATTGGTCACAAATCACAAACATTATAAGTCACGATTTAGTAGAAAGTCACAAATTATCAAATTATCGATCACAAAGTAACAATTTTTTAGGTCACATTGTTTTTTGGTCACAATTTATTTTTTTCATTGATCAAATATTGACTATCGATTTCAAATTAATCAATTTAGTGGTCATAAACGACCAAAAATATGTGACCACCACCAATACTTGTGACTACAACCTCACCATTGCCACCAACAACATGACAATCGAAAATTCCGTCTTCGAAACCACCACCATCTCCCGACAGCAAACCATCATCTAAAAATATCGACATCACCACGACCACCACCACCAAAACTAAAACCACAGAAACTCCACCACCATCCCCATCCTACAACCCAAAAAATCCCCAACACTACCATCATCGCCGTCACCACCATCTTCATCGCAGCCGTCACCACAACTACCATATCCTCTATTTCTATCTCAACTACACCTACTAAAAAATCTCAAAACTACCACCGCCACCGCGACCACCACAGCAATCACGATGTCGCACCACGACCACCGCCGTCACTGCCCACCACCAACCTCCACAATTAGCACCACCACAGCCACCACCACCAACTGCAAACACACCGCACTACCGCTACACTAAAAGTGACCAGATATTTGCAACGTCACGCCCACACCGTACCACCACTACACACCACCACTGCCACAACCACACCACACCACACCACCACCAACGCCATTTACACAGCCACACGTCTTGGCGGAAAGAAAATGGAGAAGGGGAGGGAGGAAATGAGAGAGAGAGAGAGAGCAACAACACACATGTGCGCGACCGCGCGAGGCATCATTGCCGATCATGTGCAGCTTATTGGTTGGTCGCTAAAGCCGGAGCAGGTTTTACGTTGAAGTCGCCGGCAGGAGAGAGAGAAATAAGGAAAATATGGGTAATGATTTGGGATTTGTAGGGTTTGGGTAGTATTAAAGATTTGAATTAATATCTGGGCCCCGTTTGAGCCACCTTTTTTTAGAATGAGAATGAAAAATATAGTCGTTATTGGGTCCCACACAAGAGATAGAAATTCAAAATTGATGGTTTGATGTGATGGATAACGGTTATATTTTTCATTTTTAAGAATGAAAAATGTGGCTCAAACGGGGGCCTGATTTTTGTATAAATAAAGTTTATATCTGATTTTTGAAATTGAATTTTCAAAATTCTAATTTTGTGTAATTTTCACTTATATGCCCATGTTTGAGTTAAATTTTCATTTTCATTATTCTACTTATTTTTAACTATACTAGGTGCAAGCAACGTGCAGTGCACGTTTGCTTAGTTTATATTTAATAGTTTTGTTTAAAAATTAATTTGTTGTTAATAAAGATGTAATTTTTTTGGTTAATTAAATAATTAATGATGTAATGTTTATGTAATTGATAAATAATTAAATAAAGTGTTTCTCTCTGTCGTCTCCAACCCAAAATCACAAACATAAAACTCAAAGTTCATAAGATGCACAATAATATTATACTATATTCTAAAAACAAACGACAAGAAAAAGATGCCCTCAAATGGAAATACATTTTGAACATCCAACGACATTAACATCTATCAGGCAAACTTCAGTTAGCTTCGTATTCTTATTTTCGTGACTACATGTCAAAAAAGTCACAATCATTATTTATTTCACCTCACTTACATTGAGGAAGTACCTCTCTCTGAGTTTTTCACCTCCAAATACACATATGAAGTCGGTATAGCTTGCCATATAACTATAGTCTACAGAGAGTATGTGAGATTGCGAGGTGTAATCTTCGTTCTCAGTAAGCTCACCTATTACATTGTGCTCGAGATGGAGGAATCTGAGGTGGGCGGGAACTGCAAGTAAGAAATTGGAGAAATAGGCTATTTCCTTCCTCTTTGCCCTATTTTGAAACGACTTCTATCTCTTTTCTCCCGAACTGGGCTATATTTTTATTTTCTGTAAGGCTTATGTGAAACAGTAGCCTGTAAGTCCAGCATTTCTTATGAATTGATTGTTGGATTTGAATGAATTAAATTGGATGTCTTCATATATTGCTTGTGCGAGAGAAAAAGATGATTATTGCGCCATGATTAATCCAACTAAGATGATGGGCAAGCACAGTCGCTCTCAACCCCCGGCCACTACGGTTTCTTGGGGGCATCGGCCATGAAAAGGGGGAAGAGTTTCTCCATTAAAGTTTTTCCAGTGTTTTGAAAACCGACCCGGTCATCAATCCGAAAAATGTGAAGGGTCAAAAGGTTCAACCGGGGTTGAATCGGATGTAATAAATACATACAAAAATAATTAAATAATATAAAAATAATATATATATTTTTAAAATTTTCATATTAATAATTCAAAGTAAATATATTTTTATGAATTAGATTCATTATCCTACAATTAGTCTCAATACTTAAAATTAAAAATCAATATGTTAAAATAGTTTACTTTGTTAAATTAAAATAATTTAAACTTATAGAAAATAATAGCTAACATTAATATATTATTAATCAAGTGTAATTTAAGTTAAATTTGGAAATTAAATAAATGAAAGAATGAATGTGAATATTACAATTTAATTAGTTGTTATCAAAAATCAAATTAGCCAAACATACATTTGAAAATGATTTTGATGGGTATTTTAACATTTTTTGTTATATATCACTATCCCACATTGGAAGTTTATGAAATATTTGGAGAAAAATGCATCTATAAAATGAGCATGACATCAATTATTTCTCCATGGACCTTAGAATTCTAAATAAATTTTGAAACCCATTTATGAAGTTAAAAATTTTTAAACCAAAAAAAAAAAATTGAAAATCGGGACCGGTTTGACGGGTTTTAACCGATTTTGAAAATAATAAAAAATCGGACATGATTTGGCCCGATTTTGGGCCCCGTTCCCGATTTTTCCGGTCCGGGTTTGACAATATTGGGTTTTTCAGTCATGGAAGATTAAATGTTTTTTTTTCGATTTTTGGGAGTTGAGGAGGCGGGGATTTCTTGTGTAACTTTGATATGTTAAGGTCCTGGCTGCAATTTAAGGATTATGGTTAAATTTTAAGTTTTAGTCCCTAAGGTTTTACATAAATTACAGTTGGACCCTAAAGTTATAGGTTTTCCATTAAAACAAGGAATTCCGTTAGTTTTTCCGTTAAAACAAGAAATTCCGTTAGTTTTTCCGTTAAACCAAGAAATTTTGTTTCATAGCCACTTTTTATATATAGAAAGAGATAAAAGATATTTTTCAAATAAATAATATTTTTCATCATATCAATAACTTATTTTTTTTAATTTTTCAACTACATATTTTTTGTTAATCTATTATTCCAAAATACGTTACTGGCTCAAACTTAACCTATATTTTTTCTCCGCACAAGAAAGTGAAACGCGACCGTGTCTCAGAAAACGGGCCGGGTCGAATCCCAGGCGGGTGGATTTAGGGGTTTTCGATAGTTGGGGCAAAGGGTTACTCCCTCTCGTGTTACACAGCCGCAGGCCGCTCAAGAAGAAGAAGAAAACCACTCTTCTTCTTCTTTTACTCTTTCATTTTTCTTCTACACCGTCAAATTTCGAACCAAAAATGGCTACACTTTTCTCTCCGCCTACTACTGTAACAGCTCCACCGGTGGCAGGTTCTAGTCCTTCCGTGGCCGAACCGCAGAAAGTCGATTACATGAACCTTCCTTGCCCTATTCCCTATGAGGAGATTCACCGCGAAGCTCTCAGTTCGTGCATTTTCCTTTTCTTTTAATTTTATTTTAAGTGCTGCCTTTTTTTAATCTCTGCTTTAGATTTTATTTTCACTGTTTGTTCTCAGCAGTTCTGTATTTTCTGTTTCTACGAATGGCGTGGAGTGTAATGGCGAGCTGTAATATATAGTACGGAGTAATTATCTTTTTGCATTAAACCCTAACTAATTATTTTTGGCCGATTTTGCTTTTTCTTTTGACTTTCATGTATTAAAGTAGGATTCAAATGGACGCCAAATGTTTTTTATTTACTCGGGAGTTTTGTGTAGTTAGGTAAAGAAATCAACGAGTGTGGGAGTGGGAATGCTCGAGTGAATTGAAAATAGAATACTTGAAATGACTAATGTTGTTATATTGGAAGACTTTCATACAGCTACCTACTTGTTAAAATACTCGAGACTAAAATTTCATCATTTTTATTCCTTGGGATGTGAATGGTAAAATACTTTATCATAGAAATAAATGACAGTATGTGGAGTTGCTTTCCATTCATCTGCTAACAACACAATTATTTTCCATGCAACTACGAATAGTAACTTGAAAACTCACTGAATAAAGTTTTAGGGAGTAATGCTTTAATAACCAAAGAGAAGTCTAACTCTCAACCACAAAGGATTGTTGTTTTAGAGAGATTATCTGCCACACGAGGCTTGTTATGTTTGGCTCCACATGTAAGTGAGACTGACAATTAATGCATAGGATATTCATCTTTTTAACTGCAACATAAGTTGTTACTTGTTTCTCTTGGCATTGGATGAGAACAGAGCACGGGTTGTGTGAATTTGCTCTGTATCCTCCAGTTCTGGGGATCTATATGATGCTGGGGCATGATTATGGTCCTAAAGTGAGAGGATGGGCTTGAGGATTTATCAAGTACCTCTTTCTGGAGTTCTAAATGCTATTCTAAAATGAACTCTGCTTTCATGATCTAGAGGGGTTGATAGGCAAGTAAAGGTAATCAGTGCCACTATAGTGATATTGTAGATGCATTAGTAAAAGGGTCTAATGTGAACAATATGTTTACTTAATTTTACTTATCTAGCTGGTGACATTCCTAATACTAGTGGACAGTGAAAATGCCAGAGAGAAATGAACATGGATATCCTTCAAATTTATGACACATAAATGGAGAAAATGCTGATCAAATTTCCTCTGAAAGGAGTTAAAAGTACAACAATGGCTTTATAATTTAGGCTATGCATATATTTACTCGGCCTTTTGTTATTTCGTTGTCTCTTAGGTATTATCAGATATTAACTTTGGACCCTTTAATGACAAATAACCATTGATTGATTTCTGAATAGTATATTATCCCTCAATTTAGACCGAACTATTTCTGGTGTTTCAAAAATTCTCATCAGACGGCTAACATGTTAGATAAGTTATTTGAAATTTTGATTCAGTTATATTCAATTGGTGAAATGCTAATTGTATTGGATGTAATCGGCAGTGTCTCTGAAGCCAGAACTTTTTGAAGGGATGCGTTTTGATTTTACTAAAGGACTCAATCAGAAATTTTCATTGAGTCACAGGTAGTTTCCTGCTACTATATTATTTTTTTACTTGTATTCGTGTTCCTTTTTTATTCTTATTCTTTTTGGGTGGGATTGCCTTATCCTTCTCTTAATGATTATCGGCTGTTCGTCAGCGTGATGATGGGCCCTACAGAAATTCCTTCTCAGTCATCTGAAACAATTAAAATTCCCACTGCTCACTACGAGTTTGGTGCCAACTTCATAGACCCCAAGGTTTTTATATTTTCCCTTAAACTATTCTGAGCATTTAGGTGTTGACTTCATTCACACATGGGAGCACTCTTTGTTCTTTGGCAGTTGATGCTTTTTGGGAGGTTATTGACTGATGGGAGACTGAATGCAAGATTGAAGTGTGATTTGACCGAGAATCTTACTTTGAAGGGCAATGCTCAAGTACAATATTCTATTTGTCAATTAGTCAATGATCTTTTTCGATTCACAACTGTTCAAAAGCTGGTGACATCTGTTCATTTCTTCTGTAGCTTACACATGAGCCACATATGTCACATGGCATGGTCAATTTTGATTATAAGGTTAGCATTTTAACTTCTTCAAAAGTGAGCACGTGGTTGTTTGGATGATTTCAGGGATTTATACAGTTATTGCGAAACCCTGTATCTACACAGTAAGTAATTTACTTCTATATGGGTATGTCCAGCTGGCATGCAGCATCATACACCACACAGTTGACCGCAATTGATGCCAGTTTAACATTTGAAATGACAAGTTAGGAGCTAATTGTATCTCCATTTTAACTTATGTACAGGGATCGGATTATAGGACTCAATTTCAATTAGGAAATGGAGCCTTATTTGGTGCAAGTTACATCCAGGTAATTGATTTCATCTTCAACACTTGTACATGCACTAGAAAACTGAAGATTCTATTTATGGAAATATGTACTTATTGGCTCTATAGTGCATGTAAGTACAATTTGCAGACCTCTATGACCCCGCTATGTGAATGATAATTTTTTGAGAGATTGAATTGCACTGAGTATTCAGTTGAAGCAGATGACATATTTGCGTAAGCATGCTGGGTTCTTTTCCCATTAGTCCATAAGGATTTACACCATATTGCAAGATTACGCAAGCCTGTTATATGAAATGCACCAATACCTTAGCTAGCCACCCTTGAGAGAAATAAATGAATTCCAAAGATACTGGGGATGTAATGCATAGGATTAGAGTAACTTGGATGTAATGATTTAGTGCTACAGGAATTCTACAGTGTTCCATAAACTATCTTGCCTCCTAGATCAAGGGATTGAAAACAGATTTTTATAATGTAAATAACTTTGGAAGCTTGTCATGAAATGCTGTTTTTTCATGCATTACTAATTGAAACTAGAGAAGAAAGTTGGTTGTTGGTAGTTACTTCATCGTCATGCTAAATATTTGTTGGCACTTTTGATAAATTGCTAACAAAAGTGTAGGATTGGGATCTGACCGGATCGGACCGAATCGGCTGGTACTACTTAAGTTTTAAATAGTTTCGACCTTTCCGGTTACTAGAACCAAGAACCGGTAGGTTTGTTTTGGTTGTCAGTTCTAGTACTCGGAACAGAAAATCCGAAATGAACTGAACTTTTAAAATGTTTGGTTCAGTCATTTATATAACTTTAGTCTATATTAAATGTAAATTCTCTCATCACTAGTACGGAACTGAATGGTTTGTTCCGTTCAGTTCCATAATTACATTTGGAACCGATGGTTCCGTTATACGATTTTCATTGGTTCTCGGTTTGATTTAATTATCTTCAAAATTGGACCTTGCTCACCCCTAGTTTGTGTCATCATCTTTTGAATTTTATATTTAGTGCCTGTTTGACACTCATTAATTTATTTTATGGTTTGTTACGGGATTATTTTCAATCATGCATTCACACAATAAAAAATTTTGACACCTATATCAAAACGTTTCCCTACATTTTAACCACACATTCTCCTAAAAATACTATTCAAAACTCATTTTTTTCCCTATTAATGAGAATCAAAGATGCTCTTAATCGCAATTATTTTGTAGGATCAGTTGCCTATCCAACTTTTTATGAGATGCATGTTACAAACCATATGTGAATTTCACTCTTTTTCCTTTATATATATATATATGTGTGTGTGTGTGTGTATTATTATTATTATTATTATTATTATTATTATTATTATTATTATTATTATTTCTGTTGGTGAGCTTTTATATTTGAGAAATCAGTCATCAATGGAATTTGATGTACACTTGCAGAGCGTGAGCCCTCATTTATCATTGGGTGGTGAGGTCTTCTGGGCTGGTCAACATCGAAAGTCTGGCATTGGATATGCTGCCCGCTATAACACAGACAAGATGGTACAGTTTCTTGTCTTTCTGTTAAGAGATGCCCAAAATTTTATGCACCTTCATCTCAAATGTTTTTTGTATTCCACTTAATGTTTATACCTGATCTCAATCAGTTGGCGTTCCTCTTCGTTGCAAATATAGTTTTCATTTCTTCTTTAGTTGCACATTCGTAGGGGAAGAAGTGTGTACCTGGATCGTTTTACTTTGACCATTGAATAGTTCAATTTTGATGCTAACACTTTTGTTTCACCACACTTGACCAGTTTTTGATGTGTAATTGTATTTGTTGTTTGACATGCAGGTGGCAACTGGACAAGTTGCTAGCACTGGTATGGTTGCTCTAAGCTATGTTCAAAAAGTTTCTGATAAGGTTAAACAGTTGACAGTTTGTAACATATTATGTATTTTTTATGTGTTATTTTCAATTCGTTCAATTCCTTTTTCAACTTTTCTGATCAGTTCTTTGGTTGTTCTCTTACATGTAGGTTTCTCTAGCTTCAGACTTCATGTACAACTATATGTCTAGAGACGTTACAGCCAGCTTTGGTTATGATTACATCCTTCGGCAGGTAACTTCCAATCTGCATGTTTTATAGGGTTCCGTACCTTTTATCAGTCTATCATAACTCATCTTAGTTTACGTGATCTGACGTATTGTGAACGAGACAGCAATGTGGTCAGATAATGTAAAATATAGCATTGATGTAATTTGACGAGTATTCTCATCCACGACAAATGAAATAGTTAAAAACTTAAAAATGTGAATGTTAATCTCCACTATGTTTTTTGTTGTTAGAGCTCTGGGGATTTTCCATTCTGATGGATTATTCTCATCTTTAAGAAAATATTTTACCTTGTTATGTACTTCAGATATGATATTCGGTAAGGAGATTCAATTGCTTCCTTAGTAAACATCATTTTCATCGTGTATTTGAAATGTATCAATCCCAATTGTCTAGACTAGTTCTTTGATATCAACGGATTCTGAGTCCTTGTGCTACCAAATGTATGACCAATTTTTCTCATTTATCTGACAGTGTCGTCTAAGAGGAAAGATTGATTCTAATGGTTGCGTGGCTGCTCTTCTGGAAGAGCGATTAAACATGGGTCTTAATTTTATTCTTTCTGCGGAGGTAAGTATCAACTCATGAGAAGACACTCCTGTCTAATTCACAGAGCTGAACTGTATTCCCATTTCATCTTTTTCTCCAAAAACTGAAAGTCAACAGTTATATAATAGCCAATCGTTTGAATTGCAATTTTCTAAACCTTTGACTAGCTACTTATTTCGACCTGCCCAGCATGCCTGTCCTTTATCTTACCTTGAGAAGAAAGAGGGTGTCTTCGTACAACCAATCTTTCCTTCCTCTCTTTGTATTTTGGCATCCTTTTATTTATAGATCAATTCATTTCATTCTAAAAGTGCAGAAGTAATACCGGGTCCTTTATATAATTAATTAGGCAATGTGCACGTGTACGTGCAAACCTCACATTTGTAGGTCATTTACCTGAGAATGAGTTGCTTGATTCCTGACCTTGTAGATGATATCGTGTCATGAACCTGAAAAGTTATTATTTTTCCAACATCAAATTCTCACTTTATTTCGTTTCGTGTACAACTATGTCCTGCAGATAGATCATCGGAAGAAAGATTATAAGTTTGGGTTCGGACTGACGGTGGGAGAATAAATTAGAACGCCTAGCCATTCCATATTTTCAATATAAGCTTATTGTTGGAAGAGCATCGTTATGAGGGAATTTGTCTCCACTTGTGATGAGTAAGCGAGAATCGGTTTTTATACTTTTTTTGAGGACAGCACAGCTCTGCTACAACGTGTTTAGAATCACCTGTAGTTGATTTTGCAACTTGAAAAGATTTGTTAGATTCTCCTGCTGAACTGTCGATTTTATTATATTACAGAAAAAAAGATATCTATTAATTTGTTATGGGTGCATAAATAAGAAGTTGCCTTGCATATTTATTATACTTATTGCTGCTTTGTTGAGAGTATTATTTTAAAGGGTAAAAGCCATGATAACATTTTGAATTTCTTCTCACTTTGGATGGATCGTTCGAGTATTATCACTGTTACAGATGGGAGGCAACAACGTGCCTTTTATTTCTTCTTTTTCGAAGTGAATATCTCTTCCTTGGACTGGCGTTTCGCAGTTTGTCTTCCTTTCGAGTATTGCTAAATGGACATTCTATGAAGGAGTTTGTTTAATGAAGTCTTTGAAGTGAAAAAGAAAAAATGTTTGCTTATTTTGTTGGAGCTTGAATGGGTTCTTAGGGTTGCAAGAGTTGATCCATGTTGTGCATGAATTGTTCGAATGGGGTAATGAATATTGCTCGTATTGAATGTTTTTGTCACAAAGGGATGTAGGATGTCCTCACGGAGTGAGAAATCAAGAAATAGATAGGACCTGTTTGGTAGGGTTTTTGCTTTTTGTAGAAGTTAACCTACAAAATGTGTCCAGAGTGTCCTTTTAATTGTCAAATTAAAACGTTTTTCGTACACCTTTTTTCAATTGACATGGATAACGTTTACTTTTGAGAATGCTTGTACGAGTCCAAACAAAGACGTGCAACATTTTCATCAAGTCCTCATTTGATTTGATTAAAATTCAATTAAAACTTGAAATCAAAGTCAATATTTAATTTTAATTATATATTTCATAAAATTCATAATTTTTTAAATATATATATTAAAAATTCGATTTTAATCTGGGAAATTAATATATCTATAAAACATCCTTTTCTCAAGTTTATTTCAACGTGATAATGAGGAAATGGATTACGGGACCCACAGAATTTGGAGTAGCAATTTAATTTATTTAATAAATGAAGCATTATTAAGTTGGCCCATCAATTTAGTACCTAATTCTACACTCAAGTTCTAACCTCCTTTCCTAATTTCGTACAAATCCCATCCTCATCTTTATCGAATTTTATATTTATTTTGATTAATTCTTCTTTTAGTCCTATATAAGAATATATATTAAAATCCACGAATTGGAAAAGGTATCAAATGCATTATTATGCAGACACAGACAAAGAATGTCCTTTGAAGTGACAGAAGCCAATATCTACATAAATCAGAGTGCCAAATTGGATGAATAAATTTCAAGTGGATAAAGTTGGCCACCAGGGGCAGATTTTAACCTTGAAAAGAAAAAAAGAAAAAAAAAAGTTCATAGTTTTTGTGACCTTTTTACTCTCCAGGAAGTAGAAGCAAGTTCAAGAAAATAACCCCAAGTAAGCTTGTTTTGTTCATAGATGCATGTGACATAGTTGTGAAGGGACAATGGGTCTTTGGATTCTTGAAAAATTATTTGCGGTTTTCTGATATGGAAGTCTTTGATTCTTATATATGGGTTCAAGAAGTGATGATTCAATGTTTTGGATACCAAATAGTAGGATGGTTCAAGTTCTGCAATTTTGATTATTAGAAGTGGTTCACCTACATTTTTGACAGACGTTCAATAAATTTGTTTGATTTTGCGTTTATGAACTTTCATTGAGGACAAAACACTATAAATCTGTGTGTGATTTGTTCGTTTTCTGATTATTTTTCTTCCTCTCAAAAGTAGCAACTAGGCTTAATTCACAATTATTGGATGCTGTTATCTGTTTTCACTAGTCATGTTTGCTTTAGATAAAAACCAAAATTTTCGTAGATTTTGATAAAAATTGATGGAATGTATAATTGAAAAGTTGTGCTCTCCCATGAAATATGTTGTTAAGATTAATTGTTGACCTCGATTTTAGTCAGATTCTTTATGTGCTCAAGTCTGTTTTACATGAAAACTAGTGCTCTGATATTTTGCAATACAAGTGAAGATGATGAAATTTTAGCGTTCGTCTGGGAATGGAAGGAATACTGATTTTATAGCTAATAAGAGTTACAGGGATAGAAATATTAGTGTTTAAATATTCTGTACCAATGGTTTGTCTCAGGTTTCTTAGCGATACTCGGGATTATTGAAACAAGTCTCTTTGTTGATAGTTGATAGTTGATACAACATAATTTTCTTCTTTCGGTTAACAAAATTTGGGTCTTTAAAGTCCATTTTGGCTGAAGTTAGATCAAATAGTTTATCTAGTCAGTTTATATTGTATTTTGATAGTTGCTTGAAATTGTATATAACAGTCATTTACTAAAGAGTTGGTTTATTTATCATATCAAGGGAATGGATCAACTTGACGTTTACTTAATTATGTTCCTTCTGTTTAGGTAAAATGCAAGGAGGAATACAAGCAATCTTCTCACACGGGAATGTGCTCAAGAACGCTGTTCTGAAACACGTCCGTTTAGTGACTCCAGCCATGCAGCCTCTTAAGTTTATACGTCATGAGACAGTTTCGGCTGCTCATATAGAAGAGCATGGTTTTGAGAGCACCAAAATTGCTGATATTTTGAAAGCTAAAGGGAAAAACGCAGATGGGTCCTGGCTCTGGTGCACAACTGATGATACTGTGTATGATGCAGTGAAGTCGGTAAGGCATCAGATTCGTACTTATCTTGATGCCTTTCTCTTGTTGGACTGTGTAGAACCTGATACTGTACACACTGCAAAGTTTTTATCATGAGTATATGACTATTTCATATATGTGTTAGGTTGCCTTACATAGAAAGGATTTAAGGGGGTGGGTCGGTTTTGTGTGTGCAAGTGGACATAGTTCTCAGGTTGAGGGTGAATAATTTTAAATTTGTTTGTTTGTTTTGCTTGTTTTTGAATTCATTCTGTTTATTATTACTTTCGTAAGAAGGGAATATGGCTTAATGAATGACATTACACGTTCTTTTGAAAAGTGACAATAACTTAATCTGAGGATTCCTGTATTACGTCTGCTGCAGATGACACAGCACAATGTTGGAGCATTGGTGGTTGTCAAACCCGGGGAGCAGAAGTCGATTGCTGGAATCATCACTGAAAGAGGTAGATGCACTTTTGTAGTACTTTTGAAATTGTTAACACCACAAGTTACTTCCACTTAAGATTATATCTTGCATACAAGCAATCCAATGCCTTGCATCAGTGCTTTGCTTAAACAGATGGAACAGAAAATACTTGCAAATTTGAGTTTTTTTCGGAAATAAATCTTTACTGACTTTAATATTTGGTTTAAGAAGCATATAGTCTGTATTACTGCCTTTTGACGTTATTTTGTTAGTCCAGATTATCTCAGGAAAATAATCGTACAGGGAAGGTCATCAAAGTCGACGAAGGTTGGAGATATTATGACTGAAGAGGTATACTTTCAATTGAATTTTTTTGAAATATTTTATTTTCACTGCCGGAATTTGGTCCTTTATGTGCCTGTCATTGGACTGAAATGCAAGAGATTTTGAAACACTGATATCTGATTGCAGAATAAGCTTATCACAGTGACACCAGAAACCAAAGTTTTGAGGGCAATGCAACTAATGACAGGTACAAGTCTCCTCATTTTAAGACATAAAAAATAAAGGGAAAATTGTACTATTGGTCTGCAACGCAACCTATTGCTTGAGTAGCAAGTTGACTTCTAATCTCCTTTCATTACTGTGGCATAATCAGTTATCGATGGCAAAAACCGTTGAAATCTCTGTTTAGTCGTCAAGTTCCCTTTATTCGTCCAACTTTATGAGATTAGATTTTCTTCTCCAATATTTTATTGGTGCTAACGATTTTGAGACTCAGATGCTGTTGGGAACCAATGATTTCCAAAATTAGGAAAAATAGTTAAGAATCAAAAAGCAGGCAATTGATATTTGATCTAAAGGCCGATTTACTTTTCTCCTCTGATTTTCAGATAACCGTATCAGGCACATTCCAGTGATTAATGACAGTGGAATGATTGGCATGGTATCGATTGGGGACGTTGTTCGTGCTGTGGTGAGTGAGCATCGTGATGAGTTGAACCGATTGAATGCATATATACAAGGAGGATACTAGTAGTGGTGGTGGTGATGATGATGTATAGTCTTAGCTTTTGCACACTCGTGTTCAGAAACCCAAGTACTGTAAATATTGTTTTATGCATCTTATGCAACGTTTGAGATGTTATTAGCCTTGAGATCTAGCGACTCGAGGAAAACTAATATGCACTCTGTAGTTCACTTGTGTATGAGGTTAATGTAAGATAGTAAGCAGTGTTTTTGTTTTACAGTGGCAAGTGTTTTTTTGCTCGGAAAACAAACCATTTCTGAAATGAGTTGCTTATTCTAGGAGGAACTGGGGATGGTAATCGGGTGTTTGACCCATGAGCCAATAGGGCACATTGCTTCTTCTCAACCTATTTATTGTGAACTCGTTATTTGTTAAGAATGATTTTGCTAACTTGTGGCTTAGTAGAGTCGTTTTCATGGGATCATGAACAAATAACAGTTGGATATTGATCAAATATAGGTACGGGGGCTTATGGAGACTGCGCATCGCATTTTCTTGCACCAACTCAGCCAGTCTGGCCTGGCATGAAAATGAGAGGCCGGGCATGGACCTGTAGGCTGGCCACGCTGAACCTCACCAAAGGCAACTTGGGCGCTTTACAACTCTAATTCTTTTTATATTAAGCCTGAAGTTTTACTGAAAACACCAATACAACCAAGAAATTTTAACAAATGAATATATCCGTTTCATTTAAATCAATGTCAGTATGTCACCATGCTCAGCTTCATATCAAATTCATATGCTGTACAGTATTGATTTAAGACAATCTTATAGAAAAAGTACTTACTAATCAACTAGAGATGGAAAAGGAATCAACTAGGAAAAGTTGAACCTATTTCCTTCCAACTGTCTCTCAGTTGCATTCCTAAAAACTGTGTTGAAAATCTCTGATGCGCTTGTGGAGAATAATAACAAACTGAAAATAATACGATCCACTTCGTTTACTTCAACTTTGAAAATGTCTGGTTTACGAGGGAATTCATGTCAACTTCCTGCAGGTATCAAACAAGTGTTTTTATTCTGAGAACAGGAATAACAACAATAATTTTAAGGCGTGTATATGTAAGAAAAAAAGTTCTTATAGACACAAGACTCGGTTCTTGTTGGCATTTCAAGAACTCTTACCTTCACAAAACTCAGCGTCTATCTAGCGCTTATGTGGTAATCAGAAACGACAGATACACCTACGAATTCAAGGATATTAGATCACTTATAATTTAACGATATTTCAATTTTCATACCAATTCGAGTAAAACATCAACAGAAAAATCCTTTGTTCAAAAAATATATGTTATCAACATTTTCTTCACGACCATACATTTGAAATTTGCATCTATCTTCCAGTACAATCTTAAGTAGATAATTCTTATACTTCATCAACCAATCCGAAATTTAAGATAGAAAACAAAAAGTAAAAAAATCTTAAACAAGTGTCTTTGTGCAATACGTTAAACTTCAAATATTTCATATTCAATTGCTGAAACCCCAAATTCACGAAAGGTCAGTAGCCTGACAGAAAATGCAGTTGCTATTTGTGAAAAGTTCAAATGAAAACTTTATGATTGTTTCGCCCTTTTTGAGCAAACATCAATATTATTATGGCCCGTCCAGCTGGGCTTTTGAAAAGTCAAAAGCTGTTGCTGAGACTATATAGTTGCTTTTGCGCTTGTTTGAATAATTTTTTGAAAGTGGTTTGTCTAGTTAGAAAAGTTTTTAGAGAAAGTTGATCCAAAGTGGTTTCCCCATAAAGCTCTTCTACAAAAAAATCAATGGTAGAATCCAAAAAGGACCCTTTGTTTTCCTCTGCTAAGGAAAGTGTTGGCACCTAGACATTATCTTGGGATGATTTAATATATAGAATACAAATGAATAATCATTAAGAAGGGGAAATAACATTTTAAAAGCAAATAGTACCTGAAACATTTTGACTGTTAACAGCAATCCCTATTTAAGAGGCTTCATACCCTGCGGAATTCCATCAGAAAGTTGCAATTTCCATTAGTCTAGTTATTTGCTTTTTTCAATTACCCTAAGCTAAGTTACAAATCAATACCTCATTCCATCCAAATAAAAATATGAACATTGCACATACAAATCTGAGGCACCATCACAACCTCATTTAGGTTCCGTTTGATTGCAAGAATGGAATTTGGGTGGAACGAATTTTAGGAGATTGAATTGCCTAGAACTTGTTTTATTGAAAATTGTCAATTAATTGTGTTTGATTGGTATAATTTTCCACCTGAAAAATATTGAAACTTAAAATTGAATAGTGTAAAGAAAAATGATGTACTTTGCGATAAGAAGTGATTTTTAGGAATAGAAATTGCAAAAATTGGATAGTGTAAAGAAAAATTATGATTTAAAAATTGAACAGTGTAAATAATGTTTTCTCCCTTGCCAAGAAAAGAAAAAAACTAGCTCAACCATGGTAATTTCAATTCCTCAATTTCGTGGAATTAAGGGTCACATGAGGCCAAATGAGAAAAGGAATTGCCAAGAAAATTTTTCCTATCAAACAAGCTAAAAAGTAGAAAATGGGGGACAATTTCCATCTTCCATAGAAAATTTTGGCCTATCAAACATGGCCTTAGTTGAAATCTAGGATCCAACTAGAAATGTTTGAATAGGGATAGTTAATGAACAAGATATCATGTCATTTCTTTAAAGAGCGTGTTTTTGGTCTTTGACAAAAAGGTACATTTATTGAACATAGTCGAATGTGCTCAAAACTAATTTTTGAATCAACCCTCAAAGATTGTACTTCATCAATCTATGCTTGTGGTAATTGCTTAATTTATTATTATTCTGATTCTATTGTTCTTTTGGATCCACAAGAACTTCATTTTAGAGAAATTACTTTTTAAGCAGTTCCTTCTATGCTCATTTTTCTTCATTGGTTTTAATGGCATGAAACTTGGTATTTTATCATATTTGATGTTTTACTAAAGCTTGTTTGGCAAGTGAATTTATAAACACTTATGGTCAAACTAATTTTTATCCACACATTCCATAAGCCCCACAAATACTACCTATTTATCGACCACTCATTTCTATCTATTTAGAATTTAAACCAATTATAAACACTTCCTAAACATGCCCAAAAATACATCAATCATATTTTTCCACACTGCATGTGAACCCATACATCACATCATCACTCCATCTTTACGAATAATTGATCCCAGAAACTATGACTAGATTATTTCGTAGAAGAAAATGTTCTAGGGACAAGGAATCCTCAAGTATTAAAGAGAACCCAGAACAAGAAATAGAGATGAAAGAAATAATTATATACAAGAGTCCCAAAACTATTGCATATTGGTATCACTTGGAGGGAGGGGGAGAGAGAGAGACTCAAAACACGTAAATAAAATTATTATTTTTCATCAGTCCCTCAAGCTCATTTTCTACATCTCCAGAATGTAGAAACGACTGATACAGCCAGCAATAAACAGGTACCACACTGCAGAGCCAATGAATCAACAAAAGTAGATGACTAGATGTTGGATGCTCCTTTTTACCTTACTAGCCCTTAATTCATTCACCGCCATTCGAAGAGAATCATCAGATAAAATTAACCGTGATAACGCCCCAGTGCTCAACCTGTAATTTGGTAGTCAAAAAGAGTATATTGTGCGAGAAGAGCTTGGTTACTATTAGCAATTGAGCATAACTGATTAGGAATTCAATTTAATGTACCCTAACTTCTTTGAAGCATCTGCCACAGACCCCTTGACTGCAAAAATTAGGTCCAGTAAAGCCTGCATTCCCTGCAGAATAAACGGGGTTGTGAGAAATAAATAAAACACTGTAAAAATAGTATAGTCTCAAAAGAAGCGCTAGAAAGGATAAGAGGGCAGACCATAACAAATTTCTGGTTATTTGGTCCAATCTGAGGACCTTTGTATGATCCCCTTGCAGTTGATTTTGCAGGAAGAATTTGCACAAGTTCCGGAGGAGGTAAGTATGCATCAAGATCCACGGTATTCCTCACTAGCTTAAAAGAAAAATCCCGCTTCAGTCTTTAGCTTGAAGAAAAATTGGAACTACTTTAAAGTTCAAGCAAAAGTTGCATTGGTTCTCCTTACAGGTAAAATAAGGTTCATTGATAATTGACAGAAGGTAGCAGATTATGCACACCTTTAAGAGCTAAAAGCGTACGCAAGCGAGCAAGGGCTGAAGCACGATTTTTGTGTTGTGATCTATCCTCCACAGCCTGTCTGATTGTAGTTTATTAACACATATACACTATGACAAAAACAAGGATTTCAAGATTCTAGGATATTTGAATGAACCTGAGCAATAATACCGGTTGGAAGGTGCTTCAGACGCACTGCAGACTCACGCTTGTTACGGTGTTGTCCTCCCGGTCCTGATGCCTTGAAAGTATCTACCTCGCACTGACTTATTAGTTGATCATCGGTCATCATCAGATACTCTCGGCCACCATCAGTCTCACAAGTACTGGTATTACTACTTAAAGAACTGGAACAGGAATTAGTCGAGAACTTAAACTTAGCTTCCCGCGTACTAGTTCTGATTACCGACCACCCTCTTGGTTTCGAATTTCTCATGAAAAGGTAGCCTGAATAGTTTCGATAAAAACTGTTGTAATAGCACCACGAGGTAGCAGCAGATTTTGTGAAACTGCAATTATTACTACTCGGGAATCTCAGGAACATTCTTAAAACAGAATTAGCCATCTGGCATGAGTGGAAGAGGCGGGAACAATCAATCTGCAAATGGAAAATTAACAAATATTCATGGTTCACCATTTTGTCCATGTGAAGGAATGAAACAAATTAAAGTAAGAAAAGCGAAAACAAGAGCATCAAAGAATATGACTTAAGCTAATTGAAAAACAAATCGCGGGCAATATACAACTAGTTTGAGAAACATAAATTAATCTTTGATCAATAACTTGCATGATAATAACCATTACATTATTATGCATCAACAAACTGAAAATTCTGAGGACATAAATCTCGTATAGTGTTACAAGCAATGTCATCAGTTTACTTAATAAAACAAATCATATGTTCAAATGGCGCCTAATATTCTCTGCCTACCACACATTTCACCGAACAAATTCAAGTCGTTTTTTTCCCAATACAAATTTGTTTCATACATTCACCAATTATTGAATATTAGATTCCATCTTGAAAGGTCAATCTTGTTAAGAGAGTTGCCGAAGCTCTTTATGTTAGTTGATGTTTTCACAATGCGGGATTTTGAATTGTTACCCCCCACAACATGAAATTCAAAAGAATTCAATAAAAGGACAGAAATATACAGAAAGCAACTGCAATCGACCAAAATTTAAGTAAAGGAACAATTGAAAGCTTAAAGCACACAGAGCAGAAACTGGATATGAAAAAGAACAAAACTGGAAAAAGAAAAAGAAAGCCCGAAACCAAAGCACCTAAAATTGTCGATGGCATGAAAGATAATTTCTTGGGCGTCCTTAAAGCTCGAATCGCTGAATAAAAAGAAAAAGGGTGGGTGCAGTTAAGAAGACATTTTACGACTCACCTTTTACTTTTAGCTTCCAAGAAACAAAGTTATTTTTTGGAATGAATAAATTTTTTTATGCTCGCAATTCCCCCCTTTTTTTTTTAAGTAAAAATGTCAAATTTCATTCCAGCTGAGAAGACCCCTGTTTGATTTTAGCATTTTTAGTAAATTTTAATAAAAGTTAATGAAATATACGATTGAAAAGTTGAAAGTATTTACGGATCTATAATATATATTATTAAAAATAAATTTGAACAAAAATAAAGATCATATGTAAGCGAAATAAAAACAGATACTTCTAACTTGTAATCGTTTTACCTTTGTTTGAGGTGAGGTTCTATAGTTTGATGGTTCCCCCGTGTTCTCCTCTCCCTACCCCGTTCCATAAGAGGTCACTTTATGTTCCAGTGAGACTGGACCAAGTTCTCTTTTGGTAGTTTTACATTTAACACGTTTGGTAAAGTTTCTTTAAAACTCATTTTTAATTGTATATTCTCCCTTTTGTATGTGAATTATAACGTTTTCCAACTTTTTAATTATACATTTTTTGAAAAAATCATTTTTTTGCAAAATCTATTTTCAAAAATCCTATCCTTAAAAAATGTGTCATGCTATTTATCAATAGTGTTGACGAATAGCACTATGTAACAATGAAATCACTGTCACCACATTATCGAATGGATAATGTAGCAACATCACCACAGTTGATGAATAGCATTATTCATTGAAAAATGATTACTCCATACGAGATAAAATGCCAAAATACTTCATCTCTGCCATGGCAAGATTATACCATTGTTACTTCAGCAAAGGAATAAACAATACACAAAAACTGCATTTTGTTATCTTCCAAAGTTGTATAAATTTCTAGGTAGACAAGTTCAATACATATTGCATCCATGAGATGCAGTAAAGATAAACAAGGGGCAGTAACATCAGATCCTAAGATGAATATGCAAACATGTTCCAAATTCACATAAGAACATTTCACCTAAGCAGTGCGCAGATTAATCTAGGATTCGGTTGTTTTCTGTTTGGCCTTTTCTATGAGTGGTCTCAACTGTTTCTTTTCAGCAAGGATCTTCAGAAAGTTGAACAAAAAGGGAATGTAATTGTGCTTCCGGCGAATATTTTCCGTTCTCCATTTCTTGAACTTTTCTTCCTCAATCAATATTTTCTCAGTAGCAGCCTCAATCCCAGCATTGATTTCTGAAAGAGTTTGGTTCAGCTCTTCCACGTTACTGCTATTTACCATCCTCTCTGACTGGATGGCCGCCAGTTGTTGGAGGATTCTTTCCCTCTTCCTCTGGAGATCCTTGAGCTCGGCTGTATACATCTCTTTCCTGTTCTTTATAATCGCCATTAGGTTGAACCGTATTTCATTCTGGGAATACCTCTCGATGCGTTCTTGAATCACGGGCTGTACCATTTCTAACCATCCGATATCATCTTGCCCACCTGGACACTGCCCGAGGCTGATGGGTCCCTCCTTCAATCCGTCGAGCTCGTACAGAACACCATCAATGGGTATATAGCTTATAAAATGATAGATATCATCATCTTTTCCAGCAGATTTCTGCTCTTCAGGTACAAATGGTTCGGGTCTTGCAAAGCTATTATGTGCAGTGCGAATTGCTTCGCTGTTATTGATAGCCAAACCTTTAAGCTCAGGTGGAAAATTTTTGGTGAATTCTTTCAGGGCTGACAGCTCTGGGCCAATGTCAACATCTGGACTGTTCATCAGAATTGATAGGATTGCTTGCGTTGCACATGCATTATTGATCACCTGTAATTATAATTAATCAGTAATGTTACTGTGGTTCAGAATTGCATTTATTCATCCAACAGATACAATTGTATCATTGCACGGAAACTGACCTGGCTGGCAAAAAACAAGTTTGGGTTTGGATCCTTAATCACAAGTCGATCATCCTTTTCACCGGGACGCCATTTGAAAAGAAATATTAGGCCATATATAGGTCTGTAAATTGTGAAATAGAAAGAGAAAAATCCAAAGATGTGAACAAGTGCAAAATAAATTAGACAACAGTAGGTGCATTAATGGATTTACCTTAGGTTGTTTAGAGAATCAAGATCCAGTGAATACAACTCCTCAACCTGCTTGTGCATCACATAATTGAGTGAGGAAACATGATCTTTTATTGGAAACAGTAGCAAAGGAGAACTATAGAAGAAAAAGGCAGCAAACAAAAATAACCCAATCACCTACTGCTGAAAACCCCGTGTGGCCGTACACACAACAGAACAACAAAAAAGGGAAGAACAGAAAATAAAAAGCAGCAGAACAAGAGGGAGAAGATAATACTCATAACAGGGCTTTATATCTTCTTTAAATCATATTATTGACTCTATCTTCTATCTACATCTAGCTTCAGAATAACTAAACTATCAACATACCAAACATGCTCAGCCTGGTTCAGAGATATTTCCCTTGAGTTACACAAGGCACCAAAATCTTCGTGCCATCTCCGCACAGAATGTTTTCATCTTTTTATCCATGCTCATACAGTAATTGCCTAACACTCTTCCCCCTTGATTGTAAAATTTTCAGAGAGAGCCAACTTCTCTTTTGCATATAGATTATAGAAATTCAGAAAATTAATGAAATTCAATAAACTTACAACAATCAATCTTGATCGTTAAAATAATATCTTAGATTAATGGAAATTATTCCTACTTTTCTTGGTTTATTCATTTAATTACCCTAAAATAGTACATTAGGTTATTAAATCTAAAGTTTCAAATAATTCATATAAACAGGGTTCAAAGAGGCTAGAATTACTTTATTATTGAAACCTTCATTTTTCATTTGATGAGGTCATCGTTTTTCTTCCATTTTCATCCTTGGGAAGCAGCTTACAGTCTTCTGCAATAAGTTCTATGATTTAATGATTACTGGTACTTAATTTTTGAGTTAAATAGTTTCATCATCTATGGGATGGAAGGAGTTGGAGGCTTAGCAGGGAGCCAGGGACAGCAATAGTGAGATCATGACTGTTGACATTGACATGTGTTGGCATGGAAGTCGTAACAGTACCAGGTACATAATTGTGTATGGGATCATGAGTGAAATTGATTTTTTAATGGGTTGTGCTGATTATTTACAAAAGGTAGTTTGGGGGACATGTCAAACAAATTTTATATTTTATGAAAAGGAAAACATACCAAAATATGATATGGAAGCATTCTATTGGTGGATGGAGGGTTAAGATTGGTAAAATATACTTTACTAAAAAAACACGATTAGTGATTTTTTTAATTTTTTTCCTGTTTTATATATAAAAAAGAGACGTCACCCGAAGAAAATGTTCTTTCTGCTATAGTTCATTTCAGAGGTAAAATGAATAAATGAAGAATGTTATACCAGTCATAAATTGACACATTGACAAACATATATCAAGCCTATGCTAAACATCATGAAGCAGCACAGACTAACATCAAACCTTTTACATGCCACAACCTGAAAATAATCAATATAAATGATAACATTATTATTAGCATGCAAGTTTCTATGATTTGAATTAACAACGCAACTGATTTGACCTGGCAAACATTGTAGTAAGCTAGGGCCACTCTTCTTATTAGATTATTTCATCAATAAATTTCACCATTCTAAACTGATGCTACTGAAATTATGATACATTGAAGCACTTGTGTAATTTAAACTGCAAAGAAAGAAAAGGGAGCACAGCAGTCTTACTGTAGAAGAGTTTATTCCTATTAGCCTCTGTTAGGTGATCATCAAAATCTAGATCTTAATATAAGTCAAAGTCAACAATTAATTTCAAACACATATTTTACGGACTCCATAGTTTTTAACCGCACATTCCATCAACTTTTATCAAAATCTAATAAAAATCTGATTTTAATCCCCGCCATCTGTTCGGTGATCATCAAAATCTAGATCTTAATATAAGTCAAAGTCAACAATTAATTTCAAACACATATTTTACGGACTCCATAGTTTTTAACCGCACATTCCATCAACTTTTATCAAAATCTACTAAAAATCTGATTTTAATCCCCGCCAAATCTGATTTTACGGACTCCATAGTTTTTCAATATTCTACTTCGTAATGATCAAATAGGGGAAAGGTATAGACTAGAATATTCCCAAATTGGTGGTTTAGCAAATTTTTGGAAAATTATACAATTATCACTCAGGGTGTGTTTGAGCCCCATTATTTTGAAAGAATGTATTTTGGAATAGTATATTAATGGAGAATGTGTGGTTGAAAAAGAATGAAAAGTTATTGATGTGATAGAAAATATTATTTTACTGAAGAATGTGTGGTTGAAAATGAGTAGAAAAATGAAAATGAAAATTTTAATGTGTATCAAACAGGGGCTTAATTAGATACCAATTGTACTGCTAACATACAATTTGAACAAGTTTCAACTGGTTATATTTCATATGATGTTATATATATGAGATTGGGAAAACCAAAAGTCATAAAACGAAAAAAGAAACCCCACTCGAAACCTAACAAGATAGGAATCTCAATAGTACCTGCACACCTTTAACTTGCATCTGCTGTACAAGTTCTGTGAAAACACCTGCGGCAAAAACCAAAAACTTAAAATTATGAACGTAAGGTTTTAGACCTCATCAAAATGAAATCCAAGTTTATCTAGTCTTGATTACAGAGAAATGAAAGAATATCCTAAATGGAGAAACCAACTACTAAAATCTAGGGATAGCAAAAAACCCGACAAACCCGATAAATGAGGGCCACGCCCTGAACGGGGCGGGGATTACCCACTCAATCGGGTAACGGACGGGGTGGGGATGGGTGCCCCGCCCCGATAATATTTTTTATTTTTTTGAATTCAATACTTTAAATGAAAAATTTCACAAAATTTCATTTGTCTCGGTCTAATGAATGGGGGCGATAAAATAAATTATCAAAAACTTAAAAAAGAAAAATTAAACGGGGTAGTACGCCCGCCCCGCCCCGCCCCGCCCCGCCCCGCCCCGCCCAAGAAGCTAAGGAGATGCGAAAGTGCAGATCAGATTAAAGATGGCGGCATTGTGATGACTAACAGCTTAAGGGCTTTAATCAGTTAATGTTTCAACACAAACAACTGTTACAGCTAGATCCAGCTTGAAAAAAAAACTGAACATTTGAGAACTCCATTACCAACAAGAGGGACTGCTAGGGAGAGGGAAAGGTAAAGAATATACTTTTCATGATTGATTTAAGAGTAATAATATACGAATTACTTTCCTCACGTTTAAAAAACTTTTGAGGCTTATGCCTCAAGTTGCACCTCACTTGACGTTTTCATTAAAAGCCTAGAAATTTATGCCTTGAATGCCATTTGTGGGTATGTTAAGGCTTGACTTGGTCTACTCCTAAAGGCTGCCTAAAAAATTTTCACAACCCCTTTCCTTTTTTCAAGGTAGCTAAAGAAGAACAAGCAATTGTCAGTCACTAAAATACAAGGTACTGCTAAAAATTGGTCATGTTTCTGAGTTATAATGTCAACTCATTGGATTCAACCAGTTTCTTAAGAATCTCATCCCTGCCAACATGGCTTGAAGCGAAAAGTGAAAAACAAAAGAATTGATATATTGAATCCTTGTTTTGCTTATTAGTATAAATATGTTGGAAATTGTACTGTGAATTTCGATAAGGAAATAACTGATTTGTTTATCTAACCTCCTGTTTTTAAAAAAGCCTTAAAGAGTACAAGAATAAAGAAAATTACACCCAATGTCTAAAAAAGCTTAATTGGGTACAAAAGTGTTTATCTCCATGAGGCGAGAAATAAGCGATAGAACGAAATAAATCAAAAAATATATAAAAAAACATAATAATCATGTAAAAAAATTTGACTACTCAAAATAAATAAAGGTATAACAAAATTAGAAGCCTAACTAGCAAACAAATATAAAATAGGTCAAGAAAGTAGAAAAAAATAAATTCTCAAATTAGTAATCATGTAAAAAAAATTGACTACTCAAAATATTCTTATGCCATCACCACTAATATGATCTTTAAGGGAATCATTTATATTATCATCCTCATTACAAGTTTATTTTCATTCTGTCATCAAACTCCAATTGCAATGGTGTATTCTTCTTCCTATTTTCCTTCTTTGATGGTAGAAAAAGAAAAATAAAAAAATGTGATAAACGTTTTAGATTATACCAAAAAACTGAAAAGGCTAAGGCCAATAGTGAAATATTTTAAAAATGCAAGGCAAACAACTTAGTTGGCTTGAGACGTAAGCCTCACAACTAGCCTCAAATATACGGGTTTTAAAGCCTTTTTATGACAGGTTGACATGAGGCGTGATTCGAGGCATAAGCCTCCAATAGTTCTTTTAAACCATGATTACACATGGTACCAATCTAATCGTAAATGTGCACTTGTGTTCACATTAAATTTCTTTAGACAATCAGATCCCAACTTTAAAATCAAAGCCTTCTGGTCCTAATAGAGCCACCGTCCCTAGAATTTCGTTAAAAGTATCGTACGTCTCACCATGGATATTCAATGAATTGAAAATTACACAATCACATTATGTTGTGAAGAGGAAGAGGGGGAGGGGGAGGAGGAGGAGGAGGAGGAGCTCATACTTCATCATTACCCAAAATCCATTAATGGACCATACTCATAAATTCACAAGCCAAAATGAAATAAGCACTTCAATGGAAACCTCGTGGATGTCTTTTTTGTTAATCATATTACACAAGTTTATTAAAACGAGGAACACAGTTCACAGAGAGCAAATTTGGAACAGAGATCTGGAGTGATACAAATGCAATTATACAAAAACAAACAGAGAAAATGAGATCAAATGGAATTAAGAGAATTTGCATATGTAGCAATGCGCAAAATAGAAAAACAAGCATAAGACTTTCCAAGAATTGACTTTGACTTTGTCATCGAATGTATCATCAATGACAGCTAACTTTTGAGAAATAAACACTCAAATTGACTGTTGAAGGCAAAAATGGTAACCAAGTGCCTCTAGCAGCCTCACCAAACAACCTCTAACTAGAGTGGCATTTTTCAAACAACAAAAATTACCCATTAATCTCCAATATCGTGAAACCTGCTCAAACAAAATTTTAAATACTAAATGCCAAAAAACACATACCAGGATCCGACTCAATAGTGCACCAAGACATGATTTCTAGTCCAACTGCTGCAATATTAAATAAATGACGATTAATTAGGTGAATAAACGCATAGTTTTGCATCAGTTTCGTACAAACTCTCCCTGGTAGTCTAATAATAGAATACATATAAATATTTGAGTACCATAACACGAAATAAAGATTGGAAGTCAATCTCAAAATTAAAATCTTGAAATACAAATCCTTCTGAAATCAGCTAATACAAATTAAATGCAATATTTGCAATTCAGTCGCGTCGAAATTTGTGCGCTGTATCTCAGTAAATTATGCATAAATTGACCATACCACAAAATTCTACGGTGCGGTGGAGAAGCCGGCGGAGATGGCTGTAACGCGGTTGCGAGTACGGTTTTCTGGGCTCCGTTGCTCTTTAGAACTTGTAGAGATAAATATGTTTTGACGGGTAGGGTTTAATCGGGTGGGCCCATAAATTCATAAAACTAGGCAATTTGACATAATTAACACTCCGACGTCATAAATAAACAATTGTAGCACTGTCGAGTTATGACTATTTTAGCACCAATTTTTTGGGAGGAAAAATGCCACTACATACTTCTAATTTAGTTAGAAAGTCATGATAATTTAATCTTATGTATTTATTTTTGTAAGTTATGATGAACTTGATATACATTTTTAATTAAGATTTAAACGTATGAGACATATCTCAAATTAACATTATGTTTGTTTGACATTTTAAAGAGAATTTGGACCGTTGCTTAGGGGTATCGGCCGCAATTTTTGACCACTTTGTCTCAGGGTGGGATCCATTGTTTTCAAAAAAAACGGGGGGCGGGGGCGGGGGGGGGTCCAAAAATTCATTTTGATGTTAAAATAACGTGAAAGGAACATGGACTAAAAATAAAAATGCAAAGAATATGAGAAGACAAAAATTAAGAAAAATGTTAAAAAATCAAGAATAGTGAAAGTGTAACTTTGTCTTCCGCAATTATACTTAAATCATTTCTTTGCGTGATGAAACCTTCTACTTCATTCAACAATATTTTCGAAGACTTGAAATTTGTTTGCACAAAGCAAGAAGTCCCTCCGTCATGCAATTCGCCATTGCCAAATGTGCAATGGAGCAATTTCACCTTTCGAAGTCCCAACACAAGGAATTATCAACAACATCATTGCTAAGCGCCAACAATATGAAAGCACGGCCTCGAATGATCTCACGGCTAACCATCAAAGAAGCGCACCCCAAACTTCATACGTCTTTCATAATATGGGTTTCGCAATGCCAAGCACGTCGGGTAGCATTTATCGGCATAACTGATAAAAGAAAATGATTGTCAAATCACACCATGGAGAAGCTGCACCATGGTTCTCTATGGATGACTTTCAAAGTTCAACAATCGTCATGGTTTCAAAATTCAAATTGCATCTATTAATACAGATGCAATTGAAAGACATATGCCAGCAATAAGAGAAAAACTTCGAGCCTACTCGCTATGACACATATATAACATGAATGAAAAGGATTCTTTGATCGCATGACACCTGATGAAACAATTGCACGAGGTTAAATTTGAAAAACACAAGTTTGACTCTAATAATACCTAGATGAGGGATGAATAGGTATTTAATGCGGAATTAAAAAAATTAATTAACATGCAATAAGTTACAAGTTAATTATCTTTAGATGGTTAATCAAACAATCCAATTTATCATATGTTGAATTGCCACAGTTTGAATGTAATAAACAGTAAAATATAAAGCAGTAAAAAACATAAGAATTGTTCACAGAGAAACCCAACGGGGAAAAACTCCGGGCACTTTGCCAGTCAATCCATTATAAACAATTCAACACTTACAGTCTATCAGACTAGACGACGACACGAACTATCTGATCTCCTGACTGCAATTCTGACAGCTCTCCTGAATTATGTGCTCCACTGCACCAATTCCAACTGCAATAACCAACGCTATTCTGCAGCAGCCCCTAACTTTGTAGAATCATCTATCTCCAGTGGATCAAGAAGAACAACCCGTTCTTCATAGACTGGAACTCCAGTCGCATTCCTTGATCTTCAGCACTCTCTGAGAGATATGTATGAAGTAGGTTTTTGGTATTTGGATATAGGATTCGATGTTTTTTTTTTTGCCAAAACACTCAAGCAAGATGAAGGTTGAAAGAAGTAATCAATAGATCTCTCACAGATGAAGCTCTCTCAATTATCAACATTAAGAATTTTGTTCGGACGTGTTCTGGTATTTATAGATAGCTCAAGAAAACCATGGACCAGGAAAAAAAGTTTTTACAACACGAAAATAAAATTTCCATATAAAACTGTCCTGCTCGAGCGAGAAGTCATCGACAGTTGAGCGACAGGGTGTCGCTCGAGCGAAGGAGGGGCAACGGTCCAGCGACGGTGTTTCTGCTTTAGTAGCTCGAGCCATAACATGGCGACAGTCCAGCGAAAATCTGCGCCGTTTTCTCCTTTATTCCAAACTCGAAACCCTAGACCTATTCAACTAACTTTTGACTTATTTGCACATTACTCTTTGAACTTTCATCAACTATCAATTTAAATCATTTTGTCTACAGAATAGTCAATTATATAATCAACTAAAACCTAACAAAGTTAAAGGTTCTAAGACGGATGAAACATACCTTATATTGCCTTTGCTGCAAATGTAGATAGCTCAAACAAATTGGAATCGCTTATTATTTGTGATGCACAAAAGTCGTGTGCTTCTAATAGAAAAAATGGGGAGCATCTGATTTTTCACTAGCGCAAGAATACAAATGTTCGAATTAAAACTTGGAATTTCATCTTAAAATATCAATATTTTTAAAAAGAGTAACCCAAGTCTTTATATGTTAGTCTATATTTTTCATCTTTATTTGATTAGTCACGGTTAAACGTGCATTGCACGTTATTCTGAACTGATTTATAAGTGTTGTGAGAGTAGTATTTGATCCTTCATTTACCGCTTTGATTTAAATATGAGAAAAATACGAGCCCTAGAAAATAAATTTCGATTATTATATATACACATAAATAGTGAAGTGCATACTTGAATGTGAGCATTAGAATTACACCTAAATGCTTAAATGGAGATGAATGAAAAAATGATACATGAATGTTAATTAATTTAGAATTAATATCAACAAATATATGTGTGACAATGAATGTTAAATCATTTTTATTAAATGAATATAATTTAATTTTCAATTAAGTGAAACATGATACTAATTAAATGTGAAATTTAATTAATATTAATTAAATGAATGTTAATGTTAATTAATAATAATAGTTAAATGAATACGAATGTTAATTAATTATAATATTTATTACAGTTTGTAAATTAAATACATATTGAAAAATGAAATATAAGATATTATTAAAATAATTGAATTGTAAAATGGTTATAATCATTCAGAAAATGATTATCATCTAAAAAATAATTCTCACTTGATATGATATTTAAATATTAAATATTATATGTTAAATCATTTTTATTAAATGAATATAGTTTAATATCCAATTATGTGAAACTCGATGCTAATTAACGTACATAGACTTGAATAATGAACTAAATGTGAACGAAATTTTAATTAGTAATAATTAAATGAATGTGAATATTAATTAATCGAGAATTAATTAAAACCTTTTTATTACAGTTTATAAATTAAATACATATTAAAAATGAAAATTAATGTATTATTGAAATAATTGAATTGTGGTAGTATTATAATCTTCCAAAAATGATTCTTAATTGATGTGATATTTTAATATATTATAGATACGTGATTTATCTCTTAACATGCCCATAAAAGATGGTGGCTCACTTGAGCAAATCAATTTTGAAATTCGCATGTTCATTATTTTGAATCTTAATCGGATTGAATTACTTGTTGAAATTTCACAGGTTATAATATTATATCAAGACTTATAGTTCCTTCTTAAAAGTCGACCTTATTAAAACGAGCAGCCAAAACCCTTATATGTTAATCTATATTTTTATCTTTATTCGAAGTAAAATTTATTTCTTGATAATGACTACTTTTCAGAGAATGACTTCAAAAGATGGATGAGCAAGATGATAACGTATAAGTTTTACTTTTGCGCGAATAGCAAGGAATTTTCCTCTCACAAATGTGAGGTTAACTTCTTCCATCTATACTGGGCATTTTCAATGCAATTGATAGAGATGAACTATAGAAATAATAAGATAACTATAAGGTTGATCAATTAATGACCATGAAATAGAGCATGGAACCACATTTTCAGCACAAAAATAGTCAATTGCTTTAAGCACACGTCTCTTTATTAAAAATAAAAGAGAAATTATGTGTCATCGCTCATGTATTCATTTTCTTCCCTTTAAAACCCTACCCATATTGTAGCTTAAAATATACTTCGAGATATACAATTTGAGGTCGGGACAACCACAACCAAGAAAAAAGGCTACTCTAGATGAATGGTTGTCAATCAAAGGAAGAATAATTTCATTTCACCATAATTTCACTAGAAATCTCACATGAAAGTGTGTGCCACCGTGAATAAAAAATATTGCAAAAAATGTGGGCCCACATGTGTTGTTTCCTATCTATTGATTTTTGATTTTTTGTGTGTACATCAGTATTCTGTACACAGCAAAACTGATCTAAGAATCGTGATTATGCTAATGAGACAACTTCTTGGCTGTTTTGTTTCAATCATTACGAGAACAAGAAACAATTGTTGAAATTATGAGAATAATGAAAAAAAAAACAAATGAAATCGAACCAAATCGATTCGAATGGTTCAATTCCATTATCAAGTTGGATCCGACCATCCCATTTACAAAATACCCAACAATGATCATATATTAAAGTGAACCAGATATCTATGGTGTGTTTGAGCCACATTATTTTGGAAAAATGTATTCTGAAATAGTAGATTGATGGAGAATGTGTGGTTGAAAAAGAAGGAAAAATTATTGATATGATGAAAAATATTATTTTATTGAAAAATGTATGGTTGAAAATGAGTAGAAGAATAAAAATGAAAATTTTAACGTATACCAAACAAAGGCTTAGTCTCTATTCGACATTTTTTTATATTATAAATTGCTCATACTTTATTTTTAACCACAAATTTCATAGACTCAACGACATTATGCTCTTCAAGCACACTGCAAACATAGTTGCACTACAAGGTTCATATTTTGCTTCTAATCTGCAACACAACTGTCTTACTTGACCATTAGGCGACTTTCCACCCAGTAATGATAATATGATAAACTTTATTTACTAATTTTTATTATTGAAGTCAACCGCAAAATTTGCGTGGTTTTTGAATTTAAGTCCACCAGAAGAATTTAAGTTATACTATTTTTAATGGATTTAGAATGCCAGCCGATATTGAATAGTCCACTGTCTACCAAACAAGGCAAAAGCTATGAATTGTTTATAGACAATATTTTTCCAAGCTTTTAAAGTCAAATATACTTAGATAAGTTATTTTTAACTTTAAAAAGTGTAAAATTAATTTAAAGTAATTATTATAGAACGGTGAAAACAAATAATTTACTATTTTTAACTTTGATTAAAAAATAATTACTAATTTTTGAGCTGCCAAACACGTGGATTTTGTTGTGATTAAGAAGAGAAGTTTTGTTAATAAAAATTTAATTTATAAAAATGTTTAATAAAATAAGTGATTTCAACCAAAATACTTGTGTTTGGCTAAGCGATTAAGAAGTTTAGAATATTAAGTTTTTTTTTTTTTTTAGTAAAATGAAAAGGTAATTTTGAAAGTTATGTTGACTTTAAAATAAGTAATTTAAAAATAAATTTGAGTCAATTTTAAGCACAATCAAACAACACAACTTAATATTCTAAACTTCTTAATAGCTTAGCCAAACACAAGTATTTTGGTTCTTTTACTATCTCCTTGTACGATATCGGCTTCCACTTGGTTCATATTATCTTCAACGTTCTCATTTTCTGAATCCACCAAAATATCATCATCCACTTCATCCATGCTTTCTTCAACTCTGAAAAATAAAAGCATTCTAGTTCAGGAATACAAATACACACTGAATGGATTTCCATTCATGCAAATGAGGCAAGATTGATTACCTTTAGTTCTATTGAATGTGGTAAAATCAGGCAGGAAGCAGCACTAAAAATTCCAGTCTGGTTGTGAAATGTACTCAAAATTTCCTCAAAAGTATAGCCAGGATTCAAGAACAATCTCAATCGGCTTAGAAGCACCTAAATGCAGTATAAAAAAAGATTATTTCACAAACAATATGTAAAATTCTTAACCAGACAAACTCTACACGCTCTGGGAGGAAAACTTCCGAAGTCCACATGACGTCATATCAACAGCTTTATTTTTCAAGAGAAGATGCAAGCATTGTTCCGAAGACGATAATATAATTGAACACTATATTTCAACATTCATACACTACTCAAACAAATAAAATGGCTGGAATGCAAATTCAACCCACAAAATCATTAAATCCTATGGCAGGCACAGAAAAGTGAATTCGGCAATTTGAAAAACCTTGAGTTCAACTGTTGGTCGTTAACTAAAAGAACGAACCTATAACGTTCTTTATGTAAAGGATTTAATTATAAGTGCAACGATCGCGCTTCTATAACTCAAATCAAACATAAACAAAAATAAACAAAACTTAAATTTTTAGTGAAACTCAACCACAAAAGCTCGGGGGAAGCACTGGGAAAACATAAAATTGCAGAGTTTCAAATCCTCAAATTCTGCAATTGATGCACAACCACAAAATTTTCAAGAAATTCGAACATTTTACTCAACCACAGAAATAAGAACAATGTACTACACCTGTGTAATGGGTCCGAATTTATAGACTACGCTCGAAGCTAGCTAGACGTGAAGCTGAGCTGAAGAAGACGGACCTAAATGTTCAGTGGAAGACGGAGACGGATTTTGACGAAGCTGAGCTAACCGATTGTGGCCGTTCCTACGAAGCGTGGTCGGGTGCCAAATGTGTTGGGAGTCCCAAAGGTTTCAGCAGTCGGATGCTCAAATGGAAGAATTAATTGCTCAAATGGAAAGTCTCAGCGATCGGGAAGAATTAATTTTCTACCAGCTACACAAGCTGAGGGTTTGGAGGTTGGAGAAAATGACAATGTTGTGGGAGTGTTTAGTGTTGACTTTTGGACAAACCATGTCAGAGAAAGCAAAGCAAATTGTTTTGTTTCTCTCTCCGTTTCCCGCGCACGGATTATCGCCAGATCAGCATTTTCAAAATCCGGTCATACACATTGTCAAACTCTACAACCAGCTTAATTGGGAAAGTATATAAAGGTGTACTTTTTAATGAAACTGCAGATGGGCCCACACTTGTTAGCATATGATTATTCAAACATTTTTCTCCGCTTTGACCTCTCCGCGCAGCTCACTACGAATCTACGATACATACAATTACAAGCACAATATCTCCGCCAACGGAATTTTCCATTTTTATTTCTTCTTTTCCCTCAAGAAAGGCAAGACTTTTCCAATTATGTAGATACTATATCTTGATAAAACTACTTACAAAATTTACTCGATCACTTCTAACTCTGTGGCACTAATGGTAATTCTGTTCTAATTCACATTTGCTCTGCAGATTTAGACATTTTTCTTCTTCTGGTAACGTACATGCATCGTCTTGTAACACTACATTTTTTTAATAATGTTTTTGCAGTTTGTTAATTTGTTATTTGTGGACGTTATTTTTCAGAGATTCTGGAAAGTAAAGATGTGGGATTCTGAAATAGCATTTGGGTTGATAAATATTGATGGGCATGCTACTCCAAGCAAAATATTGAACTGGTTGTCATCTGTTTTTGCTGGTATTTTGATGTGCAAAATTGTAAGTCGACTTTTCTGGATTAAGGGTGTGTTTGAGCCACGTTATTTTGGAAGAATGTATTCTGGAATAATAGATTAATGGATGATGTGTGGTTGAAAAAGAATGAAAATTTATTGATTGATGAAAAAATATTATTTTATTGAAGAATGTGTGGTTGAAAATGAGTAGAAGAATGAGAATGAAAAAAATAATGTGTACGGATGTACCAAACAAGGGCTAAGCATTTTTGCCTGTAATTTATTGTTGGGTTTGTATTTTTATATATGTAATATCAGTTTCTTGCCCTTCTGAAAAATTTTGTTGATGGAACGTGGAAATCATTTGATTTTGTAATAGTATTTGTGTGGATTTCTGGTCCTTGTTATTGGTAGATTGTTTCTTCGGGGAATTGTGAGGGGAGAACTGGATTGACATAAAGTCAATACAAAAAATGAAGTGAGAGATGACTTTTCAATGTTCAATCTGAAGTGTGCGCTAGAAACATACACTATTTTTTATCTCTTCTGATTCTTTTTATTGTTTGGTGGGTCTAAAGAAAATGTGGTGAGTGGGGTGGGGTGGGGTGAGGGAGGGAGAGACCGAAAACAACAAGTTGAAACCAGAAACAAGTTTTTCATTGATGAGGGAAGATGATTTATCACTTTCCCAAAGGCCGGTATTAGCGATAGATCCAGCAAGAAGTATTAGGTTTAGGACGTGATTCTATTCAATGGCTGCATATCTTGTTCAGTTGTTTGTTACGATCTTCTTAAAACTTGGCCCTTTTAATGATAATGAATAGAAAAAATGCCCTTTAACAGAGTCAGCATACCTTGGTCATTTCTGAAGCCCTTTAAAGAGTTCCAATTTTGTTGTTGAAGGTTTATGATTTAACAGGTACGATAAGCACTTTATTCTTCAAGGGATATAGCAAACTTAATCGTAATGAGAAGCTTGACTGGAACAACAGGTTATTTTGTTTCCTGTGCCTGTTTTGATGTTATGATATGGTCCCCCATTTCAAAATGAATTTTGAAATAATGTAACAATTGGAATTTTCTTTTGTGGCAGGGGTTTCTCCACATTCCATGCCATCCTTGTAGCAGCTGGTTCTTTGTATCTCTTACTTGGGTCACGTGTTTTTGATGGTGCTCACGACTTCAATATAAACATGACATCGACTTTATCAGACACCATAATGGGGGTATGTTACTGCAAGTGGCCATGTCAAAATTAACTGAACATGGAATTATCGTTTCCTAATAGTTTTGGTTACTTCTTCTTGGCTTGCATCAACATGACATTGTAGATATTTTTCTACACATGATAGTGCATGGCTATAGGTCTCGTTACCCATGAGAGAGCCATTTCTTCATTTCTTTCTTTATGCAACAGATTCTGTTGTTCGTTGCAGGGAGATAAATTGAAAATCATTTTGCCTCCTTATGGTTATGATGCCTAACAAGAACTGATTAAAACTAAACTACATCTGGAGTTAATTTAATGACAAAAATATATCAATTAAATTGGTGATTGTCAAAAGTACCAAAAACCAGATATGTCTTATTTATGTAGGCATACAAAGATTCGGAGAATTAAGAAATACCTTTATTGACCACATGTCTGAAGATTAGGAAACAATATTTATAAAACATTCTCAACTTGTAATAGAATACATTAAATAGTAAAACCTATTATTAATCGATTGCCTCCCATTTGTTTCCTTCTGGTTCCCTGTCATTTTACCTTGGTTGATCAAAACTTTTGTCCATAAAATAAATTAGCAAGGTGGTGATGAGTACATCTAGCCACATTTAGTGGAAGAAGACTGCCATGCTTGAAATAATCTTCACCTTTAGCAACCAAAAAAAGAACTGATAAGAAATGGAATGTTTAAAGCTTTTAAAATCCATAAATGAAGCATATGAAAGCAATGGAATTGCTGTGGGAGCGGAAGAAAGAAGACTTCTAATTGAGTAATCATAGGCAAATAGCAAGCATTCTTAGTATACTAAGAAGTCCCAAGAACAAGAAATGGATTTAACATCCAAATCCTATTGTCAAGTAATTAATATGCACTCAGTTAGATTTAAATATTAGAAGTATTCTGTTAGAACAAGACTTTTGAAATAATTGTAAATATGGACAGAAAATGCAGTTGAATAGATGAATCATGAGAAATAGTTTGAAGATTAATTTGATTCTCATGACTAACACATGATGCATCATAAGAAATTTTTGAAGGGCATTATGACGACCTTAGAGTCGAGTTAGGAAAATGTCCACTATATTCCATATAGCAATCTGATTTTCTATTCATCAAAAAGGTACCGAAGATATATAGGTCCACGAAAGGCGGATGAAGAAATAACCTAATTGACTAGGAGTTCCTAATTTGGAACTTGACCATTATATATTATCTGTCTCTTATATGATTGCTTCTCATTCCCTGTGAAATTATTGAGAAACCAACTTTCCTGTCTTTATATGTCTGTATATCATTCTGGGGAATTAATCGACGTACCAACTTTCTCATCTTGTTATTTAATTTTTATAAACTTCTTCAATAATTTCTTAAATCCGTTATTTTTTCTTCTCGACTTATGTTTTTATTTTGATTCTTTTGTTTTCCTACAATATAGGTTTCCATCGGCTATTTTATCTCGGATTCAGCAATACTTCTTTATCACTTTCCTGTTTTAGGAGGTCTGGAGTTTGTAAGTATATCTTAAAACATAAAATATACTCACCATGTTGTTGTTGAACTAGGAAGCACTTTGATTTATCTGATCCCTGGTAATGTATTTTAATTTGAAAATACTTGTAACTTTTTGTACTTCTACTACTGTATATGCGGTCTTATCTATTTCCTACCCATTTTTGGGAAAACAAGTTAGTAGTAAGGCCAAGTTGGAATATCATTCTTTTTCAAGTTTTGGCGTTAATTGGTGGATTCAGCTTGAATTGTTTGAGAGAAGTTATTATCATTTGCATTGAAATGTTGTTTCTCTCTTTATTTCTTGAGAATTTCAATTCGAATTATTTCATTTCATTTGCTAGGTCTTACACCACGGACTCTCTATATATTCAATCATTCTATCACTTCTAAGTGGTCAAGCACAAATCTATATACTGATGGTTCTCTTTTCTGAATGCACAACTCCTTTTGTTAACCTAAGATGGTGAAGTGATTTCGATCTTTTCCTCCCCCGTTCCATCTTTTTGGTGTTAAACATGTACTCATCTCTGTTACAATACATTCAGGTATCTTGATGTTGCTGGCCAGAAGAATTCCAAGCTTTACATCTTCAATGGTGTGGCTTTGTTCTTTGGGTGGTTGGTATGGTCTTTTATACTTCAGAATTCTGCATTTTACTCTAAAATGTTCAGTGTTCTGCTTGATCATATAATCTGCACATATTGCAGGAGAATGGAAACTCAACTTATTGATCAGTTAACTTGCGTGGATGTGTTTCTAAAAACTGAGATTATTATGCACTGTCCAAAATCTGTCTGCTGTTCTTTTTTGGTATATCTATGGTTTTTTGAAAATTAGAGTTTTATAAATGAAAGCCATTTGCCTCTTTAGTTCCTTAAGAAAAAAGGTGCCGGGAGTAGCCGGGGCATTTTAGGATTTCACTAGGAAAATAGCTTGTATATATAACGTTTTCATCAGTATGATTTATTTGAATCAGCCTTACAAGCAACTTATAACATTTGATCATTAGCCTGTTCCTTTGGACATTATTACAGCATTTACCGCCAAAATAACCATCTTATTTTACTACGACGGATTTAAAATAACATATTTATATTTGAATATTCATTACAGTAAGTAACATGTAACATATTTGTGAATTGCTGTGCATGTGGATAATATTATACTACATTTTAAGTTGGCTGTCTTGATGGATGTTTGTAACATGTAGACTTTTGATCTTCAGGTTGCAAGGGTTCTTCTATTTGTGTTCCTTTTCTACCACATGTTTATCCATTTTGATCAGGTAACTGGACAATCCTTGTTTTAGTTTTGCCTTCAAGATTAACATATTAAACTTCAACTTCTGAATTTTGAAAAAAAAAATTTGAGATTTTGAGACCATTGAATGCCGTATTTGCCTTGGTTTTTAGCCCGTGTTCCTGGTTAAACTTGATGCTAAATTATTGCATTAGATCTTAGCCAATCTTGTGTTATGCTAACTCGAGGCAATTTTTAACTAGAAGACTCTTCTATCGGCCATAGTTGATTACTGAATCATAAGAAATGGTTCAATCTTAGCCAATCTTGTGTTATGCTAACTTGAGGCAATTTTTAACTAGAAGACTCTTCTATCTGCCATAGTTGATTACTGAATGATAAGAAATGGTTCAATCTGGAATTTTCAGGCTACAAGGAACATAATGTCCATTAGTATACCCTTCTCTTTCATCTTATTTAAAGCTGATGTTTGTTGAATAGGGGGATATGATAAGAAATCATTTTTTCGCCCTTAAGCTTGTTCCAAAGGAGAATATAAGAAACGGAGAAGAGAAAAATCTGGAGATATATGGATGACATCTTCATAGATTTTCCCCTAATTACGTGCAATCAAAGGAGCCTTGTTCCATATTTCTGCGACGTGCTAATCTTTATTTCTTACATAAATTTTTGAACATATAGTTTTCCTGAAGACAATTTTGCCTCCATCTTCCTATTTGTTCACTTAGAGCATGTTTGGCATACGATATTAAACATAATTAGACAGTACATAGTTTAAGAACTTTTTTTCTTTACTACTGTCTTCACCTTACCGAACAAATCACTAGGATATCATAAATTGCAGATTTTAGATAGTTGTACTTTATACTTGCTATATCACAACATTCTATGGGGTAGAGGAATCCTGTACTTATGTGGTTTAGTTGGACAAAATATTGGAAAAGGGGCAGATGATTGAAGAAAACAATCTACTCCCCGCTTATGGAAAAGGAAAAAGGGGTAATGAGAATTTTGAACCTGTTACGAGGTCTCAAAATTTGCTCTCTGAATGCACCTCTAGTTGCAAGCTTTACTAGAACGCTATACAAGGTATTCTTCAGGTTGACCAATAAAGAACCTTATAATTTTATTTCTATTTGTTCATTCCAGAGACTTTTTCCAGATGGGTTGCCATTTCTCAGTTTCTGTGGCTGTCAACAACCATCAGTTATCCTCCTTGCACCAAAAAATGAATAAGTAGAAAAAGGATTGTGTTTACTTTATCTTTTGTTCTTTTCAGGTCAACAAAGTGTTTCCACTGGGCTTTTACAGCTTGCTAACAGTAGCTCCTCTGTTGGCAACGATGAACGCATTCTGGTTTTGGAAAATCGCCAATGGTTTGGTAAAAACCTTGAACAAGGCTAAACACAGTCCGTAGCATTCTCGTTCTTGCTTATGAATATACATCTCGATGTATGACTAGCGCAAATGTAGTTTTATTCTTTTCGCTATTATGAACCTCAATGGGATACTCAAACTAGTGCAGCTTCATGTAAATTGATGCTTTGAAATGCCAGAAATTCAGATAAAGATTGTTGGGCATGAATCTGGATGTTGTATTTGTTTGGCACGTCTCTTTAACCATGCAGTGTTCATGAACCTAACGGTCAGACTTGGCAAAACAGAGTTTACATTCAATGTAGCCCTTGTTTGAACTCCATTTTAATGAGATTTGAAGGAAAAATGTATCTTGGAGTAGTGATCTTTTAGACAATGTGTGGTTAAAAAATAAAGAAAAGTTTTGGGCTTATGTGTAATATTATTTTATTAAAATATGTGATTAAAAAAAAGAAAGAGAAAAATGCATTAAAATTTTAATGGAACTCAGATGGAAGCTTAGTTCTGCTATGACAGTCACATAATTTGCAATTTAACAGCACAAAATAAAATTTAGCGAACCCAGTAAGATATAGATAGAAGTTGGATGACCAAAAGTGTAATTTTCTCGAAGCAAATTATGCTATTATTTATTTGACTTGATATTTTATCTACCTGTCAGTCTCCATCTTTTTTACCATTCCTTCCTAAGTTAAAATGAAACAAACACTCGAGTACCATGTAGTGTACACCAACTTTGACATCATGAATAACATTCTTATGAGCTTATAATTTTTTATACATTGATTTTAACAAACGATTAGTATCACAAATTTTGACAACTCATAGTCAGATATGAGGAGAGACTCGAGAGGTTGTCACCTCAGGCCCACCTCTTTAGAGGGCCCAAATTTGTTTTATCTTTTTGCATCATTTTTTATTTTAACAATCCATTATTGTTTATATTCGTTCACCCTTGTACAGTTGCTCCAAACAATGAAGCCAATGAAATCGTTAATCACAGAAATAGTGTATGAATTAGGAATACTCATTACATTGTGTAACACCCCTCGGTATATATTTATACATCGTTACATACATCTTTGTTGATCTGATCATTTATTAACCCTAATTTTTTAATTACATGGACTGATAGATTTTTATATATTTTAATTGATTACTGTATAATCTTGTCTCTAAGTTCAATTACATTTTTTCAATATCATGTTGATCGGATCATTATTTTGTGTGGAATTGAGATTTTTTCCTCGATGTATAATCCGTTATTAATTAATGTGAATTCGTGCATTCTATGGGGTAACTGAGTGCAATATATAGTTAAATATGATGTAGTTTAATTTTTTTTTTCCATTTTATTGTTATATTATGAAAATATTTATGGCATTGGATAATATATCGTTATTGTTGTTACAATACCATTTTCTTTCTCTAAAGGTTGTGAGTCTTGTGTAAAGTGAGAAAGTGTGTAAAATTTAACCATTTTTACATATAAGAAGTTTATTTTCTATTTTATGTCAAGTTGAATTCATTATGAGTGCGAAATATATTTATCATACACATGTAATGGAAGGAAATCTTCTTCCACTATAGCTAAGTTAGAAACATTAATAATCATTGATTATTTTTATTTTTTTCCTTTTCTGTTAATAGATTATTTGAACACTTTTCCCCCAAATTTGGCTTCATATCTTATAACCATATTATAGAATGGAAACAAAAATCTTGGTTTGATTTTGTATTTGTGGAATGAAATATTTAGGAAAGTAGTTAAAGGTCAAACAAGTAAGTCAAATATCACACTGATTATAGTTGCATCAGCAGAAAAAAAATTCTCCGATCAACTCTGTCACAAGAAAGATTGAATTGATTGATCGTGTTATCTATTGAAAAAGAATTGGTTGAATAACTCAACCATTCAAAATTGATTAATATTTTTTTTGTGTCTCTAAGACCACAAGAAGAGTTGTATTTAAGTGATCGTTTAAAATATTTTCTCATTATTATTTGATTGTAATATATATATTTTTTAATATTTCATTTTGTTATTTTATTGTTGATTTTAAGTTAACAAATTTAGTTCCATAAAACTCTTATAAATGAAAAAAAAAATTTGATTACTTGCTACAATTTAGGAGTCCAAATTCTGAAACATAGGCACGGCATTGACAACTCACACAATGTCAACAACATTATCTAAAAATGTACGTCTAGATTAATTCATAAAAGTAATATAAGATTGAAATATTGGATTAAGAGTCGAGGAACAAGATAATATAGCTCCTATTTGGTATGAATTAAATTTATATTTTAATTTAAATCACAACTAACAAATAATTTTAATCATAATTTTAATCACGTATTTCATGAGATATACAACTTTTCAATCACATATTTCATTAACTTTTATCAAAATTTATTAAAATCTGATTTTAATTCTCACCAAAGAAGGTATAAAGAAGATAAAAATGTATTATTCCAATCAAATTATTCTTAAAAAAAAAAATAGAGAATAAAATAATGAAGTAATGTTTGAATTTCCTTCTCCAACATGTCCAAATTTCTTTAATAACAGAAACGGTCTAAACGGACCGTTATTCTCGTAATGCTACTCTGTCTTCCCTTCTTTACCATTCCGTCAAATCTAATGGCTGAAGACAGAGTATAGCTATACAAACTCGCTCATATTTTATGTAATTGCAGAAAAAAATTGATAGTAAATATGCGGAGGATTTCGTTTAATCTGTTGAAACAGGGGATTAAGCCAGCGACTCGCGCTAAGCCGAGCTTTAGGCTGATTCCACCGCCCGGATTGATGGGCCCACCGTCTTATTGCAGCTCCTCCTTTAACGGAGGCGCCGGAAGTTGCGACAGTAATAATGGGAATGAGATGACTTATGCGGAGGCGAAGAGGTTGATGAGGCTGGTGAACGTGGAGGCTTTGAAGGAGAAACTGTGTGTGGAGGAGAAGGAGGTGATTGGGTATTCTGAGCTTTTACAGGCCTGTGAGAGTATAGGCGTCGCCAAGTCCGCCGTGGAGGCCGCCGCCTTTGCTCGAGTTCTTGATGAGGCCGGCGTCGTTTTTCTCTTCCGGGACAAAGTGTATCTACACCCTGATAAGGTTAACTAATTATATCTATACAGCTTTGGGATTTGATTTAGAAAAAAGTTGTGGTTCCAAAAGGGATTCTTGGGGTATGTATTAAACTGCTTTACTGGTGGGGTTGAGGAAGATAAAAAGATTTATTCTGTTCCCATAAGAAAAAGGGTTATTGAATATTACAAAATGATGATGGAGAAACCTCTGTAGCTAAACAATCTGTTTGATATGAAACTAACTCCAACAGTCGGGGTCGAATCATGTTAAATTCTTGGATTTCGAATGAAATGTAAAAGTATAGAGTTGTTTCTTTACCATTACCTCTTAGGGGTTTTTGAAGAAAAGAACATAGACAGTTTAGACTGTTCATGAAAGGGTCGCGGATTTCTCGTATAGTCGTGTTTCTTGTGTCGTCAATTGTCCGGTTCCTTGGCTCGCTAGCTTGTTGAAATAGTGGTTTAAGTGAAATGGAATTCGAAGCTTGATTTCGGTTAGATCATAAATCCCATATATTGAGTTCTATATCCATTAATTTTATGGTTTGAAATATGGGATTTGATTCATAACGATCTATAACTTTTTGCCATACGAAACAGGTTGAAAGAGAGTTAGATCGCCATAGACTAATGTCTAGTTTGTCGAATAGGAATTTGAGTTTGAAATCATCCTAATTAAATTTGGTTTAGATGTTAAGATTTCCGATTCTGTGCTGCCAAACTTAGCAAGCTCAGATTTCGTTTTTGTTTCTGTCAGCTTTTGCTTTTGGTTCTTTGTATCATGCATTTGCTGATGATACGATATTGTTTGCATTAAGCATTTAGAACAATATCAGAAGCTTTACAATGTACTCTCTTGTAGTAATTTCTTGTCGGTTTTCTTGTTCAGGTGGTTGATCTTGTTAGAGGGGCAGTTCCCCTTGTCCTTTTACCTGAAGATGATCCAAGCAAGGACGAGCTTAAGAAGTTGCAAGAAAAGAAGGAAGAAATCGACATGCTAGCTCACAAGCAAGTACGTCGCATTTTGTGGACTGGACTTGGACTTTCTCTGGTACAAGTCGGGCTTTTCTTTCGTCTAACTTTTTGGGAATTTTCTTGGGATGTTATGGAGCCAATCGCATTTTTCACAACTGCAACTGGAATAGTCATAGGCTATGCTTACTTCTTATTCACTTCAAGAGATCCTTCTTACCAAGACTTCCTAAAGAGGCTATTCCTGTCTAGGCAAAAGAAACTCATCAAGAAACATAATTTTGATATTCAAAGGTTTGTGGAATTGCAAAAGAAATGCAAATTATCTCCAGAGACTTATACCTCCTTCAAAAGGCGGGTAGGGGTAGAAGTGGATCCGGAGGATCTTTTACATGACCATTGACCTAACTTTTGATTACATTTTGTTTCACAACTAATGAACTAAACCGAAAGCTCCTATTTTCTGTGAGCAAAGGGAATTTATGTCAGAGTTGTTACGGCGGCTGGGCCGGCTTTTGACTTTGGAGGTTAGATTTTTGGCAAACTTCTTTCCGCTAGAGAGAACTCGGAAAGGAGTAATGCTGACACTAGTAATTTGCTTAAGCTTCTAACCTTTGGCAGTCATGTATAATTTTTTATTTCATAGTTTTTAATCATAATATGGGCTCTGTTAGAGTTTTCAGTAATTTCGCCTCTTTGAGAATAAATCTTGAATCCTTGTGGCATTCTTCATAAAAGCTCATTAGATGTAGAATTAAACCATGCAAGTTTCCTTAACTTCGAGCTTTCTAGCTTGCCATTTTTTCAATATGTGAACTAAACTGGTTGATTTTACACTTGAATCAAGCTCAAAACTTGTTTACGTTTGCTCAACTCCTTAGGTTTCATTCGAGGTATGTATGTGTATTATATGCAAACCCAGAAAGCAAAGTCACATGACATTCATTCTCCATCACTGCAATTTCTTTTCAGTGCATACACTAAGCAATTTCCAACAGGAGCACATTTCAGACTTAGAATAAAAGAGAGTTTATATATATATATCAAGTTGTTGTTTACAGAAGAAGCCTCGTCCATCCGACGCGTTACATAAGTCTATACAGATTGTTCTTTCTAAAAATTAAAAACTCACCCTCCAGATTATTTAGCAGGTCAACTATTGCCTCTTCCTTTGATCCACTGAAGTGTTCCAAGAGATCAGATAGTGAAACCTGCACATTTTTGCCATTACCTTCTCGAGCTAGAATATAATAATGCTGTTATTACGATATATTGGTAGTGGAAGTTCAACACTTACCCCATCACCAAAATTCTCAAGCCAGCGCAATATGGAACTCTCCGAGGCCTCGACCGTAGCAGATTGTTCGACTTGTGGCCCATCGACTTTTTGGCGTTTCCAAGATTTCGGTGAACCATCAGTACCAAATAGTGGCTGTTCTGCATTTTCACTCCCAACGAGATCAGAAATTGCAGCTTCAGATTTGCCATTTACATTGTCGACAAGTGATTCACGATTGGGTCGACCCTCTACTCCGCCGCCATGATGATGGCCGGATGATATACCTTCAACCGATATTCCCATCTCTTGCACCAGCAAGCAGGCCTTGATCTGGCTATAAGTTACCTAGTTTTATGAACAACAGAATTGTCAAATATCATCACAACACTTGGAATATTAGTTCATTTAATTCCTTATATCATAGGACGCGCGACCCACGACTGTAATATTCTACAAATTTTGGTACGCATGACTGCATTTTAACTTATTTTTTTCCTTTAATAGTAAATAGTAATGTTAATCCACCCTACTAAACATGCTATGATAATATCAATGCTTAATAAAAGTTTTAGTTCCGAATCCACCTATATAAAATATTTAATCCATAAAGCTTACTTCTTCTGGTAATTCAGTTTTGATAGGCTTTAGCTTCTCTTTGCCAACTTTTGACACAACATCCTGAATATTCGTAAATATCTGCTGCGTCAATCCAATCTCCTCACAGAATCTGGTCCAATCAATCGTGCATCCATCTCTTGCAGCTTCAAGAAGATACTCTATCACAGTTTGTTCTTTTATTGGAGCTGCTCGACCGGGGAAATTCTACAAAGCAGAAAGTAAAACAGAAGCCCACGCTAAAATCTAGGCGTAACTTAATTACACGCAACTGTATCAAGACATACGGCAATTTTATGGAATGTAAGGCCATCTTCTTGCCACATTCTCCAAGCTTCAAACTTTGCCGGCAATAATCTCTTGTTGTTCGGTACAGTGGAAACCTTTCTTGGCGTAAGACTTTGTGTATTTGGCTCCCCATCCATAGCAAGATTCAATTCTTTCGATAGACGCTGAATGCTTTGTAGCAAACAATCTCCATGTGTAATTAGAAAGTGCTACGACACATTATCAAAGCTTCCAAATCAGATATAATTCGCATACAAACATGCGACCACATAAAAAAAGATACCATATGATCAAGAGTCTTAATCTGATGCATTCCCTTCTATTTTTATCTCAAGTTGCAGTTATGTCTTAAAAACAATTGTTCAATTGTTTCTACCAGTCAATTTTAAAGCTATAACAAGTAAATATTGCAACAAATATTTGTGCAAATATAACCAACACAAAAATGTTTGTGGATAAATCCTATATGTCCAACAAGAATATGAAGAAGATGCTAACGAGTTTCTATGGCTAATTTAGAAATTAAATCAAGCTTAACAGCAGCCCTCTAACCAATCTGATCCTGAAACCCAACCATCATTTGTAAAATTTGAAAGATCTTCAAGATTATCCTGTTTAGAATGAAGGTTCTGGTACTAATAGCAAACCATGTAATTTTTTATTTATTTTTGTTTCCTTTTAAGTTTGAAGACGATGCATTATTGCAAGAACAATATGGAGTCATCTTACTATGACTTCACATTAGTTCAAAGGAGAAAGATGAACATCTTCCAACAAATCTGAGTGAGGTAAGTGGTAACTCATATCAGAGATGCTGTCAAACTTCAATTTCAATTCAATTATAATCTCTCTTCATATAGAGACAAGATATTATGTCCCTCTCCATCACATGCTTCGATACTTGGGCTTATTACTAACATCCAATAATGGAAAATGCCATGAACCTAAAAAATGGGCCCTACAATTAAACATTAAAACTCTCCCTCTCTAAGATTCTATGTATAAGAGGGCTAGAAAGACACAAACATTTGTAATATCCAAATGTGATAATTGTATACAGAGAAAATGCAAAATGTAGTAGAATTAAGGAATAAACCCTACTGGACCATTGAATTGAAATGTACAGGCGAGCAAATTCCAAGCATATGCAAGATCCCATCAAGCTAAATTAGATTGGACCAAGAAACGTGGCCATTAAGGTATACCTGGTTCACACCATCAATATTTGCTAGCCTTGCTCGAGTTGATGGCCTTGTCAATGCTATCCTTTTTAATGTTTGATCACCGCATATTGCATATCTGCATGCTAAAACAGATCAATAGACAGCCTTGCATTTCCTCAAAAGTACAGTTGTATGGTGTAATCATAAGAGCGGCTTGCCATTATAATATACTCCTGTCACGCACAATTGTCCCAGGTTGACTACATTTTGAGGTGAAATAATCTTGCTACTCTTAAATCTAAGAAATAACACTTGACAATTAATATGCCAAATACTGTGTTAACAAATTTTCAAGGATTCATCTCTGATAAATATCATGTTAAGTTTAATTGAACTTCATAAAGGGGGTGCAATTGACCCAAAAAGACCAATATGATTAAGCATTATGTGACAGGAAGTAGCAGCTCAAGAACAATGAGAAAAGACTCACGGAGCAGTTCCAGATTTTTTTGCTATCTTCATTCTCTCCTCTACAAGCATTTTATAGAACTGTGCCTCTTCCTGAACTTGTACATGACAGAGATGAGCATAAAGTCAAATCATTACAGGTTCTGGTCAAAGTTAAATTGTTGAAGATGACAAAAAAAGCATCTGAAGATAAAACTTTAAATAGAAGTGCACGGCATCAAAGAAAAAAAATATACAGGGAGTGATAAGCAAATATGAAAGGGTAAAATTTGTTGTACTACTGAAAATCACATGCAAAAGATGCTAAGGATGGTAGAAAAGCCCACCTGGGACAATCCCTCGAATTTAAGAGGAGCCAAACCAGCAACTCCAGCCTCACCAACTATATCTGTGCCTTTCATATCACCCACCATTTCTGAAGGCGATGGAAGATATAATGGAGGCTGATGATCAGGAGTGCAAGAATTCAAAAACTCCACTCCTTTTGGTCCGACACTGAAATCACAATTCAATTTTTATTTACAGTAGAATCTTATTATATTGGCTGCAAAAGAAAACGCCCAATATTGATATTTTATTATCATTCACTAAAAGCATAGTTCTGATTTACGCACATTCATACTTTGTATCCTGCAGCTAATAAATATAGAAAGACAACTGTAAGGATGTGAATTTTCCATACCCTTATACGAGATGACACAATTTATCTCAGACAAATATTCACTTTCTGATATTTTGGACAAACATAGAGCTTTTGGTGCCAATTGTTCATGAAGAGACAACTAATGAATGTGAACAAACATTTTGATCTCATCACAAGCATCAATGAATAGACTTGCCAAGTAAAAGTCTACATTTGCTCAAGTTTATTGCAGGCACTAAAATGATGGCAGTGATACGCTGATAAGGAAAACTGAGGAGGTTATACGAGAGAAAGGTCTGACACCTGATCTTGTATCCTGCATTGGTGAATTACAAAAAAACATGAACTTACAAGTTAGCTTTATTGCTCATGACCAACAGTGGTACCATTTTTGGGCAATGGATTTTAGGCTTAATTGCATGTTGCACTCAATGGGATTGGAGCGTGCTACCAAGTACAACAGATCATGGGTACAGGGAGTGACAAATAATGTACAACAGGATGCCAGCCAGAAGTATTATAAGGGAGAAAGTGCTTTGCTATATGCGACAATGATGTTGCATCCTTATGGAGGGCGTGATTTCAACTGGAACATAACAGGGATTACAGAAATTATAAGCAACTTATAAGCTTATGCAAAGAGTTCAAATCCTTCCATTTAGTACAACTTTTTGGATGTGGATTTAGGCCATACTGCAGGTTGCAAGCGGTTGGCTTGGAGGCTACTATCAAGTCAAATGGGCTCCAGGATGATGAGTGACAGGATGGGAGTGTGTGAGACAGCGAACATATATTTTTGCAGCTCAAAACTCATAAACTAATCGGAGAAAGAAATCTACCTTACGGTTTTATACACATCTCTGAAGGTCTCAACCAAATAATCTGCACACAACACAAAATAGCTATTAACTGTCCAAAATTATAATTTGAAATTATGCAAAAGAAAGAAGTGATCTACAATCATGACATCTGGAAGAACACCCAAATAAAATTACTCTATCAATAGAATCAAAGAAATCGAGAAGGAAACAGTAATCCAACGTCACTGCTTCTTGACTGCACCGAAGTACAGAGCATAATAGAAGGATAAGACACATGACTAGTGCAAATTCCCTTCCTTAAAGTAGGCACTATAATTTAGAGGATCTGTGTATTCCTCTCTTTTAGAAGCAACAGGTTTTAGGTTTGGTTTGGCATCATACACGCAATATTTCAGTCGTGCAGTTCAGCTACAGGTCCAACATAATAGAGCAAGCTGCTGATATTTTTAGTGAGAAGTTAGAGCGGAATTAGAAAAGCTAAAGTTTCAATGCAATGTTTTGTGATCAAATAACATCAGTTAAGTGCATCAAATATTTATAAAAACAAAATTCTTTCTTCAGCAATGTCTGTAAATATCAGTACCCACTAAATATTCATTGGTCTCCATTGATTTTGTCTATACTCCAAAATTGAAAGGGATAACAACTGAATTTACTCTCAGATTATATCGAGATCGCTTTTTTTCACTTCCAAAGGGTTGTGATTTAGCTTAATGTTCAAGCTATTTAAAATATTGAGGGTCTCTCTATTGGAATTCATATTTGCTAAACCTCAGTGACCTGAATTATAACAAAACAAGCATTCCTCGACAGTACAATATGGTTCTTCTGATTGATCCTTCTTTGGATGTTCACTTCACTCCTTCCTTCTTAGTAAAGTAAAATATCAACAAACACAGATCCGATGTACAAAAAGAGTACTCCCACATACCACGTGAAATCAACTGATCAGCTAGAGCCTTCCACCAATTTGCTGGCATCTCCTTTCCGAGGCCGTGGAATGGAAGCTTATCAAACTGAGCATCAAGAATTTTCTTGGACTGTGATCAAATAAAAGGCGCTAGTGTAAATTTGCTATGACTAAACCACAAGATCAATTAATAGATTAAATAGTACACATAACAAGGGTATTAGCTCCATTTTCCACAGCCGTCAAAATTTAGAATGCAATACCAAAGCCACTTTCAGAACAAAGAAACTCAATTCATCATTTCTAACGAAAATTTGTCTAGTCACCTAAGTAACCTTATTACCATAGTCTAATTACCCTTCAACCTTGGATCCCATACATACCATGGAAGAATATCTATATACCATTAATTATCAAAGGAAAGCTTACTCGAGATCCACGAAGAACATCTACTGGCAGATTGAGACCCCAGTGACCTCCACATGCTTTAACGCAAGCCATTAAAAGAAATGCCTCTTGAGACATATCATTCTCGTTCTTTGAGCTAGTGCAATTATCACAAGTTCCTGCACGCATCCCACATCCAGTTACTGCTACTATCAAGGTAATTCAAAAGATAATTTTTGGAATAATGAGTCTAAAATTATAGCCAAAATTAACTATATAGAACCTTAAAAAACCAAGGTCCAAAGACCAAAATTTCTTGCCTAATTTTTTCCTCTTCCTTCCACAAGTCTATTTAAGGTCACAAAAGTGAAGCATAAAAAGAATTATTGTTGACTAAAAAACAAAAGCTTTAAACAACATATTTCCCCATGATAACTTCAGATAGGAGAAAAGATAATCTCAATCTGTTAGTGCCTGAAAATAGATTTTCTGGACCAAATTAACATGAAATGAAGGCAACCGGATGAAAGCAATGGCCAGAGCTTTGACTCAATGGGCTGAATGCAAGATAAGCCAAACATGCGGGTCTTGCTGCTTCTATAACTTCTAATCCTAAAAGTCGGGACCATAAAATATAAAAGCTTGAAGAGAAAGTTCTACTGTCTCCATAAGAAATGTCATTACATGTATACAAATATGAAATTTCCACTTGGTTAAATGTTAATGAGCAGGATGTAAGAGTGCGCCGAGATACTATTTGGCCAAAAGGGAACAAAACTTTGCCTATTAAATGGAATGAATATAGACACCAAAAATGAACTATACTCCACCCAGTCATGTACATCCACATTTACAATGTATTACTATCTCTATGCCTTCATTCTTATATTTTCTCATCCCTTCCTACTGATATCCCATGCGTTCTTTATTTGCATTCTCGCATATTTTGTTTTCTCATCTCTTTCTCGGTCCCTACTAAGCTGTACTGAGCCTTGCGCTGATTACCATAAATGCAATATGCCTAGTCCCACTCTATCTTATCATCATCATAATTGTCAATGATAAATAATTGCACCATTGTATCTATCAAAAAAATAATTGCACCATTGTCATGCTTCCTTAGTCAATCATAGCTCTGGCATTTTCTTACTGCACTTGACAATTTAAAGGTCAAATGTTACCCATACCACAATTGACAGAGCAGCATTTCTCTCCAAAGTACTCCAGAAGATACTTTCTTCTACAAGTTGTCAGCATACAATAGCGTTGTGCTGCCACGAATGACTCCATAATTGCTTTTCTTTGCTCTGCCTGGTTGATCATACATTTACCGGACAGTTAAGCAATATTGAAACAATCTAAAGAGATTAATAAATACTGGGAACTACTACATAAAATCTTTATTATGAACTCTAAGAAATTCAGCAAAAGAAAAAAAAAATACTGTGCGTGCTTCTGAACAGTAAAAATCAGCTTTCCCAAAGTCGCTTCTTGCATAATACAGCCAGCAGGTTGAAGGAATGCCATCTCTACCACATCGTCCACTTTCCTGGTAATATGATTCCAGACTCTTTGGGCAGCCATAGTGTATCACATGTCTAATGTTAGGCTTGTCAATACCCATGCCAAATGCTATAGTCGCAACCATGACATAAAATTCATCTCTGATGAATGCCCTGAAATGCATCAAAATTTCAGTTGCCAGAGTGACCAGGTATTCAGTAATTGCATCAAGAATAATGAAGGGTGCACACCATTTTATATCATTTGACATAACATACTAAGCCCTAGTTTGGTTTAGATTAAAAATAAGACTTTTAGTAGATTCCCATAAAAGTTTATGAATGTCTGGTTGAAAAGTTGATAAGGGACTAAATTCAAGTACAAGTATTCAGGAAATAAAAAAGATAAAAGATAGTGAGAATTGAAACCTGTGAGATTCCTCACGTGCTTTATTGGACATTTGACCATGGTATATTCCAGCCTCAATTCCGTCCTCGTGAAGGAGCTTGAAAATCTAAAGTATCATTATTAGAATAACTAAAGTCAGAACATCTCATCATGAATACATCTCATCCACGCGCATGTTTACACACGAGAAACAAGAATATAGGATTTTCAAATATAGAAGAATGAATAACCTGTTCAGCATCTTTGACGGTTGTACAGTATACTATAGTTGAACTTCTGCTGTTTGTATATTTAGAAATCTCCTTCACAAGCTCATCCACAAAAGTTGAACTGCGATCGGAATATTTGACGCCGTAGAAGAGATTTTGACGGTCAAATGAACCAATAGTTACGTGAGGATTTTTCATCTTCAGTGAATTTATAATGTCAGTGCAAACCCTGCAAAAACAACGTCTCTTTATAGGTTCTGCAAGACTGGATTTAAATAAAAGCAAAACCTTAGAGAAAAAGAAAATCTGAGCTGATAGATAATTGGACAAATTAAAACTAGGACAGGAAAGATGATTCACAATTTACGAATTTACACTGACTTCTCAACTGAACCAGTTTAAAATAAGGATAGAAAAACATTGGGAACAGATGATAGAGGAAATGGACCAATGATAGATGAAATGGACCTAAAATAGTTGGCAATATCTGAGAACTACCTGAACTAGAAAATACTGTCACTGTTATGTGTTGTGTTATTCTGAGCCCATAATATGAGATGATTAAGACCGATGAAAAGTTTTACGTGTAGTGAAATATCAATTAATGTTGTGGATTTTCTATAGATAAAGATTTTGCAAAACCAAATGGCCAGAATTTAACTTAAAATACATAGTTCGCTGCCTCGATCAACTAATAACCAATTATTTACCAGGTATAATGCTATGGGCAACTAGAACACACAATATGGAAAAACAATATCAAAATGCAAAAACCTACTTTTCAGTAGCAGTTGCCGTTAAGCCAACAAATGGAACATTTGGAAGTACATCCCGCAGCCTACCTAATTGTTTATACTCAACCCTAAAAAAGAAATGGAACCTTAGATGATTATAGAAGAAACATAGAGAAAATTATAAGACTAATAAGAACAATCAACAAGAGAGTGGTTGCAGCGGAAAGTGGCATAGACATGAGAAACACATCTCTCTAGAATTAAAGCGTCATTTGATGAATCCAACTCCTGGCACTAAAAATGAAGGGAAGTCAGATCTTCATTGAGCCTTCATTAGAGAATTAGAAACTAACTTTTGATAGTGAGATCTATAATTTATTACGAGCATCAAGGTTCAATTGGAAATGATGGCAATCACTTGATAAAACCAAAGTCTCGTAAGATATTCAAACCCATTCTGATGGTATCTCAAGCAACCAGCTTGATTTCCATTCAGTCCTTCAGTTCATATTCCCATATTTCCTTTCCTTGTAAATCAAGTGGAGCAACAGCATCACTGATAAATGTGAACAATGTGCCAATTGATAACACTCGAATGGATGTTCATTCTGTAAGAACTGACAAGTGACAGATACAGTCATTACATGCTAGATCCACACCGTCAATCTTTATTCATCGTCACTACAAATCCTATCCATATATTTCATAATGATCATTAATGAATAAAAGCTCATGTGATGAAGTATTGGATACATGAGAAATCTCATTCATTAAACAAACATAAAAACAACAGTAGCATCATGCAGCCATGTGTCATTGAACCAAAACTGGTTTCTCAAGGTCCCAATCCAGTCTTCAATACATGGCCAATACAAATGTGTAATTACTCTGGTTTTGATTTCAAATCAATTAAAACTTCAAGTTTCAACCTTTTTTTTCTTCACATCATGGTTTCTTTGCAGTAATCAAGCCAAATACCTCTCAATATTATGACGCTGATCATGGATCGTTATACCAGTAAAGAACTGACCTGAAATCATGACCCCACTCTGAAATGCAATGTGCTTCATCAACAGCCAAGAGACATATTCCTGAAATTAGCAGTCTGGACCAGAAACTGCAGTAACACTTTATATCACTTAGGAGAATAAATTTATCACAATTAGATGAAAGATTGTAAAAGTAATTGACACTCTAAACACTAGTGGTAAATAAGGAAAAAAAGGAAGAGATGAAGTTTGGGAATTTCACTGTCACCATCATCATTGCAACTATAATATAACACGCAAAAAACGTCACATGGCTATCTTCAGCTTAATGAACCAGAGTCCTAAAGATACCTTAATATTTATTTATTTTTTAAAAAAAGACAAACAAAGGAAACACGCATTAAATTAAACCAAATATATTTATATACATGCGCATTTCATAAGTAGAATAATCCCAGCGCCATTACTGCGGAGATGGTAAAACAAATTAACCAAGCTGAGATCTTTTCAGCTTACCTGGTTGTAAGAACACATGCCTTCTCTGGAGTCATGTACAATATATCATACTGGCCACTTTCAGCATTACCGTGTACATTACGGTTAGTCTGAGCACTCGAGAGGTACTCAGCTCTTATACCTCTTTCCTTCAATGCCATTACCTAAACATTATAACAAGCAGATATAATTTTTTTTTTAAAAAAAAGTAATAGTAGATATGATTAAGATTCACCCACTCAACATGTTCGAATAAATGCTAAGAAGATAAAAAACAAACCTGATCTTGCATCAAAGAAATAAGAGGGCTTATAACTACAGTGGTCTTTTTGGCAATCAACGGTGGCACCTGATAGCTTAGTTATTTATTCAAAAAAATGTTAATCAGAAGTATATTTTCTTCACCAAGTAAGTGTATTAAGACATTAAGCACAAAACAGTAATAAAATTGAAGCTTACCACAAGGACTTGCCACTGCCAGTGGCCATAACCACCAAGGAATCTTTTCCATCTAAAATTTTCTCCACAATTTCTTTCTGGTAGGGGCGAAATTTCGAAAACCCAAAATACTCCTGTACTAAAAAAAAAAAACGTTAAAATCCTTCAAGAAAAAAACAAAAGGAGAAGAAATTTAAAGGAGAGAGAAAATAAACCTTGAGGACTGACTCCATTTCTTCGTTTGTTTATCGGGTAGTTGGGTGATGGATCCGTGGAGAAGGAGAAGAACAGTCGAATACTTTTTGAGGTAGAAATTGTGATTTTCAATTGGAAATGCTGTAAATTAGAGGGAAGCATGGATTAGTTTCCCGCCATACGATTTAGCCTGATGAGGTTTTTGCTCTACTTTACTCAAAATATATTTTTGTCATTTCTTTTCCACGGACATTCTACAATAAAATAATAATAAATTTATAAAATTTCTTTCATTTTAATTTATACATTTTTCAAAAAATTATTATTTTTAAAATATATATTTTTTCCAAAATTTGATTTTAATGAAGTCCAAACAAGGGCTTGTTATTATGCTCCTGTTTGGTGGTAATTTTTTTTTTTTATAACAAAAGAGTTTTGAATTGTATTTTAGGAGAATGCGTTGTTAAAATATAGGAATTTTTTTTTTAATTTACGTACAAAACATTTTACGGTGGCCATTTTTTTGAAAACATTGTTTTGAATAGTGAATTACAATTCAGGTATTCGTTTCTTCTAATATTAAAGTTCATGGCTTGTTTGGTAAATCATATCACACAGCATTAAAGAATTTGTTCACTATTCTATCTAGTACAACACAACAAACATGCCACGTCGTTACATATTTTAGATGTCTTAGGACTGGTTTACACAAGTTATACAAGAGTAACAAACAAACTACAATGCATAAGATACAACATACTACATCCAAAAGAAGGGCAACTAAATCCTGTGTAATTTTTCTGATCCTGTTCATCGAGAATAATTCCCTATTCTGGTGAAAAACTATAAATTATACATCCAAATCGGAATGTGAAACCACAACTTGATACAAAGCCTATGTGAAAAGCTTTCTGTAGTTAGCTGCCTCTTCAGCCATCTCTTCCACAGTTCTGTCCGTCCGTCCTTTATCCAGATCAAGCTTTTGCTCAAGTTCCTTCTCCTTCTCCTTAATCTGTGAAATGGATCAACAGCAGGAAGAATCTATTATTTCAGTTTAGAGCTAAGCCAACCTTCTGAAGGATTAAAGTGTCTTACAGCATCATAAATCTCATCGTTTTTCTCAAAATCGCCCCTGTTGCGTGGTAGTACGTGAATGTGAACATGAGGAATGGTCTGTCCAGACTGAGGTCCATCCTACGGTATCACAAAATGTCAACAAATTGGGACTTCCAGGATCAAATGGAGTTAATCAAACAACAATATCAGCAACCAAATGTAGAAAATTCTTAGGACTTCTCCAAGAACAGAAAATGTGACAGATTGGGTTTTGTTTTCACGAAAAAAACTGCAGCATAAGCAAATCCATTTTTTAATTAAATAAAAAGATATAATAATTCGAAAAGTCGATGCTCAGAATGCATATTGGGCAGGAGGAGGATCTTTTCTCTCTCTCTCTTTTCATTTTGTTGCTTTTATGAAGAACAATCTTATATGATTTTAAATTTCCAAGGACGAGTCCTTGTTATGTATCAATAAACAAATACTCGTGTTTTCTCTAAAAAGGAGGATGATTATTCTCTTTTTGTGAGATAAAAAATTTATATTTCGAAATGGACTTTCAATGGGGTGGGTAATGGGGCGGACCATGTTCCCCATCCCTGCCCCGTGAACCGATTAAGCGTGGATTTCCCACCCCATATCAAACAGCTTCCATAGCTAAATAATGAAGGCTGCAATGCACAAATAGGGGAATGAAGCGGTAAAACCTGAATAATGTTCTATTTCCCTCCCAAAGAGAAAAGCAAGATGAGACAGGATATATTTTTGTAAGAGATCAAATGTAAAAAGGTGATAATAAGGTTGGTTATCCCCTTAGGTTGCATTTAACGTACCGGATTGGATCATATAAAGAATTCAGTATAAAATTATAATAGAATTACTAGGTCCGGTATTATGGTAGATTAATGTGAATAGTATTTTTTGACTTCCATTCAAAAGAGTGTCAATCATTTACTATATTTTTTCTTATCCGGCCTAAAATCACCTTCAACCCAGCATTATGTTATACGGTTGATAATGCAAATGACTATCTTTTGAATGAAATATTAAAGAATAATATCCACCATAGATGATAGAACCGTATACCTAGAATTATCCATTATAATTTTATACTAAATTCCTTATACAGCCTAATCACGTGCGCCAAACATAACAAATGTTTGAACACATTAGGCATCTTAAAGTATTTATTGTACCTCTAGGGGGATTATTAGAATTTTTTTACTTTTTAAGTATTAATTTTACACAATCTGAGAAACAATAACTGGCCGGTGTTGACTTGCTAGAGTTCATTTTTTATTATAGAGATTGTATCTTAAATCGAAATATTTAAAAAGGGAATAGGATTCCGAAACTACTGGAAGGAAATATATTTTTATATATACTGTAGGCATAATCTTTTGCAATTAAGACAATTGCTATCTGAGTTGCTCATGAGCGTTTGATGGATTTTAATCCTTCATATGGTTCTTGATTCTTTCTTCTATTTTCTAGTCTGCTCTTATAATTCCTCTTCTATCTACAATTTAACCATTCTATTCTTCTTGCAATCCTGTAAAAAAATAATAATAATAATAATAAAATATTAATGCTCTCAGGTACCATTCATATTTCATCATCCCCAAAACAGACTTAGGGCCCGTTCGGTAGAGATTAAAATTGAAAAACTAGTCGTTATTGTTTACTTTTATTAGACGAGTGAGACCCAATAATGGTTGTATTTTCAATTTTAATTGGATTTTAATCTCTACCAAACATGGCCTTAATATATTTTTCTTCACATATTTGAGTCCCAAATTTTACCCGTCCATAGATGCTTCTATTACGAGGTTTTTTACTTTCAAGTCACAAGAAATGAATAGAAAATACATAACTTCCAAAGTATTACTTCCTTAATCACATATGGGAAATTGGAGAATCATTTATTTTCTATGACTAGTTCAAACACCTTCCTTTTTTTTACAGCATCTCCCCCGGAATCTGCGCGCGCGCGCACGCACACACAAGATATTTGTATATAAGAGCATGAAGAAGTTTCACAGAAGCATGAAACTATAGCTGTCCAATAGTCAAGCAGTGTTCTTGTTTCAATACCAGGCTAAAAGCTACAATGGCTTTAAAGGGGGAATTGCATCATGGCGTTCAATTTCTATTACTTCAACTTTACAACAAAGAAATATAAATTGAACAGGCGAATCTCATCATCCAGGAAAGAAAAAAATTGATAGAAAAGTTCATTAAAAAGACTGCATCCACCTTTGCAGTTCCCATGCCAACAAATACAAGAAAAGTAACAAGATCCCATTCCATTTTGCTTCAAAAATTAATCAAAACAAAGAATTGCTTGGCAATGAAAAGTAAAGTCAGAAAGAAAGAAAGCAAGAATTGACTTCTTTTTCTCCTCTCAATTAGTTAATCTCATTTTCCTTCACATTAAAAAGGCCCTTGCTAGTTTGCTCATAGGGAAACTTTAAATTTCCAGTGGTGTACAATTAAAGATTCAAAATTCATGAAGCAGATAATACAAAGGGTTACCTTCAAATAATTTATGACACTGCACAAGTGGAAAGGGTGAGCGCATGTAACATTATGAAAGTCAAAATTTCAGATTTAGTGAACTTGTATAAGAGAACAGGAACAGTACAAATAAAGATTGGCCTAATTTGAAAATAAATAAAAACTTAATAATAATTTTCTTTCCCGTACAGCATCACTCTTACTTGGATTGTAAATGTTAGTGAAGATGCCTTATGATAGGACTCAAGCTGCTGGCCAACCTTCTGAGCCGTAAGCCATATATCACTGGTCTCATCAGCAGAGAGATCAACAAAGCGTCTAACTTCACGCCTTGGGCAGACAAGCACGTGTAAGTTGCGTCAAGGCAACCAAAGAAATCAAAATGCAAGAGTAGAGTGAAACTAGCCAAAAGGCTTTCTTTTCTACCTCAATTTTTTTTCCCCTTCTATGAAAGCATCTACACAGAATTTCTATAGGAATACATGTACATATTATGGCATGATATTTTTCTTTCAAATAAAGGATTGCAAACTATTACAAGCTTAGCTTAAGCCTGTTAATTCATTAATAAGCAAATACACTTGCAAACCCCCAGTCACCAGATAACAATATTAGAATGGCAGAATCAATCCCTTGCCAGGGGTTCAAGGCTTAAGGAATATCGATATAATTAATTCTAAATGCATGCAACATCATTATTAAGTGGGAACACAAGTAAGCATCAATTTGATTTCTTATATTTAACCACGTTAGCAGTTCCTTCTAGCTCACTATTACCTTTGTAACTCCATAAAATAATATTTACGCTTGAGTCTATTAAAATGGAAAGACAAAAGGATATGACCTGCAAAGGAAAACTTGAAGATGTTAAAACCAAAAAGATAAATGGGCGAGGCCGCATGCGTTAAGCATCAAGTATCATCTCTTTTACTCAAAATAAAAAAAATGGACATATACGAATCCTAAAAGGAAACTTCTACATGAGAGACAAGACATCACGTTCTCCAGAAGAAAGATTTTTTTTTTTTTTTTTTTTCCATCAAATACCTAATAAAATTATTAAGTGAAAATTTCAGTTTACAAGCTTGTGCCATCACGATGCAGACAAAGACTTTCTTCATGAATCGTTTACATTTTCATAGCAAGTGAAAATTCTAATTCAGCAACAGCATAAAACAACAAAATGACACCAACTGAGGTGCTGATATGTCTTTGTTATACTTCTCTCTATGTTAAATAGAAGTTTCTCTTACCTTAATCCGTCGCTTCACCTCAAAATTTCTATGTATATATTTAATTAACCGTGCATCTATATTAAAATCCTCACAACATAGTGTATTAACTGAAAGACGTGGAAGCCATATTAAGGTTTTCCCTTCTTTTTTGGGGGAAAGGGGTCAAGAATCCTATTGATGTACAGACATTGAATTTCTGAATTCAATTATTCAGTCGAATTACATTATTCTTCAAGTCAAGTCCCCGTGCATTGCACAGGTTATATCTACAAAACTATTCCAGAAATAGCATAAAACAACAAAAGAAAACCCACTGAGGTGCTAACACACACACATATATCATATATGGATTGAGAGAAATGGTCTCCTAATTTCATGGCAGGTCTAGGAATTAAATGATCCACCAATTAATTAATTGGTTTCTATATATATTTACATCCATGTAGCTCAATCACAAAAGAAACAACTAACAAGTACTAGAAATAGGAATTACTCACCAGGAACAGTAGGGCGGAGATTGACCATAGCATAAGAAAGTAGGGTAGAGTAAAACACTTGCTTTAAGTCAATCCTGTAAGGTCCAAACGTATAGCTCTCCGAATTCATCTGGGCATCAATTTTTTTTCAATTAAAACGTCAATAACATCCCTAAATACAGTATAACAACAACAGTATTGTAACGAGCCGTGATGATGTTTCGCCGGAATCGTTAACGTTATTATACGTACTGTCCGCTGTGGGGAGGATCTTTTCCCTCACGGCTTTTTGGACTCGTCCCTCATGATTCGAACCTAAGACCTCCAACTCATATGGGAGACTTAAGTTGAATCCTGGTACCCTTCCATATGAGTTGGAGGTCTTGGGTCCGAATATTGGGGCACGCGTCAAAAAGTCGTGTAGAAAAGATCCTCCTTGGAGCGGACAGTACGTATAATAATGTTAACGATTTCGGCGAAACATCGATCGTTACAGGTATATAAGTAATTATACATAACAAAGATATAGTTCGAGATATATTTTTCCTGAAAAAAGACTTGCCTTGGGAGATGTTCGAATGAATGAAGAGGAGGCTCTGGCAATGGAATGAAGCCTGTCTCTGGAGGGTTGAATGTTGGGGTCAAGAATCAATGGGGAGTAGACGGTAGCTTTAACATCAGTGCTTCGAAGAGTCAACAAGCTGAAAGTTTAAAAATAAGTAAAATTTAATTTTAGGACGGCTGGACAAATATTAAAATCCAATTAAAATTAAAAATATAATCGTTATTGAATAACCGTTTAATAAAAAGCAATAATAACGGCTAATTTTTCAATTTTAATATCTATCAAACACAATAATGATTTTTTGAAGAATGCGTAGTAAAAAAAAAAAAAAAAACTTTGAATTTGTATGTAATATTATTTTATTGAATGATATTTAAAATGGAGACGTACATTGGTACATGGGCTTAATATGCATTTATGCATGTTTCAAAGAAAATGATATAACAAAAGCTTGCTGTCCAATTTTCGTCGTCCAACTTGTTGTTCACTTAATTAATAATTGACACGTCATTTTTAAATTACCATGTCAACTTCAGTTTACCCGGATTAACTTTAATGCTAACCATGATATGTTAATTAAAAAATTGAGGTTGTGTTTGAATCACATTATTTTGAAAAAATGTATTTTCGAATAGTAGAGATCGAGAATGTGTGGTTAAAAAAAAGAAAAATTTATTGATGTGATGAAAAATATTATTTTATTGAAGAATGTATGATTGAACCATTAAAATGAAAATCTTAACAGGGCTGGAAATTTAAAGTTTGGACCACGGGTGTGCGTTATTTTCAAAACTAACAGTGGCTTAATCCTAAAAAGAAATTGAAGGATAAGGGGAATGGAAAATATCGGATAAGATTCTTCTGTATCATCATCTTCTTCTTTCACCATTTCCCCTCCTCGTCGAAACCCAGAAACTGCGAAAAAGATTGAGAAAAAAATTCTTTTCAAGAAATTCTGAATAATTCTTGGTAGACATGTTAGCTTCAACATCTCTAAATGTAGGTTCTCTGGGTGGCCTGATATTGAATGCCCCCACATACAATTCACACAAATCTTTCTTATTCAATGCAGCAAAATCATTCCCTTTGTTAACTTTCCCCTCAAAATTCAGCGGCGCCACCGCCTGGAAATCAGCCACCTCTGTAAAAACAGCCGTAGCTGCGGTGGATTCCTCTGATCCCACTGAAAAGGTCAGCTTCTTGTTTCTCATTTCCCATTTATATATCAAACCATAACCATTATATTCGTCAACAATGTTACAGCTTTTTCTCAACCATATCAAAGAAGTACGGGATAAGGTTTTATTGAGCTGAGTTCAGTTTAATAATGGGTTTGATTGTGAGAGTAGCATTGTTTGGGTAATTTTGAGTAAACTTTGTTCCTAAACATATTCTTATAAGTTGGTGTTATCTTGTAAGTATAAAATTACTAATTTTGACAATATGATGGAAGTAGACTCACTTATAACTTAATTTTTTAAGCTTAGGCAAACATGCACATTTGCACATGGTAATTCTTGAAATTTTTTAACAGGAGCAGGAGCAAGCTGAGAAGAAGAAGTATTATTTTGTTGTAGCGAATGCGAAATTCATGTTGGATGAGGAAGAGCATTTCAAGGAGCTAATGTTTGAGCGCCTTCGGAATTATGAAGAGCGTAACATAGAGCAAGATTTCTGGCTTGTGATAGAACCCAAGTTCTTGGATAAGTTTCCCGACATTACCAAGAGACTAAAGAGGCCTGCTGTGGCCCTTGTTTCTACCAATGGCCCCTGGATAACGTAAGAACACATATTCAAAACTTAAGCAATAATTGATTTATTTTTTATTAAAATGTTTGGTTTAAACCTAATTGCTTGATTTCAATATGTGGTACTTGGAAGGATAATTTTGCTCATCATTCTTTTTAGAACTCCACCTAAGCTTTCCAAGGCATGGCCTGGGTTGACCGTTAGCGTATAACTTGATCAAAGCTTACTATATGAGTCCCTGTACATATTTTGTTGCCAGTGTTCCCCTCAACCTCGATCAACACGTTGCAAAGAATTCTAGTTGCTTTGGATCTTCTATTTGTTGTTTCACAACACTTTTTTTTAGCTGCCTCTTTCTTGAACTTATAAGGGCCTTGCTATAAGTACACCACCAAAGATCACCATAATGCCACACCGTTACCTTTGTCCTAATAATACTTGCGAAAAACTGTTGAAATGAGTGTGCCCACTTCAAATGGTTCCACCTCTGAATAATTAGAATCATTCTAAATCCTTGGGTGTTTTGCATATGGATAGGTACATGAAACTAAGACTCGACCGGGTTTTGCAAGAAAACTATGAAGCTGACAGTATAGAAGAAGCTTTAGCTTCTAATCCCGTTGATCTTGCCTTTGAAAAGCCAGAGAAGTGGACGGCTCCATACCCTAAGTATGAATTTGGGTGGTGGGAGTCGTTTCTACCCTCCAAGACATCAAAAGTATGAAGCAATACTCCTGTAGTATTTCCGTAAGTGTGTGACAGTATCTTGCAATTCCGAAACTTTGTCACAGTTGTTTGTTGGTAGCTAATTAATATCAGAAACTTCTGAATTTAAAGAGATGGTTTGTAGATTCTACTCTTAAGGCTGCAGGTAAAGGCATATATTGTATGAATTATATTGAGCGGCTTTATGTAGAGAAACCCTGCAGTTTTATCTACTAATACCTTATTAAGGTTATTGAGGTTGTGATGATTGAGCTGAATAGTAGAATTTTCAATTTTCTTGTTCAGACATGACAAGCAAAGTACAATGGCTTGGACCGTCTAAGGACTTGTTTATATGGATAATTTGGAGAAACAACTTGTCAAAAAGAGACTGAATTGTTTAGTTCGTATCAAACAACCCCTAAGGCAGCAGATCCTAATAGAGCAATTCTGAGGCTCTGTACAAAAACATAAACAAGATTCCATCACTTGACATCTCTTCATGATATATTTCAACGAGACAATTCTGGATGATTTGGTATTCTAATCTTGTCTCAACTTGATTAATAGAAACTCCTCATACCTGATAATTTACAAAAAAACTTCTATCTCTCAACCAGAAGTAAGATTTTCTTTCATAGACCATACTGGAATACCAGTGTTTCGTAGAACTCCAATGCACAATACTAAATCAGTGAAATGCTTAGTTTATGGTGTAAGGAATGATAGATCGATTCTTTGCAATTACGATAAAGTTTGAAGAATGTGTATTAGAGAAAAAAAAAACCCAAAAAGAAAACCAAGTCATGACCTGAGTTAAGAGAATGAAAAATGCAGTTGGTTTTGCAACTGTATTGAAACATAAAAGCACTTTAACTAAGGTAGAATAATACTTTGTAGTATTTCTAGCATCAGAAAATAAAGCTGATAAATCCTCGTGCATAACTTTTAATCCTTATTAGTGCTGCTTATCGTCCGTGATGAAAGGAACTTTGGGTAATTTCTGAAGGACCTGTTCATCCAATGTTCTGTATTGTCTCTTGAGTTTGGCTGTTGCCTTCTGAGCATAATATCAACTCTGTCTTCATGCTTTTCATACAACAATGGCATTGTCAAGAGCATCATAAATACTGCCAGCATAGAAATACAAGGCACTGTTAAAAATACGCTAAAGATGCAAACTTTTGTACTTGTGCATTTTTTTGTTTGTCTTCTATTGTCTCCGCCTCCTCTTCCTCGTCCCCTTTCTTTCCTCGACCCCCAATTCTTATATACAAGGCACTGTCTACATCTTCGTCTCCTAGCATGTTCTACTCAGTAAAATTTCTGTTAGTTCTAACTAATTCATACCATATATATGCAAGACAATTTCTAACTATTTAACTCATTCTTCGCTAAATGTATCTTCGTTCGGTGCTAACTCTTCTTGTTGATGTATACTTTTATTTCTTACTTTATCTATTCTAGTATAACCACACATCCTTGGTATCAGTCTCATTTATGTTAAATTCATTTTATAGACATTTTCCCCTTGAACTAAATAGGTTGCTAATTACTTTTCATTTTGATCTCGTAGAATTTCAGTAACACTTCTCCATTTAGTTCAACCCGTTGCATTCCTATACATTAAATCTTTCTTTAATCGATCTAAAATACTTGAACTAGTTTCTTTACTTAAAAAAAAAATTGATCCTCCAATATAGTTTTACATCATCCTGATTCCTAGAACTGCTGAAAAAACATTCTATACACTGTTAACATAACTAAATCAAAATCTGCACACTCCAAAATGCTGTCCAGAGTTCTAATAGCCCTTCTTTCCTCTCACAAACTCAAAAGTCAGAAAAAAATTTGGAAAATGGAAAATGGAGCAGCATATGCTAAAGGATCTTGTCTCGAAAGAGGGTTGACAGGAACAATACTCACTGATGCATACAAGGGCCAAAGAAGTCGAACCAGCTGCTGACTATAGACACAACCCACAAGCCGAAGCCGAAAACCACCTGCATTTTCAGTTTAACATAAATTTGTATCATAAAAGTTCAATATGACAGTGAGGCATGGGAGTGTAACCCAGATCCAGTAGGAAATCCCTGTACATAGCTTAAGAAATATCGAATATGTGAAAGAGCTCCTTAGGTGAAGAAAGTACTTACAGAAATTTCATCAAATCATTTCCTGAAGCTACTTGTTAGAAACTGAACTGAACAACAGATTGATGGAAGATACTCACTGGTTAACAGAGTAGGACAAGTTGGACCATAAGAAGAGAGTAGCCAGAGACAGAATGAGAGAGTGACAAAGAAAAGTTATAAAATGATAGCCTATCCATTCAAACCGAAGCCATATAACAGTTGCACCAGCAAGCAAACCTCCAGACATCTGCTTGTTCCTCCAGAGTACAACGTCCGCAGCTGCACAAATAACCATGACCCACATTTTTTTTTTAATTTATTAGAATGAAATTTTTCGAATTTCAGATATCGCCCCTGTTTGGTACACTTTAAAATTTTCATTCTAATTCTTCTACTCATTTTCAACCACATATTATTCAATAAAATAATATTTTCCTTCTTTTTCAACAACACATTCTCTATCAATCTACTATTCCTGAATAATTCTCCATCTAAGTTTGTACACAATACATGGTAACCAGAAGATAAAAGTCAAATGTTAACATCAATAATACTGGCATATGGTGGACTTCTAACCATAGTTATAAAACCTTACTTATATTACGACTCATTAGCTTAAGGCCGAATTATTTTTTTCCAACATATTCCTATATACATGTATTAATGTATATGTGTGCGTGCGTGCACGAAAATAAAATGAAGTGAATATTAACTTACGTTTGCCACCACCGAAAGCCTTATGAATCGGTTTCTGGCGGCTGAAGAGAAGAAACTTATCCTGACGTGTATGTTCACCATCGGTGGTGGACGAAGAGGGAGCAGAATAGTCATGGCCATTCGAATTCTTGAACCTTTTCCATTAAAGAATATTCAGAACCATTTCCAATTTCATCACCTATTACAGGATCCGACATCTTAATTCTTCCTGCACTGAAATTAAACCTAAGAAATATAAATGGAAATTTCCAAGAAAACTTCGCAGATGCATGAAATTTTTTATCATTCAGTATTCACACATTTGCATGAAGTATCTTAAAGATCGAAGAAGAATTCACACACACAGAGTAACATGCGCGAATCTTTCAGAAAACTGATGGGTTTTTTGCCCCCTGAGATTTGGAGTGGCAGTTTGAACTTGGGGGGGGGGGGGGGGTATTTTTTTATTCTTTTTTTTTTTTTTTAACATGTGGGGCCTGCCAGTGTGAGGGGTCTGGCTGGCCCCTGGCACTTATGCTCCTGTACTTGAAGCATAAGTGTTTATTTTTACTCAATGAATTGTGACAGAGGAGAGAGCTTTTCCTGCAACTAGTGATGACTGGTTTATCACCAACCTTTGTAGAGTTTTCACTTACCACCGTCAGAAATATTGTAATAACCGTAGTCATGGGTCCATCATCAATATATGTTATAGTCTTTCGATTATGGTTCAATTGCTAGTCATCATATGAAGTTAAGTTTTTCTTCTTAGCTTTGATGATAATGGTCATATGACAATTAACGAAGATTTGAATGAAAAGTTGAAGACTAAATTGCTTATTTTAAAGATTGACGACCAACTCACTATCGGAACAAGAAGTTGAAGATCAATGGTGCAAATTCTCAAACTCTTCGACTAGGAACAGAACCATCTCCTTTTGTATTGCACGACATCTTGTACATGGTAACTACTATCAAAATAAGTACTTTTACAACTTCTTCAAATATAAGTAAACACCATTCCCAGGCTCTATCACCAAATTCAAAGCAGGAGAGTGAATGTAAGTCGGTGAAAGACTGAAACTGAAGTTAGACAAAATTAGGGCAATAAGCACTTTGAGTTCAACCAATGCCAAATTCTGTCCCAGACAAACCCTGGGGCCAACCCCAAATGGCATGTACAAATGTGGAAGTTTGCATGCACCTGTGATCCCATTTGCAAACCTATCCGGGTTGAAATCGTATGAGTCGGGGCCCCATATTTCTGGATCCGTGTGCAGCGTTAAGACAAAGGTCCAGATATTTACTCCTTTAGGAACATTAATGTTGCCAAATTTCATGTCCTTGAAGGCTTCCCTTGAGACAACGGTCACTGGAGGGTAAAGGCGTAATGATTCATTGATCACCATTGTTAGCTGTAAATTTACAAAACAAAATAAAATAAAAATTGCAGTCAATGTATGATGATGTACGTAGTTATCAGTTTATACAAAATTGTCTAGTCTATTTTTCAATCAGACTGTTGCATGTCTGACGTGATATCTTTTCAAATCGTATATGCGTTAATCACGTCTACATTTTTCTCGGATTAATTTGAATGTATAGACAAATTTTTTACAGAATTTTTACCTAGAACCCGTTTGAGCCACATTATAATGAGAATGAAAAATATAACCATTATGAGTTCCACACAAGAGATAGAAAGTTTGAATTTTAATGTTGATGTGATGAATAACGGTCATATTTTTCATTATAATGAAGAAAAAATGTGGCTCAAACGGGTTCCTATTCTCACATTGATGGGTCATGATAATAAAAAATGGCCCCAATTGTGAGGTATCGAAACCCCCACCTGTACCTCAAGCTTGATTCATTTTTCTCACATAACTAAAAGAGCCGAAAAGGAAGAAGAGGAAAAGAAAAAGGACTTGCCACTGGCCCCTACACTCAAAACCCTTTGGATTCAAGAATCGAGGACCTTGGAAATGGGGGAAATGTGTGTTAAGGGATAAATCTGATATGAAATAAATAATCAATATATAACGATTTGAGCTACTCCTTTTAAAAATGTTGATCAGTACCACGAGACTCCAAATATCATGACCCGTTTGACAGATCTTTTGAAAAGTCAAAAGTTACTTCTATAATTAATAAGTTGTTTTCGAATATATTAATAATTTTTAGAGAAAGTCCGCTTAAGGTAACTTATTCAAGAAGCTCTTGGACAAGAAGCAGATGTCAAACAAGTGCTTAATAATGTGAGTAAGTTCGGCTTGAAATGGTCGATGTAACTACACCTCAAAAAACCCGGTTTTATTAGTGATTGTGGCATTGGCTCTCATTCGTTTAGAAAATTAAGAAGCAAAACAAGAAAAAAAAAATATATATATATAAGTCGACAATGCATACTAACCAGTTTCATCTTTCGGACCATATCAGAATCGGGGATTTGGCCCTTGCAAATTTCCACAACCTCTGCTCGAACTCGTTCCTGCCATACCGGATTCGAGGCCAAGAGCATGAGACACCATGTAGCTGAAACAGCAGTAGTCTCATATCCAGCCAAGTAAATGTTTTTACAGTTATCAACAATGAATCGATCAAGAACATCTGGGCTTAATTCACTGTTTTTTGCCCCTTCAAGAAGCATTTGCAATAAGTCCTTTTCGAACCCGGCTTCCTTTCTTTCTTTTACTACCTTCAAAATTAAGGTATGGATGTCCTTTTCTAGTGCCCATGTCTCTCTGTTGCTCTTTGTAGGAAGATATCTATAACATAGTACATAGGACTTTGTTACTTCCATGTTTTCCCCATCAAAAGTTACGTTTGTACTATTCAAATCCTAGTTGGTTGGTTGGGATCGGATATTACGGAAACACTACAATTAATTTCCCATTTATATATAAATCTCGATGACAATTTGATGTAGATTTTTAGCAAATAAAGTTGATAAAAGTTACTGCTCGCGGGGTTTATAATTCTCAACAAAAAGAACTATCCACGATAGTTTATATAAGTTATTTATGAACCGTTACTTTTTATAACACTGGATAATGGTTACACGACAATTCACTTGGTTAAATTTTGACCGTTGTGAAAAATCAAACGTCGCTCAATGTTTTCAAGTTAGAACAAGTAAAAAATATACCTCATCCCAGGAATTCCAGTAGCCAAAACTTTTTTGGAGGCAGCTTCTTGGAGGGCTCTAAGCTTGAAGAAGATCTCCTCTCCTTTTGAATAATTGCTCCCAAAACACGCTTTTGATATTACATCTCCCGAAAAACTTCTCATGTGTTGATCAATTTTTATGTCTGCAATTCCACCCTCTGCGTCGATTATTTTCTTCCACGAGTTTACCAATGTAACTGTAGACTCTGTAACTATGTTCATCATTCCCTGCACTCAAAAAGTTCACATATTAATTGATAAATCTCATATCGATGAAAAATTTCAGTTAGAAATTTGTAATTTCGCGTACCTTGACTTTCTCCATGTACAATTCGGGTGCTATAATTTTGCGTTGGTGTGCCCAATAAGACCCATTGGACGTTAAAATGCCTTGGCCGAGCAACGAACCGCGCTCTTTGGCTTGATAGGAAGGCTTTCCCAAGTCCAAGGATGTGCATGTCGTAAATTCTCGTACCATGTCCGGTTGAGTTACATGCAGAATTTGTGTGGTGCCAAGAGAGAACATGAAAACATCACCTATATATGAATTATGCATACATGGAAAATGCATTATTATTGGCTTGATTAGACTTGTAGGGGTGTGTGTGTGTGTGTGTGTGTGTGTGTTTTGTTAGGGTAATTTTTTGATTAGTCGTGAGAGGTTGGTTCATTAAAAATGAAACCCATCCCACCTGTCAAGAAAATGAGGCTCAACCTGGCCTGACCGGTCTGCAAGAAATGATCGTGTGGGTCTAGGCCAATCTGACCACTAGGTCGGATAATTTTTTGAGTTAATTCATTGAAAAAATAAAAAAGATGCAGGTGGCTCAAACTGTAAGAGCGAAACTTTAGTACCAGATCATTTATCAGGCTCGACCGCCATGCTATTTACTAAGCTCTTGTTTGGTTAAATTTTTTTAAGATTAAAAGCCGACCAAACTTCATTTTTAACCAAATATTTTATTCAACTCGCAACTTTTATCAACTTTTAACCGTGGAGACTCACTAACTTATAATCTCAGAAAACGTTGTCAAACAGGAGCTAGTAGGGGTGGGCAGTGGATCGGATTTGACCAAAAAACTGACCTAACCCGACCCGATATGCCACGATTTTGGACTCTTCACAAACCGATCCAACCCGACCCCCATCCTAAACCGACTAGACCCGAATCGGGTGCCTTTTTAAAATTTGATTTCTCTGATTCCTCTACAAATCCATGACTACTGCAATACATCTTGCTAATGCAGAAATTCTATTAAACTTACAGTAACTGGCTTCTGCATGGATATTAATTCATTTCATATAAAAATATTAAAAAAAAAAATTGTTTTTTGACCTTTTAGCCCAATACTCTGTTTATTTATTATTATTATTAATTAAGTTTCTGACTTACTGCAACAGCTATACAAAATTGGGCAAGAGTTCACAGTAATTTACCATATTTCTTCTGCCATTGCTCAAAGAAGGGAAAGAGAGCGTTAGCACAGTCATGTTTGGCCGGAGCACCACACATCGGAGCTTTGGCGGTTCGGGATCTCTTAATCTCCAAGATGTTCCCGAGTATCGGTATTGGAGATGGCCCGCTTATTCCTTGCTTCTTAAGAATCGACTTGAATCTCTTCGGTTTGATAATCAATGCATTATATAAACGCACGAACAATCCCACGATAAGAATCAAAACTAAGGATACAAAAACTTTGATTAGGTATTGAACTTCCATGGCCGCTTAGCACAATTGTGTTTTTTCCTCTCCCCGCCGTAAGAAAAAATGGATTCAAGTGTTGCTCAAAGTTTGTAGCTACCGCTTGCTTATATATAGCGTGTTTGAGCTCTTTTTTTTTTTTTTTTTCAAAATGCATTTTGAATAATATTTTGATAGAAAATGTGTAGTTAAAAAATAGGAAAATTTTTGAATTTACATATAATATTATTTTATTGAAAAATGTACAATTAAAAATAATAGAGAAAAATATATTTTGAAAATAATGAGACCAAACGAATGAAAAAGTACGGCGATCATTTTCTTGGAGTGGAATGGAATATTAATTGAAATTAATGCAAGTGCAGTGTGGACATTAGAACTTGAACGGTCGCGTGTGAATGAAATTAAGAAAATAAGGAAAAATATTTGAGACATGCTATTTAGCTCATGTTTGGCACAAATTAAAATCTGATTTTAATTTCAAGTCAAAGTTAACGATTAATTTTAACCATAAATTTCATGGGACCCACAAATTTTCAATCACACATTCGATCAACTTTTATTAAAATCTACTAAAAATCTAATTTTAATATACAACAAACAATGGCTTAGTCTTATCGGAATTACAACCTCAATTTAAATGACGTTAATATGACATTAATTAATAGATGAAATTAAATAAGTCATTTAATTTCACATTTTATTTAACATATCATCTAGCGCCACTAAATTGAAATTATAACCCCAGTGACGCTCCATAGCATTGCTCAAAATATTTAGCCATTATTTGGTGGACTTTAATTTATTTCTCATACTCATTTTTAACTACACATTCATACAATAAAATATATACGTAAATCAAAAACTTTTTAATATTTTTTAACCGTATATTCTCCAAAAAATATTGTTCAAAACATATTTTTTTAAGTTTAAAGGCCACCAACAGGGGCTTAGGTTGTGTTTCATGCACCTTATTTATAATTAAATAAGAAATTTAGAATAAAATTATATAGATATTTAGGTGATATTACGATGGATTAAGGTAAATTCCATGAAATGGAAAGTGAAGCATGAGCACCCAAATTCGTATAAAAAAGGGTTTTAACCTCATCAGTATCCCGTTGTGAACGTCGTTCAAAATTTTTTTATTTTTTATTTATATTAAAAAGAATGTTCTACGATTGGACACATTTTCTCGTTCTACATTATGGTATAAGGTTGTTAGTACAAATGACGTTCTTTTGAATGAAAAAATGAAAATAAAAATCAAACAATACTATCTATTAATAAACTTACTTATAAGCAGAATTTTAAGCTTAGCCACCAAACATGCACAGAACTCAACTATGGTCATAGGACACTACCTCTGACCATTTCAAAAAAAAAACCATTTTGTTTTTATCCGATTTTAGGTGTAAATCGATTGTGATGGTAAGAAAAACGAGTTTCTCTCAGGTCATGGCGCTGCGTCTGCCTTTATTTGTCAAGTAGAAATTTGAATTCCAGTACCCACAGTTTTGAAATTCATTTTTTAATAAACAAAATCCACTCGATGGGATAGAAATTTGGTATGAATCCATTCCGAAGTTTTAATGCTGAAGTTTGAAAAGAAAAAAAAAAGTAATTTTATTTATTATATTATTTGATTTCATTCAATATTAGTATTTGAAAATTAGGTCAAGTTTGTTAATCAATATTAGTTGGTCATTCTTGAACGAGAGGTCTTTTTCATACCATGAATCAAGACTGAAACAAACATGATAAATGGAATGATAATTGATTTCTTGGTCAAAGTCTTTTGCCTGATTTTACCTCCATTTAATGTTTCTGATCGACTTTTCTTTTTAAGTCATTTCACACGCATGGACGACCTTAGCCAAATTTCATGGTATTTTTACTTATTTTTGTTGAAGATATAAATCAAATAAAAAATTTCTTCTTTTTAGAATTTTTAAAAATTGGTGTTCAAGTGACGAGCATGTATTCCTGGGATGACAAAAAAGTTCGTCGACTCGAGCTCGACCCGAGAAATCCCGAGTCGAAGCTCCGGTCGAGCCCCATTTTGGGGCGTCGGCTCTAGCCCGGGTCGGCCCGTGTGGCATGGCTGACCTATGTTTTAGATAGAAAAAAAAATATATATATATATATATATATCAACTACCAGCTGCCTGTGTTGCAGGCGCCGGTCGGGCTCGGCTCGGCTTGTAATGGGCCAAGCCTAAAATTTTGGCCGAACTTTTGTTCGGCTCAATTTGGACCCAAAAAAACTCGAACTTGTTTTGCTCGAGTTTCGATTCGTGGCTCGGCTCGTTGACTTGGCTACATGTATGGATATTGATTTTATTTCCATGTTTTTTATTTTATTATTTTTGATGTTATTTGTTGACCTTTCTTTAAGTCATTTCACACAGACATCCGTGGATGACCTTCGCCAGAGTTCATGGAATTTTACCATTTCGTGTTGAAGATATAAATTAGATTCTTCTTTTTGAATTTTTAAAAGTCGTGCTCGTGGATCTAAGTAAAGGTCATGAAGCATATATCGAAATTGATTTTTCAACTATTTGTTTCTTTGATGTTATTTGTTGACCTTTTCTTTCAGTCATTTCAAACAGACGATCTTCTTCAAATTTCATGATATTCATACTATTTTGCAGTGAAGATATAAATCGAATAAATATATTTTTTTTAATTCTTTAATTTTTTCGAAGTCGTGGTTCAACTTAAAGGTCTTGAAGCGTATAAGATAATGAGTTTATTTAAATTAATTATATGTGTCTCGTGTTTAATTAAAAACATAAAGACATATATTTACAACAAAAGAACTATTAAATATAAACATAAATAAATATATAAAATTCTCTAATAAGTTTTAAGCAATATTGTTCGATGTAACAAGAGTAATTACGAATAAATTAGAAATAAATCATTATAAACGTGTGCGGTATTTAGTATTTGTCGATGTCTTACATCACCAATGTTTAGATTCATGTGAATGCATGGAAATCTGAATGCCGGAGAGAGAGAGAGAGTCTCGACACTAGAAATATGGGACATGGATTGATTGCTACGATCGACATCAAAAAATATTATATTTGGTTATGTTATAGAATTGATACTTTTTGGGTCAAATGTTTTGTCTCATGATTTGCTTGTTGAAAGAATGAACATTAAAAAATTTATCAAGTTAATCGAAATCCTTAAATTATTACCCATTTGTTCTTATAATATTTTTTTTTTCCTAAAATTCTCTACATATATTTTAAGACAAAAGAATAATAAAATTGTAGGGTATTGATGAACCCTATACAAAACCCACCCACTGTTTATTTACAAATAGTGTGTGTGTGTAGTATTATTATAAATAAATTAGAAAAAGATAATAATTTTTCGATCTATGAATGCCAAATGAAATGATCCAATTTAAAAAGATATGTACGAAATATAATAAAGTAAAAGATACCCTAATAATCAGGTAATTCTCGTATATTATAAGTCTTTGTCGCCATAGAACGAGATTTGCCGTATTTTTTGACAAACAATTTATTTCTTGAAATGTTTAGTTACTTTATAACGATAAAAATCGAATATTTATAACCAATAATTCTTATAAATTTTACTGATTTTAGGCCCTTCACCTCAAGTTTCTTGACTAAAACACCATGTAATGTTTGTATAAACCAGTCAATATTGGCCTAAACATTCCACATTCTATTTTCAAGTTTTCCATCCCCCCCCCACCCCACCCCCTCCCTTGGAAGAATTATATGACTTTGAAAAAATCAAACATTGGTGGCCCAAAAATCATTCGAGTCCTTTGCGAAACATGATTGGTATTCAAAATATTCTTTTCACGTCATTTGTTTAGGCCTTTTTTTCATAGCTATTCTTTTCAAATGAAAGCTAATACGAACATTATCAATTTGGCGCGACGAAAGAATAAACGAACATTATTTAGAGTTCCGTCTAAGTATGAAAATGTTGCTTACGTTTACATTTTCTTTGTAGATTTATATGTGAGTTTGTTTTTTTTATTTTAAACAACTTTAAACTCGAGTTTGTATCGAGTTCGAGTGTAAGGGTGGAAAATAGGTGGAAAGATAATGTTTTACAATGAATTGATTTGCCTAAAAGTTATTTTACTGGGAATTGTAATTAATTGTGTTTGATTGATATAATTTTTCATAGAAAATGTTGAAAGTTTGGTGTCCGTTTGACTTTGTTTTTTATGGAAATTGTCCATTAAAGTGATAATGTTTTTTACAATTGGGTTTAGAATTTGTTCCAATTGCCAAAAAAGAAAGAAAAAATAATCATACCGAATATCATTCGTTTGACTTTGTTTTGCATGCAAAATGTCAATTAAAGTAAAAAAAAAAAAATTATCATTGTCTCTAGAATTTTTTTCAATTGCCAAAAAAAAAAAAAAACTAGAAAATATTTACTCACCAAAACATCAAAAATTTATTTTCCTCAAAAATGTGAAAAATTTGGAAAGTTGGAAAATATTTTTTCGGAAAAATTTTGTCCATCAAACACTATAAAAATTGAAAAATGAAAAAAAAAATTCAATTTTCCATAAAAAATATGTGCTATCAAATGGAGCCTAAGATTTCTGGGCTCTTGCGAGTTGCCACCGAAATTTCTTTACTACACGATACATATTATTTTCGAAATATAATAAATGAAGACGATTGTAACAATTAACTACCGTGAATATCTCTACTGTTGAGAAAATAATTGTATCAGCTTTCATCGTATAATCCCTTATTTCAAATTGTGGGTCTCATATTATTGAATTTATTTGGTACATTTGGCAATCAAACTTTGACTTTATTTAACTTTTGACTATTTTCAGAAGAGGAAGTAGCGCATGGATTAAAAGAATGGCACTCAAGTAATAATATTTTCTTGTTGGATGAGACGTTTGAGTGGGAACTCTTCCACTGAGACTCTTTTGAGTAAAACAAAAAAGTTGAAAAACTTGTAATTAAGAGCCCGTTTGGGAGAGATTAAAATTAAAAAAATTAGTCGTTATTGTTGACTTTTATTTGACGAGTGGGACCCAATAACGACTATATTTTCAATTTTAATTAAATTTTAATCCGAATCAAACGGCTCTAAATTAAAGAAAAAAGGATATATATATATATATTCATCTCTGCCAAAATATATTCTATAATTCTTAAAAAGTAAGAAGTCTTTAAATGACGCTACAAAACTATATATGCTACAATTACGGCTATTTGCATCCATTTACTTTATTACCTTTTACATTTTATTTCTCCGCCGGTAGTTTTATGAATTAAATATTGAACTTACACATTCGTCACGTTTTACTCACTGAACTTTAAAATGTTCACAATGATCATTGAACCTCAACACGTTGCATTCTATCACTTGCTCATCATATTTCATTGAACACTGAACTCTAAAAATGCTTTAGAGTGGTAACAGAAATTTAACATGTTGCACTTCATCACCATATTTCATTATTCATTGAATTTATATATCCGTCACGCTTCACTCGCCATATTTCAATAAACACTGAACTTTAAAAATGCTTTTTGAGTGGTAACATAAATTTAACATGTTGCACTCTATCACTCACTCACCATGTTTCATTATTCATTGAACTTATACATCCGCCACGCTTTATTAATTGAACTTTGAAATGCTCCCGAATGGTCATTGAATCCAACAATTCAAAAATTGAAAATACCATACACAAAGATGACGCCCTTCCTCTTGAATTACCTCGCGACAACAATAAAAATTATATTTTGTTAATCTTGATTAATATTATTGACTCTAAATCGAAATTTTCACTGCCTATTTGAGATATCATTTTTTGTTTTTTTTTTAATTTGGGTCTACGATTTCAATCAAAATAATGAAATAAATTTTTTATTTTATTTTCTTGAAGTAAAGAAAGAGTGATCTAAATTTAAGACTTATATCAATTTGAAGCTAGCATTTTCTTTCTCCTTGAACATGACGGCTTGAGAAATTATATTTTGTTCACCAATATAAATATTCTCGTCTTAAATTGAAAATCTCATTATCTAGTCAATATTTATTTTCTTGATAAAGGTCTATTCTCATAAAAACTAACTTGAAAACATTACGAAATTTGCAAGTGTCTTGGATAAAAGAACTTTAAAGAACTGAAATATCTGTCTTTGCAATCATGTCCACACATAGTTTCCTTTTTGTGTCTGATTCAAATAAGTTGTAATTATCAAGGTGTAAGATTTGCTTAGAATCCTGAGGTTCTTTATATTTGATTTAGAAGATTTGTACGAGATTCTTCTTTGATGCCCATTTTTTGTTCTCCTTATGCAGTTTGTTAGAAATGAGACTTTAATCCTCAAAATAAGAAATTAATTTTCCTTTGAAGATTAAATCCAAATGCATGGCGAATTTTAAAAAATCATTTGAGATCATTGATGTTTTATTTTGAATCATCACACATAAGGGTGAGAAGATAAATTTTAAGGAGCTTTAAATGGTCAAGTCAAATGCTTCATCCTTTAGATCTTCTCCTTTGTGCTCCTTAGGTGTTTATTTCACTTATAGGAGAATAGTATTGGCAAATACCCAATTATCGAAAAATGTGTCATAAAGGACATATTTATAACCCACAACTAGGGTTTCTTATTTGCACAATTTTCCTTGAACTTTATTGTAGTAGACCAACTAAGTCACACACATTTATTAGAGCCAAAGAGGGACCTAATCGGATTCACAAGACTCAAGCTCCAATAGATGCTTCTAATTGGGTCAACTCTTGACCAATTGAGATACATATATTAATCCCGGCTTACTCTATCAAAAATCCGAGATTGCACTTTTGAGTCAAGTGAAAGTTATGGAAGCCAATTATAATTCGATAACAATATCCTCCGACTACCATTCCACAAGTAAACCCCCGTTTGACCGTCAATATGTTGAAGTCGACAAAATGACGATTTTGCCCTTCAACATGTATTACCCTCTAAATCCCATTTCATAAGGCGAATCTGTTGTGATAACATCACAACACTAAGTCTAACGATCTCATCGTCGAACTATTGAGCTCAAGTTCAATTCCCTTTAGAAAAGATCTTAGAGTGACGATCGTCTCATAATGATGATTAACGTATTCCACTATTGTATGTATATGATCTCTAACCATACCCCGTGCTCTTCTGCTTTGCTATCCCTTGACTTTCAAATAATTTGACAACCCATTAGCCTTTCTTCTCATTCTCTTGGTTGTACTTGCAGGTATGAACTGGGAATAATTTGGATGTGAAGAGTTTAAAAGTTGAGGAAGTGTTGAAATATGATTTTAAGAGGAAAGAAATATCATTTAAAAAGTAATCTATTTATCATCGATGATGATTATCATTAATCTAGGTTATAGTTGCTCCGTAATTCATTGTCTAGTTACAATCATTAGTTCAAAACTCTTTAATTATCTACTCATTTTCAATACACATTTACATAAGATATTTTACATCTAAATTCAAATATATATTTTTTACTTTTTAACCACACGTTCTTAAAAAAAAAAAAAAAAATCACTATGCAAAACTTCATTTTCTCAAAATAATTGCCATCAAACAGGGGTTAAAGTTATTGAAAAATGAATTAGAGGACTCACTCCCATCTAAATGATAATTGTGACCGTTGATGGATAGCAATATTAATATATCTAAATAAACATATTATTTGAAATTTTTGTGTAACAATACCATTCAATACAAAACTATTACTAGATAGGTAGACTTACATGTTCCCAATTAGTAAATGTTTCCTAATCAATTTAATAAATTTCATCAATTTTTATTATAACTGGATTTTAATATTAGATTTTGATTTAAACTGGGGTCATTATTTGTGGAGGAGTCTCAGAAGGTGGCCGATTCACAGTCAACATGTGGTGCTTGGGTTTGAAAGAAGATTAAAATAATTGACAACCATCAATGTCATTGATTGTAGCTTTCGTAAAGCGCTGCGTCTATATCCAACTTATTAGTACAATTAATAGTAAGAGGCAGTTCTTGCTGAGGGGATTGTTTGACTATTCATGCCAACAATTGTTGCCAAGGTCTGGATGTGGACCAAGTTCAAGCTTGGGTTGTTGAGAATGATTATCAGGTATAGCTTGCCCTTGATCCTGCACAACTTACCAATTCACATTTTCTTCGTGATAAGTCATCGATATTAAAGATGAATCATCGAAAACTTTAAGAAGTTAGCCAGATTTGCTTTTGGATTATTTATGTTCAAAATGTGTTCATATTCCAATTACAAAGTTACGAAACATCAAACTGAAAACCTTGGCCTAGTCTCCCGTTCAATGCAAAATCATTCTAATAAACTCCATCCTCTCCCCAACTACAAAAAAATCAATTCTTGAAAATCTTGAAATTAGTTAATAAAATGAATCAACGTTGATTCTATGCAAAATCATAATGAACTTCCTCCCCCTCTCCCCAACCCCAACTATAGAAAGGGAATAAAAATAAAAAATAAAAAAATTCCAAAAACTGGAAATTTCATACCTCTTTTAGGACCATACAGCAATAATATACGAGAAATTCTTGATAAGTTTGGCGAGATCTAGACTTACAATGTTAAAATTGGCCACGTTTGGAGTATTTCATCAATCTGCTGATGTTCTTATGAGGATAACAACAATCTCTACAAATTTAGGAGCAACTGATGATCTTTTGTTAATGAAGCGTAGAGAATTATTTATTTAAAGATGATATCCATCCTACTTGTGTTTATATAGCCTCTTGAGCATGAATGTAGTGAAACAAATCTGGCTAGGCACCTGTCAAGGTAGTTTACTCTTCTCTCCACTTGCTGAAAATCCAAAGTTTTGAAAGGGTATGGTAGGGCAATCTTCTCCTTTCTTTCATCATATCGAGGGTAAAATCAAAGCTAGATTTCAATTACCAATTCTTGACATCTTGATAAATGAGACCAATATGCGAGTATTAAATTCATTATCGACTAATTTTGAAAATAACAACATTATTCGCAACATCAATTTAGGTGGCCCACGATCCCTTGATCCTCTATTGAATTTAGTAATTCATGTCAACTAAACTGGCGACGATCATCACAAATGATGAATAACGTTACTCTTGTGAAAATGAATATATTGAAATGAAGATGCACCGTAATGATATGCAGAAAACTACACTCAATACCAAAATAGGAACTCGAGAAAGTTAAGTTACTTATCAAAAATATAGTATCAGTTTCATTGAGCTCTACATACATAGATCATATCAAGTTCAAACGAAAAATAAAGTTGCAAAATTTGATAGGACAAACTTTATCATCGATCATAAATAATGCGATTTTCTAAAGTAAGCATATTATTTGAAACTTCTGCGTAAGAATCTCACTCGCTGAAAAACTATTGCAAGACATGGTAAATTAACTGTGCCCAATTAATAAAAATTTCGGCAATGTTTATACCGTATATTATAATCGGGTTTTAGGACATCAATTCAAACACAATCCAAGAGACTCGTTCGACAACAACCCCGTCCACATTATCCTTTTTCGAATAATTATTGTTATATCTATAAATTATGTGACATGCACGCAATGGAGAGGTTCCCATTTTGCCCGACTCAACACCAATTATTCAATTGAATTGGACTTATTAATCAGGCAATCACGTCTTCCCCGCTTGGCCCATTTCCATCTCTTTCCTATATATTGGTGAGTCCATTCACAATCAAAGTAATATTCTTTCTAACCATAACCAAATCTCTTACACTCATTTTCTTTCTCATCCGACCATTGGAGTCTAAACGGTCGTCGAACCCTTTTCTTGACCAACAACATTTATCTCCTAACGATGATACAATAAGCATGATAGTCAAAGCTTAATACGTAGTCTCATATTCAATGCATTTCCCACGCCATGCTGAGCATGTATTTTCTGAGGGGTGGTTTGTTTCATAGCCACTTAGTTTCTCGCAAAGATAGTAAAAGTATATGGGAATTAAGCTCCTTATACAGATGAAATATGCAAAAACATTACAGATCATCGATGACAACACTACATTTGTTGGTTTAATTTTGCGTATCGTACAACACCAAATGAAATCTTGCTAACCGGCAATCTCTCAAAAACATTCTCAAACTGTACACGTAACATGATTGTAGTAGACACTTATCTTTTCATATTTATCACCTTACCGCACCCTCCGTCTCCAATACCAAAGCTTCAAATTTTATTCTATGAGAACTAGATGCTATCTTATAAAACAGTCGATCACCGCTCACCCCTCATGTCGACGACCAAAAAAGATAACATAATAACTATACATGTTTGGACATAACCTTTTAATTTAGTCAAGTAGACTAAACAACGAGACTTTTTTTAATGAAAAAAAAAAAAGGAGTAAAAACTTTGTTTGATGTAGAGTTTTACATAGAAAACAACAAAAGAGTTTTAAAAAACTACAAATTGCCCATTACTTCAGATTACAAGAAAACAAGAACCTTAGGCTTATATTCTTGATCCACACAACTGCATTTTTTATTGAACTCATTAGAATCCAGGGGTGAGCGGTTTAAACTTTACACACAAGCATAAGTACAAATCAAGGACTATTATAATGGTTTTGGCTCAAGAAAAGAGGTGGGATTTAGAGTGCAGATTTAAGCCATGTTTGAGTAAGGACTATAAAAATGGCTTTGGCTCAAGAAAAGAAGTGGGATTTAGGGTTTAAACTGTACTTTAAACACAAAACGAGGTGAAATAACCCAGTTGATTAGTTGGAAAATGCAGAAGGCTCATGCCCCTGATCTTTTTTTTTTTTTAAAACCGACAGTGATATTTATGATTAAACAATACTACTACCATACATTTAGACACGCACACATGGGAAAGTGTGGAAAGTTATATTCAATGAATAAAGTTCACAAATGTCAACAAACAGGTATATCAAATAAATTAGCTTCAAGTTCCAACAAAGCATAGGCTGACAAGCCATTAATGAACTATAAGTCTGGCTCTAATTTTTTTTTCAAACTCATTTTCAACAACAAAATTTTTTATTAATTTTTCAAACCATATTTCATTTTATCAAAATTTATTAAATATATGATTTTTAACTAATCCGAAAAGGGACTTACGATAGGTTTATTCTCGTTGATCAAACAAAAAATGAATTGAATTAAAACGTTACACAATTTGTCAATCGTTTCATCTAATTTTAGGGCTACGCTACATAACATAACCCTTTACATAATGTGTATCATAATGACCCCATGTACCATTATGACACACATCATGTACGATATTATGTACAAATAGATTTACCCATTTCGTATACTCAAAAATCATGAATAAGATTGTAGCAGGATGTCATCCACATTCTATTCAATATTTCAAACTCAATAAGGTCAACTAAACATAAGGTTTGAATAACAAATTTAGTCATATCCAAATCTACCTAGTCTAAAGAAACATATAAAACATTTCTATGTTTCATACGATATAGGTCTGCTATTCAGATATGCCTTCTTTCTTTTGTGAATTTTAAGGTGCAGCGCAATCTCGCTTATCTGAAATAGAGCATTATCGATCCCTCTTCTAGCTTGTAAAATTTTTTATCAGAAAAACGCAAAGCTTGCTTGAGAGAGAGAACATATAAAAGAAACAAATCCAATAATCTGAGGATGTTCAGACAACAAATCAAATACTGATGGACTGAAAGGTCACCACAAGACCGTATATGAAAGAGTTGTTTGACGCTAAGTGGTATCTTGACAGAACAACAGAAACACAGGTATGCCTATGGACTTCTTGAAATACAGAATTTTGTGATGAATTTAAATGGAGCCCCATTTTTTTTATCTTTACTTAGGTAAATTTCCTATTCAAGTGTGGTAAATCCTGATTATGGATGAATGAAAACTGAGATAGCAAAAATGAAATTGAGAATGTGTTAAATGTATATTCATAGCTAGCAGTAGAATTACACATCAAGATAGATTCTGTGAATTCTTGCAAAGTTTAGAGAAAAACCATTGGGCAATTACAATTTTTATCTTTATAGAGGAAAAGGTGAGAACTTCGTCTTGGATGTAGACCCTCTCTAAGTATATAGTGATTCTATGTTCTCATATGTAGGAGGAGATCAGTCGTCAATGTCTGGGCCGAACCCCACTAGTTTAGAAAAGAACAATAGAAGATAAGCCAGGAGGAATTATTGGGGGAAAACACTTACTAGCTAAATTCATATGCCTTCGATCCAAAACAAAAACGAGAACATATTCGTGGGTAAATCCTATAGATATCGAAAACATTTAAAAGAGATTTTGTAACCTGCTAAATCAAAGGATTTTTGTACTAGTCAGAAATTGATTCCCTTTAAGAAACAATGAAAACTACGAGGGGTACATACTAAAATTACCCCAAAAACCTTTTAACTATTAAGAGAACCACTGGATGATACCTGCAATTAAATTAATAACTATGATTGATGAAAGAGCCTTAAATGTTGATGGTCAGTGAAAGATGAGCAAATGGAACAATAAATGACTGGTGAATTAGTTACCAAATAGAGTGAAGAAATTAGTAAACGGGAGCTCCCTTCAGTCCAATCACAGAGAAGAATAGGATGAAATTTGTCTCCCGAATCATTCATGCATTCAAAGTAGTATAGAGTCATGTTCTTCTACTGTGTTTGAATGAATGAGTCGGCAGCAAATTCAAACCCTTCTCCCGTCCATGAGTGGACTGGAGAAAGCTCCCAAGAACCATTAGCACATTTGAAATGACTATTTTCTTGAATTGCTAATTCAGGAAGCTTGAAAATATACAAGAACAATAATTTCACTCTTATCATATGAGATAATCGGAATTAACACTTTAGGAGTTGCACATTCAGTAAGCTTGAAAATATAAAAACATGATAAATTTTGCTTTATATCTAATTATAATCAGAATTACACTTTAGGAGTATCTTCAAACTTATCACACAAAGAAAAAGGCAAAAAAAAAATAAAAAAAAATGTAACTCAAATAATAAAATTACTAAACAAGGACATAGTGATTCTCGTGATTTCTATTGTGTAGCTCTCTTGTTATTTTTTTCAATATCTTGCATTATTGATACTCTAAATTGGTACACTTTTCTGATTTCAATCACAAGCATCTAGCATATATATTTGCCTTTTCGATTGGTTACTACTATTTCAAATTACACACGTTACAAGGGAATAAGAAATTAGCCATGTAGAAAAATCATTGGTGATGGCCGAAGTCTACTGCTCATCAAAGGGAAGCTTTATCCTCTGAGGAAGGATTTGTTATAAAGCACCTAGCTTTATTCACCAACTAGTATTATAGGTTATGAATAACATTTGTTACATTTAGATAGGAACATGTAGATTTAAAATACAGGGTGAGGCCAAAAAATAGTTAAAAACTTACAGATATTTATGTAAACAAACCCTAAACCATAATGAACAATTTGTAAATTCATACTTGATCTTACTTACCCCTGAAGCAGTAAAGATTTATAGAGATTTCCAAGGCAGGAAAATGCTTGCATGAACCCTAACCCTAATTTCTGAAAAGGCTGCAACAATAGGAACAAAAGCCATTGTTGTAGCTTGTAAATGACCAAATAACAAGGCAAAATTATCAGATCCAACAAAGGATTTTTCTTTCCTAGAATCAAACAAAACACACAGATCATACTCAGCTATTCACCATTAGTTGACATATTTCACAGAATCTTGTATAAACAGTGACTCATTATTTAAAACCAACTATATAGATACAGTGACAATAAAGACATATAAACATGCCTGGTCAATACCAGGAGTAGAAAAATAGTCAACTTACTGATGTTTTTGAAATCAAGTTTTTCACCAAAGAACTCAACAGCTAAATCGATGGCTTCTTTCATCAAAAAGAAAAAGATCTTCCATAAAGAAAAAACAAAAGAAAGAGCGATTAATGAAGGAAATAAAAATCCCAGAAAAAATATTTATGGATTAAAAAAGGAAAGGAAAGCAGAAATTATGGTAGAGAAGCTGCATTTAGGGGAGGAGATTGATGATATGATGGGTCACTGTCTTCATGAGAGTCATAGAAAGCGACGGGGAGATCTCTACAAATCTGGAAAAAGGGAGAGAGCGTTAAAAATTATACTTTTTCTCAGGGGGAATTTAGGGAAGATGGTGATGTATTTGTAAGACAAATGTAAGGAGAGAGATAGAGTTGAGACTCCACTGTTTGAAGGAAAAGACGTGTGGTGGGGTTTTCTTTGACTATCCTCTTGTCAGTTCCCTCTATCTCGTGTCTCTCTACTTTTATACTATCTTTTGATAAAACTCCACTGCACAAATTAATTAGGGTTAAAGAATGCCGAAGGTGAAGGTGAACCACAACCAACCAGTTTTTGCAATATATTAAAAATATTACAAAGTTGAGGCTCAAAATTGAAACCTCTAGGTAGTCATTTTGATGTATATACCTATATTAAAAAAAATAGTGTTATAGGCAGTTCAACAAATTATTTTAAAAACTCAAATATATAAACATCGACATATAGGTTAAAGATGTGTTTGAACCATATTATTTTGGAAGAATGTATTTTGGAATAATAGATTGATAAGAAAAAGAAGGAATAATTATTGATGTGATGGAAAATATTATTTTATTGAATAATGTGTGGTTGAAATGAGTAAAAAATGAAAATGAAAATTTTAATGTGTACCAAACATGGACTAAATCAATCATAATGTAATCGGGTAGCTCAGTCGAGTGAGCACTAGTGTTAAGTTAGATAACTTTGTCCTACATCTCCAAACATAAAAAAAATAAAAATTGAATAGATACATTTTTTCACTTAAAGAAAATTTAAGGTAATATTGTTCGACTGTATCTTTTAACCCTCTTCATGATGTTAGGAACCAAAAGACACTATCTTAAATTTCTTTATAATCTGTCATCATATGATAGAGCTAACTCTCCAATATTCAATTGAAGATGTTCGTTAATATTAAAAGTAAACTTTTATATGACTTTGTGTCACTTTCCAACCGTGTCGGTAAAACCGATTTTATGTAAATTATCTTTTCACTTTTCTCCCAATATGATTTTATCTAACTTTTCATGATTGATACTACACAAAAATAATGTGGCATATATGAGTAATTTCAACCGCTCGCAGAGCTATCTAATTATTAGGATATGTTCCCCCATTATTATTACTTATTATCATTATTTTGTCCAAAACTTTTTCGATCAAGTATATGAATGGTCTATTTCTAAGAAATAGGCACAATCTTACAAAAGAATGTCTTGTTCATTCTCCCATTGTCAGTTAATTAAATGTCACAATAACTTTTCCACTTGCTTTCAAGAGGGAAATTATTGCACAACTAGTCTCCTTTTGTGATGACAGAAGGGTTAATCTATGTATATAGAAACTAAAGATCTCTAGATTAGCTCTCACAACTTTCCTATTACAGATTTCTCTCTAAGAGGCCGTGCTATTATTCCATCTACTGAGACCTGTAAAGTGGAAAAAAGCTAGAAGATTTGTTGGTGGCGTGAGATTTCTACAGCAAATTTCAATTATCTTGAGACTCCAAATTATTCAAGAACAAGGACGTCGAGTTTTTCGACCATTTGACTTAAAAATTAGTCAATTATATTTTTCGGTGGAGATAGGGAATGGAATATAACTTAATATATAAATAGAGGTACATCATTGTTAATGATAATATTATGATCAACAAATTCTTCTCACATAACCAGAATTTCTCATCTTAAACTCTCTGGTTTTGATGTTCAAACTAGAACGGGGGGAAATGGTTATTTGAAAGTGGAATATTTGAATTTGCATGCATTTCTTCTCTTAGGCTAAAGTATTTATAGATTTTCTTGAGAGCTTTGGATCATTTTAAAAAGTGACAGGTGGCAATAGTTTATTGATGGATTATTAACTGATTTTGTTATGCATTTACATGTTATTCATTGGTTTAAAAGTCACGTTTATTCATTGTTTCGACAATTTGGGTGCATATGTTTAGGCTTTCCCTTTAAGAACTCTACCTTGCTCTATTTTCTTCCAATTTTCAATGGCATACTCTGTCTGGATCTCGTTATGTATTAGACTTACAACTGATGATAAGAGTTTGATTTTTGTAGTGGACATCTCGTAGAAGGGAGTAACAAATCATTTCATAAGGTGTTCCTAGTCTTTTCATCCAATATAACCTCGCAAGCAATCAATTCAGCACTAAATCGTGCGAAGTAGCCCTTAAGAGACTCTCCTTCCTATTATCTCATATTGCTCAACATCATGGTTGATGCCCACTCCATCCTGCTTCCAGCGAATGCTCCTAAGAATTCCTACTTCAATTGTGATTAGCTTTTGATGGAGCCTGAAGGCAACTTACTATACCGTTGCTTTGCAAGTCTATCCAACGTCAGATAGAAGCCTTTTTTAGCCTCATCCGCATCAAGTACTCACAGAGATAGTTCGTTCAATCACCCTTACCGCTATATTTTTTCATTACACGACGGATAAAATTATCCAAATTGGCTCTTCCTTAAAAACGACGAACGTTCATCATCATCATCTAACTCATGTGATCTTGTCGATCGATCTTCATATTCCTCATACAGAGAAGTGTTATATAAAGTATTGGTTAGACTTTTCACTCTCCAATCTTCACAACGATAACAATATTTATACCTTTTGTCCAGGATGAGCTTATTCGTCCATCACTCCTTTTGTTTCCTTTCGGCATGCTACCCAGGTTTTTGACACTTATAGGTTGCTGTTGTTTTCACGGAAGAAGCTGGTGAAATGCTCCACTTCATTCTCGTCGAATTCACCTTGCAACTTGCCCTTGAATTTTCAAACTTTATACGCAGAGATGCATTCTCTATTGTTAGTGCCTTGAGGTCTTTTTTTTCCTATTTCCTATAGAGCATTCATAGCGGACATTCCTTCCTTGAGTAATGTTAGAATTGATATCACTTGTTATGATACTAATCACCGGATTTAGATGTTGAAGTTATATGACAAATAATCATGAAGTATATGATCAAGAATAAAAGAAGACAAGAATATGACGGAGCAATTAGAAGATTTTATTGCATCAAGAATAATAGAGAAGAGAAAAAATATTACAATGATTCTAAAAGTTAGTAATCATAAATCTCACATTATAAAATTGTATAGAAGAGCTTAGTATTTATAGGAGAACATGTAGGGAATGTCCAAAACATCTGGTAGAGTTGTTGATGAAGTAGAATACCAAAAACTGAGTCCAAAATAAAGTACGAGAAGAAAAACGCAAAAAACACACATTTGGGCCCGAAAATTCGATGTGGGTCTGACCCGCCCGAGCCGGCACCAGGGGTTCTGCCCCATATTTTAATGTGGCGCCCGTCCCACATGTTCTGAAGCTCCTGTGTCCATTATCCATTTAGCTATACCATCATGTGTATTAGGAAATATATGTTTACCTGAGAAGGCAAATGTATCTGGTACTGAGTAGTCAGTAGTTGGTGGTTCCTAATGCTGAGACTGATTTTGTGTTAGAGAACCAGTAAATACTTGTCCTTTCGGCTGAGGGACTAACATAGCAAAAACCTGCTTACACTAGTCTGGAATGATGGTGATCCTTGAAAGAGACTCCATAACATCAGATTGATTACCATCAGAAGCTTGTCCTACAACATTTGCCACTACATTTTTGCCTTTAGCAAATCGATGTCCAGGAGGATATCCTACTAACTTGTAACACTTTCCCTTCAGGTGACCAAGCATGCCATAATAACTACATATTGGCCTATCTTTTCTTTAGAATTGATTTGGCCTAACATTTCTCTGAGTTCCATTGGATCTTTGTACTATATTATTAGCAAACGCAGCTACATCAAAGTTCTGTTGTTTCTTAGTTGTAACTTCCTTATACCTCTCATCTTGCAAAATGATAGCAAATACTTTGTTAAGTGGCAGCAGGGGATCCATCATTAAGATCTGGCTTTTAACTCCAGAATAATGGTCATCGAGCCCCATTAAGAATTGCATAACTTGATCTTC
>CM032645.1:7703245-7893384 GCA_019097785.1 Fraxinus excelsior | reverse complement strand
ATAGCTCATGTAATAATGAAGGCATGAGCTCGACGATAGCTCATGTAATAAGAAAGTCATGAGCTCGATGATGGCCCATTAATAATTGAGTCATGAGCTCGAGGATAGCTCATGTAATAATGCAGTCATAAGCTCGAAGATAGCTCATGTAATAATGAAGGCATGAGCTCGACGATAGCTCATGTAATAATAAAGTCATGAGCTCGATGATAGCCCATGTAATAATTGAGTCATGAGCTCGATGATAGCTCATGTGAAGTCATGAGCTCGATGATAGCCCATGTAATAATTGAGTTATGAGCTCGAGGATAACTCAAGTTATAATTGAGTCATGAGCTCGACGATAGCTCATGTAATAATGAAGTCATGAGCTCGAAGATAGCTCAAGTTATCATGTGAAGTCATGAGCTCGACGATAGCTTATGTAATAATGAAGTCATGAGCTCGAAGATAGCTCATGTAATAATTGAGTCATGAGCTCGAGGATAGCTCAAGTTATAATTGAGTCATGAGCTCGATGATTCGGGTACCTATGACACAGTCTCGAGCTCGAGGACTATTCGATGAAATTCTGTCCAAGACTTATTTTGGACTGGTCGAGCTCGAGGTAGATTTTTAAGGTGTTCGTTTGTGGTATGTTTTGATGTTCCTGTGCATGATAGGGCTTTTTGTGAGATCATGCTCGTAGCATGTCTCGGAGGTGCCTACGCGTGACAATGTTTTGATGAGATCATGCCCATAGCATGTCTCGGTGAGTGCTCATGGCATGTTTCAAGGTGTTCGCTCATGTCATACCATGAGGGCCCGCTAGTGGCGGGACTTTTGGAGAGCATGCCCGTAACATGTCTCGAGGTATGCTCATGACATGTTTGAGGTTATTGCTCGCACTATGTCATGAGGGCCCGCTAGTTGCGAGATTTTTGGAGAGCATGCCCGTAGCATGTCTCGAGGTATGCTCATGACATGTTTGAGGTGATTGCTCGCACTATGTCATGAGGGCCCGCTAGTTGCGGGACTTTTGGAGAGTATGCCCGTAGCATGTCCTGATGGTGCCTGCGCATGACAGGACTTTTGGGTGCTTGCGCGGGGCAAGGCTTTGATGTTCCTGCAGCATGAACTACTAAAAGAAAAATGTGGGGTCATGCAAGCCCGATCAAATGCAAGCCCAAAATAATAAACAAAGTTAAAGCAGAATTAATTATATAGACAAGGCGAGGACTACTACCACTTGATTATACCAGTCGTAGGTTTGTTATCTCCTCCTGATCCTGAGGTCTTTCCTTCGATGTAATCATTTCTTGGAGTGTTAGGGGTGAACCCTATCGTTCCTTTGGTATTCTGTTGTAGTCCTGTCGTGTTCCCATCCAGTATGATCCGAGCAAGCTCTCCTGAGTCCGCAGTAACCAATCTCGAGGTCGAGGATACTGGGGACATGCCCGAGGCCCCCAGATCCACCGTTTTCATATGCATCACGATATCCTGAGCACGATCATCATTCACGAACCATCGTTCCCTGGATATTCTGTAGTAGTCTAGCCGTAATGTCGTCTTGTATAATTCGAGCGAGTTTATCCGAGTCCATGGTAACCAATCTCGAGGCCGAGGCTACTAGGGATATGCCCGGGCCCCAGATCCACCATTGTCATGAGTATCACGGGTATCTCAAGCTCGAGCATGAGCTATGATACTTCTTGGTTGAGCTAGTGTTGGTGCTTGTGCTGGAGGTTGTGGAGTATATCTTTGAATAAGTAGTTGAGTTAGCTTTGTAACTTGCTGACGTAGTTCTTTGAATGCTCTTGCAGCAACCACTGCAGGTTGATGAACTGGTATTGCTGATGATTCTTCTTGATAGACTGGGGATTCCGTGCCGGGGGGTTTGTTTGGAATGGATGAGCTTATCGGAGGAAGACCTGAACGTGTATTCACCATGACTTTTGGTAGCGATTCCCACAGACGGCGCCAATGTTGATACCAAAAATCGTACATGTTGATCCCGAGGTTGACGACTGAGCACGAGCACAAGCAAGGTCCTCCGGTACCTGAAACAAAGGCAACGAGGTGTGTCCTCGTCGCCCATCCGATACTTAAGTCAGAGAAAGATTTTGAGAAAAGATATGTGCTTGTAAAATTATGTGAATGAAAAAACATACATGAAAAATGATCCAAGGCTCCATATTTATAGAGCTAGGTAGTAGTGGACTCCTGGTAGGACTCATCACCTTATTTTTAGGAATTATTGTTGGAATGAGTGTTGGATTGTGACTAGAAGTCTAATTCTTCCTGATTTGAAGTGTTCCTCAAGGTAAGACTCCTTTAGGACCTATGATTCCTCAATTGAGATAATTGGATAGGGCTAGAGTCCTTTCAGGATAAGGACTAGCAACTCTCGATCACGGAGCACTTCGAAGATTTGGCTAAGGCAAAATCCCGAGCACATACCCCCGAGGACTACTAAAGTGATTTTGGAGACATTCTGGAGGGTCCATCCTCGAGGTATCTCGAGGACTATACAAGCTCGAGGACCCGGGTCCTATAATAGAAAAGGGAGAACCATGATAGTCCTCATGCTCGAGGTATCCATAATAATGACCACATCAGTGTATTAGAGAAAAAAAAAACCCAAAAAGAAAACCAAGTCATGACCTGAGTTAAGAGAATGAAAAATGCAGTTGGTTTTGCAACTGTATTGAAACATAAAAGCACTTTAACTAAGGTAGAATAATACTTTGTAGTATTTCTAGCATCAGAAAATAAAGCTGATAAATCCTCGTGCATAACTTTTAATCCTTATTAGTGCTGCTTATCGCCCGTGATGAAAGGAACTTTGGGTAATTTCTGAAGGACCTGTTCATCCAATGTTCTGTATTGTCTCTTGAGTTTGGCTGTTGCCTTCTGAGCATAATATCAACTCTGTCTTCATGCTTTTCATACAACAATGGCATTGTCAAGAGCATCATAAATACTGCCAGCATAGAAATACAAGGCACTGTTAAAAATACGCTAAAGATGCAAACTTTTGTACTTGTGCATTTTTTTGTTTGTCTTCTATTGTCTCCGCCTCCTCTTCCTCGTCCCCTTTCTTTCCTCGACCCCCAATTCTTATATACAAGGCACTGTCTACATCTTCGTCTCCTAGCATGTTCTACTCAGTAAAATTTCTGTTAGTTCTAACTAATTCATACCATATATATGCAAGACAATTTCTAACTATTTAACTCATTCTTCGCTAAATGTATCTTCGTTCGGTGCTAACTCTTCTTGTTGATGTATACTTTTATTTCTTACTTTATCTATTCTAGTATAACCACACATCCTTGGTATCAGTCTCATTTATGTTAAATTCATTTTATAGACATTTTCCCCTTGAACTAAATAGGTTGCTAATTACTTTTCATTTTGATCTCGTAGAATTTCAGTAACACTTCTCCATTTAGTTCAACCCGTTGCATTCCTATACATTAAATCTTTCTTTAATCGATCTAAAATACTTGAACTAGTTTCTTTACTTAAAAAAAAAATTGATCCTCCAATATAGTTTTACATCATCCTGATTCCTAGAACTGCTGAAAAAACATTCTATACACTGTTAACATAACTAAATCAAAATCTGCACACTCCAAAATGCTGTCCAGAGTTCTAATAGCCCTTCTTTCCTCTCACAAACTCAAAAGTCAGAAAAAAAATTGGAAAATGGAAAATGGAGCAGCATATGCTAAAGGATCTTGTCTCGAAAGAGGGTTGACAGGAACAATACTCACTGATGCATACAAGGGCCAAAGAAGTCGAACCAGCTGCTGACTATAGACACAACCCACAAGCCGAAGCCGAAAACCACCTGCATTTTCAGTTTAACATAAATTTGTATCATAAAAGTTCAATATGACAGTGAGGCATGGGAGTGTAACCCAGATCCAGTAGGAAATCCCTGTACATAGCTTAAGAAATATCGAATATGTGAAAGAGCTCATTAGGTGAAGAAAGTACTTACAGAAATTTCATCAAATCATTTCCTGAAGCTACTTGTTAGAAACTGAACTGAACAACAGATTGATGGAAGATACTCACTGGTTAACAGAGTAGGACAAGTTGGACCATAAGAAGAGAGTAGCCAGAGACAGAATGAGAGAGTGACAAAGAAAAGTTATAAAATGATAGCCTATCCATTCAAACCGAAGCCATATAACAGTTGCACCAGCAAGCAAACCTCCAGACATCTGCTTGTTCCTCCAGAGTACAACGTCCGCAGCTGCACAAATAACCATGACCCACATTTTTTTTTTAATTTATTAGAATGAAATTTTTCGAATTTCAGATATCGCCCCTGTTTGGTACACTTTAAAATTTTCATTCTAATTCTTCTACTCATTTTCAATCACATATTATTCAATAAAATAATATTTTCCTTCTTTTTCAACAACACATTCTCTATCAATCTACTATTCCTGAATAATTCTCCATCTAAGTTTGTACACAATACATGGTAACCAGAAGATAAAAGTCAAATGTTAACATCAATAATACTGGCATATGGTGGACTTCTAACCATAGTTATAAAACCTTACTTATATTACGACTCATTAGCTTAAGGCCGAATTATTTTTTTCCAACATATTCCTATATACATGTATTAATGTATATGTGTGCGTGCGTGCACGAAAATAAAATGAAGTGAATATTAACTTACGTTTGCCACCACCGAAAGCCTTATGAATCGGTTTCTGGCGGCTGAAGAGAAGAAACTTATCCTGACGTGTATGTTCACCATCGGTGGTGGACGAAGAGGGAGCAGAATAGTCATGGCCATTCGAATTCTTGAACCTTTTCCATTAAAGAATATTCAGAACCATTTCCAATTTCATCACCTATTACAGGATCCGACATCTTAATTCTTCCTGCACTGAAATTAAACCTAAGAAATATAAATGGAAATTTCCAAGAAAACTTCGCAGATGCATGAAATTTTTTATCATTCAGTATTCACACATTTGCATGAAGTATCTTAAAGATCGAAGAAGAATTCACACACACAGAGTAACATGCACGAATCTTTCAGAAAACTGATGGGTTTTTTGCCCCCTGAGATTTGGAGTAGCAGTTTGAACTTAGGGGGGGGGGGGGGGGGTATTTTTTTATTCTTTTTTTTTTTTTTTTTAACATGTGGGGCCTGCCAGTGTGAGGGGTCTGGCTGGCCCCTGGCACTTATGCTCCTGTACTTGAAGCATACGTGTTTATTTTTACTCAATGAATTGTGACAGAGGAGAGAGCTTTTCCTGCAACTAGTGATGACTGGTTTATCACCAACCTTTGTAGAGTTTTCACTTACCACCGTCAGAAATATTGTAATAACCGTAGTCATGGGTCCATCATCAATATATGTTATAGTCTTTCGATTATGGTTCAATTGCTAGTCATCATATGAAGTTAAGTTTTTCTTCTTAGCTTTGATGATAATGGTCATATGACAATTAACGAAGATTTGAATGAAAAGTTGAAGACTAAATTGCTTATTTTAAAGATTGACGACCAACTCACTATCGGAACAAGAAGTTGAAGATCAATGGTGCAAATTCTCAAACTCTTCGACTAGGAACAGAACCATCTCCTTTTGTATTGCACGACATCTTGTACATGGTAACTACTATCAAAATAAGTACTTTTACAACTTCTTCAAATATAAGTAAACACCATTCCCAGGCTCTATCACCAAATTCAAAGCAGGAGAGTGAATGTAAGTCGGTGAAAGACTGAAACTGAAGTTAGACAAAATTAGGGCAATAAGCACTTTGAGTTCAACCAATGCCAAATTCTGTCCCAGACAAACCCTGGGGCCAACCCCAAATGGCATGTACAAATGTGGAAGTTTGCATGCACCTGTGATCCCATTTGCAAACCTATCCGGGTTGAAATCGTATGAGTCGGGGCCCCATATTTCTGGATCCGTGTGCAGCGTTAAGACAAAGGTCCAGATATTTACTCCTTTAGGAACATTAATGTTGCCAAATTTCATGTCCTTGAAGGCTTCCCTTGAGACAACGGTCACTGGAGGGTAAAGGCGTAATGATTCATTGATCACCATTGTTAGCTGTAAATTTACAAAACAAAATAAAATAAAATAAAATAAAAATTGCAGTCAATGTATGATGATGTACGTGGTTATCAGTTTATACAAAATTGTCTAGTCTATTTTTCAATCAGACTGTTGCATGTCTGACGTGATATCTTTTCAAATCGTATATGCGTTAATTACGTCTACATTTTTCTCGGATTAATTTGAATGTATAGACAAATTTGTTACAGAATTTTTACCTAGAACCCGTTTGAGCCACATTATAATGAGAATGAAAAATATAGCCATTATGAGTCCCACACAAGAGATAGAAAGTTTGAATTTTAATGTTGATGTGATGAATAACGGTCATATTTTTCATTATAATGAAGAAAAAATGTGGCTCAAACGGGTTCCTATTCTCACATTGATGGGTCATGATAATAAAAAATGGCCCCAATTGTGAGGTATCGAAACCCCCACCTGTACCTCAAGCTTGATTCATTTTTCTCACATAACTAAAAGAGCCGAAAAGGAAGAAGAGGAAAAGAAAAAGGACTTGCCACTGGCCCCTACACTCAAAACCCTTTGGATTCAAGAATCGAGGACCTTGGAAATGGGGGAAATGTGTGTTAAGGGATAAATCTGATATGAAATAAATAATCAATATATAACGATTTGAGCTACTCCTTTTAAAAATGTTGATCAGTACCATGAGACTCCAAATATCATGACCCGTTTGACAGATCTTTTGAAAAGTCAAAAGTTACTTCTATAATTAATAAGTTGTTTTCGAATATATTAATAATTTTTAGAGAAAGTCCGCTTAAGGTAACTTATTCAAGAAGCTCTTGGACAAGAAGCAGATGTCAAACAAGTGCTTAATAATGTGAGTAAGTTCGGCTTGAAATGGTCGATGTAACTACACCTCAAAAAACCCGGTTTTATTAGTGATTGTGGCATTGGCTCTCATTCGTTTAGAAAATTAAGAAGCAAAACAAGAAAAAAAATATATATATATATAAGTCGACAATGCATACTAACCAGTTTCATCTTTCGGACCATATCAGAATCGGGGATTTGGCCCTTGCAAATTTCCACAACCTCTGCTCGAACTCGTTCCTGCCATACCGGATTCGAGGCCAAGAGCATGAGACACCATGTAGCTGAAACAGCAGTAGTCTCATATCCAGCCAAGTAAATGTTTTTACAGTTATCAACAATGAATCGATCAAGAACATCTGGGCTTAATTCACTGTTTTTTGCCCCTTCAAGAAGCATTTGCAATAAGTCCTTTTCGAACCCGGCTTCCTTTCTTTCTTTTACTACCTTCAAAATTAAGGTATGGATGTCCTTTTCTAGTGCCCATGTCTCTCTGTTGCTCTTTGTAGGAAGATATCTATAACATAGTACATAGGACTTTGTTACTTCCATGTTTTCCCCATCAAAAGTTACGTTTGTACCATTCAAATCCTAGTTGGTTGGTTGGGATCGGATATTACGGAAACACTACAATTAATTTCCCATTTATATATAAATCTCGATGACAGTTTGATGTAGATTTTTAGCAAATAAAGTTGATAAAAGTTACTGCTCGCGGGGTTTATAATTCTCAACAAAAAGAATAGTTTATATAAGTTATTTATGAACCGTTACTTTTTATAACACTGTATAATGGTTACACGACAATTCACTTGGTTAAATTTTGACCGTCGTGAAAAATCAAACGTCGCTCAATTTTTTCAAGTTAGAACAAGTAAAAAATATACCTCATCCCAGGAATTCCAGTAGCCAAAACTTTTTTGGAGGCAGCTTCTTGGAGGGCTCTAAGCTTGAAGAAGATCTCCTCTCCTTTTGAATAATTGCTCCCAAAACACGCTTTTGATATTACATCTCCCGAAAAACTTCTCATGTGTTGATCAATTTTTATGTCTGCAATTCCACCCTCTGCGTCGATTATTTTCTTCCACGAGTTTACCAATGTAACTGTAGACTCTGTAACTATGTTCATCATTCCCTGCACTCAAAAAGTTCACATATTAATTGATAAATCTCATATCGATGAAAAATTTCAGTTAGAAATTTGTAATTTCGCGTACCTTGACTTTCTCCATGTACAATTCGGGTGCTATAATTTTGCGTTGGTGTGCCCAATAAGACCCATTGGACGTTAAAATGCCTTGGCCGAGCAACGAACCGCGCTCTTTGGCTTGATAGGAAGGCTTTCCCAAGTCCAAGGATGTGCATGTCGTAAATTCTCGTACCATGTCCGGTTGAGTTACATGCAGAATTTGTGTGGTGCCAAGAGAGAACATGAAAACTTCACCTATATATGAATTATGCATACATGGAAAATGCATTATTATTGGCTTGATTAGACTTGTAGGGGTGTGTGTGTTTTGTTAGAGTAATTTTTTGATTAGTCGTGAGAGATTGGTTCGTTAAAAATGAAACCCATCCCACCTGTCAAGAAAATGAGGCTCAACCTGGCCTGACCGGTCTGCAAGAAATGATCGTGTGGGTCTAGGCCAATCTGACCACTAGGTCGGATAATTTTTTGAGTTAATTCATTGAAAAAATAAAAAAGATGCAGGTGGCTCAAACTGTAAGAGCGAAACTTTAGTACCAGATCATTTATCAGGCTCGACCGCCATGCTATTTACTAAGCTCTTGTTTGGTTAAATTTTTTTAAGATTAAAAGCCGACCAAACTTCATTTTTAACCAAATATTTTATTCAACTCGCAACTTTTATCAACTTTTAACCGTGGAGACTCACTAACTTATAATCTCAGAAAATGTTGTCAAACAGGAGCTAGTAGGGGTGGGCAATGAGTCGGATCGGGTCGGATTTGACCAAAAAACTGACCTGATCCGATCCGATATGCCCCGATTTTGGACTCTTCACAAAATGACCCAACCCGACTCCCATCCTAAACCGACTAGACCCGAATCGGGTGCCTTCTTAAAATTTGATTTCTCTGATTCCTCTACAAATCCATGACTACTGCAAACTTACAGTAACTGGCTTCTGCATGGATATTAATTCATTTCATATAAAAATATTAAAAAAAAATTGTTTTTTGACCTTTTAGCCCAATACTCTGATTATTTATTATTATTATTAATTAAGTTTCTGACTTACTGCAACAGCTATACAAAATTGGGCAAGAGTTCACAGTAATTTACCATATTTCTTCTGCCATTGCTCAAAGAAGGGAAAGAGAGCGTTAGCACAGTCATGTTTGGCCGGAGCACCACACATCGGAGCTTTGGCGGTTCGGGATCTCTTAATCTCCAAGATGTTCCCGAGTATCGGTATTGGAGATGGCCCGCTTATTCCTTGCTTCTTAAGAATCGACTTGAATCTCTTCGGTTTAATAATCAATGCATTATATAAACGCACGAACAATCCCACGATAAGAATCAAAACTAAGGATACAAAAACTTTGATTAGGTATTGAACTTCCATGGCCGCTTAGCACAATTGTGTTTTTTCCTCTCCCCGCCGTAAGAAAAAATGGATTCAAGTGTTGCTCAAAGTTTGTAGCTACCGCTTGCTTATATATAGCGTGTTTGAGCTCTTTTTTTTTTTTTTTTTTCCAAAATGCATTTTGAATAATATTTTGATAGAAAATGTGTAGTTAAAAAACAGGAAAAGTTTTGAATTCACGTATAATATTATTTTATTGAAAAATGTACAATTAAAATAATAGAGAAAAATATATTTTGAAAATAATGAGACCAAACGAATGAAAAAGTACGGCGATCATTTTCTTGGAATGGAATGGAATATTAATTGAAATTAATGCAAGTGCAGTGTGGACATTGGAACTCGAACGGTCGCGTGTGAATGAAATTAAGAAAATAAGGAAAAATATTTGAGAGATGTTATTAGCCCACGTTTGGCACAAATTAAAATCTGATTTTAATTTCAAGTTAAAGTTAACAATTAAATTTAACCATAAATTTCATAGGATCCACAACTTTTCAACCACATATTCGATCAACTTTTATCAAAATCTAATTCTAATCTACAACAAACAAGGGCATAGTCTTATCGGGATTACAACCTCAATTTAAATGACGTTAATATGACAATAATTAATAGGTGAAATTAAATAAGCAATTTAATTTCACCATTTATTTAACATATCATTTAGCGCCACTTAAATTGAAATTGTAACCCCAGTGGGGCTCCATAGCATTGCTTAAAATATTTAGCCATTGTTTGGTGGACTTTAATTTATTTCTCATACTCATTTTTAACCAAATATTTATACAATAAAATATTTACGTAAATCAAAAACTTTTTAATATTTTTTAATCGTACATTCCCCAAAAAATATTGTTCAAAACATATTTTTTTAAGTTTAAAGGCCACCAACGTGGGCTTAGGTTGTGTTTCATGCACCTTATTTATAATTAAATAAGAAATTTAGAATAAAATTATATAGATATTTAGGTGATATTACGATGGATTAAGGTAAATTCCATGAAATGGAAAGTGAGCATGAGCACCCAAATTCGTATAAAAAAGGTTTTTAACCTCATCAGTATCCCGTTGTGAACGTCGTTCAAAAATTTTTTATTTTTTATTTATATTAAAAAGAATGTTCTACGATTGGACACATTTTCTCGTTCTACATTATGGTATAAGGTTGTTAGTACAAATGACGTTCTTTTGAATGAAAAAATGAAAATAAAAATCAAACAATACTATCTATTAATAAACTTACTTATAAGCAGAATTTTAAGCTTAGCCACCAAACATGCACAGAACTCAACTATGGTCATAGGACACTACCTCTGACCATTTCAAAAAAAAAACCATTTTGTTTTTATCCGATTTTAGGTGTAAATCGATTGTGATGGTAAGAAAAACGAGTTTCTCTCAGGTCATGGCGATGCGTCTGCCTTTATTTGTCAAGTTGAAATTTGAATTCCAGTACCCACAGTTTTGAAATTCATTTTTTAATAAACAAAATCCACTCGATGGGATAGAAATTTGGTATGAATCCATTCCGAAGTTTTAATGCTGAAGTTTGAAAAGAAAAAAAAAAGTAATTTTATTTATTATATTATTTGATTTCATTCAATATTAGTATTTGAAAATTAGGTCAAGTTTGTTAATCAATATTAGTTGGTCATTCTTGAACGAGATGTCTTTTTCATACCATGAATCAAGACTGAAACAAACATGATAAATGGAATGATAATTGATTTCTTGGTCAAAGTCTTTTGCCTGATTTTACCTCCATTTAATGTTTCTGATCGACTTTTCTTTTTAAGTCATTTCACACGCATGGACGACCTTAGCCAAATTTCATGGTATTTTTACTTATTTTTGTTGAAGATATAAATAAAAATTTCTTCTTTTTAGAATTTTTAAAAGACGGTGTTCAAGTGACGGACTTAAAGCATGTATCTAGGGATGGCAGAAAAGTTCATTGGCTAGGGCTCGGCCTGAGAAATCCCGAGTCGGAGCTCGGGCCGATACCCATTTTGGGGCTTCGGCTCTAGCCCGAGCCGGCCCATGTTTTAGAAAAAAAAAAAAAAAATCAACTTTCAGCTACGTGCAGCCGGTCGGGCTCGGCTCGTAAAGGTCCCAGCCGAAGCTCGGCTCGAATCCAAAAATGTTTTGACATGTTTTGCTCGAGCCGAGCCCGTCGACTAGTGACCCAGCTCGGCTCGTTAACTTGGCTATATGTATCGATATTGATTTTATTTCCATTTTTTTAATATATGTTATTTGTTGTCCTTTCTTTAAGTCATTTCACACGGACATCCGTGGATGACCTTCGCCAGATTTCATGGAATTTTACCATTTCGTGTTGAAGATATAAATTAGATTCTTCTTTTTGAATTTTTAAAAGTCGTGCTCGTGGATCTAAGTAAAGGTCATGAAGGATATATCGAAATTGATTTTTCAACTATTTGTTTCTTTGATGTTATTTGTTGACCCTTTCTTTCAGTCATTTCACACAGACATGCATGGATGATCTTCTTCAAATTTCATGATATTCATACTATTTTGCAGTGAAGATATAAATCGAATAAATATTTTTTTTTATTCTTCAATTTTCTCGAAGTCGTGGTTCAACTTAAAGGTCTTGAAGCGTATAAGATAATGAGTTTTAAGTATCGTCCATTTAAATTAATTATATGTGTCAAGTGTTTAATTAAAAACATAAACACATATATGTACATTAGAAGAACTATTAAATATAAACATAAATAAATAAATAAAATTCTCTAACAATTTTTAAGCAATATTGTTCGATGTAACAAGAGTAATTACGAATAAATTAGAAATAAATCATTATAAACGTGTGCGGTATTTAGTATTTGTCGATGTCTTACATCACCAATGTTTAGATTCATGTGAATGCATGGAAATCTGAATGCTAGAGAGAGAGAGAGTCTCGACACTAGAAATATGGGACATGGATTGATTGCTAAGATCGACATCAAAAAATATTATATTTGGTTATGTTATAGAATTGATACTTTTTTGGGTCAAATGTTTTGTCTCATGATTTGCTTGTTGAAAGAATGAACATTAAAAAATTTATCAAGTTAATCGAAATCCTTAAATTATTACCCATTTGTTCTTATAATATTTTTTTTTTCCTAAAATTCTCTACATATATTTTAAGACAAAAGAATAATAAAATTGTAGGGTATTGATGAACCCTATACAAAACCCACCCACTGTTTATTTACAAATAGTGTGTGTGTGTGTAGTATTATAAATAAATTAGAAAAAGATAATAATTTTTCGATCTATGAATGCCAAATGAAATGATCCAATTTAAAAAGATATGTACGAAATATAATAAAGTAAAAGATACCCTAATAATCAGGTAATTCTCGTATATTATAAGTCTTTGTCGTCATAGAACGAGATTCGCCGTATTTTTTGACAAACAATTTATTTCTTGAAATGTTTCGTTACTTTATAACGATAAAAATCGAATATTTATAACCTATAATTCTTATAAGTTTTACTGATTTTAGGCCCTTCACCTCAAGTTTCTTGACTAAAACACCATGTAATGTTTGTATAAACTAGTCAATATTGGCCTAAACATTCCACATTCTATTTTCAAGTTTTCCATCCCCCCACCCCACCCCACCCCCTCCCTTGGAAGAATTATATGACTTTGAAAAAATCAAACATTGGTGGCCCAAAAATCATTCGAGTCCTTTGCGAAACATGATTGGTATTCAAAATATTCACGTCATTTGTATAGGCCTTTTTTCATAGCTATTCTTTTCAAATGAAAGCTAATATGAACATTATCAATTTGGCGCGACGAAAGAATAAACGAACATTATTTAGAGTTCCGTCTAAGTATGAAAATGTTGCTAACGTTTACATTTTCTTTGTAGATTTATATGTGAGTTTGTTTTTTTTATTTTAAACAACTTTAAACTCGAGTTTGTATCGAGTTCGAGTGTAAGGGTGGAAAATAGGTGGAAAGATAATGTTTTACAATGAATTGATTTGCCTAAAAGTTATTTTACTGGGAATTGTAATTAATTGTGTTTGATTGATATAATTTTTCATAGAAAATGTTGAAAGTTTGGTGTCCGTTTGACTTTGTTTTTTATGGAAATTGTCCATTAAAGTGATAATGTTTTTTACAATTGGGTTTAGAATTTGTTCCAATTGCCAAAAAAGAAAGAAAAAATAATCATACCGAATATCATTCGTTTGACTTTGTTTTGCATGCAAAATGTCAATTAAAGTAAAAAAAAAAAAATTATCATTGTCTCTAGAATTTTTTTCAATTGCCAAAAAAAAAAAAAAACTAGAAAATATTTACTCACCAAAACATCAAAAATTTATTTTCCTCAAAAATGTGAAAAATTTGGAAAGTTGGAAAATATTTTTTCGGAAAAATTTTGTCCATCAAACACTATAAAAATTGAAAAATGAAAAAAAAAATTCAATTTTCCATAAAAAATATGTGCTATCAAATGGAGCCTAAGATTTCTGGGCTCTTGCGAGTTGCCACCGAAATTTCTTTACTACACGATACATATTATTTTCGAAATATAATAAATGAAGACGATTGTAACAATTAACTACCGTGAATATCTCTACTGTTGAGAAAATAATTGTATCAGCTTTCATCGTATAATCCCTTATTTCAAATTGTGGGTCTCATATTATTGAATTTATTTGGTACATTTGGCAATCAAACTTTGACTTTATTTAACTTTTGACTATTTTCAGAAGAGGAAGTAGCGCATGGATTAAAAGAATGGCACTCAAGTAATAATATTTTCTTGTTGGATGAGACGTTTGAGTGGGAACACTTCCACTGAGACTCTTTTGAGTAAAACAAAAAAGTTGAAAAACTTGTAATTAAGAGCCCGTTTGGGAGAGATTAAAATTAAAAAAATTAGTCGTTATTGTTGACTTTTATTTGACGAGTGGGACCCAATAACGACTATATTTTCAATTTTAATTAAATTTTAATCCGAATCAAACGGCTCTAAATTAAAGAAAAAAGGATATATATATATATATATATATATATATATATATTCATCTCTGCCAAAATATATTCTATAATTCTTAAAAAGTAAGAAGTCTTTAAATGACGCTACAAAACTATATATGCTACAATTACGGCTATTTGCATCCATTTACTTTATTACCTTTTACATTTTATTTCTCCGCCAGTAGTTTTATGAATTAAATATTGAACTTACACATTCGTCACGTTTTACTCACTGAACTTTGAAATGTTCACAATGATCATTGAACCTCAACACGTTGCATTCTATCACTTGCTCATCATATTTCATTGAACACTGAACTCTAAAAATGCTTTAGAGTGGTAACAGAAATTTAACATGTTGCACTTCATCACCATATTTCATTATTCATTGAATTTATATATCCGTCACGCTTCACTCGCCATATTTCAATAAACACTGAACTTTAAAAATGCTTTTTGAGTGGTAACATAAATTTAACATGTTGCACTCTATCACTCACTCACCATGTTTCATTATTCATTGAACTTATACATCCGCCACGCTTTATTAATTGAACTTTGAAATGCTCCCGAATGGTCATTGAATCCAACAATTCAAAAATTGAAAATACCATACACAAAGATGACGCCCTTCCTCTTGAATTACCTCGCGACAACAATAAAAATTATATTTTGTTAATCTTGATTAATATTATTGACTCTAAATCGAAATTTTCACTGCCTATTTGAGATATCATTTTTTATTTTTTTAATTTGGGTCTACGATTTCAATCAAAATAATGAAATAAATTTTTTATTTTATTTTCTTGAAGTAAAGAAAGAGTGATCTAAATTTAAGACTTACATCAATTTGAAGCTAGCATTTTCTTTCTCCTTGAACATGACGGCTTGAGAAATTATATTTTGTTCACCAATATAAATATTCTCGTCTTAAATTGAAAATCTCATTATCTAGTCAATATTTATTTTCTTGATAAAGGTCTATTCTCATAAAAACTAACTTGAAAACATTACGAAATTTGCAAGTGTCTTGGATAAAAGAACTGAAATATCTGTCTTTGCAATCATGTCCACACATAGTTTCCTTTTTGTGTCTGATTCAAATAAGTTGTAATTGTCAAGGTGTAAGATTTGCTTAGAATCCTGAGGTTCTTTATATTTGATTTAGAAGATTTGTACGAGATTCTTCTTTGATGCCCATTTTTTGTTCTCCTTATGTAGTTTGTTAGAAATGAGACTTTAATCCTCAAAATAAGAAATTAATTTTCCTTTGAAGATTAAATCCAAATGCATGGCGGATTTTAGAAAATCATTTGAGATTATTGGTGTTTTATTTTGAATCATCACACATAAGGGTGAGAAGATAAATTTGAAGGAGCTTTAAATGGTCAAGTCAAATGCTTCCTCCTTTAGATCTTCTCCTTTGTGCTCCTTAGGTGTTTATTTCACTTGTAGGAGAATAGTATTGGCAAATACCCAATCATCGAAAAATGTGTCATAAATGACATATTGATAACCCACAACTAGAGTTTCTTATTTGCACAATTTTCCTTGAACTTTATTGTAGTAGACCAACTAAGCCACACACATTTATTAGAGTCAAAGAGGGACATAATCGGATTCACAAGACTCAAGCTCCAATAGATGCTTCTAATTGGGTCAACTCTTGACCAATTGAGATACATATATTAATCCCGGCTTACTCTATCAAAAACCCGAGATTGCACTTTTGAGTCAAGTGAAAGTTTATGGAAGCCAATTATAATTCGATAACAATATCCTCCGACTACCATTCCACAAGTCAACCCCCATTTGACCGTCAATATGTTGAAGTCGACAAAATGACGATTTTGCCCTTCAACATGTATTACCCTCTAAGTCCCATTTCATAAGGCGAATCTGTTGTGATCACATCACAACACTAAGTCCAACGATCTCATCGTCGAACTATTGAGCTCAAGTTTAATTCCCTTTAGAAAAGATCTTAGAGTGACGATCGTCTCATAATGATGATTAACAGATTCCACTATTGTATGTATATGATCTCTAACCATAACCTGTGCTCTTCTGCTTTGCTATCCCTTGACTTTCAAATAATTTGACAACCCATTAGCCTTTCTTCTCATTCTCTTGGTTGTACTTGCAGGTATGAATTGGGAATAATTTGGATGTGAAGAGTTTAAAAGTTGAGGAAGTGTTGAAATATGATTTTAAGAGGAAAGAAATAGAATTTAAAAAGTAATCTATTTATCATCGATGATTATTATCATTAATCTAGGTTATAGTTGCTCCGTAATTCATTGTCTAGTTACAATTATTAGTTCAAAACTCTTTAATTATCTACTCATTTTCAATACACATTTACATAAGATATTTTACATCTAAATTCAAATTTTTTTTTTTTACTTTTTAACCACACGTTCTTAACAAAAAAAAACCACTATGCAAAACTTCATTTTCTCAAAATAATTGCCATCAAACAGGGGTTAAAGTTATTGAAAAATGAATTAGAGGACTCACTCCCATCTAAATGATCATTGTGACCGTTGATGGATAGCAATATTAATATATCTAAATAAGCATATTATTTGAAATTTTTGTGTAACAATACCATTCAATACAAAACTATTACTAGATAGGTAGACTTACATGTTCCCAATTAGTAAATGTTTCCTAATCAATTTAATAAATTTCATCAATTTTTATTATAACTGGATTTTAATATTAGATTTTGATTTAAACTGGGGTCATTATTTGTGGAGGAGTCTCAGAAGGTGGCCGATTCACAGTCAACATGTGGTGCTTGGGTTTGAAAGAAGATTAAAATAATTGACAACCATCAATGTCATTGATTGTAGCTTTCGTAAAGCGCCACGTCTAGATCCAACTTATTAGTACAATTAATAGTAAGAGGCAGTTCTTGCTGAGGGGATTGTTTGACTATTCATGCCAACAATTGTTGCCAAGGTCTGGATGTGGACCAAGTTCAAGCTTGGGTTGTTGAGAATGATTATCAGGTATAGCTTGCCCTTGATCCTACACAACTACTTACCCAGGGACGTAGCCAGGTTCTTAATCTTGGGGGGGCGGAGCCCCCGAAATTTTTTTTTTTAACTAAAAGAATTGAAAATGACGATTTTGAGTACCAAAATAGTACTGAAATTCAATGTTCAATTCAATCACTACTGAATATTCTACTACTTAATTCTTAAATTCAAATATTCAATAACTAACACAATTACACAAACTAACAACAACTACTCTACTTAATTCTTAAATTCAAATATTCAAGAACAAGTAAACATGCATTATCCATAAACAAGGTTGAGAATTGAGTTTTAATTAGTTGAGTTTGGGAATTGGGAACTTAGGTTTTGGATTGGATTTGGGCTATTGATTTATTTAAATAACTATTGGATCTTTTGTTTAGATCTAATATTTTTGTATGGTTGGATTTTAAAATATAAGTTATTTACTCAATGTTTATTAACGGAAAAAAAAAATAAAAAATTTCAAAATTTTGGGGCGAGTCAAAATCTTGAGGGGGGGCGAAACTGAAAAATACATTACAAATTAACTAGAAATAGTGTACCGCGGACAAAGTTAATGGGGGCGGTCGCCCCCTCCCGCCCCCCCCTAGCTCCATCTCTGTACTTACCAATTCACATTTCTTTTATGAGTATTGCAGGAGTATTTTTACTATGATTTTAAGATGCACGAGGAGACATTCTTCTGGTGTTCTTATGAGGATAACAACAATCTCTATAAATTTAGGAGCAACTGATGATCTTTTGTTAATGAAGCGTAGAGAATTATTTATTTAAAGATGATATCTATCCTACTTGTGTTTATATAGCCTCTGGAGCATGAATGTAGTGAAACAAATCTGGCTAGGCACCTGTCAAGGTAGTTTACTCTTCTCTAGACATCTTGTTTCTCCACTTGCTGAAATCCAAAGTTTTGAAAGGGTATGTTAGGGCAATCTTCTTCTTTCTTTCATCATATCGAGGGTAAAATCAAAGCTAGATTTCAACTACCAATTCTTGACATCTTGATAAATGAGACCAATATGCGAGTATTAAATTCATTATCGACTAATTTTGAAAATAACAACGTTATTCGCGACATCAATTTAGGTGGCCCACGATCCCTTCATCCTCTATTGAATTTAGTAATTCATGTCAACTAAAGTGGCGACGATCATCACAAATGATGAATAACGTTACTCTTGTGAAAATGAATATATTGAAATGAAGATGCATCGTAATGATATGCAGAAAACTACATTCAATACAAAAAATAGGAACTCGAGAAAGTTAAGTTACTTATCAAAAATATAGTATCAGTTTCACTGAGCTCTACATACATAGATCATATCAAGTTCAAACGAAAAATAAAGGTGCAAAATTTGATAATAATTGAAATATGAATCTGATAACCAAAACAAGAATATTGAACGTCTCAGATTATTCTAAAAACTTTTAAATGTATAGGACAAACTTTATCATCGATCATAAATAATGTGATTTTCTAAAGTAAGCATATTATTTGAAACTTCTGAGTAAGAATCTCACTCGCTGAAAAACTATTACAAGGCATGGTAAATTAACTGTGCCCAATTAATAAAAAATTTCTAATAAAATTTCGGCAATGTTTATACCGTATATTATAATCGGGTTTTAGGACATCAATTCAAACGCAATCCAAGAGAGTCGTTCGACAACAACCCCGTCCACATTATCCTTTTTCGAATAATTATTGTTATATCTATAAATTATGTGACATGCACGCAATGGAGAGGTTCCCATTTTGCCCGACTCAACACCAATTATTCAATTGAATTGGACTTATTAATCAAGCAATCGCGTCTTCCCCGCTTGGCCCATTTCCATCTCTTTCCTATATATTGGTGAGTCCATTCACAATCAAAGTAATATTCTTTCTAACCACAACCAAATCTCTTACACTCATTTTCTTTCTCATCCGACCGTTGGAGTCTAAACGGTCGTCGAACCCTTTTCTTGACCAACAACATTTATCTCCTAACGATGATACAATAAGCATGATAGTCAAAGCTTAATACGTAGTCTCATATTCAACGCATTTCCCACGCCATGCTGAGCATGTATTTTCTGAGGGGTGGTTTGTTTCATAGCCACTTAGTTTCTCGCAAAGATAGTAAAAGTACATGGGAATTAAGCTCTTTATACAGATGAAATATGCAGAAAGCATTACAGATCATCGATGACAACACTACATTTGTTGGTTTAATTTTGCGTATCGTACAACACCAAATGAAATCTTGCTAACCGGCAATCTCTCAAAAACATTCTCAAACTGTACACGTAACATGATTGTAGTAGACACTTATCTTTTCTTATTTATCACCTTACCGCACCCTCCGTCTCCAATACCAAAGCTTCAAATTTTATTCTATGAGAACTAGATGCTATCTTATAAAACAGTCGATCACCGCTCACCCCTCATGTCGACGACCAAAAAAGATAACATAATAACTATACATGTTTGGACATAACCTTTTAATTTAGTCAAGTAGACTAAACAACGAGACTTTTTTTAATGAAAAAAAAAAAAGGAGTAAAAACTTTGTTTGATGTAGAGTTTTACATAGAAAACAACAAAAGAGTTTTAAAAAACTACAAATTGCCCATTACTTCAGATTACAAGAAAACAAGAACCTTAGGCTTATATTCTTGATCCACACAACTGCATTTTTTATTGAACTCATTAGAATCCAGGGGTGAGCGGTTTAAACTTTACACACAAGCATAAGTACAAATCAAGGACTATTATAATGGTTTTGGCTCAAGAAAAGAGGTGGGATTTAGAGTGCAGATTTAAGCCATGTTTGAGTAAGGACTATAAAAATGGCTTTGGCTCAAGAAAAGAAGTGGGATTTAGGGTTTAAACTGTACTTTAAACACAAAACGAGGTGAAATAACCCAGTTGATTAGTTGGAAAATGCAGAAGGCTCATGCCCCTGATCTTTTTTTTTTTTAAAACCGACAGTGATATTTATGATTAAACAATACTACTACCATACATTTAGACACGCACACATGGGAAAGTGTGGAAAGTTATATTCAATGAATAAAGTTCACAAATGTCAACAAACAGGTATATCAAATAAATTAGCTTCAAGTTCCAACAAAGCATAGGCTGACAAGCCATTAATGAACTATAAGTTTGGCTCTAATTTTTTTTTCAAACTCATTTTCAACAACAAAATTTTTTATTAATTTTTCAAACCATATTTCATTTTATCAAAATTTATTAAATATATGATTTTTAACTAATCCGAAAAGGGACTTACGATAGGTTTATTCTCGTTGATCAAACAAAAAATGAATTGAATTAAAACGTTACACAATTTGTCAATCGTTTCATCTAATTTTAGGGCTACGCTACATAACATAACCCTTTACATAATGTGTATCATAATGACCCCATGTACCATTATGACACACATCATGTACGATATTATATACAAATAGATTTACCCATTTCGTATACTCAAAAATCATGAATAAGATTGTAGCAGGATGTCATCCACATTCTATTCAATATTTCAAACTCAATAAGGTCAACTAAACATAAGGTTTGAATAACAAATTTAGTCATATCCAAATCTACCTAGTCTAAAGAAACATATAAAACATTTCTATGTTTCATACGATATAGGTCTGCTATTCAGATATGCCTTCTTTCTTTTGTGAATTTTAAGGTGCAGCGCAATCTCGCTTATCTGAAATAGAGCATTATCGATCCCTCTTCTTGCTTGTAAAATTTTTTATCAGAAAAACGCAAAGCTTGCTTGAGAGAGAGAACATATAAAAGAAACAAATCCAATAATCTGAGGATGTTCAGACAACAAATCAAATACTGATGGACTGAAAGGTCACCACAAGACCGTATATGAAAGAGTTGTTTGACGCTAAGTGGTATCTTGACAGAACAACAGAAACACAGGTATGCCTATGGACATTTTGAAATACAGAATTTTGTGATGAATTTAAATGGAGCCCCATTTTTTTTATCTTTACTTAGGTAAATTTCCTATTCAAGTGTGGTAAATCCTGATTATGGATGAATGAAAACTGAGATAGCAAAAATGAAATTGAGAATGTGTTAAATGTATATTCATAGCTAGCAGTAGAATTACACATCAAGATAGATTCTGTGAATTCTTGCAAAGTTTAGAGAAAAACCATTGGGCAATTACAATTTTTATCTTTATAGAGGAAAAGGTGAGAACTTCGTCTTGGATGTAGACCCTCTCTAAGTATATAGTGATTCTATGTTCTCATATGTAGGAGGAGATCAGTCGTCAATGTCTGGGCCGAACCCCACTAGTTTAGAAAAGAACAATAGAAGATAAGCCAGGAGGAATTATTGGGGGAAAACACTTACTAGCTAAATTCATATGCCTTCGATCCAAAACAAAAACGATAACATATTCGTGGGTAAATCCTATAGATATCGAAAACATTTAAAAGAGATTTTGTAACCTGCTAAATCAAAGGATTTTTGTACTAGTCAGAAATTGATTCCCTTTAAGAAACAATGAAAACTACGAGGGGTACATACTAAAATTACCCCAAAAACCTTTTAACTATTAAGAGAACCACTGGATGATACCTGCAATTAAATTAATAACTATGATTGATGAAAGAGCCTTAAATGTTGATGGTCAGTGAAAGATGAGCAAATGGAACAATAAATGACTGGTGAATTAGTTACCAAATAGAGTGAAGAAATTAGTAAACGGGAGCTCCCTTCAGTCCAATCACAGAGAAGAATAGGATGAAATTTGTCTCCCGAATCATTCATGCATTCAAAGTAGTATAGAGTCATGTTCTTCTACTGTGTTTGAATGAATGAGTCGGCAGCAAATTCAAACCCTTCTCCCGTCCATGAGTGGACTGGAGAAAGCTCCCAAGAACCATTAGCACATTTGAAATGACTATTTTCTTGAATTGCTAATTCAGGAAGCTTGAAAATATACAAGAACAATAATTTCACTCTTATCATATGAGATAATCGGAATTAACACTTTAGGAGTTGCACATTCAGTAAGCTTGAAAATATAAAAACATGATAAATTTTGCTTTATATCTAATTATAATCAGAATTACACTTTAGGAGTATCTTCAAACTTATCACACAAAGAAAAAGGCAAAAAAAAAATAAAAAAAAATGTAACTCAAATAATAAAATTACTAAACAAGGACATAGTGATTCTCGTGATTTCTATTGTGTAGCTCTCTTGTTATTTTTTTCAATATCTTGCATTATTGATACTCTAAATTGGTACACTTTTCTGATTTCAATCACAAGCATCTAGCATATATATTTGCCTTTTCGATTGGTTACTACTATTTCAAATTACACACGTTACAAGGGAATAAGAAATTAGCCATGTAGAAAAATCATTGGTGATGGCCGAAGTCTACTGCTCATCAAAGGGAAGCTTTATCCTCTGAGGAAGGATTTGTTATAAAGCACCTAGCTTTATTCACCAACTAGTATTATAGGTTATGAATAACATTTGTTACATTTAGATAGGAACATGTAGATTTAAAATACAGGGTGAGGCCAAAAAATAGTTAAAAACTTACAGATATTTATGTAAACAAACCCTAAACCATAATGAACAATTTGTAAATTCATACTTGATCTTACTTACCCCTGAAGCAGTAAAGATTTATAGAGATTTCCAAGGCAGGAAAATGCTTGCATGAACCCTAACCCTAATTTCTGAAAAGGCTGCAACAATAGGAACAAAAGCCATTGTTGTAGCTTGTAAATGACCAAATAACAAGGCAAAATTATCAGATCCAACAAAGGATTTTTCTTTCCTAGAATCAAACAAAACACACAGATCATACTCAGCTATTCACCATTAGTTGACATATTTCACAGAATCTTGTATAAACAGTGACTCATTATTTAAAACCAACTATATAGATACAGTGACAATAAAGACATATAAACATGCCTGGTCAATACCAGGAGTAGAAAAATAGTCAACTTACTGATGTTTTTGAAATCAAGTTTTTCACCAAAGAACTCAACAGCTAAATCGATGGCTTCTTTCATCAAAAAGAAAAAGATCTTCCATAAAGAAAAAACAAAAGAAAGAGCGATTAATGAAGGAAATAAAAATCCCAGAAAAAATATTTATGGATTAAAAAAGGAAAGGAAAGCAGAAATTATGGTAGAGAAGCTGCATTTAGGGGAGGAGATTGATGATATGATGGGTCACTGTCTTCATGAGAGTCATAGAAAGCGACGGGGAGATCTCTACAAATCTGGAAAAAGGGAGAGAGCGTTAAAAATTATACTTTTTCTCAGGGGGAATTTAGGGAAGATGGTGATGTATTTGTAAGACAAATGTAAGGAGAGAGATAGAGTTGAGACTCCACTGTTTGAAGGAAAAGACGTGTGGTGGGGTTTTCTTTGACTATCCTCTTTTCAGTTCCCTCTATCTCGTGTCTCTCTACTTTTATACTATCTTTTGATAAAACTCCACTGCACAAATTAATTAGGGTTAAAGAATGCCGAAGCCGAAGGTGAAGGTGAACCACAACCAACCAGTTTTTGCAATATATTAAAAATATTACAAAGTTGAGGCTCAAAATTGAAACCTCTAGGTAGTCATTTTGATGTATATACCTATATTAAAAAAAATAGTGTTATAGGCAGTTCAACAAATTATTTTAAAAACTCAAATATATAAACATCGACATATAGGTTAAGGATGTGTTTGAACCATATTATTTTGGAAGAATGTATTTTGGAATAATAGATTGATAAGAAAAAGAAGGAATAATTATTGATGTGATGGAAAATATTATTTTATTGAATAATGTGTGGTTGAAATGAGTAAAAAATGAAAATGAAAATTTTAATGTGTACCTAACATGGACTAAATCAATCATAATGTAATCGGGTAGCTCAGTCGAGTGAGCACTAGTGTTAAGTTAGATAACTTTGTCCTACATCTCCAAACATAAAAAAAATAAAAATTGAATAGATACATTTTTTCACTTAAAGAAAATTTAAGGTAATATTGTTCGACTGTATCTTTTAACCCTCTTCATGATGTTAGGAACCAAAAGACACTATCTTAAATTTCTTTATAATCTGTCATCATATGATAGAGCTAACTCTCCAATATTCAATTGAAGATGTTCGTTAATATTAAAAGTAAACTTTTATATGACTTTGTGTCACTTTCCAACCGTGTCGGTAAAACCGATTTTATGTAAATTATCTTTTCACTTTTCTCCCAATATGATTTTATCTAACTTTTCATGATTGATACTACACAAAAATAATGTGGCATATATGAGTAATTTCAACCGCTCGCAGAGCTATCTAATTATTAGGATATGTTCCCCCATTATTATTACTTATTATCATTATTTTGTCCAAAACTTTTTCGATCAAGTATATGAATGGTCTATTTCTAAGAAATAGGCACAATCTTACAAAAGAATGTCTTGTTCATTCTCCCATTGTCAGTTAATTAAATGTCACAATAACTTTTCCACTTGCTTTCAAGAGGGAAATTATTGCACAACTAGTCTCCTTTTGTGATGACAGAAGGGTTAATCTATGTATATAGAAACTAAAGATCTCTAGATTAGCTCTCACAACTTTCCTATTACAGATTTCTCTCTAAGAGGCCGTGCTATTATTCCATCTACTGAGACCTGTAAAGTGGAAAAAAGCTAGAAGATTTGTTGGTGGCGTGAGATTTCTACAGCAAATTTCAATTATCTTGAGACTCCAAATTATTCAAGAACAAGGACGTCGAGTTTTTCGACCATTTGACTTAAAAATTAGTCAATTATATTTTTCGGTGGAGATAGGGAATGGAATATAACTTAATATATAAATAGAGGTACATCATTGTTAATGATAATATTATGATCAACAAATTCTTCTCACATAACCAGAATTTCTCATCTTAAACTCTCTGGTTTTGATGTTCAAACTAGAACGGGGGGAAATGGTTATTTGAAAGTGGAATATTTGAATTTGCATGCATTTCTTCTCTTAGGCTAAAGTATTTATAGATTTTCTTGAGAGCTTTGGATCATTTTAAAAAGTGACAGGTGGCAATAGTTTATTGATGGATTATTAACTGATTTTGTTATGCATTTACATGTTATTCATTGGTTTAAAAGTCACGTTTATTCATTGTTTCGACAATTTGGGTGCATATGTTTAGGCTTTCCCTTTAAGAACTCTACCTTGCTCTATTTTCTTCCAATTTTCAATGGCATACTCTGTCTGGATCTCGTTATGTATTAGACTTACAACTGATGATAAGAGTTTGATTTTTGTAGTGGACATCTCGTAGAAGGGAGTTTCCATTAACAAATCATTTCATAAGGTGTTCCTAGTCTTTTCATCCAATATAACCTCGCAAGCAATCAATTCAGCACTAAATCGTGCGAAGTAGCCCTTAAGAGACTCTCCTTCCTATTATCTCATATTGCTCAACATCATGGTTGATGCCCACTCCATCCTGCTTCCAGCGAATGCTCCTAAGAATTCCTACTTCAATTGTGATTAGCTTTTGATGGAGCCTGAAGGCAACTTACTATACCGTTGCTTTGCAAGTCTATCCAACGTCAGATAGAAGCCTTTTTTAGCCTCATCCGCATCAAGTACTCACAGAGATAGTTCGTTCAATCACCCTTACCGCTATATTTTTTCATTACACGACGGATAAAATTATCCAAATTGGCTCTTCCTTAAAAACGACGAACGTTCATCATCATCATCTAACTCATGTGATCTTGTCGATCGATCTTCATATTCCTCATACAGAGAAGTGTTATATAAAGTATTGGTTAGACTTTTCACTCTCCAATCTTCACAACGATAACAATATTTATACCTTTTGTCCAGGATGAGCTTATTCGTCCATCACTCCTTTTGTTTCCTTTCGGCATGCTACCCAGGTTTTTGACACTTATAGGTTGCTGTTGTTTTCACGGAAGAAGCTGGTGAAATGCTCCACTTCATTCTCGTCGAATTCACCTTGCAACTTGCCCTTGAATTTTCAAACTTTATACGCAGAGATGCATTCTCTATTGTTAGTGCCTTGAGGTCTTTTTTTTCCTATTTCCTATAGAGCATTCATAGCGGACATTCCTTCCTTGAGTAATGTTAGAATTGATATCACTTGTTATGATACTAATCACCGGATTTAGATGTTGAAGTTATATGACAAATAATCATGAAGTATATGATCAAGAATAAAAGAAGACAAGAATATGACGGAGCAATTAGAAGATTTTATTGCATCAAGAATAATAGAGAAGAGAAAAAATATTACAATGATTCTAAAAGTTAGTAATCATAAATCTCACATTATAAAATTGTATAGAAGAGCTTAGTATTTATAGGAGAACATGTAGGGAATGTCCAAAACATCTGGTAGAGTTGTTGATGAAGTAGAATACCAAAAACTGAGTCCAAAATAAAGTACGAGAAGAAAAACGCAAAAAACACACATTTGGGCCCGAAAATTCGATGTGGGTCTGACCCGCCCGAGCCGGCACCAGGGGTTCTGCCCCATATTTTAATGTGGCGCCCGTCCCACATGTTCTGAAGCTCCTGTGTCCATTATCCATTTAGCTATACCATCATGTGTATTAGGAAATATATGTTTACCTGAGAAGGCAAATGTATCTGGTACTGAGTAGTCAGTAGTTGGTGGTTCCTAATGCTGAGACTGATTTTGTGTTAGAGAACCAGTAAATACTTGTCCTTTCGGCTGAGGGACTAACATAGCAAAAACCTGCTTACACTAGTCTGGAATGATGGTGATCCTTGAAAGAGACTCCATAACATCAGATTGATTACCATCAGAAGCTTGTCCTACAACATTTGCCACTACATTTTTGCCTTTAGCAAATCGATGTCCAGGAGGATATCCTACTAACTTGTAACACTTTCCCTTCAGGTGACCAAGCATGCCATAATAACTACATATTGGCCTATCTTTTCTTTAGAATTGATTTGGCCTAACATTTCTCTGAGTTCCATTGGATCTTTGTACTATATTATTAGCAAACGCAGCTACATCAAAGTTCTGTTGTTTCTTAGTTGTAACTTCCTTATACCTCTCATCTTGCAAAATGATAGCAAATACTTTGTTAAGTGGCAGCAGGGGATCCATCATTAAGATCTGGCTTTTAACTCCAGAATAATGGTCATCGAGCCCCATTAAGAATTGCATAACTTGATCTTCTTTTTATAATCAACACTACTAATCTCTGGTCTGTAGTTATCAAGTTCCTCCCACAATCCTTTAAATCGATTAAAATATGAGTTAACTAAGCCGTTATCCTATGAAATCGAATAGATCTCTTCTTCAGCTCATAAATTCGAGGTCCATTACCTTGGCTATATCGATCCTTCAACACAGTCCATATTTCTCTAGCTGAATCCTTGTGCATTATACTTGGATAAAGCTCCTTAAGAATAGAATTGATGATCCACGGGGATACAAAGTGATTGCATCGCCTCCTAGCGCTTTACAACGGATCATGAGAACCCGATTTATTTATAGATCCATCAATGAATCCTTCTTAGTTATTTTAATGCTCCAAAAAGTGTCTTTTGCCATCTAAAAGTCCCCCTTCAAGTCAAACTCGTAATTATCATTGAAATCTAATCTACTTTAAACTTCTTCCAATCATCTAAACACCAAATTTTCAACTCCTAATGGGATTCCAAAATAGAACTTCAACTTGACATTGAATTCCAAAAGTATTCCAAACTTGAACTTTTTTTTATGTGTACTTCAATTAGAATTCTTCAATTTACTTCAACAAGGAATTCGGGTCATATCAAATTTCTAACAAGTGACAAAGTTAGGTGGGAGAAATGTTGTCCTGCAACCTTGTCAGCCTTTCTTCTCGATGTCGCTTCGAATTGATATTAATGTTTATCGGATCTTCACTGTTCTTTCTACTCCAACTTCCAGCACGTTCACTTCATCCAAATTTACATCTATTTGTCTCATTTATTTGCAGATTTCTAGGATTTTTCAATTTTGATGGATGAATTCGTGGTTTTCTTTGCTCAATTTTTTCATAGAAGGGGTTTTGTTGATAACGGCTTTTATTGCCATGGAAGGGGATGGTCTGCCCCTTTTCTTTTGCTTACCTTCTATGTTCTAACTCTCCTCACATTTTTTTAGACTCGCCTAGGGGGGTGAGCTCACTAGATAGATTTCTTGATTCAAGTCATATTTAAGAAATTTAGGGGTTATTCTCTTCATATTTCAATTTTTAGTTTTGAATTTTGAATTCATTTTTAATTTTGTGTTATTATAGTCCATTTTGAGATTGTTAGAAACATGTTCTTTTTATCATTTTGAAAAATTGTTTTTGAAAATAAAAAATAAAGTTTTGGCTTGGTTTTAACTGAAAACAGCCGAAACGATTTTTTTAGCGTTTTCTATTTTCTTTGTAAATTCGTTTATGAAAATAGGCAAGTAAACGTGTTTTCTGTGTTTTCAAAAATTGAAAACTGAAAATAGTAAAGAGAACAACTCCTTAAGTTTTTCAATGTATTGTTTCGTTTGTGGGGATATGATACTTTTCTTTAAGGAACTCGTGTCTTAGTACTATTCTTGATCGAGAATGCAAAATCTTCAGGCTAGTTGTATGGTTCTCTTAATTGTTTACTTTAGAAATTGCACAAGTAATCTACCTATTCATTCTAGAGAAAAAGAGATTATAAGTATCTCCTTTTCATTTGGGACATTTTCAATCTTGTAAAAGGAAAATTGATGCAGAAGCATGCATGAAAACGAGGGTGAGCTCAACGGACTAAGCTTGAGGATGAATTTTGGTCTTGATTCCATGTGATATAGGGTGAATTACATAAGTGTTATGAGCTATAATTTTTAAGTGAAGTGATGACAATGCTTTACATAAAGATTAATTGCAATGACATCTATATTAGTTCTGTTCAAAAACCTAATAGTGCTTAAATAACACATGGTGGTAATTGAGTCCTCTATATGCTCATATTTTTCCTGAGTATGCTCATGTATTGTCTTCGAATTTTATATATCTTGAGACGTTCCTGCTAACCCTTTCCAATTTATCAACTAATTTTCTCCCCGACAAACACTTAAGCCTAGAATGGTGGTGGGTTGTATCAAGTTGGGATAATTGAATAATGAAGGGAAGAAATGGAAGATGAAGAAAAATTCAAACCCCTTGTTTGTAGGAAAGAAAGAAATCTAAAGTTTAGTCTAGGAGACACAACAACTATTCTCGTTATGTATATATGCAATTGTGTATGATCTTTACACGTAAACGAGAAGAATAGGATGAAGAAAGAGAAGAAACCAAACCGATCAAAGTCATTTAGATAGATTATTTAAGTAAATAAAATTGGTTCTGGATATGTTTTTTATTTGATAGTATCGTTTAAAGATGTAACATAAAAGAGAGAAATTATACAGTAGTCAATTTGTATGGTCATTTAATTTAAGGATATGATTTAAGTTTACATTTTATCATGTGTAATATGTCTCTATGTATGGTTTCTCGAGTTGTTTTGTCATTACAGTAAAATCGAAAAGAAGAAGAACGATAAAATTGATACAAAAATTTGACTGGTTCAATATCGTGCCTACGTTGATTCCACTAGTTTGGCAGCTACAACTAACCTAATCGACTAGTTGATTCCCCAAAGAAAAAGAAAGCAATAATATATTTATGTGTCGTACATTTACTGGATCAAAGAATAAGTAGGATAGAATTTCCATGGGAAATAAGTCAAATTGAAATTACGACCTATTTTAATCCAATCACTTGAAAAGTGGATTAATTCATGCTAAGGATTAATGGATTCTTAGACCATACCATAATTTGCGCAACATTGTATCATTTAATTCCATTTCCAGCCTGTTTTGGTGACATGAATTGCATCACTTGCTAGGGTATATTAGTCCATGTTTGGCTAATGTTTATAAGCTTTTTATAAATACTTAAATTATTTTTTATTCACACATCTCGAAAGATCCACAAGAACTGTCATTTTTATTTATTTATAATTTAAACCGTTTCGAGCATTTCCAATAGATTTTTTATTTTTAAAGAACATATTCTACAATTTAAAAAGCATCTATAAATTTAGGGAGAAAAGTTTTTTAAGTACTCCAACAAGCTCTTTATATTTAACACTTACCTATGTTTGGCCTCCATTTTTTTCAAAAACTCATTTTCAACCACACATTCTCACATAAATTAAAAATATTTTCTTATTTTTTAACCACACATTCTCCAAACACGGGTTTAGCCTATATTTAGCCCCCATTTTTTCAAAATGTCATTTTTTCAAAACTCATTTTCAATACCACATTTTTTCATAATTTTACATGTAAACCCAAAATCTTTCCTTATTTTTTAATCCCGTATTCCCTAATAAAACACTATTACAAAATATATTTTAGCTCAGAAACGGAACTCAAACAAGGGTTAAATAAAATAGGGATTAGAGAAATACCCATGAAATTTCTTTTTTGCTCCTTTGGGAAATATTATGTGATTCCTTTTTAAGAGGAATGGTATAGATACTCAAAACTTTTTATTTTATTTTCGTTTTCTTACACAAACTAATAATATAGGCATCGAATGTTTAATCTTGTATCTAAAAATTCATGTTGATTACTTTCACTATTGTAAGTTATTATTTTATTAAGAATACACCAAAATAGTTGTTTATAGCATGACGAACGATTCAAATTATACTTTGGGAGGTGCTAGTGGTACATTATGGATATGGTATCCATAATGCCCACATGGCAGCTCCCTATTGGGGGACCACCTGACGCGCCGACGACCCCCCAATAGGGGGCTGCCATGTGGGCATTATGGATACCATTATGGTATCCATAATGTACCACTAGAATTTTCCTTATACTTTGAAGAAGGTTATGTTACTAACATGTTTACTTCCATTGAATGCAATGTATTTGAATTCAAAGTCCTGCATGCTAGCCCGAAGCGGTCGATGTTCTGTTAAGTCAACATTCCTTCCCGTCGAAGCAAAAGCAAAGATTGTTGGTCCGACTACAACTCTTTATTTCAGGAAATGCTACTCGCATATTCTTGTTTACCATTTGATTTATAATGTACAAGTGATAAGATTTTACACTATGTTGGACAAAAAATGATAAGATTTTACACTGTTGGACAAAAAAAGATGTCAAATCAACCTATGAAATTTTGTCACTTATACATTATGTGAATCAAATGGTAAACAAAGATGTACAACTTTTCCTGAAGGCAGCGGAAGGTCTCCTGATTACTGATGAATCCATTGAACTATGATTTTTGACGTGTCGTTTTTACCTCGGCATAATGCAAAAGCCAATAGTGTTCAGACATGCATGCATCCTCTAATATCTTTGTAATTAGAAAAGAAAAGAAAAATAAAAAATAGGACAGACAGAGACAGAGAGGCATTGGATACTTTAGCTGGTGTATGAATGGAGCATTTTCTTTTTCCATTGGCATCCCAAATTATTATAAGTGGACAAATTTGTCAAGACATTAGGATTTCTTGTTCATTATAATTTTGCTTTTGAAATGTATTGGTCTATAGATTAATTATAAGTCTCTTTCATCATAGCTTGTTTTTCAAATTTTAGTGTGACTTATTAAATTGACTTAACTACTCTGGCCCATTTTATAAGACTTTTATTTTTATTTTTGTTTCTTGTAGAAAAATTTCCTGTAAGACTTTTAGGGCTCGTTTAGCAGACTTTTGCTCGTCTTCCTATAAAAAGAGACGCCCAAGGAAGCTAACTTAATCTTTATTTGACAATTAATTTCTAAAAGAGCTATTTATTATGGAAGTGTTTTTAGAATAAATCGTATTAGACTAGTTTTCTCTAAAATCTCTTTTAACTAAAAGATGCATTTTATAAAATTAATCAAACGGGTCCAAAAATAACTTTTGGATCTCAAACATTGCTTGTGTTCTCAAAAGTCATGTCAAATAGGTAATGATTAAGTTGGATTCTCCTCAAAACGCTTATAATCACACAAATCGCTTCCAAAAAATTACTCAATATATTTACAAGTAACATGCGAGTCTCAAAAGCAGTTTTTGGTATTTCAAGAACTCTATTAAACGAGTCCTACAAGAATTTTAGAATTCATGTTTCACATTCAATAATTATTTTCTACCAGAATTTTAAAAACAATAATAAATAAGTATTTATAAAAAAAAATAAAAATTGGAGAGTGGGCTAGAATGAGAATATAATAAGGAAAATCACAAGAAGATTCACATTCTTGTATCATTGAAACTAGTTGAATGGTACATTATTAAATATTATTATCAAAGAAAATTTTAAATCGGTTATATCGTTGAATTTTGTTTAATATTATGTGTCAAACATCTTTTAAAGTTTAAATCATGATTACATGAGCTACATACTTTGTTAATGGTATTCCGACGAAGTTAATGGATACTCGAGGATTGTGAAAAGCAGCTATCTTTTAAGTTTAATAAATTTCAATTTTTAGTATGTAATAAATTTTGAAGTAATACTCAATCGCAATATACATGTTTGGCAAACATCAATGTGATTAATTTGATAGCTTGATTTTTCATAATAAAAATTGATCAATTGTTAAGTAATGGGTGGTAGTCGTGTCTTCCAAGACAAACATAGTGGAAAATATTCTCAACTTGTATTTACTAAATCCTATTAAATTATTAAGTTTAATTATTGTCATTGTGCTAAGTCAATATGTGAATCGACCTAGAGGGTACGGGTACAAAGCCCTTGGTCCAAAATTTCATTAGGGACAATTTAAAATTTTCACACATACAATTTCAATTTTGACTTAACTTGTCTTATAAATAGGAAGTTATATATCATTAGGTTCTAAATTATCATAAAAAGAAAGAAATGTTAGGGTCCGTTTGATTGAAATGTGGAAAATGGGTGAAAAAAAATGTTTGGAAAAAAATTTCCTAGAAATAGTTTTACTTGAAATTGTATTTGATTAGTATAATTTTTCATGAAAATGTTGTAAGTTTGGTATCCGTTGGACTTCGTTTTTTATGAAAATTGTCATTTAAAGTGATAACATTTTTTACTATTGGGTTTAGAATTTGTTCCAAAAAAAATTGAAAAAAAAAATTTATACCGAATACCATTCGTTTGACTTTATTTTGCATGAAAATTGTCGATAAAAGTGAAAATAAAAATCACAATTGTTTAAAAAAAATTCCAATTGCAAAAAAAAAAAAAAAAAAAAAAAAAACTGGAAAATATTTACCCATCAAAACATTTTCCTCAAAAATGTGAAAAATTTGAAAAGTTGAAAAATATTTTCTTAGGAAAATTTTGTCTATCAAACACTACAAAAGTTGAAAAATAGTCATGGAAAATGTGGTCTATCAAACGGACCCTTATAGAAAATAGAGCATGTGATTTTCTCTTGTAAACTTATTTTTTCATCATAGTGAATGACGTAATATCACGTTGGAGCGAATCTCTATAAATTTTGAATGTCTATTTTATTTTTTATTTTTTTTATGAATTAATTGCTCTTTATTCGTGAGATTCAACAAGTGCACGGATCGTGACGTGTAATAAAATGAATTTTTTAAGTCCAAATAACGTCTCACAGAAACTATTATCTGCTATAGAGTTTTAAACCAACATAAGTTCAATCTAAACTAAAATGACAACTAATAATCAAATCAAAATATGTTTTCTAAGAGAGATTCTAATAAATAAAATAATGAACTATTTAATAAAATAACGAACTCAAAATAAAATTGTAAATAAGATTATGTGATGAGGTAGTTAGGATTTCCGATTACACTTAGGTTATTTATCATACATTTAATTCCAATTTATTCAACCATTTTTCATACGTGTCAACGATCGAATTAACTTATTGTAATTAGCGATCCTTCTCAAGCAACACTAATTCTATTCATATGTCCGAACTTATTATATCTTCATGTAAATTCACACACATAAAAACACATTAATCTATTGGAATTCAACAAAAATCGCATAGCTTATAATTATCTCTCAATCTCTTATAATGTCTATGTCAATTATTGCATGAACTAGAATTATACATCACCTATCGGTCTCCTTATTATCTTTAAGTCAATTAATTGTTGCGCAGACAATTAAAGCATTAAACACACAATAATTAATTAATAAGTATTAAAATAGCATGAAAATCTTGAAATTAAACATATATTAAAAATCTAAACTATATCATCAACTAACATAAAAATATTTAGACGCCCACAACGTTGAATTTAAACATAAAAAAGTGGAAAAAAATCACCAAAAATTGATGAAACGTGATTAATTCCAATTTACATGTTGCCGACTTCATGCGTGTATGATGTTCAACAATTTCAGCCTTCGTTTTTATGCCCATAATCCGTTTTCTTTCTCCACTAATTGCTTTCTTTTCTTTTTTGTTTTTCTCCTCTTCCTTATGCTGGAGTCTCTGTGCATCTCCTTTAATTCCACTGGCTTTCCCTTTTTCCTGTGTGTATGTGGTATATATATTCCCTAATTTTGAGCCAATGTCTTGTCCAATTTGAGGCCAGTAAAACTCCAATACTTAATTAAATTCAATATTTTCATGCCCAAAAACTTTCATGTAATGCAAGTTAATCCTTAAAATAAATTTATTTGTGCAATCATGCCAATGTAGTCATTGTACTTTAAATTTTGTCATTTTTTCGCTATTTTGCACTATTTTCTTCAATTCTTCAATAAATATAAAGTTTTACTTACAAAATAATATTTAACATAAAATTAGGTAAAATTTTATTCAAAAAACAATAAAATATCATAATTTAGGGCCACGAATAAGTATAAAAACTACACTTATCCCTCTTAATAGATAGAATTAGTGTTTCTAATAAATTTCAACGAAGCCCAATGCATTACCAAGTCTTCATTTATATGAGGGATTTGATATGAGAGATTTTCATATTTAAGAGATTAATATGTTCATTTCGGCATGCATTTTGTCATCAGCGGTTGGTAGCTCCACCTCGTAAGCATCGTCGTCGGTCTCTACTATACGAAATGCTTCGTCCACCACTCCGGAACGCCGTAGAAAATTGTGAATACCCATTGTCGCAATAACAACGGCTACTTGAGTTCGAAACGGATAGCTAGGCCGATCGAGGATTTGCCACCTTTCTTTCCACACACCAAATGTACATTCAATCACGTTCCTGCATGATGAGTGTTTGTAGTTAAACCTCTCGCGAGCATTGTGAAAACGACGATGACAACCCGTGCCATCATCGCGAAAATGTTGGAAATGGTACAATATGTCCGACCCCTTGTACGGGGCCATATATCCCGGTCGATGTGCATAGGGCTGGGCAAAATGTCTGAACCGAACCAAACCGAACAAGTTTTCTTAAATTAAAAATCCGAACGGGTATCCGAATCGAGAACCGACGGGTTTGGTTCGATTCTCGGTTCTAGACCAAGAATCGAATAAGAACAGATTTTTTATTTATTTATTTTTTTTGACAATTAGGCATTTGAGCTTCAAGTATATTGAATATAACTCAAACCGACCAACATAAAAAAATTGAAAAAAAAACCACTATTATAAAAGGGATGGAGCCCTAGAATTTTCGGTCTTCTCTTCTTCAAAATCGACCAACATAAAAAATAATTGCAAAAAAAAGCCACTAAATATAAAAGGGAAAGAGCCATAGAATTTTCTGTCTTTTCTTCTTCTTCTCTCTCCAGGCCATTCCCGCTGCACAACATGTTTCTCGTCCAGTCATGAGTCATTTTCTCTCAGTTTGAAGAAGTCCTTCTCCTTCTAATTCGCACACTAAACTAGAGTACTCTCGTATTTATTCTTTTCATATTTAAGAGATGTGAGATTTTACCCTCTTAATACTGACAGTGCTTTCGTTCTTTTATCGTGTTTACAATGACAAGTTTTTTAAGCATTCCAAGAGTTTTGCACAGAGATTTCCAGCTCTAGTTACTGGATTCTTTTTCTTGACATGGTACTCAAGAAATTGTTAACATTTTAATGGTACATGGCAAGTCAAGCAATCGATGATTACATTACATAATTCGTAAGTATTTTTAATACTTTAAAATATTACGTTCATTTCTAAAAGCTAAGATTGAACCTGGTCAATATTCACATACAGATTCACTTGGTGAAAGTACTGAGCACGTTTGGAGCAGTAACTGTTTGAGGGCAAAAAAAATTGTGATCTATATTGTCTAGTACTAAAGTTTTAGTATTTTGTGAAAACTTTCTAATATGTTATGGATTAATTATTCAAGACGCACTGACAAAGTTTTCTAAATGTATTTATATAGTGTTATTATAAATATTAAAAAAATTAATTATAGTAGGAACCGAATAGAATCGAACCGAACCCGAACGGTTCCAAAATTATATCTGGAATCGATGGTTCCATTTACTAAATACTCGAAAATTTCTGGAACCGAAAAAATCGAATCGAACCGAACCGCGCCCACCCCTAGATGTGCAAACCCGGAGTCAACCAAATAATATTTTCCCTGCGCTGGTACTGGAAAATGAATTTCTGGACTATATATAGCTCGAACAAGTATACGAGCGTCGTGCGTATTCTCGGTTGTGCCGGCGAGTACAAAGGTGAAGCACATATTAAAATCACAAACCGCCAAAACATTTTGTGTTGGCATCCCTTTCCGTCCAATGAAGTTCACCCGCTCGTGCCGCGGAAGTACTGCTCTCACATGTGTTCCATCAATTGCACCGATGCAATCTTGAAACAGTGGATGTTTATTCGGGTTCGGCTTGTAAGGGTGAGCACCGTCGTTGTAGTTCAGGTTGGGCTGTATCAGCCGAGCGGAAAACGCAACAACGGCACGAAGAACCACCCTGAAGTAATGACATACAGTTTGTAAGGAATGGCTGAAAATTGTTGTCACCTGTCGGTATCCCTTGTCGTGCGCTAATATGCTTAAGAACATGCCGACTTGTTCATATAGATCGACCTGATGGCTGCTACGTAAGTCGTACTCGTCCCTTAGGGTGTGTGTGAAGTTACGCAGTTGTTGTGGGTACATCCGAAATTCTTGAAAACACATTTGCCAGTTCTCCTTCATCGCTTCCTTCATAAACATGTGTCCGTTTCTTGCGAACGAAAATCATCTGATGCGACGTTGCTGTGTGCGATAGTATCGCATCGCGTCACTTGATGCAATTCGACAATAGTGTACCGATTTCATGATGTCTTCTGCTAGTTGCCTAATGAACTCTTCTTCATCCACGTCATCTTCGTCTTCGGATCCGGATATAAGCACACAGTTGAAGTCAAGATTTTCCATTGTGTAACCGTATGGTTTGAAATGATTTAGAAATTGGTTTCGGGTACTAAGAGAATACGATAAAGCAGAATGAAAAATGTTGGATGTTGTATTGCTCTTGAGTGCATCATAAGGGTAATGTAACGTGTATATATAGCACAAGTGGTATGCAAAAAAATATGATAGGTACAAGATGAATACACTATACTGCATGTGAACTTTTTGTTGATGTGAATAATTGGGGTCCTATATCAAAAATGAAAGTCTGCCAGAAAAACAAAAATGTCTTATTCGTGCTAATATTTTCTATTATTGGTATTTTAGAAAACAAAATTTGTAGATGGCTTCATACTTTATTCATCAACTGTGAATGGTTTAAAATATTAGCACAAGGTGTGTATAGTAAATATGTGTTGTTGAATGGTGAATCATTTTTGTAGACAACAACAGTAGCTCGTTTCGTTACATTATTTATTTGAGATTGTATAATGTTCATGTTAGGAGGACGAGGTTAGACACTCAATTTTTTATGCATAAGATGCGTAAAAAGCTGTGAAATAGCACAAGAAAAAGTATCATAATATACAGTGCAGAAACTAGCTAATAACATAGTACAGAACCACAACATCTAAGATAAACAAAAGGGTGCAAGGAAAAAAAATATAAAATGGAAAGTCTGCCACGAAAAGCGCATAAAATAGAGTTCAAATAATACATAACTTAATGACCGGACTTGTTACGCTCGTTGTACTGCCACTCAATCCACTCGAACTTTTCATCGTCGTCCTGTAGTCCGGCGAACATGTCTCGATATCACTTATGTGCGAGAAAAGTACAAGCAAAGAAGTGCAAAGGCGTCCGTCGTTTAAGCCGTCCTGCCGCAAGCAACTCATCTACACAGGCAACTCCAACGTTCTTCTTTGGGGTCAAAATTTTTCTTATCTTCGCCGCCACTTCCTCGGTGGCACTGCTCACGCGATCGACGGAGTAAGACACATCCTTTGTTGAAAATTTCTTCTTCTTCTTTCCTGTATGGGAGCACGTACCCGACTTCCTCTTCTCGCCGCTGCGTGGGCCAAACAATTTTGTGTTGGAGGTACAGTTTCCCTCGTGACTAGGGATGTCAACGGGCCGAGCCGGAAAAAAAAAGCCCGGGCTCGGCTTCGAGCTTTTTTGGACCGAGCTTTTTTTGGCTCGAGCCGAGCCGAGCAAAGCCCGGCCAAAAAAATAAGGCTTGGCCCGAGCCTAAACGGGCCGAGCCGAGCCGGCTCGTGTTTTTTGATTTTTTTTTTCTTTTCTCCTTAAAAGCTGCCTGCAAAGGCAGCTTAATTAAAGCTACCTTAAGCTGCCTTTGCAGGCAGCTTAAACTTAAAGCTGCCCGGAACCTTTATATATATATATATATATATATATATATATATATATATATATATATATATATATATATTTTTTTTTTTTTTTTTTAATTTATTTTTAAATGGGTCGGCTCGCCTGGGCTCGGCCCGGGCTTCGGCTCGGTGTAACCGAGTCTGAGCCGGGCCCGGCTCGGGCTTTTTACGGGCCGATCTCGAGCCGGCGAGCTTTTTTGCCATCACTGCTCGTCACTCGAACCAGTGCTCTCCGCTTCAATAGGGATTGCATCCCTGTCGTCATCAGCTGCACTATTCTCGAACAAACGTACTCCAGTACTACATAACTTCGTGGGAGTCACTGCATACTTATCCCAGTCATAGTTGTCCCCAAAAAGTTGATGATATCGAGTATATATCTCGCTGATACCTTTGTGCTTGAAGTCCTTATATTCCTTGTTTTCCTGCAATGCCAAGTACATACGGTGCTGATAATTACGAACGAGGTACGATTCGAAACGAAAATCACGCTAGACGCAAAATTACCTTAATTTTTCGCTTCCACCATTCTTCTGAAGCTACAATCCGGCCTTCCGATGGCCGGTACTCGACCCCAGTACAGGAGAACAATTCGGTGATCCGTTTGTGCTCACGATGCATTGAGTCCCACTAGTTGCGAAGTTGATTTTTACTCCAATTGTGGCCAGATATGGAGTTGAATAACGTTACGACATGTTCCCATCCAACTTTCGTAAAACACTTCCCATGACGATGGCCTTCGGCAATTGCAGTTTCACAGGCTGCTATGAAGGTCCCTCTCTCTGCTTCTTTCCATCTTTCATGCTTTTTTGAGGATGCAGCACTTGATAGGTCATCAACACCTCCCGATGAAACAGGTGGTTGAACGCTCCCAAGCTGCGAGATGGAAAAATGGTGGTTAAATATGATTCAACGGAAGACGAAAAAAGGGTAAAACACAAAACTGAAATGGAAAAAAATAGGAAATGAAGTCCTGCCCCTGTAGGTGATTTGTACCTGTGGATGGAATGGATCCATTTTCGCGACAATTGGGGTGAAGAGTCGGTCTTCGTGCTGGTGTGTCTCTGTCTGTAGAAGTGCAAGATATGAGCTTGCTGTGCAAAGGGAAGGCAACTTAATCCAGCTGCGAAATAGATTGCGTGGCTGGGTAAGGAACGAAGCGACAAAAAAAGGAAAATGAAGTTCACGTCAATTAGATAAGCAATGTCGCAAGTCATTATGCAGAATTCTACCTCTATAAAGAATTGACAACAGTGTGTAATTTGTTTAAACGTTGTTCTGTTCTCATCACATAAATGCAGTAACTGCATTATTTTTTCAAATACATTGAAGTGGAAAAATAGGCAGTTTCAAGTTTCTATGAACAGATCTCCTAGTGAGCCACTAATATATAGCAAGAACGTTTCCATAATGCCATTAAGAAACAGGGCAACATTAGGGCTTACCTACTCCATAGAAGGCCAATTCTATGTTAAGCTTAAATTTAGCGTGACAAAAACTATCTTATGGAGTAATCAGCCTTACACAATTTGCACAAAATTATCATAGCGCATCCGTATTACCAGAAAGCATAGAATGATCCAATAGTTTAATTAGGCAAACATACAACGACATCACAAATGATCTACAATTTTTCTGCCATTGCATAAATGGAATTTGTAAGACACACGAAAATAGCTAGCAATTACCCCATTTAAGGCACATTTCAAAATTGAAGCTAACCCCTGATAGCCCAGAACTAGAAATAGACATTAAAGCACGCAATCGAAGACGCAGAAGGGAGAAAACGGTGGAGAAAATGGTAGTACTAGAAAACATAAGGGAATTCAACCTACCAGGCAATTGCAAAACAAAATCGGAGAATATGAATACACTTCGAGGCCGAGCCGTCGAAGTCGGCTGAAAATTTTCGAGCATAAGTTATTCAGGTTCGACAGCACAAATCGCAGCTTCACACTACTTCATAAGGAAATCAGAGCATCGAATTAACGATTACCTGTTTCGGAAACACTTCGAAACTGTTGGTAGATGTCGGTCGTGAAGCCGGAAGAGAGAGAGAGATATATATTAGGTTGAAATTGATTGCGGTGTAAATGTTGGGGTAAGGGTATTATGGGCATAGTCGTGTGGAGCTAATACAAAAGAAAAAGCAAAGTTGCCTGCAACATGTCAGTATTTGACTTCCTTTGGCAGGTTTCCTGTATAACGGGTATTATTTTTCTAAAATAAGTGAAAAAAGATGGCCCAAACAGGTATATTAAATATGATCCATTTCAAAATTAAGAAACAGTGTTTAAAACTTCAGAAATCAGATATTAATTAAAATATATTTATGAAATAACTAATTGAGAATAGATTTTATTAATTAAATATATTAAGTTCAAATTCTATACTATTTGGTTACAAATTATCAAATTAATTAATCCAAATTATTTCTCAGTCACGAATAAAAGAAATTTATAAGTCACAAATAAAAAAATTATAGGTCACAAATTATTTATCAATCGCAAATCAAAAAATTTATAAGTCACATTTTATTTATTGGTCACAAATCACAAATTTTTACGTCACCATTTAAATAATTGGTCACAAACACTCTTAGGATCCGTTTGATAACAAAAGTGGAAAGAAATTCAAATTTCATGTTAGTTGGAAAATGAAAACTCACTAAACTCATATGAATTCATTTTCCATGAAAACAAATAAAATGCAGTTTAAAGTTGTACCTTGGAATTCGATTTCCATTTCCACGTTGCAATCAAACAATCAAGGTGAAATTCGTTTTCCTCGAATGTGATATTTTTCATGGAATTCGTTGCAATCAAACATGGCATTAATTCTACCACGTGCCCCAATCTACCATGGTACCAACCAAAAGCAGCGTCGCCCCACCTCCAACAAACTACAATTTTCAACTTTAAAACCATCACCACTATCTTACCACCAACAAACCACAATTTTCAACTACAAACCCATCACTGCCATCGCCAGATCCATCGTCATCAAATCCAACAAACCCCCCAACCACCGAATCTACCACCATCACCACCAACAAAAATCATAGCCACCAGATCCAACAAAACCACCTCTATCGTCGATCCAACAAAGTCACTGCCACCTAAACACTACAAATAAATTAGATCCAAAACCACTGCACTCCACAATTGCCATCACCACAACTACTTCGCTATCACCACAACGCCAACACTAGTACCAGAAAGCCGCTTGACGAGGATGAAAGCCAATAGATTAGATCCAGAAGAGAGAATGTGGGATAAAGAGAAGGCGATTGATGTTGTTGTCAAGCTGCTCAAACGAGGATGAACATTGTTTTTGTTGTTGGAGTCTGGAGCTTGTCGTTGTCTCTGGAGTGCCTCACGTAACGACACCGTTGGCGACACTTTTCATCGACGACTATAGAGAGGATAGGTAGGATAGAAAGAGGAAATAAAATAGAGAGGATAAAAATGATTAGGGCTTTGCTCTGTGTGTGGAGATATGGGTTATGTGGGATGAATATATATATTTAATTATATTATATAATTATAATATTTTAAATTTTAAGTATCATCCGATTTAAAAAATAAACATGTAAATCTTAATTTTGAAATGGGAAGTTTAAATCTCTGGTAGGTAGTAATTTTCACATATGATAAATATAGGATTTAGAAGCAAAAATTAAAATAAAATCATAATTAACTAACGAATTTTCTTCAATTAATAAAAGCTAAATTCCAGTAAATGTCTCCAAACTTTCTATTCACTTGCATTTTCGTTCTCAACCAATTTTTTGGGATAATTGCAGTTAAAGTTCCAAACCTTTGAAATATTAGCAGACTTTTTCCAAACATTTCAAATGTTGCAGCTGCAACTCTAACATTTCCAACACGTTGCATGTGAGGCTTTTTGGATGATTTTCATTCAAAATGTCGTCAGTTGACCATCAAAATAAAATTTGACCATTTTATAACAAAATAGGAGAGGGTGAAATTGTCTGTACACCCCACCCCACCCTACCCTATCCCCATCCTATCTTCGTCTTCTTCTTCTCCTCCGCCTCAGCTGCCAAAAATTGCAGAAGAAAGTGGATGTGCAGTACAAGTGTCAGTCGAAAAATCCGTGAAGAAGACTATTGGTTTACTTGAGTGAAGAAGACCACCTTGTAAGCACCCCATTGTTCGGGTCTCACAAACTCCATTAAACCAACTATGTTCTCCCTTGAAACCCCCAATTTCTCCCAATTTTCCCACATTGCCTTCTAATCATAGTTAAACTTCATTTTCCGTCCAAATAATTTCCAACAAAGATCAAAACCTTGTAATTTACCCCACATTTTTTAGTGCAGGTCATTTGGTTTCGCATGTTCAGATTCAACAATTAATACATGTATTTCACCTATTTCTACAATTGCGAGAAAAATTATTTATTATTGAAGAAAAATGGGAGAGAAATCGGGATCAAAAGGATGGTTTGAGTGGTTTATGGTGTTGATAATACTATTAGCAATTGCATTTGCAATCACATTAACTATAAAGCAGAAAATGCACAAGAAAGAATTAGATTTTGAAGTTTGCTCCAGTTTCGAGGCCTCCCAATGCGCTTATACAGAAATATGTCGACACTCCCAAACTGCTATGTAGTTCTAGGAGCAAAGGACATGGGATGAGGAAGTTGATTTGTTTGAGTTTTTCTTGGGTTAGGCTATTCTTGGTTTCTGTAAAAATTGAAGCCATTACAGAAGAGTTTGTGGGTGAAAGAGGGGAGGAGTAGATTTGTTGTTGGCCTGGCTCTATTTTTTTGAGAAGACTCGAACGCCATTGTCGATTCTCTTGTAGCAAAGGTGAAAGCTAAAAATTACTGTGGTAGACAGAGTTTAAGGGCAGTGTTTGAACCGGTGCTTTGCAGTGGTTATGTCCATCCAATTAATTTGTATATTTTGAACGATTTACTGTGATTATTGCAGCTATATCGGTGCTGTGGAGTTATGGCAAAATGATGATGGGCTATTAGCTGACTATTGGCCTGAACTTAATTGTTGTTGGGCTGGATTGATACTTATTACTTGATGGCCCATTTTCTATCTTATGTTGGCTTCCTATATACGCTTCAAGGGTTTGAGATTGAGAATAACTTTTCATTCTCTCAGACTCTCTAGAAACCTCTCGAGCTGCCATCTCTGTCTTCTTCGTTCTTGTACTCTGAAATTACGATCTCTTGTAAATCGATTGTTAACTAACTTGTGTACATATCTTGAGTGATTTTTAGTGGGCTGATTTATATCATCATGTGGATTTCTATGTTTGGTTTGGGAGAGTTATTACTGTGAAAATTGTTGAGTGATTCTTTCTGAGTGCCGTGTTGTAACGTTGAATGGACTTTGATCCTTGTTTAATATAGTGATTTCTTCCGGTTGGCGGAAGCTCAAAATGGGATTAGGAATTTATTCTGAACCTCTTGCCTTATGGCGAAAATTTCTCGTGTTCTTTACTAATTTGTCAGTTTCCTACACATTTACTTTATGTTGATTGTATGTTTTATTGGCTAATTAGTGCTATTCAATTTCTATAGGTGCTTTGCGATGGACACCAAATCTAGATAGCGCCGACGATTGCGATGACTGAGATTTTGGGTTTTTTTTTATTTTTTATTTTAATGTATACAATGTATAAACGATTTTACCTTCCCCTTTTTGTTAGAAGATGATCACATTTTTTTGGGTGGTAAACTAACGACATTTTGGATGGAAATCTTCCAAAAGGCCCTCGCATGCAACGGTTGTAAATGTTAGGAGTATTGGCTGCAATATTTGAAAGATTTGGAGAAAATATGCTAAGTTTTCAAACGTTTGGAACTTTTGCTGCAATTATCCTTTTTCTTTTTCAACATGTCCCCCCAACCTATTTATGCCTACAAATCCAAATTCCCGCTTATGGACACATATGGGCCCAATCACAAAATAGATTAGTCATGTGACTCGTATCAAACAGAAAAGAAAACAAAATAGGAATCTAGCCCATTTGATGGTTGACAAAAATGAAAAATACATGCACGGAGACAATATGGCCTGCAATTAGGGCACAAGCCAAGAACTCAATTCAAAACCACGTCGGTAGACATGATAACTAGGTGAGATCTAGCACATGTTTGATACCGATTAAAATCAAATTTTTAATAGATTTTGATAGAAACTGATGAAATATGTTGTTGAAAAGTTTTGGAACCCATAAAATACGCACTTAAAATTAATTGTTGACTTTGATTTAGATTAATTTAATCGATACCAAATAGATCATTGTCGCAACGGCTGGAGGGTTGAGAAAAATGGAGAAATTTCAATTGCAGACATGGGAGATAAGGGAAAAATAGACGAAGAAGAAGTGCAATACACAATATATACGTATATAAAAGGAATTGATTGACTATTGAGTGCAATTTCGAAACTAGATAGACTATGTATAACAAAAACTATAGGGAATGTATTGGCAAAATCTAACGGTAAACAACTATTCAAAAGAAAAATTACCTAAAAGTTCGGAGACGTTTATTATTGTACTCTACTTTCGAAATAACAAATTTCGTGTCAAGTAAAACTATTTTTGTAAGAACATAAGTGAAATCTTTTTTATTCTTATATATCTCGTCATACATTAATGTTCAACCTATATAATTAGTGACAATAATAACACTTTGGTCGTTTGAAATCTTTCAAAAATTTGAGTTTTTCTTTTTCCCCTCAAAGAGATATATGGCTTATCGAGCCATAAAATCAGACCTCCCTAAATTTGCACACTCTGTACGTGCTAGGTACATTGCAGTAAAATTTGTGTTGGATTTGTAAGGTAAAAATTTTAGTTTAATTTTAAAATTAACCTAACGGGATGATCAATTAAATTATTCAGTAATTCTTTAGGATCTAAGAATCTAAATTCTAAAATCGATGAATTAGCTTGCATATTCCCAAAATGGCTATAACGTAATAAAAAGGACGAAATTCTTCAATCAGATCTTGAATCTGGGCTGGTACTTAGTTGTAAACTCGCAATTCTTGATGCAAGATCGGAGACAAAACTGACAGCAGAAGGAAAATTAATTCCAAGATTTGATTTTGATTTTCTCCTGTTGTTGAATTTTCGGAACGCCAAAAAAATTGATTAATATTGGAAGAAAAAGAAGAGAAATCAATTATAAGCTCCGATTCCTGTGTATATGGCGTACAGGAGGAGGCAGCAACAGCAAGTGGGTAGGGATTCTACAACTCTAAGAGCAAATGTTTCTGAAAGTTCGAACAACCATAATCACGATTTTGCCCCTCCAACGACATCGCCGGAAGACAGTTCCTCGTCATCCTCTTCTTCCTCGCTCGTCGCTAAAGCCATCAGAGCGTCGTCTGCCTACAGGGATTCGTCGCTTTCTTCGGCATATGGACAGTCCGCACTCTCTTCTCCTCGGGAGTCAATTCCAGTTCTGTCCTCTCCATCCTCTAATAAGGTTAGACTTTTGCCTTTTTCCCCTCTTAATTGTGGTTTGGTACTTCAAGAAACCTCAATATTTTGTTGTTCTTCTATGCTTAGTTTCACCATGAGACTGCGGAAAACTGTATAATCAAAAGTATTTTTCTGTGTGTGATTCCTTAATTTGCTGATGTGTTAGTATGGGACTATGGGTTATAAGACCCGTATTTGTTTCGCATGTTGCTCTTGCACATTAATGTTAGCAGGATCAGAAAATCTTAACCAATATAGTAGCTACACTCGGAGAGGAATTTGGAGTGGTTTTACAATGAAACATAGGGAATAGCTCTTGAGGTGATATTTTTAAAAATAAAGTAGTTTTTAGGAGGATTTTCATCGAAAGTTACTCATTAATTTCATGAAGATGTCAATACGAGTGTGCACATGCAAATTTTACTTTTGGGTGATGGGTTTAGAATTTCAATGCAGAATATGGATTGAAATGAATGGAGAATATGATGTTGGATAGTAATGTCTTCTGTTTTATGTTAAAAGAACAAAATATCTTCAACATTTTGTTGTATTGTGTGTTATGTTAAAAGATGAAAATGTACCTTGGTCTATGGTTTCCACTTGTCATTTCACCTGATGCTAAAGGTGATGTTTCTATTTAATAGCATTGCGCTTTTACGTGAATCTTTATATACAAAGCATGCTAGAGTGTCATTGTTATTTCAGAGCTACTAAAGATACAATTTGCACTAATAAGATATGCTTGTTTGGGTGGGGGGGGGGGGGGGGGGTTATCGGTTTACTATAAATTCATCTTTGAAATCGAATTTACTTATAATTGTCTTCTCTCTTTATTTAGCTATTTCCAATTGATTTGATCTGAGAATTTGAACTTTGTTATGTTTGATATTTGTAACTGTTAGGTATTCTTCTGCTGTTTCTATAGTATAATGCAGCTTCCGAGTCTTCTATCAACCTGTATTCTGTGTTGTAATAATATTTTTGTTGTGGAAATATAGGATTCATCCGCTCATGAATACACATCAATGAAAAACATGAATGAACCTAAGCAAAGATTTTGGGGGGTGCTGGCTAGGAAAGCTAAAGCAATTATTGACGATGATAATGCAACTCAACCATATGAAACACCGGGAAGAACAAAATTTCAGACGTCAGATAAATCAGCGAAGGGTCAGGTAAGAAGTTCTTGAATTAGAAAGATAGATTGTTCCTGTGAACAAATGCAAGAATTCCAAGACTGTCCATTTCGGGAATGCAGGGTTGAACCTATAACATTCTGTCTTACAAGATTCATTAAGCTTTGTTTACGAATATGTAATGAGAAATGTCTGGAGATACTGAACTCAGATTCGATTTCTTGTATCCTTGTTCTTTCATTTGCAGTACCAGAACACATACGACTCTTCACAAAGCCATCAAAAGACAGACAGCCGATCACTTCAGAAGGGACTAGATGCAATTGCATCGTCTCTTAATTACATTGGTGGCACAATTGGTAATGCTCTTGAGGTATGTTTCTTTACTATTTCTAATCTGGAAGTATGGTAAATATGTTCTTGTCATTTGAATATATAAAATAAAATTTTGCAATGTGGTGGAGATCTTCACACTAGTAGATCATTGTAAATAATGAGGGCTTCGGTGTCTTTCAAATACAACAAAATAGCATTAACTTTTATTTCGTGTAAGTTCTTCTTATTTGAATTTTTTAAATCAAATTCTGTCACACTCTGCCATGGTGGATTTTTTCAGTGGTTGATCATTGTAAATAACCAGGGTTCAGTGTCTTTCAAATCCAACCTATCAATATTGTCACCTTGTGAAATTCCTATTGCTGTGACACCTAATAGCAATATCATAACTGTCTCCCTCTCAATTAGCCCATTCAGTGCTTGCTGCAAGCCTGCAACTTTACAGTCAAAATGACCAGCACCACAAATTGCATTTGGGATGATGAGAAAAGAGTGTTGAATTTGAAGGATAGTGCATAGATGACAGAAAATTAACAAGACTATACCGAATCACTACTTGGTAGTCAAAAGAGCCACCACTCTTAGACAATTATTACATTGATGTCACTGTCACCAGTCATGTCATGTATTATGGTTTTTGGGAAATAGAAATATTTGCTATAGAAACCATCAAGGTCTTAAAATTATCATATACAAGTGCAATTGTATCTATAGTTACATCATACATTTGTGCCATACATGGTTCAAAGAGAAAATTCAAAAAGTACTCTTCCTGTCCCATTGAGTGTATGTCCTGTGGGTGCACGGTTTCTAAGAATTTGCAAGTAAAATGCGAAAAAGTTACATTATGATGTATGATTATATATTTCCTGTAATGCAAATTTAATAGACGCCTACAAGACTTCTATGTTGATGCTTTTACCTTGTCATATAGATTAGAAGATGGAGAATGTTATCTATCAAATCTGTTGGTAATCCTTCGCATTTTGAGTTCAGTTTAGAACAGAAGTGAACTTTCCTCAAAGAAATAAGAAAATTTTAAGTTCAATCCTTTGACTTTTTGCATGAACATTCATGGCTACACACGTTGATATATCTATGTAAAGTGGCAGCATCCCTTTGTTGCCCATTTAATGAGACATGTGAAGAATATTATAAATTGTATATAATAAACTTGTTTCTATTACAAAGTAAAAGACCCTATTTATAGGGTTACAAATAACTGTAAAAGGAAATAAATATAAAAGTAAGTATTATGCAATCTACTACTAAGGAAAGTAATCCTACACTAAAAGGAAATATTATAATTGCAATCTTTGACGATCTTTGGAATCTTATTCAATATCCTTGACATCCCCCTCAAATTGATGCTGGTAAAATCATCAATTTGTAATCATGAATTGACGACGATGACAATACTTGTGCCCACGAAGAAGAAATCCAAATTAAAGCAACCAACGACGAAAAGTACTGATGACGAGAGACCAAGGACAACAAAGAACCACTTCAAGAACACTCCAAAGAAACAACGAGAACAAAAAACAAACCAAATTTTCAATCCCATCAATTGGGCCAAACTGCAAACCAAATTTCCAAATGAACTAAACCAAATTCCAGATGAACTGAACCAAATTCCAGATGAACTGGATCAAATTCCAGATGAACTGGACATACTAAATCAAATTCCAGATGAATTGGACCAAATTCGAGATGAACTGGACCAAATTCCAGATGAACTGGACATACTAAACCAAATTCCAAATAAATTGGACCAAGTTCCAGATTACCAAAAGTTGAAGAAACTCCAAACAAACTGTAGAAACTGAGTTGTGGCCACTGGATGTGATGCGACTTTGTAGGGATAGATCCGAAAAGAAAATAAAAAAAAGAAAAACAACATTAGTAGCCGGACGAGCGGCTCAAGGCCGCTCACCCGAAACGAAATTCAAAGGTTAATTTGTTTAGGATCGAAACTGCTCTGATACCATGTGAAGAATATTATAAATTGTATATAATAAACTTGTTTCTATTACAAAGTAAAAGACCCTATTTATAGGGTTACAAATAACTGTAAAAGGAAATAAATATAAAAGTAAGTATTATGCAATCTACTACTAAGGAAAGTAATCCTACACTAAAAGGAAATATTATAATTGCAATCTTTGACGATCTTTGGAATCTTATTCAATATCCTTGACAAGACATAACTTTACCTTCCAAACGTTAGGATGTGGAGTTAGTTTCGGAATTCTGGACCTGTAGGATAGGTGCTTTTTCCGTTCAATAGCCACCTTAAAAGGAAACTTGTCATAAAATTTCCGACGTTTCTCTCTCTCTCTCTCTCCCCCTCCCCCCCCCCCCCCCCCTCACATGATTAAAAATAAATTGAAAATAAATAGTAATGGAAACAAAACAAATGGCTGGCTGAATGTTTTCCTTGCCTTTGAGGTGCATGTCGAGGAAATTTCTTCTATTCGTCGCCAGACTAGTAAACACTTGGCTATAACTGATTGTTGAACTATACTTTTTGCAGGAGGGTCTTACAACCGTGGAGAACCGCACTGCCGACATCATTCAAGAGACTCGCAAGATTCAGATAAGGAAAAAGAACAATAGTTCCACATCACAGAATCAGACTTCTAATATTGATAGCTTACGGCAACAGCCAATGATGCAGACCCATACGCATACTGATTTGGAAACTCAATTGAAGGCATCTCGCGACGTAAGGTGGCAACTGTGTATCACTGGTGTAAAAGTGAACTGTGCATGTCTAGTTTGTCCTTTTGTTTTACTAGTTCATGTCAAGAAAATAAACTGATAATTCTCTGTACCGTCTTAAGTGAAGTATGCATTGCACTAAATGTCACAAGGAATGTTCCATACTAAATTGGTAAATCCAATATATAGATCATTTTTTATGTATTGTGGGAGCCAATCCTTTGTGTTGCTATGAACTGGATGCATCCCCTAAAATTCCCAGGGACTTTCAGAGCTTATAGTTTTCTTGACTAGTGCTTCTGGCTGTTGCTGTTGATATTGTATTCTTTCCTCAATGTTCAATATTTGGAAATATGCAATGGTTGCATTTGTTGTCCTAATTCTTCTTCGTATCCTGTTTTGATTCTTCTTTTTAATTTCTATGGCTGCTTCGTCCAGAACTAAAATATTTTTTTCTTCTGTTAGCGTTGTGGATTTCAAAATGCATTTACTTTTGTTGCTTTCTTATAAAATTCATAAATTGGAATAAGCTGGCATTTGGTTTGAAATGGTTGCCTTTTGTCTATTGATAACTTTATTTCCACATTGTATTGTGATATAGTGCTATAAATCTGGAAGTGGAAGAAATAAGAACAGGTGCATTAATGCTGTTGGTAGGAAGAGCATTGTAGCTGTTGAGAAACATGCATCTTTTAATATTTTGACGTTAGAGTTGTTATAATATAGTGAGATGCATGATATGTCGTCTATTCTGGATTTCAGGTTGCAATGGCAATGGCTGCAAAAGCGAAACTTCTCCTGAGAGAGCTGAAGACAGTAAAAGCTGACCTGGCTTTCGCAAAGGAGCGTTGCGCACAGCTAGAAGAAGAAAATAAAGTCCTAAGGGAGAGCCGTGAAAAAGGAGACAACCCAGAAGATGATGAATTGGTAAGTACAGTCTCTATCTCAGGAACCTTGTTCTGACTTCACTCCTGCATGGAATATAATATTAGCCTCCGTTTGGTACACATTAAAATTTTCATTTTCATTCTTCTACTCATTTTCTACCATACATTTTTCAATAAAATAATATTTTTCATAACATCAATAATCTTTCCTTATTTTTCAACCACACAATCTCCATCAATCTATTATTCAAGAATACATTCTTCTAAACTAATGTGGCTCAAACACACCCTTATTTTCCAAATCCCATGCCCTTCATTGTCACTGTTTTTCTATGTTCCCTGCATCTAGCTATTCCTCGCTCTGCTGTCGATTCCACCACCCATAAGATTGCCATCATCCATCAACTATCATCCCCCATTTCCTACATTACAAGCCGTAAAAAAAAAGAAAGAAAAATAGAGTTCCCTTGGTACTGGTGTTAAAATGCATTTAAAGGTGATTATTAATATAATTGAACCGGACTTGCAAATCAAACCAACCACCCCCACCCCCGTGAAATGCATTTGTTGTAAGTTGCTAACTCTCTATCTTCACAAGGCCCGGTTTCTATTTTATTTTTTCTCTTCTTTAGGTCATCCATGTTTCATAAGTTCATTGTCCTTCAGTTGTCTATGATTTCAACACATTCATAATATATCCTAAGCAAGTCTTGTGGAATATATCCTTATCAGATAAGGCTTCAACTTGAGACTCTTCTAGCTGAGAAAGCTCGACTGGCACAAGAGAATTCAGTTTATGCACGGGAAAACCGTTTCTTAAGAGAGATTGTTGAGTACCACCAGCTCACCATGCAGGATGTAGTGTATTTGGATGAAGGTAGTGAAGAGGTAACTGAAGTCTACCCAGTCAAGGTATCTACAGGCGACAATCAACAGCCCTTTGGCACATTAACATCCCTCTCTCCTACTCCTACTCCTACTGTCCCCATTGGGGCAATTTCACATGTGACTCCGGACGTCTCTCCTCGTGTTGTGCCATCCCTTGATCCCGAAGAGGTCCCTGAAACTATTACCTCACCAAACCCCTATATCCACATGCCAGCAGAAGATCTGAGAAGATACTGAGTTGATTTTCCTATCGGTGGCTTTGATTTGGTTTCCACTCCGTAGAAAAAAGGTTTGGAATTTGTATCAACGTTTCTTTTTTTTTGGGGGTGGGGGGTTTGTGTTGCTATTGATCTGCTGTCTTCTTAGGCTATCACCTCTTTGTTGTCATTGTCTTGAAAGGTGCAGAAATTGTTATTCTTTTACCTTTTTTTTCATATTTGGGAGATATGGGTGGGTTTACTGGGCGAGTTCAATGTGTATTTATTTTGTGCTTACTGCAAGAAGGTAAAAGGTTGATTAGAAATTGTATGACTGTATATCAATGTCAGAACCTTTATATCAATCTTTTGTCGCTTTCAAGGATAGAAATTGTATATCTCACTGGTTTAACTGAGTTTATGGTGATACTACATTTGTTTATTATAATAATGTCATTTGTTCACATTGTTATCAATATTTGGTATATGTTCTCCAAATTTTAGATTATTCACTTTTAGAAATGGCAGTTTGAACGGTGACATGCATAGAGCACTTAGAAATGCTCTGTGAAGTGCATAAAAATTGTGTCACATGTAGGGTTGGCAAAAAAGTCCGTTCAACCTATACTTGCACGACTGTCTCGAATGGAGGGAATTCTCCACCTAATTAGGTAAATGGGACGGGGTGAGGGTCATTATCCCAAAGTGGGTACATGAAAAATAGTTCTTGTCTCGTTACTCGTTCCGTTTAAAATTAATTTATTTTTCAAACAAAAAGAGATTTACTATCATTTGTAAAGAGAACATAAATTGTTTTTAACATATTGGTGAAAAATAATATTTACTCAATAAGCCCCTATTTGATTCCCATTTCTGGGTAAAATGTATTATGAAATATTATTATTATTATTATTATTATTTTTTGAAGAATATGTTGTTAAATAGTAAGAAAAAGTTTCGAAATACATGTACAATTATTTTATGAGAGAATGTGTTGTTGAAAAATGAGTTTTGAGAATGTATTATTGAAAAAATAGGGCTGGCATAAAGACAAAAAAAATAAAAGCAAGTAATAAAATAAATAAAAAACAAAAATAAAATAAATGGGGTGGAGACCTGCCTCGCTCTATCCCACTATAATTGGACATGGGAACGAGGCAAAGTGGCAAAAATAACTAAACAGGACAAGATAAAAAATGGTCAATCTGTCTGATTTCCATCCCATTGCCATCTCTAGCCACATAGGATAAAATATTTGGTGTTTAAAAAAATTCATCTGTTTGGCACACATTAAAAATTTTATTTTCATTCTTCTACTCATTTTCAAGGACACATTCTTCAATAAAATAATATTTTACATCACATCAATAATTTTTCCTTCATTTTCAACTACACATTTTCTATCAATCTACCATTCCAAAATATATCCTTTCAAAATAATGTGGCTCAAACTAGTACAAATTGAGAAGGACTCTATCAAGCTAGCATGACAGAGAGAAAAATAGACAAGGGTTAGAGCACCATCTAGAATTAGAAGTTCTGTTAAATGGAATGACCTAACAAAATTATATTTAATTTTTAGATTATGTTTCGCGCAGAAAGTCGAGTCTCGCTAATAATTAAAAAAAAAATTCAGATGATTGTGTGAGGAACAGACCTTTTGAGACAGTCCCAAAAATGAGTGTTTTATTGAAGATTCACAATGGATGAGAAAATAAAATGCCTCCAAGGGACGCAAGCACACAGAACGATTGAATGTTAAATGCGATGAAAATAAAGATAATGAAAATTGCATAAACTCTGTTCGAGAGTGTTTGATTTCGAGGTTTTCTTCTATGTTTTCTCTTCTCTTTTATACTTCTTGGACAGTTGTTGTAGAACCGCTTGAAACTACTGGTCGTCCTGTAACTATTCACGTTCTTCATCATGACTAACTTATCATGGAACTTCTATTTCTAACTGTCGTCGTTACCTCCACTATCAGACTAGTAATAACTAGTGCTTCCTCGGTCGTGGGGCATAATGAGATTGCTCTTTAATTGCTTTGGTAACCATTGATGTCCGAATTCTGGGCGTTCCGTAAGCTTGACCGATAATAACGCTGTCATCGTGAGTATTTAAATAATACTCGCTTAGAGCTTAGGCGTCCTATAGACTTGGGCGATGATGGGCCCTCACTGCACAACTCTGTCTTGGGTCTTTTTCTATTTCTTAAGCCTATCTTTCAAATCTCCTATTTGAGGCTTCACCTCTTTGGCCATTTAAGTGGGCCACATTTTTATGCGTCAACAGATTCAAATAAGACGTAATATGATTTTATTATAAGAAAATGGAGATGACAACTCAAAATACATTGTAGATTAATATTAGACTCAAATATCTATTTAATGGACATTAAAGTCGCATAGACAGAAAATCTTTCGAGTTTTGTACCATCTACATAACAATCTTTAGAATGCATCAGAGGTGCTCTTAGTTCCATTACTCTCATCACCAGAAAATTGTTGAATATATACAAAAATATGTGATTTAACGGATACTATTTTTCATAGACGATTCTATCAAGTACTCGTATGCATATGAGAAAAAAAAAAAAAGAAAAAGAAAAAAGAAAAAAGTAAACATACTTCAAATTTATTGAATAAGACATAACTTACTATTGTTGTCCGGGATACAATATTATGGTTGCCCTTGGTATATCGAATTAGACCATCTAAGGAATAAAATATATAACTAGAGTATATATAAGAAGTAGATAGTATTATAGTGGATAATACTATTTCATTTTCTATTCAAAAAAAAATTTATTTGTTCTATTTTTCTTAAGTTATTTGGACAACATAATCCTTAGTGAGGTGATGATGTTTGATCGCATAAGAAAGACAGAGCTAGTAAATTTGATTAACCTTAATACATTTTATATCTTTCCATCTCCTCTAATTTTGTAATAATTTTTTGTACGATCTAATTCAATGTACCAAACTTAACCTATATGCATAGAAGCCAATGCTACTAAAAGCCCGTGAATCATATAAATATGTAGAAATGGGTCAAATAAATTACAGGTTGAGTTTGTCCATTTTAAATTTGGGTGATTCAACGCAGTGATAAAATACATAAACATTTTGAATTTTAGTCTTATCGTCACATTTTTATAATAACTTTTATTCAAAACTCAAATAATTCAACAAAAAATTAAAAAGGTACATCGCACCATTTTTAAATTCTTTTTCCAATCACATAAAGGGTCTCCTTACCCACAATGGGATAGTATTCGTGATCGGATGAGGGACCATAAACTACTTTTCAACTATATTTTAGGATGATGCTACATGTACATTATCATTTACATCATTTTTTACATTTTGTCATATAGCAATATACCATTGGAATTTTCTTCCACAAAATCAACACTTGATAACGTTTGTAATGTCAACAAAATAATGTACAAACGACACTTTCTTATATTTTAGTATGTGATTATATAATCATTAGATAATGGTGTCAAATTTGAGTAGTATTATCACAATGGCAGCAACATAAGAGTTAAATGTTTGAGCAGCTATTGAACTTCACTAGAGTCTGTTTGGTACAGCTTAAAATCCTATTAAAATTGAAAATATGGCCGTTATTGGGTCTCACCCGTCTAATAAAAATCAACAATAACGACTATATTTTCAATTTTAATCTCTACCAAACACCCTATATATCGACGGCTTACCCAATGTACTTCATAACATTTCTCAGTGGCCATTCAACTTTACTACGTCCAACTTCATTGGCCTCAGGATGAAATTTGTTAAAAAAATGGGAAGTGCTACATTAACACAGGGGACACCATAATCGACACATAGTGTCCCCCTATTGGAGGGGGCGCGGGCACCATTATGGTGTTCCCTATGTATACCAATTATTTTTCTAAAAAAATTTGTCTATGTGGATGATGGTAATCTGTTGTGGCCCCTCAAATGTTAAGTTAGTTGCCACATCAATGCCATATCAGCGGAATCCAAACACGCCTTTACCATGTATTACAAATTGAAACGCAACTTTTCTTCGTGAAGGCAAAATCGTTTCTGTGGAAAGTAAATGAAATTGCCCTAAATTGAAACCCCATAAACCCTAAGGAGAACCTGGCGATTTTGCCCCAAAAATCCGATCGCATCTACATCGACAGGTTCATGGATCCACTGATAGTTACTGGGTTTCTTCCGTCTTTTTTGCAGTTTTTGGAGGAGGAGGATTCTGTTCCTTATTCTAGAGATTTTAAGAAAAAAGCCCATTTTTGTCAATGGAGGTGATGAGGTATGTATCTATAAATATTTCAAGTTCTACCAAAGTTTCGTATTCTGCAGTAATATTTATGGTTTGTTTAATTAAAGTTCTTCTTGAACTTTATTTATTCTGGAGATGGTGCATAATAATGAATTTACCATTAAATAGAATATCATAACTTGCTTTCTTGAATTTGGGTTCATTGTCACTGATCAAGCCTTTTCTTCTACTCGGTCATCTATAAGTTTGTAATGATACTTCTTTTGGTGGCTTTGTTGTGGAACATTTACACTTTTTGATTCCTCCAACATGTTTTTTAGGAGTGGAAGACCTGTGCTGTGGGATGTAAGTTTGGATTTGATTCTGTTAAGAAGCTTGATGCTGCATTTGGGCTTCCTCAGCAACCTGACACTCTAGTGTGATTCACTCAACGGAGTCAGCTATATTATGCTGGGATATGGAAGTCGATGACTTGGAATATCTGTCAGAGGAGGAGGAGGAGTCGCAATGTTTATCAGATGACGTGGAAGTTAACTTTCAAGAAATGGTTTGACAAATTACAACAAACGGATGAGGTTGAATCGTCGAATTGGGAGCGGCAAGGGCACGAAAAAGAAGAGTTGCGAAGACGACATGAGCCACATCCATTCCAGTAAAGACACTGATAGCATTGGCATGTTTCTCTTTTGATGTATATCTCTGCTAATGCTAATGGTAAATGGTAAATTTGAGTACTAGCATCTGTAAATTTCTTTTGATAGTAATGTTAATGTCAAATTTCTGAGCATGAGTACGTCAAGAGATACATCTGTTCCTGTTTATTTAAATTTCTAAGTTTGTGGATATACATAACTTGGCTCTTTGATTTGTCTCGGCCTTTGCCTTGTGCAGGTATTTCAAATCTCATCAAAAAGCTAGAATTGTGTTTATTTTATCCTGGAAGCATATGTCAAATCATTCTCGTCTTCCCTAGCATATTGGTGATAATACATATGAAGATTTGTATTCTTGAGCATGAAATTGTAGCATGACAATAGAAACTTTAATAAAAGCATTGCAACTAACGTTTGGAAATAACTTCAATTGGCATTGAAAAATGAAAATTTATGCCAACTTTCAACATAATCAACATACACCAAACATAATTTATAACCAAATTTAGTACCGATTACATCCTTTCCTTTTCCCTTGCGGATAGTTATGTTTACGGATATCTCCACGTCCCTTTTTTTTTTTTTTTTTTTTGTATATTTGAGCAAATTTCATGAAGATAAATGACGAATCTTCAATCGGATCTTTAGGCGTACATTTACCCAAACGGACACACCCCGAGTCTCCACTAGACTCACCTTCAAATTGCAATGGTTTTTTTCCCAGACGACGGAACATCATTCCAATCGGAAAAAAAAGATCGTCAAATGAATCCAACTATATCATACTAATACACATGAGATGCATCAACTAGAGAAAGAGATCAACATAACCATAGATATAAATTTCTTTGCCACCGCAATTACAAATCAAAGATCAATATAGAACAACCATGCACACGTAAATTGCTTTAGAATATGGAAAGACTCTAAATGCAAAGAAAATTCTACTATATCCAAAGTTGATTTATCTAAATGGAGAGGATAATATCTAAGGGAAAGGTACAGAGCAACTAATGTTTCCAGTCACTACTCTTACGTAAAGGCGTAGTAATTCCTGATTCCCAATCCCAAATAAATATCAGATGGAAGAAACCCAGTAAACTGATGGAAGATATGCAAGAAACCCAGTAAATTGGCGGAAGAAACTCAGTAAACTAAGAAAAACTGGAATAAAGACTGCAAAAAAGATGGAAGAAACCCAGTAAACTGTCAGGGGATCCATGAACCTGCAGGTGTATATGCGGATCGAATTTCTGGGGCAAAATCACCAGGTTAGCCTTAGGGTTTGTGGGTTTCAATTTGGGGGTAATTTCATTTACTTCCACAGAAACAAGTTTGCCTTCAGGAAGAAAAGTCGCTTTTCAATTTGTGATATATGGTAAAGCCGTGTTTGGATTCAGCTGACATGGTGTTGACGTGGCAATTAACGGGCACGTCAGATTACCGTCATCCACGTAGACAAATTAACTAACGAATCCCGTCCGGTGGCCAATGGAGTTGGAAGGAGTAAAGTTGTGTGACCATTGAAAATGTTGTGAAGTACAATGAGTAAGCCGTGACACATAGCAAAATTCGATGACTACTGAAACATTTAACTCACAAAAGAACAACATTTAACTCACAAAAGAACAAAAGTAACAGACACATTATTTTGTGTGTTACCTTTTAAAATTACTTTTCCTGAGAATAATAATAGTTATATAGGAAGTGTTACCTAAGATTTGTATGATGTTTTATAATTGAGGAAAGTTGTGTTGCAATCCATCCACACATTGTTGTCTGAGGCCCAACGTGCACTGCCATGTACCTTTCAATCAGGCGTATGGAGTATCCTATGCTGCTGCATTTTCTCTCTTTATTCAATTTAGGACCTAATTAATCAAGTGCGCTTTTTTTTTTTTAGCTCATATTATAAACAACCATCTATGTTACTTTCCCGTTGTCAAATTGAGTAACGAGACATTGTCAAATTAATAAATTGTGCCTAAAATAAAGATCGAGTCTCATTTTAGAGTATGCATGTCGATTTTTTTTTTTTTTATTTTTTTTTTTTTAAAAAAAAAAAAAACCAGACAATCTTCGCTTACAAACGGGGAGATGGACACCTATGACAACGAGTAATGAGACATTGTCAAATTAATAAATTGTGCCTAAAAGAAAGATCGAGTCTTATTTTAGAGCATGCATCTCGATTTTAAAAAAAAAAAAAACCAGACAATCTTCTCTTACGAACAAGGAGATGGACACCTTCATAAGAAGAATATTTTTGCTATTTTGTCAAATCTTGCTCAAGTATTAGGGCTTGATAATAATTTGGTTTAGATATTTGTTGGTCTAGAGGGCATAATAGGATTAAATAAGTTCAGATATTTGTTGATCCAGAGGGCATAATATGATTGAATAGGTTTAGATATTTGTTGGGCTAGTAGGGCATGCTACGATTAAGATTGACTTTGCGTCGACACCTCCAACAAGTAAAACTTGAGGTTTAATATTAAGAATTAAGTCATGCTTTTCGACATTCATTCTATGGGTCAAAATCTGGACAACGGGACTATGGTGTAGAAATCATGGGAAGTGTCAAACTCTTCTAACACGTATTTGACATTTTAGAGGCATGTTTGGTAGATAATATTGAATAGTATATGAAATAAATTTTAATACATTTACTTTAATTGTGTTTAATACTGTTAAGTTGTATAATAGACATGGATTTTCATCAAAATTCTTACCCGCGTCATATTCTAGAAAATGGAGAGATTATATGAAGTTCAGTTCAAGGCATTGTTTATTCTGTACGAATGGCTTCTGTTGCGATGGTAGATTTGACTTTTTAATGTTACCACGTATGTTAAATTACGTCTTAGCGATAATGTTATGAATAATTTTGCATTGCACCAATCTATGTGTTTTAAATGGGAATTATATTCTTAATTTTAAGATTACAAGTCTATTACCCGTGCAATGCACGGGTTACGTTGTTATTATTATTATTATTTTGATGTAGGAATCCACAGCCGCTATCCGTGAGTGTGCACTGGGTAAACATCGCTCCATGTGCAGTAGCTTGCAAATCACACAGGAGAGATAAACCGTATTAGGCAAGCCCGGTGCAATGAGCTTGACCGAGAAAGTATTGACAATGGATTCGAACTTGTGACCTTCGGATTTCGTGTTCACCCGCTCCACTAACTCGATCATCCTCGAAGGGGTACGTGTTATGTTATTTTGAAAGTAATGCTAGTGGTAAGTTTTTATCTATACTTTGTTATTTAGCAATAGAGATATGTATAGAATGATCTTAGTTTTCAATAACATCAAACAAATTAACAATGTTACAATCGTTAGATATTTTTTCATAATTTATTTATTTATTTATTGTTGTTATGCAAATGGTTTGGCGCTTCGAAACGGGGGAATTCTTATTTCCGTGTATGTGTTGAAGAGTTACGATTTACGTGCGTTGGAGTTTATTCAAATTATCATATTCCCTATAACTCTCTTAGATTCCTACAAAAATGATATTACATGAATAAAAGACACATTGTAGTAGAGAAAATTTGAATAGTTTAAAGAAATTTTCAACCATGCTGATGAATGAATGAAGTTTTTATTTGCTGTTCATTGTGCGTGTAAAATATAACATAGAAATGATGTTGCGCGAAGAGAAGCATCCGCACGGCGTTGCGCGAAGCGGGATCTGATCTCCGCGCAGCGCGAGGACACCAGTCTACGCGCACCGTGGAGAGAAAAGGAAGAAGGCGCGATACGCAATTGGAATTAATGCGCTGCAGTACGATCCTGTGTCATTTTGGTAAAGTCAAGAGATTCAAATCCTATAGTGGTAATTTAAATGTTCATTTAATGTAAATGTTTATGAATGTTAAGTAAAACATGCTTCGACACCTAAATTTTATTTTTATTATACATGAATTAATTCGAAAAATTAAATATGGAAGTAGTGTTCGTGAATTTCTTTTCATTACTAATGAATTAGCTCTTATGTATTTTGTTTTCAAATGGAGAACATGGAGAAGTGAACAGTAAGAACTTCCTCTTATTATGCTATAATCTTCTGATTGGAATCACAATTTCTTGCACAAAAATTTATTTTTCCAAAGAATGAGTTCAAACAAACCCTTATTATCACACTGATCAACTGTTTTAATGTCTTATGCTACATGACCGATGTCACATGTGAAACTAAATTGCAAACTTAGATTGAATTATAGAAACTAACTAGGAAATTAATGTAATTCCCAAACCTAATCATTGATGACGGTTATAGATGGCAGCGCATTTCAAAGAGTAAGCAACTCGTTATCTTCTCTGTTAGCTCCAAGTACAGTGCAAGTTCTCTGCCGTTTGTTTACCAAAGATATCAAACTCTCCATTAGTGTTCCTTACGATCTTCCTATGCTTGCGATGGGGGAGTTCGAAAACCGCAAAATATACGATTTAGTATTAAATTGTAGCCTCCGTTAACCTGCTAGAGAAGATGAAATTGATGTTGTCAGTTTGAAGTAGAGAGCCTGTGAAAGAAGTTGTCATTTCCTACTTTTTTTCTCTTCCAAGAAGCAAGCAGAGATTAAAAGTCAATAATTGTGGATATGGGTAAGAGGAAGTTCATATTACCCTTAAAGCTTGATGAATAGTTGAAGAATAGATATAGATAAAATGAGATTGGAAAAAAAAAAAATAGCTTCACAAATGAACAGTAAACGGTGGATTGACTCTTTTAAGATAGTAAGGATTTATTATTTAATGACACTAAAGTTAAATTCTTAACTTAATTTCATATTGATTTACTTATTTTTAACACGTTAACATATTTGAAGAAAAAAAGTTGCGTAAATTTTTTAGGACCACGCACAAAGATGGCGCGTAGCCCACAAATTTTTCCTCTGATAGACTGTGCTTATGAACGCATTGAAGCCTTACCAACACAATCTTACACAAGAGGCCAACGCCTCCTCAGCCTCCGCGCCCCACACCACGACCCCACCCTTCTCTCAACTTGTGCATATACATGTATCTACACCCATTTAAGCCTCCAGTTTCACAATTTTACCTCATTGCTTCTTCTTTTACTCCATTTTCTTGCAATGATTTTCAGTAGAAGATAGGCAGTGTTCTACTGTATTCCCCCCCCCCCCCCCCCCGCCCTATTTCTTGATCTTCTTCGGTCCTCTTCTCTATAGAACCCTTCTTGTTAGTACATATATTAGTCATGTCTAGTTTGTATCCCCAAAATTTGAACTTTTCTCCTGCAAGAAGTGTTCCTTCTCCACATATAAGGAGCAGTACAGATGTTGAAAGGTACTGCCCATTTGTTTATGAAGTTAAGGTATTTTTTTTTAATGTTATAAAATCTGAAAATCCTGTTCTGATGTGTAATTTTGATTCTTTAATAATGTTTTAAATTTATTTAGTCAGCACTTAACAGAGCTACTAGCAGAGAGGCAGAAGCTACAGCCATTCATGCAAGTACTTCCTATATGCAGCAGGCTCTTGGATCAAGGTTTGCCCCTATGATCAAATTTTGGATCTGGTTTCAGTGTTTGAGGCATTTCAATTTTGCTATCTGTTATGAGTTTCTTCTGGTTTTTGTGTTTAGATGGTTACATTAGGTTTATTAATTTGTCATTGTGGGCTAGTTAATTGTGTATAAAGCTATCTTAAAATTGAGCACAATTAGAGTGATCTAATAAAGAATTAAATTGTTGAGCCTATGACATCTAAACATCTAAACAAAGTGTGAGCCGGATTATATGTGTGGAGATCAATCCATTAGAGTTGTATTTGACGATGGGCCAAATACATATGAAAACTATATATAGGGCTATGGTCCCCAATTCATATGCAACTTCTCATTCTTTGTGTCATCCCATCAACACAAGAATATAAGAGAAAACATATTGAAAAGAAAGATCCAAAATCTACACTCAAGAAGAAGGATTGGAGCAATTAAATCAAAAAACAAGACAATCAAGATTACGGAGCAAGAAATCAAAATCAATATCAAGAACTCCAGAATCAAAGGAGACAATAATCAAAAGATTCAAGATCCGGTATTAAAGAATCATTCCCAAAGAATTAAGGTGCGTCCGTACTATTAATTTTCTCGATGATTTGACATGGAGGATCTTGGCAATTAAGTAATTAACTTTTCTAGTTTTATAAAGTTTTAACAGGTTAAGAATGTCTTAAGTTAATGATATGAATATACATAGAATAGAAAATTAACTTATAAGTTAGTCTCTCTCTCTCCCTCCCTCTCCTTTTTTTTTTTTTTTTGTATTTTTTTGCTTCTTGAATTAGATTGAGATCATTGAATTTGATGTCTAAGAGTCAAATCTGCCTTCAAGATTATGAGATTAATTCTTTTTGTAATTGTTGCATTGTCCTTCTGTGATGAATTTCAAATTACCATTTCAAGATACATTTAGCATCTATAGCTAGCTAAGCAAGTTTTAGTTATTTGATTAGCAATAATAGAATACTTGCTTTCAATGGCATGGAATATACTGTCGAAAGTTGGTGGGAGTTTTGTTTCTCATACATTTCGTGTCTAAAACACGAGAGTTCCATTTTCAAGACAGTTCTTTTTGTTGCGCATTAAGAGAGCAACAAAAAAATGTTGGCCACAAGAGTTTATTATGTTCTTCACGGGAGTTGTGTGCGATAAAGTGCCATGAACAGATTCTTCATGAGATAGAGCACAATTCATAAGCAATTTTGTTCTTAATTGACAGCTAGTCATTATGTCAAAAGGTTTTAATGATATTTACTAATAATAGAATTATTTGCTTTCAATGTCATAGAACACAATGTTGAAAGTTCGTGAGGATTTTTTTTCTCATACATTACGTATCTAAAGCACGAGAGTACCTTTTTCAAGATGATTCTTTTGTCATGCTTTAAGAGTATGACATATGTTGGTAAATGAGAATTATATTATGTTAGACGGGAGAGTTGTATTATACAATAAAATTCCAGCAGAAAGTGCCACGAAAAGATTCTATGACAACTAAAGATTAAGTTCATAAGATTCATCTAATTTTAAGTTCCTTCTCATTTTTAAAGATTAATGAATAAGGAGCTTGTGGATGATTCTATTCTTAATCTGAAAGAACAATATTTTTTTTATTTGAAGAGTGGCAGTGAATATGAAAGAAGCTCTAGCAATTTTTCACATCTAGTTTTGTGTATTAGAGTGCTAATAAACTTAATTATTACTCTGATGACAGAAATATTACGAATTTCTGGAAAAATCTCTAGCCAAGGTTTTAGTGACTATGACAGACTACAGCGTGGTAGTCCTAGTCCAGTGGCTTCGTTGAACATGATGCCAGATGTTGGAGAAGGTTTGGGTAGCTGGAATGGAAATGGCTGGAGCAGCATTCAGCCTGAGGTGAGATGAAATTTTATTGCCAACCTAACGTACTATTGTTTTATATCATGTTTAGGCAAATCACATTCTTGTGACTGATAATTATATATTCTATACAACCGATATTTTTTCTTTTTAATTGCATTGTTGTATCTGATTCGATGCGTATGGTCCAAGTTTATCCTTGTTGAACCTTGAACTTGAGATAGTTCCGGCAGAGAAAGTGATGTACAAGAGGGTTGAACGGGCATGTGTAGAGCACATTTGATTACTTATTTTGATAGTAAGGTATAAGTTACGTTCAAAATAAGTGATTTTGATTTACTGAAAAATAAGAAATAAAGTAACATACACAAACACCTTTGGAAACAAAAGTGACTTTTACTTTCGTTTAGGCTATAGCTTGGCCCATTATGCTCTAGCGGAATTAGCACACTGCTTGTATACTGCAGAGCTGGAATATCTTTGGACTGTTAGCTTTTCGGGGTTATTTACATGCATCATGGGAAGTCAAAATTTCAGAAGTTTGCATTGATAATTATGCTTAAAACAATTCTTAATTCTACTAATCTTATGTAATGAGTACAAGGATCTTTGATTTCTAGACTTTTGGAGAGTAATAGCAGCTTTCTTTTAGGCCGCGTCTCCTTTCAAAAGAAAGTCAGAATGGTTAGCCAAAACAAATTAACAATAAATGAGAATGATAAATGGTTTTATCTTCACAATATATGGCTTCTTTTGGGATACTCAAATAGCGATGCTAAACTTTATGCCCGTGTTCTATGTTACAATGTTGAGAACTGCCGAATTTACATCGTTTTTAGGTTTCTTTGTACTGTTATTTTAATGTAATTTATGCGTCTGTAACCCTTAAAGGAGGCATTTTTTCTCATTTTAGTGTACATCATCAAGGCTCTTTGAGACATTAACCTTGATGGCTTCGCTCGAGCTTTTAATCTGGCTGTTGCTTTTTCTATTCTCCTAGATCCAACCATATATCAGTCTACATTGGCAGACTAGCATATATATATATATATATATATGGGTACTGATTTTGCCGTTGGTTAATCTGACAATAATCTAATACAAACAACAGTTGTCAAGACGACTGGGATTTTTCCAATACAAACCGAAGTGCGTCTCCTTCCCAAGTGTCTGTTCTAGATTTGCTTAGAATTTCAGAATTAGGGGAAGGTTACACTCTTTATGAATTTAATTTGGCTCATAAGAAGATATGAATAAATGAGTTATGGTAAAAATATCATAAGACAAGTTGCCTAACATCACCTGGGAAATTTTCTTTGCAAATATATAAGCAAGAATGAACCACTGTGAAGACTTGCGATTATCCTCTGTGATGTATTTTTCTAACGGTATTCTGTTGCACGACAATAATGCCTGGAATCTGAGTCCACATTGACTTGTGAAAACTGCAAGACCCTTAAGAAGAGCATTACTTTCTCCAATCAAATGTGCACTATATCCATTAATCAGAGAATGTGTAGTACCTTACTCTGTTTTATACTTCTAAATTTACTCTGTTCATATGCACTTCTTGGTAGTAGTTTCAAGGTTAAGACGCATCTTTTCACCACCTATAATAAAATAATTTTGTGCAACAGAAATTAAGTGGACCACAGGGTATGAACATAGACTGGCAATCGGCACGGGGAAGTCCCAGTTCATTTGTAGTGAAGCGGGTAATGCGCTTGGAGATACCTGTTGATAGATATCCAAATGTAAGCACAAAAGCACAACCTTCATATTTGAATCAGTATTCATTTTTCGAAAATAGTTATTAGAAACATGACCTATTACATTCTCTTTGGACAACAGTTCAATTTCGTGGGGCGACTTCTAGGTCCTCGTGGGAATTCCCTTAAGCGAGTTGAATCTTCTACAGGATGCCGCGTGTTTATCAGAGGAAAGGGTTCCATAAAAGATCCTGGCAGGGTAAATTACTTTATCTTCTGTAAAAGTTGATTTATGATTTCTAACCAAATTATTTCCCTAAATGGTGCCTTAATCCTTCGTCATTGTGAACATGCATGCTCATATCATTAATGCATTATATTTTATGCTTTTAATTTAAGGAGGAAAGCCTTAAGGGTAGACCAGGTTACGAGCACTTGAATGAGCAACTGCACATTTTGATAGAGGCAGAATTACCGGCCAATGTTGTCGATCTAAGGTTGAAACAAGCAAAGGAGATCATCAAAGAGCTGCTCAAACCTGTGGTATTTATTCGATGCTCATTCTTTCTTTGTATAATACAAGGCATTAAAACTTAACCCTAAACATCCACAAGAAAAATGAATTTTGGACATACGGAATCAAGTTTTCAATGAACAATACCTATACGAGAATGAAGGGTGAAACTTTTTCTTCATTTATGGTATGTTTAGTAGGGAATATTGGATAACACTGGATAATATTAAAGAAGAAAAAAAGCTCAAACTATGTTCTTAACAAGCACTTGAGAGTTCTAGGCACAAGAAGAATTTCATTATCCTCCTGTGCCCTCGTATTGTAGTCTCATCTCTTTCTCAAGCTGCAATTTCTTAGTTGTATTTTGCATCATCAATTTGATGTTCTAGATCATAAACTGTCATCAACTCAATCTTAAGTTGGATACAGTCCCTTTTTTCACCTTTATAACTTTCTTGTTATGGCTTATATTACAGGATGATTCAGAAGACATGTACAAGAGACAACAACTTAGAGAACTAGCCATGCTGAATAATTTCAGAGAAGAGAGCCCACATCCAAGGGGTAGCGTATCTCCCTTTATGTCCGGTGGAATAAAACGTCCCAAAACTGGTTTGTAATCACAATGTGTTATAATCAACAGTCTCCACTCTACAAAGAGGATGCTTAAGAACTTTTGTGGGTGGCGCTTTGGCACCGTATGATCGTCCAAGATTAATATCAAATTCTAGCCGATTCTCTGAGGTTCGAAACTTGGGACAATGAAAGTATATGAGCAAACGATTAAGAAAGAAATTTCTGCTTATTTATGTTTTTTTAGTTGGTTAGAGTAGAGGGGCTATTGGATTTATTTGTTATTTAATTATGTTTGTATGTAAACAGATGTAGAATTTGTTTTCTTTCTAGTCCTTTTGACTCGTTGGAGTTCGTTTATAGGGTTCTTGCTTGTGCTTCTTATTGAAGGGCTTATTGAGAAATTTATTTTAGACGAACTTTCTCTAAAAGTTTTTCCAACTTAAGACAAAACCCTTTTCAAAAATTATCCTAACATGTTCAAAAACAGTTTTTTAATCTTTGAAGCAGCTTTTGATTTTTCAAAAGCCCTGCCAAATGGACTTTTAGCATAATTTTGTTGTGCAAATTCTTCCAAAGTGTCCGATTATAAACTAGACACGCTGCTTCAATGACTCGAGCAAAAAAAAAAAACTCTAATTTAATGTCATGTTCTCTAAAACCAAATTAGTTTGGCGTCCGATTTGCAACTTCTATGAACAAATAACCAACTTCATTACTTAGTTTATTTTTTGGGAAGTAATTATGTGAAAATTGTCTTTTTTGAAGAATGTAAATTATGAAGTAGAAAAAAAAAAGGTGAGAGCGATTTTTTTTTTTTTTTTTTTTTATGAGAATGCAGGATTGAAAATGAGTGAAAAATGAAAAAGTTACTTATTAAGCTAATTATTTTTTGGATTAAAATTCATTTAAAATTTCAAGTCATAGTCAAAATTGAATTTTAATCACACATTTTATGAGATTCACAACTATTCAACTACATATTTTATCAACTTTTATCAAAATCTACTAAAAATATAATTTTAATATCCCGCGTGTGAAAAGTTAATAATGTTTACATGTTCAGCCCAGCTGCTCAAAAAAGCCTACGACTGGACCAGTCAAAAAGCCGTCCGGCTAAACTGGGAGTAAATTACGGATTTGACATCTTCTATTTTTCTCTGCGCTTTCATCTACCTGCAATTTCTTTAGGATTTGTCGTTTTGCCTAAAATTTCACCAAACTCTATTTACTGTTGCTTCGAGATACAGATAAATGGGTAAGCAGCCTGTGAGGATGAAGGCAGTGGTGTACGCGTTATCGCCTTTCCAGCAGAAGGATCTGCCTGGTCTCTGGAAGGATCTGCCTGGCAAGATTAGTCACAAGATCTCTGAGAATTGGATCAGCGCTACCCTCCTCCTCGGTCCTCTCGTCGGAACCTACTCGTGAGTTCAATCTCTTTCTATATCTCTATGATATGTTCCATCATATAAGATTGTGTTATTATGTTTGTTTATGAAATTATTTGTTTAAAACAGATATGGACCAAATCATAAGTATTTCCTATTTCTAAAATGATCAATTACGAATTTGATTGTGAACTGAAGAAGAGAAACAAAGTTTTATATTGTTTTGGTGTTTGTGTATGTGTGTGTGACGTGTCAGTGAATGACTTCAAATTTCCAATGGGTAGATATAATTTTTATTCAGATTATATCAAAATGATATTATAAGAATTTTGAACCTAATTACTTTAAAATATTGCCTCAGTAACGCAGTGTGATGCTAATATGACTAAAAACGCATTGATCCATACAGACTGAGTGATTTACAGTACATGCTTGATATCGATTGAGAGAATATACTTCTCTTTTAAATTTTCCAGATCTTGTCATATTTCTAGAAAATGGGCTCAAAATTGAAGGGTCGGTAACAGAGTCATAAGAACTAGTGACTGATCTTACATGCTTGATATAGATAGATAAAAATGAATGGTAGATAAGTGGATGCTACTTGTGGACCCTCGAAAGTGTTTGGATATGACTGTTTATAAACATTAACCAAACATAGGCTAAGTGAAATGGTTTGACATTTCCAATGATTTATGAAGGACTTGGAAAATCTATAACACTTAGAAGATATGCTGTTGTTATGAAGAAAATCCACGTCTGATAAATTTTTTCTGCACCTATACAACTACACCATAATTTATTGGTTCAAAATCTTTGTTTAATAGTCAAATCTTCCACAGTGACTAGTGAAAATTATGCAATTTAATTGCAAAACTGCCTGATTTATGAATCACTAAGTCTTCTTATAATTAAGTGCAGTCGAATTATATTGCTGCCTATGTCTACATGATAACAAACAACGACAATAACAAAGCAAGCCTTATTCCCATTAAATTTAGAGTTGGCTCCATGAATCATTTCCACCATCTGTTGTATCATTATTTAAATCACAATAAAAAATCCTAAGTTCATGGTCATTTTCTTTCTACGTTTACGGACTCTGAATTAGGATCCCATGTCTATGGTAACTGGACAGCAGCTTGCACTATAAATGATTGCTTCTCGTACTCTAGCAGCACTCTTTTTGAGTATTGTTCATGCTTATTGATTTTTCCTGCGACTGTTGTCAGCACATGAGATTGAAATGTGTTCCTGTATTGCTTGTATTTGAATAATTTGTGTCGACTTACTGTTCAATGTACTAACTTTTCTGTACTTACAGTTATTAATAAGATAATGGAAAATGCTATTTCACCCACATGGGTGACATTGAGCTTGACAGGGTGACGTGGAATGGGAGGGAAAATGAAAGGAAAATTCCAAATGAAAATGGGCCGGGTTTAGAAAATGGGTGAAGCCCAGTTTAACTCCTACTGATAATGGAAAAAGAAGCGGGCAAACCTAATTTTTTCGCGGTAACGTAGCTGAACTGGGCTGGCATTTGGAGAACAACACTAACTGGAATCGGTACTTCGGTGAACTCATCAGTGAACACTAGCTGGTAACGTAGCTGAACTGGGCTGGAATCGGAGAACAACACTAGCTGGAATCGATACTTCGGTGAACTCATCAGTGAACACCAGTTGGTAACGTAGCTGAACTGGGCTGGAATCGGAGAACAACACTAGCTGGAACTCATACTTCAGTGAACTCATCATGGACATCGGAGAACACCAGCTAGAATCGGAGAACAACAGCAGCTGGAATCGGAGTTCTTCGAGATGGACATAATCTGTGGAGATGACAGAAAAGGGTAATCTTATGCATTTTTTTCAATTTTTGCAACACCTTTTTATGAGTTGTTTAGTTTTTTGGATATTGACATGGGCTAAGCTTGCCTCTGGAGTTATCATTTAGGTTGGCTTCTGACTAATTACTTCAATATAGCATATGCATTTTTGTTCACGTTCAAGTATAATGAAGTTTATATGGATCTGATCGAACTTTGTCTGAAATAAGTTGAACAACATTGCAAGTTTCAATTGTGGTTTTGGAAATGAATTTGTTGTTATGTTGTTTGACATTATAAATGATTGTTATGTTGTAGGGAAAGAAATTTCAGAATATGTGGGTGATGTTATTTTGGTGGAGTCCGATAACGAAAATGCTGTTGAAAATATGGATTTGATGGCTGACGATATGGTAGGGGGAGATGTTGCGAAGGTGCCTGAGGTAGGTATGACTTTTGATGATGAAAATCAAATTTTTGAATTTTACAAAAGATATGCGTACGAGATAAGCTTCCCAGTTAGAAAAAGGAACTCGAAAAAGGACGATGATGGAGTATTGACATATGTTACATATGTCTGTAGTCGTGAAGGGAACATAATAAGAAATAGAAGCAGTACTTTGAAGCCACAACCAACCATTCAGAGTGGATGCAAAACCAGGATCACTGCATCTTTAGATAGTCGAGGGGTATGGAGAATTAACTCAGTACATCTCGAGCACAATCATAGAACAAGTCATACGAAGTCAAGATTATATCGATGTAACCGAGAATTGAGTGCACATGTGAAACGACGTCTTCAAGTAAATGACATCGCAGGAATTTCGTTGCACAAAAGTTACAACTCTGCTGTCGTTGAAGCTGGTGGTTATGAGAAGATGACTTGTATTGAAAAGGATTGTCGAAACTATGTTGAACAAGTTAGGCGTCTAAGACTTGGAGAAGGAGACGCCGCAGCTATACAATCATACTTTTCGAAAATGCAAGCACGGTGCTCGGGCTTTTACTTTAGTATGGATTTGGATGAAGAGTTGCGACTAAAGAATGTTTTTTGGGCAGATAATAGGAGTAGACAAGCATATAAGGAGTTCGGAGATGTTGTCACATTCGACACCACATACCTGACTAATAAATATGACATGCCTTTCGCCCCTTTTGTTGGCGTGAATCATCACGGACAATCAACACTTCTTGGATGTGGTTTGTTATCAAATGAGGATACAGATACATTTGTATGGCTATTTAGGACATGGTTAGAATGCATGCACGGCCAAGCTTCGAATGGGATAATTACATATCAAGACAGGGCTATGCAAAATGCTATCCAGATAGTTTTCCCGAACATGAAGCATGTATGGTGTTTGTGGCATATTTTGAAAAAGTTGCCAGAGAAGTTCGGATACTACAAGGACAAGGGTTCAATATTTGCAATTATTCACGGATTGGTATATAATTGTCAATTTGTTGACGAATTTGAAATAGGCTGGGTAGCGATGCTCAAAAAGTATGATTTATATGATAATGCATGGTTGTCTGGGCTATACGAGAACAGAGAACGTTGGGTTCCATGTTATTTGAAATCTTCATTTTGGGCAGGAATGTCAACAACGCAACGCAATGAAAGTATTAATGCATTCTTCGATGGTTATGTACATTCAAAAATGACATTAAAGCAATTTGTTGAACAATACGAACGAGTGTTGAGAAGTAGAGTTGAGAAGGAATTTCAAGCAGTTTTCAAATTTTACTCGCAAATGATGCCCTGTGCAACGAGGTACGAAATGGAGAAGCAATTTCAGGCAGTGTACACAATTTCAAAATTTAAGGAAGTTCAAGCAGAGTTTATGGGCAAAGTATATTGTGATCTCATATCTGCTTCGGATGGGTTTATGGGAACGACGTATGAGGTACGCGAGGATGTCATACATGACGAGTTCTCTAATAAAAAAACAGTTTTCGTTTCATTTGACAGAGTAAAATGTGAATTCACTTGTAGCTGCTACTTATTCGAATTTCGTGGAATAATTTGCAGACATAGTATTTCAGTTTTGGTCCGGAACGACGTAAAAAAAGTGCCTGAACAATATATACTACGGCGATGGCGACGAGATGTCAGTAGAGCACACTCAAGGGTTGCGGTAAACTACGACGGATTGGTTAGTACTCCATGACAGTTGATGTATGACAAAATGTGTCAGCATTTTGCTACGTTGGCGGACATGACTGCAGATGATCCAGTGAGGGCTCGTAGTATAATTGATTGGATCGACATGCAGTGTAAACAGACTATGAAGCCGAAGTCAAGTTGTGGTAGTAGTAGTGTGCTCCCGCATATGACACATCCAGCCATTGGGCCTGGTTCATCATAAGACGCTGGAAGTGTTAGCGTGCGAGATTCAAAGTGTGCGAAAAGGAAGGGTGCACCTAGGAAACTTCGTAAAAAGAGTCCATTGGAATCACATTCAAATAAAATCAAGAGACCGAGGGCCCGACCAAGTGACGTGGGAGATGTTGCGCCCGCCATTCAGCCCCCTGAACAAACACAAGCAGCCATGCAGATACCGTTGTCATATACACAACTCCTACTGGTTAGTAACAGTATACAATTTTCATTCATTCAATACATGTACGAATTACTTGTAATCTTATTTTTGCAGGGTGGAAACCACTGTCATCAATCCAAGCAACATTTACATACCTCCAGTTTGATCCATCCATCGTCAACAAATCCTGTATTGAATCCACAAGGTATAGTCATACGAAATCAGCTTTAAGTTATGTGGCTATAGTTACTTTACTTATTCTATCAATCTCATATTATAGTGGGTTGTCTACAGGTTGGGGAATACACAATCAGTGCATGTTGGTGTCGGTAGTGTAGGACTAAATTCACGTTTCGAAGAGGGAAGAGTTTGTAATGCACCTACAGATGTAGGACCTTCCTTTACATTAGGATGATGGAAGAGTTTGTAATTTCAAATTTTTCTGTTAAGCTCAATTATTATGGATTTTGGATGATACTATGTCTTCCTCTTTTGTATCGTTTTGTTGAGATTGAATTTATGAAATATCGATTTTTTTACCTTTGCTTTTTTGTTCACGTTGCAAGTTCTATTGTTCGATTATGGCATGTTTCGTACTGAGTGTTGATGATCTTCACATTTAATGTTTTAGGTTGTGATTCATTGCCTAGCTTAGTGAAGTTTGATGATGGAAACATTATGGATACATGTTTTTCCAACTCTGATTCATTGCTAACTCTGTCGATTCATTCATTTTATTCAATAGTCAGTATGGTTGAATTCAATCTAAAGAAATTAAATCAGTTTCATTAGTGAATTTCAATTAACAAATACACTGTCTCATTTGATAGAGTAACAAATTTCCAAAATTTCAGCCTCAGTTCAGTGAGACTGAAACCATTGAAACATGGCTGGGTAACTCAGCTTGGCAGTGGAAGTGTAGCAATAACCACACACGACAATTTTGGTATTTTTCAATGCCCAATGTCCTCGGCAACTCAACAGCACATTGCAATTTTGGAAAACAATGAAATGATAACAGAAGTTAACACTTGCAACTCAGTACAAAGTGGAATTCCAAATTCATATATTTACAAAGTTGAGCATTGATTCAATCTACATTCCTAACTATGATTTCACATACTACCCATTGAGCATCAGGCAATGGGAAATGGGTTAATCACTAAGCACAACCCAATATTTACAGCTTTCAAAATTCGAATTCCAAAATTCATACATTGACAGCAATGACACCACAATTTCAGTAAACCCTCGAAATCTATCTTGCTCTTCCATTACGGATTTTCACTGTCACAGATATCTCAACTTCTTCTCCTTCATCAGTTAGGCAGCATCGTGATTTCAACAAGTCAGCTAAATCTTCAGCAATGACGTTCGCCACATTTCTGGACCTAGATACACCACTCGTTTCACCTGCATCTACCCACTCCCAATATCCACATTTCACGCTGCAAGTACTGAATAACCTACCTTGGTTTACCCTTTTTTTCTCCACCTCAAAACACTTCAGGAAGCCCGGTTTGCACCATGGACAGGGGCATTTGTTCGGGCATTCCGCAAAAAAATGGTCCTTACTTCTACAGCTATGGCACACTCCGTAGTTCTTTCCTCTCATTGTAAACTTGGATTTGCGCAGTTGGAGAAGCTTGGCTAAATGGATGAGGGTGAAGTTAGGCGCAGCTTCGATGTCGTCGGTTTCATAAGGGGGAAATTGATTTGGGAGATTTAGGTTTAGATGTGGGGTGAAACGGGTTTGGCATTTGGGCTGGGTCCATTTATATTCAAACGCATTTCATTTTCCAATTCAAAATGGTCAAGTATCTGCCACGTCATACTGCCACGTCATCCTGTCAACACCCATGGCAACTGCTCTTGGCAACGTAGCGCGATCGTAAAATAATATACTAGTTGAATGCATTTCAGTTACACGTTGGACGGTAGAGGATTTGCCAGGTCATTGTTTTGTATTTAGAATGCTGTTGTGGGTGATAATTTATGAATAATATCTTGAGATTTGCTCTCACTGTTGTTCGTGTCTGCAGGTATGTGCAGTGGTACCAGGAAGAGGAGAAGATGGAGCACAGATATTGAAGTCAATTTGACCTCAAGTGATCCAAGAACTCCATATGTTTAGTCTTTACCAGCCAATTTCAATTCTTAAATTGTGGATTTTGTAATCCTCATTTACAGATGCCATGGCCATTTGTGTGATATCTCTGTCATGAGTTCTGAATACGACACATCAATGAACCCTAAGCAAAGATATTTGAGAGTCCAGAGAGTACCATAGAGAATACTTATCTTGCATGCTTTATTCTTTTGAAACTTGCTTGATTTGACCATCATAGCATAACAGGGAACAAGGAAGATGCTGCAATGGTGGACCTCATGACGAAACATAGCTAGCAGATTTAGCTCCTGGTTGATTTAGATAAAAGTATGAAGATTTTGATAAAATATGATGGAATGTGAGGTTGAAAGTTTTGGGTCCCATAAAGTTTGTGGTTAAAATTTAATCGTTGACTTCGATTTGATGGCTTCTGGCAAGAGACGGTCAGCTTTACGTTGGTCGCCGGATGTGAGCTTATGTGAAACGAGTAAAGTCACTTTACTCGAAAATGGTTTGACACCTCGGGTGATTGATCCTCACATTGCGCGTGGATTCCGCGTGAATAAAATAATATCCGATCTCCGAGGTGTGTGTTCGGTCATCTCTTATATAATGCTATGCTCGTGTAGCATGGTTCATGCCAAAAAGGTGCAAGCCATTGTGTTTGAAAAACTATTTTTTCTTATTTTGAGCTTCATTGAAACAAAAAGTAATACCATTGTTAAAACTTAAAAATGAAACAAGTCGAACTCCAACAAAAATTCCCAAACCAGTCCATGAAATAAGCATTATTAAATTGGGGTATTTATAATTTTGAAAATTATGATTTTGTTAAAAGGGTGGTTGTATTACCACCCTATTTTTTATTTTATGCACCAAATACTAATTGCCCTTAACCTCCTCAATTTGTGTTCATTGTAGCAATTTTTTCGTCAAAATCTTATTTTCAACATTTCATTTATTAGTACTTCTCGTCTTTGATAACGATTTATATCAAAATATTTTATTTTCAAACTTTGAAATAAGGAAAAAATGTATTTTTTTAATTTTTATTTATTTTTTTAAAATATGATGAAAAAATAAGTGTTTTTTTTTTTTTTTTGGTTTCACTAACGGAAAATTTGAGGATAGGAATGACATGAAAAATCGTGAAAAACATAAGTGCCATAATGAGTAAACATAAATAAAGTTAAATGTAATTAAAATGTGGGGTAAAGTATATAAATTGTAATGTGAATAAAATTCTCCATGTTTAAAAGTTGAATTACTTTTAATTTCAGACACAAAATGACAGATGTCCGGACCCAAAAATGTAGGTATCGCACTAACCTTTCAAATTTCGTAAAAGTGGCGCTTTCACCTCCTCTCCCCACCCAAATTTGAGTTAAAAAAACGAGTTTTGTAATAATAATTTTTGGAAGAATGTGTTATTAAAAAAATATAAAGAAGTTATAAAATTATTTTATTGAGAGAATGTGTAATTTAAAATAAGCTTGAGAAAAAATGAATTTTTCGAGAAATGGAACTCAAACGGGCAAAATTCATTCTCCTCTTTCCAGCTAATAATTATAATCCCAGTAAGTGCTCAAAACATTTACTACTTAAAATGGCCTTTTTTGACTTCTAACGAAGACCATAATTAACTTAAATCAAAAAATAATCAACCATCTCAAATTCAAATTATGTAAAAAGTCTTTCTTGCTATTGAAATAAAAAAAACATGGACATATAACTGTATCACATTAGACATTGGAGGTAGTAGAGCAAGTTTTTTGTTTATGGCAATCTCTTTCAAGAAATTCATTAGTTTAGAATTTAACCTTCTCTTATTAATTCTTCTAAAGGATTTGGGGATCTTGAAGCTATCTAAAAGCCCATCTGATCTGGAAAAAAAAAAAAAAAATGACATTTCCAGGTAACATTTGCCTTGTTCATGTCCAGAATTGAAGTATATAGATGTTTATCCTTAAATCTTGCCACATTTGGGCTATGTAACCAAAACGAGCTACTACTTAAAAGCCAAGATGCTAGACTCATGCACAAAATCCAGTCTTGATGTAAGCCTTGATGTTTTCAATTTGTTCTGCTTCTGAATGAATCCAATTTGACAGGTAAATGAAAATCTTAGAAAATTCTTGGATTTCTGTACATTTTTTGTTCAGACAGAAACATATTTATCTCAATTTTCTTGTTGAAAATTGTTATTGTCACAGTTGAGCTTGAGCTTGAGCTTGAGCATCTTCCAATGCGAAAGAAAACAAAGTTGAATTCTTCATGGACGACGTAAATTTTATTGGTGTTATCAACAACAATATCGTTATATATAATTTAGTCTTGAAGTTAAGATTAACAATTTGGATTGGCAGCTTTGAATCAAGCGAGGACGGTAGAAGAAGTTAGAAAAGCTAGAGCTTATCTAGACTCTGAAAATCCATCTGTTGTCAAATCAATGGTTTGATCTCACGTTTATAGTTGCTTTTAGTTGGTAAGTTACTGCACATTATAGTTGCATAACTTGGAAGAAAGGAAATTTTTTATGGTTACTATCTACTCGTTCTGATACAAGAAATAGGGGCTTCCGACTAAATTTTGTGAGAATCATCTTCCCAAAACCATAGTAGATATGGTACTAGAGGATGAAAAATGCTCAGAATATGAGGCTATTTACATTGGCAAGAGAACTGGGCTTAGTGGTGGGTGGATGGAGAGCATTTGCACTGGATCATAAAATGGATGATGGAAATGCTTTAGTATTTGAACTGATTGAACCCACAACATGTAAGGTTTACATAGTTAGAGCGCATGATTGAACAAATCAAGATGATGATATGCAGAAGTTTAGAGGAACGCCGAGGAAACACCAAAGGAGGTCAAAAAGTGCGGAAAGGAGTGAAAACACAGTGGAAGTCTGAGAAAGAGAAATCTTCACCGGTTTCTGCCACTAGATGGAGTTTGCGAAGTAGCTGAATGCCTGAATCTACGTGAATTTAAGGACTAATATCTGAGTAAAGTTATAGACCTCTTAGTGGTAATGGTGGAAGACTGTAGAACTGGCCCTTATTCACTGTTAGGGAACAGAGGATGAATTTAGTTGTTTTGTGCAACTCGTTGAGAATGGCTAGAAGTGTAAAATGGTACGGCTTAGGCTTGGCCCTTCAGGAAAATAACTACGATTTAAATAAAAGCTATCACGTGTATGCATTGATATTACTAAAAATCAGTAAATATACAAATGAAACAAACTGGCTCCAGAATTATGTTGATTTATCAGTAATGAAAAAGGTATAGTTTATAGACAGAAAATATGAAATGTATTTGTATCATCACCTCGGTGTAACAGTGGGAAAAACTCCACTCACAAGATCACTGCTTGAGATATCTTGTGAAACGTATGGATGCTTTAGTGAAGTAGATGAAGATGGCGGAGTGATATCCTTTCCAGGATCAGTGACTTTGGATTCGGATATCTTGGTGTCCGACTCAGGTGTCATGAGCCATATGTTCTCAAGTTCTCTAACCACTTCTGCCATTGAAGGCCGGGAATCTGTCTCTTCTTGGCAGCACTTAAGAGCCAGATATATGAACTTCTCCACGCATTCAGAGGGATAAGATCCCATTTCTTCATCGATAACAGAAAATATCATACTCGAACGATATGCAATGTTGACCTGCACAGATAGACCAGATATTAAGTATGAACTGTATGGGACGTCTTTAATATATTAAAGAGAATTGAGTGTTGTAAGAACCGCCCTGGCACAGGTTGTAAACAGCTATTTAGTTGCAAATTTATTTCTTCGAAAAAAGGGAAAAATTTGTAGGAATGGCTTTGAATAAATCATGCTATGTTGTGAACATCAACATCATAAAACCTTAAAATTTGTTTTTTTTTTCCCATATTGATGAATCTGAACTCCTGACTTCCTATTCGGTTGCCATTATCATAAAACCTTAATTAATTGCTTCTGACATCCTATTCTGTTTGCCCCTTGACTCTTTACCTCTTCCAAGTTCCCAAGCCGGGTTTTAAAACATTCAAGAGAACAACAATTAGAAAAGAATATTACAATCATAAACTAGTATGACTCACAAATTCACGCAAGTGATGTTCTTTATTTTATTAGACTAAGAGAGTGTATGATTGGCTTTATTTTCTATGGAAAATGTCAATTTTCCACCCAAATTCCTACTTTTGGGATGTTTTTTCCATAAAAAAAATATTTTCCAACTTATGATCATATGACTATATTTTCCTAAAAAACAAGGTAAATATTGTATTTAGGGAGTGGTGGTTTTTGTTTTTCAAATAATTCACTCTTTTTTCCTCTCTCATCTACCCACCAATAAAAAATGAATAAATATAATATTTGCTAAATTGAAAACTAAGGGCTCGTTCGGTAGAGATTAAAATCAGATTAAAATTGAAAAATTAGCCGTTATTATTGACTTTTATTAGACGAGTGAGACCCAATAACGACCATATTTTCAATTTTAATTGGATTTTAATCCCTATCAAACGGGGCCTAAATCAATTAGACACATTTTAATTAATAATTTTCTTACAAATAAGTTCTAGACAATTGAATTGCCTAGAATTTATTTTCTTTCTATAAAAATTTCATGCTCGCAATCAAATGCACTCTAAGAGAAAAATGGATTGCAATATTAAATTACCTCCCGAACAATGTTTTTCCCATGTGAAATTGGGTGCATTCCTGTCAACAGTTCAAGAAAGACAACACCAAGACTGTAAACATCGCTTTTGTCCGTCAGCTTGTGAGTTAAAAAATACTCCGGATCAAGATATCCCTGCAATGATCAAGCATGCACATTTTTGAAAGAGGAGTAAATTTATTTTGTTTGTCGCAATATTGAAATTGGAAAACAAAAATAAGAGAGTAATAATTGGATGCTGCATTATCGAATAAATATTCAAACTTGTACTTGTAAATAACATTACCGGAGTCCCCTTTACAACTGTTGATACATAAGAAGGGATGCCTCCTTCAAGTTCAGGAACTGGAGCTAACCGTGATAGTCCAAAATCAGCAACCTTTGCGACAAACTTAGGGTCCAGTAATATGTTGGTTGACTTGATATCCCGATGAAATATTGGAGGATTTGCTTCTGTATGTAGGTAAAGAATGCCTTTGGCTGAACCCAGTGCAATTCTTACTCTCATAGCAAAACTTAAAGGCAATTTAGACTTCCCTGCAAATCTCAAATACTGAAGTCTTGATAAAGCAGCAAACTGTTTCTGTTACTTTTCTACTTTTGGACACGCTAGAACACATGAAAAGGTAATTCTAAAATGAAAAGTTGGGTTAAATTACAGTACGACTATTTTGTGGGCTCAAGGGCAAAAACAAGAAAAAGAAACCGTGAGTCGCACGTTACACAATTTAAGTGTTATTTAGTGTGTGTGTGTGTGTGTGTGATCTAGTCTGGAGTAGTAATGAAATTTTAATGTTCCTTACATGCAGTCTCGTAAGCCACAAAGGCACAGACTAAGAGACCATGAAATTGAGAAATAAACACAAAAGGTCAATTTGAGAAAGAACACTTTACCAGATAGGTGATCTCTCAAAGTACCATTAGACATGAACTCATAGATCAACATCTGCATAATGAAAAGCACAGTAAACATAAGATGTAGGAGAGAAACTATTAAAAATGTAGCCTTTTGAAATGAAATGTCAATACTTTGTGTTGTGACCCAATCACATGATTTTCCTACAATAAATCCTTATTTCTATCTGGTTCTTTCTAATAGGGAGCGGAAGAAATCTTTTGATATTTATCAGCTACTCTATCTCTCTCTCTCTGTTAGTGGCAGCACTGCGACGGTTTTAAAAAAAAAACAGTTGACTAAGCTTAAAAATAATAATTTACTTAATTCCAACTTGTAACCAATAAAACTAAGTTATTTTAAAGCCCAGTTAGTTATAAGTAAACTTTTTAACTCTACCACCTAATTCTGTAATTACGCATCCAAATTTATAATAGATTCATCTTTAGCTAAGTTATTTATCCAAGCTGATATTATATAAAGCCGGATCAAGATACGGCTTAAAAATTATAAAGAGAGAGAACGGATGCCTAGAATCTGCCAAGACCTCCAACCCAAACCCAAACCCAAACAGGCATATTTGTAGTCGAACGATCTTATCTAGAAATCAAAAATGGAATCACAGAACTGTACACTCGAACTCCAATTGAACGTTGTGAATTTTACGTTGATCAATTGTAGATAAACTAAATATCTTTTGGGGTACCTGTTCACCTTCTTCATCACAATATCCCATCAATTGCACGAGATTTCTATGATGTAACCTTGACAATAGTTCTATTTCAGTAAGAAACTCCTTTTCACCCTGTAATGATCCCACCTGAGCTCGTTTTATGGCCACTTCGGTTCCATCAGCAAGAATACCTTTGTAAACTTTTCCATAACCTCCTTGTCCGACAACACTTGAGTCAGCAAAATTATTTGTTGCCTGTACCATTTCACCATAAGTGAAATCTTTCACACCATCGATTCTGATGGAGATCCTTGATGCTGCATACAATGTAATTAGTTATTCAAACAGTTGAATAAAGATTGTCCCTCTTTAGATCATTAAACATGTATATATAAACGTGTGTATGAGCGTTCATGCACACTTGTGTATATAAATCTGTGTTTGTGTGTGGAGTGTGTACGCATGTACACAGTCATGTGTACATTTACATTTTACTGCCATGTAATGCAGTAGTGAAGAATTTGATGCCAGAATGCTTAACCATATAGTACAACACATTGAAACAAATTGAAAAGAAATGTAAATTCTCGAAATGAGCAATAAGAATAATTTCCTCTCACTCTACAGGAGTTTAGACTGTCAAGCTCACTGAATCGAAGGACTTTTTCCGGTGACCAGAATTAAAGAATGTGGCTATCTAATGCATTATAGTGTATGCATTTTGCCACCATAGGTTTGGTAGTTCTAAGAAATACTGAAACAAATGCCCTTGGCAAGATTTTGGAACACTTCAATATTGAAAATTGGCAAATATCGTTACTGCAACATCTTGCAGGATCTATATTACTTAAAATCTTTAACATCATTGCATCAAGAATTTGGGTCCTTTTTTACGTTTCTTTAACTTCATTTATTGCAATCCTCTGCAGTTACCTGTGCTTTTAGAGCTAAATGTCAAGCCATAGTTCTTGATTACTCCTATAAATACAGTATAAAATTTATTAAAGTAGTCCTTTTGTGTGGTTAACCCATAAAATCTAGAGGTGAATTTTGACTCCGAAGGAAAGTCAAATCTTTAGAAAAATGGAGAATATATCTCCAAAGCTGTCAACTTTTAGGTTTACACTCAACTCCAGTAATAATTTACTGAAAATTATAGTCCTCAATCAGCCAGTGATAAACAATACATGCTGCTCATCTGACTTACAAAACCTTAACTTATACGGTATTAAAATTGTAAAAGTCATCAATTATGGATGGGCAATCAATTCAATATCAAATTCAGTAATTTAAACTAAGATGTGGATTTTTTGTAAGCCAATTCCACAATAATCCTTCAGAAGTCCTATAATTGCTCAATGCGTCTTTTCTGAAGAATCAATGGCATGAATACACTTTGCAAAGAGTCAATAACAAGATTTTCTTTGTAGACTCCAGAATTCATGACACAAGGGTGAAGATATATATGTACTTACTGATACCTCCGAATTCAGGAAGTGTAAGATACTCACGTGGACGTCGTTTTGAAGCTGTATGATGTTTCTTCATGTGCATTTTCAAGATGAAAAGTGCCACAAAGGCTGATAAGGTAACTGATCCAGCTATTGCTCCGAGTACAATTCCAGCTAGTGCCCCCTTGCTTATACCAGATGAAGATGAGGAAAATTCTGCGAAAAAATCCAAGAGTTGAGAGCATCTCGAAAATGAGTTTATGCAAAGGTAAATTTGATTTCTATTACTATTTAGAACAATGTTAGCCTACAGATAGGTTATTTCCAAATGAGCTTAAGTTGTGTTGATTAAAAAGCCCCCTAGTTAAGGGATCCATATCAATGACGAGCAGCCAGAAAGTACACAAGATCTACCCACTTATGAACAGAAGAATATGGGTGTTGTACATATATGTATGTATACACTAACTCAATATTTAAATAAAGGCCAAACAGAAAAAGCATAATAATCATGCTTCAAAGAATATGTAATAGTTATACGAGTCAAATACCTTGTTTTCAACCCAAAAGTAATGGTCCCTTACAATTTGAATAAATCATAGGTCAAAGCTTTAACCAGTTAAAATTTGAACACAACTTGATAAGTGAATGATTTTCTGGTTTTCAACCAGTTACAATGGCAGGGGAGTCATTACCACTTTGTGTAAGCAACAAACACAAATGTTTTACTTCTAAATGAACAGCAAATGCCACAGGAGATTCACTATGATAATTTTCTTTCTTTGGCCCATGAGCATCAACAAAGAGAGCATTTTTTTCAATGCCACAAGCTTAGCAGGATACGATCTTCCCTTAAAAACTCCTTTTGGAAAATTATATTTAGAAATCCTAAATTTAGAAGATGTAAGCCCTTTCTTCCAACGAAGGAAAAGCAAATGCCATGATTAAATGACTACCTTTCGTTCATATAATTCAAAAGTTAACATGCAAATGAGAAAGGACACGGACCATCTCTGTAAGGATCCAGAAGTGTGAAGTTGAGAAGCTCAAAAGGTCCAAACACCATGTTATCAGGAATATTCCATCCAGTAAACAAGCTACGAATTCGTCCAACCTCGCTTTCATTAAATATGAATGTTGTGTCATTAACATACACTGGAAAAATCTTCAGGTACATTCTCAGTCGAGGTCCCTCTTGCCATTCAGCCGAATCAATTTCGAGCTGATAAATATGCAATTCCATACCATTACTTAGGTACTCCTTGAATCTATTAATATATGGGCGAAAATCTGAAAACCCGGGACTCTTCAAGCGATATCCTACCAGCAGAGGTGCAGCACAAAAGCAAGGTGAATCAGGAGATGGTGGAGCTAACTCATAAGGAGGTGGACATGATGATACACACACACTGGCATCTGTTTTGTTCAAGATATTGCTGAAACCTTCGTCTTGGGATCCACAGAATTGAACAAGGTAGCCTCTTAAGCATATGGGATTTCCGTCAAGCCTGAAATTGTCATATAAATAACATAGGCCAAATGAGAAAATTATGCCACCAGATATCACTTGCTGACACAACTCTTAATTATCTCTATTATACAACCAGGATTTTTATTTTAATCTGGAAATTTGTTTATTTTAGAATAGGAAAATGTCATTACAGATGGAAGTGATGAGCAGGGACAAACCTAACGGTGACATTCAGAGGAAGGAAAAGACTGCCAGATATATTCGAAAACATATTGTTCTGAAAATCCCTGCAATATAAAAAATAACAGCACAAATTTATCAATAAATAAGAAATTTTTCAGTCTGTTCTTATTAGGCCATAAAGTTTTCAGAGTCTAATAAAAATTTTGAAACTAGTATTCAATTTGTTTCAGCATTTTCTTTCCCATATCAATCTTACAAGGACAGTCTCCCAGATTCATTAGGAGTCCAATTTTGCCAAATGGTGGATGGGACAGAACCATTCAGTGAATTGTTTGCCAGTGACCTGCAGAATGATGCAGAAGAAAATATACTTAATTCAACAAACATTTTGTAAGGTAAGAAATAAGAGAGCTAAATCTTGGACACTAAGTGGACAGGTGAAAGTTAACTGGGAAACAAGAGAACTTAAACTTAGACACAATCATTCCATAGCATACAATTAAAAAAATGCTCACAGTTTCTGCAGAAAAGGAAGCCTTGAGAAGCTGGCAGGGATAGTTCCATTAAGATTGTTGTAGGATAGATCACTGCATAATTAGAATTCAAGTATTCATTACAAAATGTGGAAACGTAATCCCTTTTTAAGCAAAATTATATACGGGGTTTTGAGGTAATACACAAATATTAGCAAACAATCAGAAATTGAATGCTTACATAGTAGTGATATTCGCAGAAAGGTCACCTGCTGGTATCAATCCATTAAGCTGGTTTAGGCTCATATCTCTGAATTAAGATCGTGATCAATATTAGAACCCCAATTAACAAGTGTACTGACTCATAACTCAATGACCAGAAAATTATCAGGAAATCAGATAAGTACTCCCGCTGCACCATTTAGTATTCACCTCAGCTAAGTACATGCCACTTAAACTAAGGAATCCCACAGTTCAATAAAAGGCTGGCACTTGGTACCATAAAGATATGTCTATAGTGATTATTAATCAACTTAGTAAAACCTGTGCATAATGACTTACATATATGCAATAGAAGACATATTGCTCCAGTTTGGAATTGGCCCTTGTAAACTGCAGTTTCTTAGACTACTGAAACAGTAAAAAAATAACAATTTGTCACCAACCCTAGCTCGAATAAATTGTAGTATGTTTACCTAGTTCTGATGAACGGGTCCATCTTTGATTAAAACGACAAAGCTTCCGGTAAAAATTAAACAGCTTCCAAGTGAAGTAGATATTCACGTTTTAGAGATAAAAGTGCCTCAACTTTGGACTATATATCGTGCATAATTTAACTTATAATAGCAACCACAGACAATATTTTAGAGCAGAAATGAAGATTTTATGCGCTTACATTTTCAACAGAAGAGACATGTTGCTATACGAAGAAGGTATTTCACTCCCAGCAAAGTCGTTATTATCTAGTTGACTGAAAAACAAAGAAATAGAACAAGTAGCTAAGCACAGATAAAGTAAGAAAAAGTAATACCCACATTTTGTTTGCAATGAATTTTAACAGTCAATCCTCAAAGTAATATAGATACTGAAAAACAAAACTAAACTAAGAAAATGAAACATCTTAGTTGCATGTGCAAAGACTTCTACCAGTCAATCCTCAAAGTAATATAGACAATATTCTTTAAAAATAAAATAAATTAAGACAACAAATAGAAGTAGCATATTGATGAAGAATATTTATTAGCCAGGAAAAAAAATTGGGAGACCCAATCTTAGAAAGTTAGAATGTAGAAAGGGACATAAAGAACCATGGCACACATACAAAGTGGAGAATGAAATAAGAATTTTCTTTATTTCTTGATTAAATTGTACAAACCTATTACACCCTATTTATAGTACAACAATGAAAATAAAAACTAAAAAAATTTCTAATTTATGATGCAAGAAATTAGCCTAACGACCAGTCTAATTATGGAAAGATTTAATAAACTATATATCAATCATGATTAATTATATACCAATCATGATAAATCATAATCAATCACATATAAATCATGATTAATCTCTAGGATTTCTACACTCCCTCTCAAGTTGGATCGTAGATGTTGCTTATAGCTAACTTGCAGATGAAATCATCAAAATTGTGCTTTGATAATCCCTTAGTAAAGATGTCTGCAATATGTTCTTTTATAGGAACATAGGTCATACAAATAACTCCGCCTTCTACATTTTCTTTGATGAAATATCTATCTACTTCTACATGCTTAGTTTGTGGTCATGTTGAACGGGGTTGAGAGAAATGTTGATGGTAGCTTTGTTATCACAATAGAGTTTGGTCGGTAATCTTGCAATGGCCTGTAGTTCTTCTAAAAGTTTCTTTAACCACAATCCTTCACATATCAGATGGTCAGTTTGTCCAATTGATAGGACATGCATAAGCTCGATATACATTACTTGGCAAAATTTAGCTTCAATAACTTCTATGGAAAATAGAATAACTAGACAGAAAATAGGTAACTTTAATTATGATTCCAGTGCAGACTTCAAGAGTGCTATACAACTTATTAATAGCTATTTAAGATTTCTAAGAAAGACCAGAATGACAGTGAAACTTCACTCTCGCGCAACATGACTGCATTAACGTGCAACTTCTTCTTCATGAAACTTCGGGTGTACTAGTAATTAACAATATTATGTGCAGAACTCCTCTATCTTCTTTCACCCACTATAGCCTACTGGTTTATCTTCCAGAAAGAAACACAAAATACAATTCATGTTTTTTCGTTTAAAGGTTCATTTCGGATTCAAAGGTTTTTCATTTGCTAAGAAAAATGGAGCAACTTTTAGTTCTAGACTAATAGCATTGATCAATAATTATTATTATATTATAAACCAATAAAGCAAGTATGCAAAATAAATAAAGAAATAAATGAAATAAACTAAAACATGCTGGCTGATACAGAAAAATCCCAGCATTATGGAATAACCAAAGTAAATATATACAGTATCTGCAAACTTGGCATTTTAGAAAGCTCTGGCGGAAGATATCCCGATAAGTTGTTATTGTCAAGCAACCTGCAAGGTTTCAGGTCATCAGCTAAAATCAGATGTTCAAGAAGCAGTGGAAGGCTTAAAAGATTCATATCTTCAACTCACAAGTGAACAAGTTTTGGAAGTCTGGACAGCTGTGGTGGTATTTGCCCACTAAGTGAATTATTATTCATGTGGCTGTTCAGGTAAGAACAATTAAAAGGAAAATGCATTAAAAATGTCGAAGAGGCAGCAACAGCATGGGTCCTGATACCTCTGAAACAGGTTCTCTAAAGAAACAACAGAAAAGCCCAGAAATAAAGAAGAATTTTTACAAGTGCTTTGCGTTGCTCAAGTTAGCAAATGATGTGGGTATAGATCCAGATATTTTGTTCTGGTCAATTTGTATCCTGTCCAATTTAGGAAGAAAACCAATCTCATCGGGCAAGGAACCTGTCAGTTGATTTCCATTCAGAAGCCTGGAATCAGAGAAAGGAAAGCACAAGTAAAAACGTAATGGTTCAGATCATGGTGAAGCCTCTGTTGAGAATTAGCAATTAATATAATGGATTGCTTAGGACTTATAAGGTTTAACTCACTTAAAATGAGCATTTAGTCCAAAATTAAGCAAAGTAGAAGAAGCATTATATTTGAAAATGACGCGGTGAAAATGATAACTGAGTAAAGAGCTGCTTCAACTTACAACAATTCTAATGTTGTAATGCTGCCTATCTCCTTAGGTATACTCCCAGTAATGTTGTTCCACATAAAGTCCCTTTGAGAACAATAAAAAATAATTAATTACAAAAGGAAAGGAAAGGCAACATAGATAGGTAGAACGAATTACGAGGTAACTTATTGAAAAAAAAAAAATAAGCACAAATAGAAAAGAGTTGTGTATTAAATATCTAACTTACAGTATCTCTAAATAAGATAACTGTCCAAGTTGTGGAGATAAGCTTCCTGATATATTCATATTTAGTAGTGACCTGTTGGTGAAAACAAAAATGAAGGCAGTATTGCTCAGCCACTATTATACAGTTAGAAACATACATAATTTGTAAAATGTTATCTAGCATATCCACAATCTGAAACTATTAAGCTTCTTCCTTGGAATCTCATTCAGATAAATTTGAAGAGTTCTTTACATGTACAGTCCCATATAACAGAAATCTATATAGTTTTCCCCAAACTTTTAAGATGATAGACATGTTACTTATATTTGTATGTTTCGGTATTCCAAAATAGTACTAGATTAATATAATCTATCCCGCACATTATGCTCTATAATGTTTGACATGTCCAGCAGTCATCAATAAACTCAATGTTGTAGACGTGGGAAAGAGTATTTAATCAATAATTTTTCGTCCCATCAGATTTATCACTTGTTCATCACCAGCTTGGTTTATACCAATCCCGTGGTTCAACAGTACTACAAAGAATCAATGGCCAGCATTTATCCACACCATATCCACGTGCAGGAACATTTACATCCCTCTTCCGGACCAATTCATGGAAACCTGTTGATCTCATGAACACGACCCAAAGGAAAAAGTCGGCCTGCTAAAGTGTGTCCCTAGAGATAGTCTTTTACTTATGAAGATGAATTTTGACACCAAGTGACGCAGAATCAGATACAAACAGAAATACGCAGTTATACAATTTTAATAATTTGGAAGCAATAAAAGTACATTGTACATTTAACATACTTAATATCTGCAAACTACGATGCAGCAAAAAAAGGGATGGGGAAGGACTAAAATCGTACAATTCTCTGAGATGAAGATAACCATCATCCATTGTTCTGTTATAGCAAAAAACCCCTCTCCATTCTGAAGTACATGGATCCCCACTGTTCCAATCGCGAAGATACCCATGTGGGTCCGTCAAACTTCTCTTGATGTTTCGCAATGCATTCACTGCAGAAAATATTAAAGATAGGTTGTGATCTTTATACCGAAAGACATCACCGACTTATGTTTTGATATTTTTAATGATTTGGACTTCCAGAATAAGGCACATATGAATGATGTAGACTGGCTATGGGTATCTCATTATTAAACTCTTAAATTCCATGTCTGTGTACCTTAGTAAGAATCTTCATCAGATATTCAATTACATTACGTTTCATAACCCCATTGATGGGGGTAAGCATTTCAAATGTAGGTGAAGGAGTTTACACAGATAAGGAAAACATAATGATAGCAAATCTTTGTCATCGAGTGTTAATGTTACTCTGTATGATATAGAGGAAATAATCTATAAATGAAAATTTGAAATCTTTGATTATCGTTCTCCAATAAATTTGGTTGTACCGTGTATTCGTTGTCTAACAATAAGCGATTTTATTCTTTAAAGTTTTGTCACTAATTTATATTATCAAGGATGTCCAAAACGATAAGAAGCCTAGATTTACTTTACTTGTTTGCCCACAAATAACAATACGGTAGAATTTTTATGTAAATAATCATAAAAAGTTTTGAATTATTTTTATTCATTTATTTTATTTTATTTTTACAATTTTTATATTCTCGAGTTTTAATAATTTTATTTTTCAGAATTTTTTTAATTTTTTAATTTTACGTTTTTAGAATATTTTTTTTAGAATTTTAGACACTATTTTTTATTTCTCAGTATTATCAATTTTTTATTTTTAGACTTTTATTTAATCGTTTGTTTTCTATGTTTTGAGTGTTTTCCAAATTTCATGTTATAAGTTTAACAATTTTTCGAAAATACAATTCGAATAAGTTTAAAGTGTTTTGCAAAATCGAAACTGAAAACAGTTTGAAAATAGTAAATCAAACGCACCCTAAGTAACAGGAAAGAAAAATTAAAACTTTATTTGTTTTGTTAAATCCAATTAAGTAAACATCCTAAAATTACAACAAAAACAGCAAACCAAACGCACCATATGCAAGCATGCACTCAAAAGTAGATGAAGAAGAACAAAACAAATCACCTTCCGTCGGATGCGTCAGTTGGCTATCTGCTCCTCCTATAAGCACCAAACACCAGCATAAACACTCAATTAAGCTAAGAGTTGGCTGGGACCTCTCAAGAACGCCCATTTTTCCAAGATTGTCAAATGTCTTAACACTTGTCTCCCACCTTATAAATCAACATAAATGAAATTTAAAAAAAAAAAAAAAAAAACCAACCTCTAAAAGGCTGAAAGGAGTAAACCAAGAACAGAAGAAGAAAGAACACTGAATACAAAAGAATGAGTTACACAACCCAATATTCTAACAAAACAAATACGAAAAGGTATAAAACATTCTTAACAACAAAAGGGGCCACCAAGAAAATAGAATAATATGGAACATGAATTTGTAGGGACTGCTTACAGGTGCAGCAGATATTCTGCAGTCTGAAAAATGGGCTTTGAATTTTACAATACAAATCCGGAGGTTTTGCAGTAAAATTGGGTTGACCTGGTCGCCATTGGAAGGTGGTAAAGATGAGTAGATTGATGAATTTTGATGGCGAGGATGATGAGCACAGCAGCCAACTTTTTCAAATATTGAATTGAATGTGCAAAACTTTGCTCGCCATTTTACATCATTAATTTGGTGGAACTGTTCTCTTGACTTTTGCTGCATTTGTAGTTGAACGTCATTGATTAATTAATTAAATTAATTAACCGAATTATAAGCACGATGATAGTGAAATATTAAAGGAGGGAAGGGGAATCTTCTCAGTTCAATGTTCGTGTTCAATAATTGGTTAAATAAACTCTCGAGGATTTCAAAGGGATCAGAGGGGAACACGGTTGACGTAATCTTAACGCAATTTCACATAATATTCTGTTTTAAACAAATTCAACATCTCCTGCGAATCATCTATTGCTAGCTGAGATTATATCATAGCATTTATTATAATTTTTCTGTCAAAATAACAAAATTCTTATGAGGGCGTGGGTTTCACCAGGAAACTTTCTTAAGGGGTAAATGGACTAAAGCTATGATTTTTATTCTTTTAGGTCATGTTTGATAGCAAATTTTTTTCATGGAACTTGGAAAAATGTTTTCCATTTTTCAAGTTTTGAACCGTTTTGACAACAAAAAATTTTTCCGAAATTTTTTTCCACCTTTCCACATTTTTTAATTTTTGGACGAAAAAATTTTCTTGTTGTTTTTGTTGAAATTGATTTTTCAGTTTTTTTTTTTTTTTGGCAATTGAAATTTTTTTTATCAATAATGCTAAAAAAAAAATTTATTTTAATAGACAATTTCCATGCAAAACAAAGTCAAATGAATGGTATTCAGTAAGCTAATTTTTTTAAAAAAAATTTGCAATTGGAACAAATTCTAAATCCAATGGTAGAAAAAAATATCACTTTCATGAATAATTTTCATAAAAAAATAAAGTCAAACGAACACCAAACTATCAATATTTTCTAAATGGAAAATTATATCAATCAAATACAATAATTACAATTCTCAGTAAAACAATTTCTAGACAATTCAATTTACTGAAATTCATTTTCTTCTTACTCATTTTTCACATATGCAAACAAACAGACCCTTTTTTCAATTTCAACTATTGCGACATATTCAACTTTAAGAAGTTTATTTTTTTCAACTTTGATTGATGTCCAAAAGTTTTAAATAACATGTGTTTATGACAATTATTTAACAATATGCCCCTATCTGTATCATTATTTCTAATTTCTTTATTTCTCAAACTCGTTTTCTACCACACGATAAAAATATTTTACACTTAAATAAAAAATCTTGTCCTACTTTTTAAAGATACATTCTTCAAAACTCATTTGCTTACTTTAATGATAAACAAACGGGGGCTTCATTGAGAATTGAAGGTTCTCGTTATTAGAGATGGAATGGTTAACAAATTAGATCGTTTTGCTCGATCGATCCAAGATGGCTTTTTCTTACAGTTAAGTTTATTGTGATCTTTATCAATACTAAAATACAAAAATTGATAAATGAGAAATTTTATTGAATCTCTGAAACGTGTCTCTTCGAAAATATTCATTAAAAGGAATTAGGGGCCCGTTCGGTAGGGATTAAAATCGAATTAAAATTGAAAAATTAATCGTTATTGTTGACTTTTATTAGACGAGTGAGATTCAATAACGATCATATTTTCAATTTTAATTGAATTTTAATCTGTGCCAAACGAGACCTAGAGTATCAAATAGGACAGACCTAACTTGACCTGCTCAAGACTAACCTGATAATTGATATATAACTTTTTAAAAGATGCACCAAGCGTCACCCTTATGTCAAGTCAACCTTAGGGATTAAAAAATAAAAAATAAATAAAAATGTTATGGTCATAGAGTGTTAATCTCAACAGTGGATCTTGCGTCAAGTTGACATTTTTTATGGCAAATGTCATGTTACAAGCTTACTAGAATGATTCAAGATGAGATTTGACAATTAAGAATTTGAAATTTTTATAAATATATAATTGATCCTAAGATTTGAATCTCATTGTTTACGAATTTGACACGGCAATAGATGAGAGAAGCATTATCTTCAACAAATTTTTATGAAAAATATCGAATTATATTTTAAGTTTATTTTTAAATGAAGCGTGCCTTTGGCTGATAGGACAACGCCCAGAGTCCAAACACATTTATGACTTTGAATTTGATTGTTTCGATTTTGGCACGACAATAGAAGAGATAAGCATTATCTTCGACAAAGTTTTATGAAGATTATCGAATTAATTATATTTTAAGTTTATTTTTCAATGAAGCGTGTCTTTGGCCAATAGAACAGCACCCAAGGTCTAAACACATTTATGGCTTTGAACTCGATTGTTCACGAATTTGACGCGACAATAGAAGAGAGAAGCGTTATCTTCGACAAAGGTCTATGAAGATTATCGAATTCATTATATTTTAAGTTTATCTTTCAAGGAAGCGTGTCTTTGGCCAATAGAACAACACCCAAAGTCTAAACACGTCTATGGCTTATGAGGGTTGGCTATTAGTCAACTTAACTTGAGCAACATGATGATTAGGAAGATTCAAAGGCTAAAGGCCACAAGGAAATCGTTTATAAACCATGCGTCCATATTTGCTGCTGGTGACAAAATTAAGCATTCGTCAAGGCAGGCGTGCGACTTTTCGGCCAACGGATTGCAAGCTTGTACTTGAATATAAAAAACAACGAAGTCTTTATCCAATAAAGCGGGCCAGTGAATTGCAAGGATTTGTGACGTGTAAGAATGAGATACGAAAATTAGTGTATGCATATTATGACTTTTTACGACGACGCTGAAGAAGGAAATGAATAGGTGTTTCTCTCTTCAAATAGGATTGGAGTCAAGACGTAAAATATTTTTTAAACCAACTAAAATACGTGATTTATGAATAAAAAATATAGTACGTGATTTTTTATAATGGAAACTTGAAAACACGGTCTCTCTAACTTTCTCTCTCTCTATTTTTTTTTTTTTCCCAGTGAAGAAAGCAAAAAAAAAATGCTGTTTACATATCCAGGCCCATTCCATACATTAAATGGGGCCACGAGCCTATTGGGCCGCTCAGCCCTCTGCTGGTAGGCCATGATTTAATGAAGATGTGACGTTCATTTTCAATTGAACGATATCCACAGATTAATCAGAAAGTGGTCCTTAAGACCACCGGGGACTGTTTGCGTACGTTCAATGAACTTTGGGCCCACGTACCATAATCCGGCTCATCCAGCTCTGTCAACTAGGGTTTCCTTATTTCTTGAAACTAATTGTATTTCCTAGGTTGCTTTCATTAAATCCTTATCCTCAATTTGGCAAACCATGGAATTATTCCACTTTGATTTTATCTCAAATATGCAAATTTGTGTTACTGCTATTTCAATTTGTGCATGGTCACATTCAACGTAGCAATCGACGGTGATGAATTGGGCTTTATTCTTGCATAAAGTTTTAAATTTTGTCGCATTATATTTTAACAATTTCATCTAGACTCGGTATACATTCGCATTCAAATTCAATCATATCGTCATTTGAGTAGCCTAATTTGATTATTGTAACTAAAACTATAGATTTTTTAGATGAATATAACTGTCAAAACTCAACTTTGGATTGACCATAACTTATGCGTTAGAGAGCTTGGATGAACTATGAAGCTCAAGTGTTTTGACCAAAAAAGAAACTAGATAATCATGAAATCTCATTACAAAATTAAATTATAAATAGTTTCAATAATCAATTTAAATTTTTTGTCCAAACTCTTGATTATTAAAAGTTCAAAAAGCATATATAAGCGATTTAAATTATAAATAAATATAAATGAAAGTTGGATAAGTAGATATTGTTGGTATTATACATACCCCAAAAACACAAAGTAATGCAGAAAATAGAAAGAATAAAAGACATTTTTCGCCCTAAGGCTCGAATGTTCATCCAAATTAGGGCTAATCAGCCGTTGAGCATTCACCGAAGTGATTAACGCTCCAATCCACTAAAAACCAACAATATTATCAAGAACAAAGTTACAATACAACATATCCACAAAGGAACGACCCCCATACCCAAATTTCTCTCACAAAAACCCTCGAAAATACGATTACACAAAGTAACCAAAGGTTATTGCCCACATGAGAACAAAAACACAAACACAAGCCTTAATCAACACTAGATCTCACCAAGAATCATCTAGGAATAGAGATTACCGATGAAAACCAAAGGTTTTCAGAAAGAGAGAGTATAAGTAGAGAGAACCCTAGAATAATCTCGAAGAAGTGAGACAAATGAAAGAGAGTCAAGACAATAATACAAACAGTCAGAAGTATCCAATGGATACAGCTTATCCGCTTGTTACAATCTCAACCGTTAAGATAAGTGTATTGGGATGCCGGGTTGCATTATGAAATTGGCTGGGCATCAGGTTGCATCATAGGGCCAGACAACAAATAATAGAATTGGGCTGCATCATTGGACCCAAATTGGTTAAGCACCAAACTTAACAATCTCCACCTTGCTTAACAATTTGGGTTTCACAGTAGATTGGAGGTTAACTCCTACTTCAGTTTCATTTGCTCTTTGTACCTGTAAAAAATCATTAATCAGTAACAACATTTAGGAGATTCAGACAATCCCTTGTATAAAGGAAGAATTTGTGTACTCATGTCTGCAAGATTACATTCAGTAGAAATTTTATCAATTTTCATGATTTCTTTTCCTAAGACATCTCTTATAAAGTGAAATTTAACATCAACATGTTTAGTTTTATCATGAAACACATGATTTCTACTTAAGTGTATTGCATATTGACTGTAAAAAAATATAACAACATTATTTTCGGAAAAACCAATTTCATTCAGCAAGTGTTTCAGTCATATACCTTCCTTTACAATATAAGTGGCCGCAATATATTCAGTCTCTGTAAAGGATAATGCAACAATCTTTTGTAGCTGTGATTTCCAGCTAATGCAGGTACCATTTAAAGTAAAAGCATATGCAGAAGTTGATTTTCTATTATCACAGTTACCAACAAAATCAAAATCAACAAAATCTTTAAGTTTAATCTCAGTTTTACTTTTACTAAACATAAGCCCTAGATTATAACTGTCTTTTAAGTATCTTAATAACCATTGCATGGCTTCCCAATGATATTCACCTGGATTGCCCATATACTCAAGGCACTTAAAGCAAAGGAAAGATCAAGTCTGGTGCATATCATAACATACATAACAGACCCTACATCATTAGCATATGGAACCTTCTCCATCCTAGTCTTTTCTAATTCAGTTTTAGGGCATTGTTCTGTTGAAGATTTAAAGTGACTACCAAGAGGTAATGTGACATCCTTGGCATTATCCATAGAAAATCTGCATAAAATCTTTGAAATATAAGACTGTTGAGTGAGAAACAAATTTTGGTTACTCCTATTTATTCTAATTTTCATTCCTATAATCTTTTTAGCTTCTCCTAAGTCTTTCATTTCAAATTCCTGCTTCAACTTTTGCTTAATCATGTTAATTTCAGTTATATCACACCGAGCAAGTAACATATCATCAACATAGATCAAAAGATAACAAGAATCAGGGCCACCACTGCCCTTATAGTAAAAACATGGATCATATTCACTTCTATTAAAATCAAGTCCCTTTATAAAAGTATCAAACATGATATACCATTTTCTTGGGGTTTGTTTCAAACCATAGGTTTTTTGTAAAAGACATACAAAGTTCTCTTTACCTTTTTGTTCAAAATCTTTTGGTTGAGAGATGTATATTTTTTCATCCAATTTTTCATTTAGAAAAGCAGTTTTGACAGCCAACTATTCTAATTCAAAATCCAATTGAGAAACAATAGAAAGCAAAACTCTTATAGAGGTGTATTTGACTACAGGAGAAAATTTTTCATTATATTCAATTCCCTCCTCTTGGTTAAAACCTTTAACAATCAATCTGGCCTTAAATCTTACATACTTACCTTTAGAGTTTCCTTCTTTTACTTTAAAGATCAATTTACAATCAATGTCCTTCTCCCCTTTAGGTTTATTTACTAAGGTCCATGTCTTATTTTTAGCTAATAAAGTCATTTCATCCTTCATAACAGCAAGCCACAGGCTAGCATGTTTCCTTCCAATGGCCTCTTCATATGTGCTGACTCATTTTCTAGAAAGTTATGAACATTTAAAGCTGTAACAAATTAGGGTCATTATATCTAGATGGAGGTCTTACTTCTCTTCTAGCTCTATCTCTTGCAAGATAATAATCATCTAAAAGGTTTTCAGGTTGGTTTGGAGGTAAGTCGCAGGTTTAGCCTCAATGTTAGGTTCAGTTTCATCAGCTCCACCTCAAACTGAACATCACTCCCAAAATTTAAATCTGTCTAGAAGAGTTCTGTTTCTAAAACTATTTTATTTTGATCAGTTTCAGGTGTAGCAGGCACTTCTCCTTTAATGCAAGACATGTTTAACTCATTAAAGACAACAGTCATACTAATAATGACTTTATCACCCCCCTTAAGATTTCACACAGACCCTAAAACCCTTAATACATTCACCATATCCTAAGAAAATACCCTTAATAGACCTATGCTCCAGTTTACCCTCATTTTGATGTACATAGGTAGCACAACCAAAAACTTTCAATTTAGAATAATTCACAGTGTTGTCATTCCAAACGTGATCAGGAGTATCAAATTTTAAGGATTTAGTAGGGCGCTTGTTTATCGGATATGAAGCAGTTTTAACTGCTTCCCCCCAAAATAATTTTGACAGGCCTGAACTTATCAACATACATATGACATTTTCTAACAAAGTCCTATTCATCATTTCTACAAGCTCATTCTGTTGTGGGGTATAAGTGATAGTCATATGTCTAAGGATCCCATTTATTTTGCAAAAATTATCAAACTCTTCATTGCAAAATTTAAGGCCGTTATCAGTTTTAAGTGCTTTAACACATTTATTTACTTGATTTTCAATAAGAGTTTTCCATTCTACAAAGTTTTTGAAGGTATCAGATTTGTTTTTCAAAAGCATAACCTAACTTTTCTTTGAAAAATAATCAATGATAAGCAAGAAGTATTTAAAACCAGAATATGTGCACACAGTTGTTGGTCCCCACAGATCAGCATGCAAGTAATCAAGAATAAACTTAGACTTGTCGCTGCTTGAAGCAAAAGGTAATTTCTTTTATTTTTCAAAGATGCAATGTTCACAAAAAAAAAAAAAACATCTTCTCTATTCTTTCATTTCCCAAAAGACCTTGTTTCTTAAGAATATGCAAGTTCTTATCACTAATGTGTCCAATTCTCATATGCCAAAGTTCAGACTTGTCAGGTTGTGAGACTATAGCAGCAATAGGTTTATTTTGGAAGGGTAAAGCTTGCATAGTATAAATCTCATTGAATTTTTCAACATGAATGACTTTTGAAAAATCCTTTTGAAGTGTTAAAAATACATTTATTTATGATGGTATTAAAACATTCATCATCAAGAGTGCCTAAAGAGATAATGTTCCTCTTTAGGTCTGGAATGTATCTTGTTTTATTCAAAGTCTGTACATTCCCATTTTTTAATTTCAAAACAGTTTTTCCAATGCATTTTATTCTGTAAGAAAAAGGCATTTCCCAATATTACCTGTCCCCCCACTAACCTCAACCAAATCAGTAAAATATTTTTTTTAAGGTGTCATGTGAAAAGTGCACCCCAGAGTCAAGAATTCAATCTGTTTTAGTTGAAGATTGACATGTCACATAAACCTCTCCATCAGTGGCTGCAGCTTCTTCATAAGCTATTGCAGCTTCACCATCAACATTATTGACATTTTTCAGTTCATCAATTTTTTTTTTGTGACAATCTTTTATAAACTGTCCTAATTTTTCACAAAAAAAAAACATTTCTTTTCTTTAGCCTTATTATTGTTCTTGTTGAATTTGAATTTGCCAATGTTAAGATTTCCAGAGAACTCCTTATGTTTTCCAAAGCTTTTATTTGAAAAATTATTACTGTTTATTTTTGAAAAGTTGTTTCCTTTAACATTGTAACCAACTCCACTTAATGAGGTTTTTAACTCACTTTTAAATTCAAGTTCCTTATTTCTTAAGTATGAAACAATAATATGAACAGTGACAATGGTTCTTCCATATTCAAGAGCATTTTTCAGGTAAAGAAGATAATAAAGCTACATACTTTTGATCGTCTGAAAGTTTTTCACCACTATTGGTGAGATATTGAGAAAGTTTACTAAATCTATCAAGATTGTTTTCAAAGTCACAATTAGGATCAAACTTAAAACTGAAAATTTGTTTCCACGAGTAACATTTATTGGAAAGTGTCTTAGTTTTATAAAGAGATTCAAGTTTTGCCCATATTTCAGCTGCAGTCTCAATCTCTCCTACTTCTCTAATGACACTATCAGATAAATGCAAAAAGATAGTGCTCCATGCAGTTTCTACTTGTTCAATTCTTTTATTATCTGCCACTTCTTCCTCCCAAGATTCATCAATGGCCCTAGCACATTTAAAATGAATTAACAGAGCCTTCATTTTTCTACTCCATAGTGTAAAGTTTCATTTTCCCATTCTAAAGCCTAACATCAATTTTAGTACTACCCATTTATGATAATAACACACAGTGAATGTTGTGACAATGCAAAAGGCAGGATCAAGTATGATATATCACGGACAGAGTACAATAAAATGACTAATGTACACACACTAATAAAGTAAATGATGCAGGAGTTATTTATATCAAGCAAGTGTACACAATTTAATAGAAATCACATAGGCAGATAACAATCTAACACAAATTTTGTTCAAACAACAATAAGAGTAACTATCGAAGAGTAAGAACTTCAAGTAATCTTGAAAAACCGTTAATCTCAGTCTCCTCAGATTCTAGGATTTTCAAATGAAACCATAAACAAAGGAAGATTCAGGAGGGTTCAAACAAGAGATCCAAGAAAAAAATACAATTCGAAGGAAAATAACAAAATAGGGTTAGAAACTCGTTACCAAACGTCTCTGATTAATGATGTAAAATAGTGAAAACCATAACTATTTTACCAACTCTGCCAAAAATGAGAATCAGATCAATTCCAGTAAAGATCTTTTAGATCTTGAGTCACGTTCACCAAGGATACCCAGAAATAATATCAGATCGAAGAAATTTTGGATATCGAAGTGCTTTGATATCATTGTTAGTATTATACAGGCCCCAAAAACACGAAGTAATGCAGAAAATAGAAAGAACGCGAGATTTTTCACTCTAAAGCTCGGATGTTCACTCAAATTAGGGCTAATCGCCCGTTGAGCATTCACTAAAGTGATTAACGCTCCAATCCACTAGAAACCAACAATATTATCAATAACAAAGTTACAATACAATATATCTACAAAGGAACAACCCTCAGACCCAAATTTCTCTCACAGAAACCCTCGAAAATACGATTACACGAAGTAACCAAATGTTACTGCCCACATAAGAACAGAAACACAAACATAAGTTTTAATCAACACTAGATCTCACTAAGAATCATCTATGAATAGATATTGCAGGCAAAAATTAAAGGTTTTCAAAGAGAGAACAATGAGAGCATAAGTAGAGAGAACCCTAAAATAATCTCGAAGAAGTGAGACGAATAAGAGAGAATCAAGTCAATAATACAAAAAATTAGAAGCATCCAACGGACACAGCTTATCCACGTGTTACAATCTCAACCGTTGAGATAAGTGTATTGGGCTGCCGGGTTGCATTCTGAAATGGGCTGGGCATCTCAATTTTAACAAGGGTTGCACACAGGGTCAAACAACAGATAGTAGAATTGGGTTGCATCATTGGGCCCAAATTGGTTAAGCACCAAACTTAACAGATATTACTCGAAATATATGAATAAAAAATTATTTAGACATTTATAAACATTATATAAAATAAACCAAACATAGATTAAGATTTCCATATTTTTAGAGTAAAAAAAACCCAAGAATTGACTCAAGGCGCTCCGAACCCTACTAAACAACCAATTAGGACCATTACAACTTGACAATGATATCATAATAATTATTATTTTTCCAAAAGATAAATGGCAGAAACTGTAAACTAAGAATAAAAATTAGAACGGTAACATTCACACCACATCTTTTTATGAGCCTCATTTTTATTTTTATTTTTTGTATAGAATACATTTTAAAATAATAAATTGATGAAAAATTTGTAATTAAAAAATAAGAATTTTTTTGAATTTACGTATATTATTATTTTATTAAAGAATATATGACTGAAAAGAAAAGAGGGAAAATGTATTATTTTATTTTATTGAAGAATAAATGTCATTAATCTTTATATCCTTAAATTTTTTTCTTCATAGCATTCTTATTTTTAACATTTCATTGATCATAAATTTTATCTTTAACCATAATTTTCATTATTTTGCTTATTCAAAAATATAATAGACAAATAGATCCTTTTATTTTAACTTAAAGAAAAATGTTACAAAGAAATCATATCAAGAATAATTTATGTAAATTTGAGAATAAGAATGCAATAAAAAAAGTTTGACATAAATATGATAGTATGTAAATATTGTAAACTTTACATACAAGTAAAATGGATTCTACTTATTAAAAATTGTGGTGTGAATATATGTAGCATTTGTCTGTCTTTAATTTTCATAATCATTTTCAACAATATATTCACACAATAAAACATTTTTACGTAAAATCATAATTTTTTCTTACTTTTTAATTGCACTTTCTTAAAAAATTATTCAAAAATTCATTCTTTTCGGGAAATTGTGTCAAATGGAGGTAAAATATTTTGTACGTAAAATCAAAAATTTTCTATTTATGAATCATATATTTTTCAAAAAAAAAAATGCTATTTAAAATATTTTTTTTTTCTCAACGATGGCCATCAAAACGGGGGGCTTAACCTAAAAATTAGAAAGACATTCTTTGATTGGTTAGTTATCTGTTGCTCTCGCGGGAATGGGTGAAATGAATAGAAGTTCCACGTGTAGAGTTCCAATTCGGTAGAATCGGATACTGTGGGTGCCCACAATGTTGGATAATCTTCTAAATCCTAACATGTTGAAGCTGGAAAGTGGGCCCACTACAACACGAAAAAATGACGTGGATTTCTGGGGACCAAGATTTTTTGGGTTTGATCGCTGGGGAAACATAGGCCACTTGTTTTGAGTGGTAGAGATTTGTGATCTGAGTCTCCAACCCAAATCATTTGACTCAATTTCTGTCACTTTTAAAAGGCTGAGGAACCAATCAATAATGTAGTTGGGTGTCTACGTTTATTCAAGACCCCTTCAAACACAAAAGACAATGTGTTTGGGTCACATTATTATTTTGAAAAAATGTTTTTTGAAATAGTAAATTGATCGAGATTATGTGATTGAAAAAGAAGGAAAATTATTGATGTGATGAAAAATACTATTTTATTGAAGAATGTGTGGTTAAAAATGAGAACGAAAATTTTAATGCGCACAAACATATGCCGACTTTAGGAGGAATCTCTATATTTACTTTTTAAAATAAAAAGTGGATTTGACTTTTCAAATCTCCCTCCCTTTCCCTCCCTCGTTAACAATGATTGAATTTAGCCCCTCTCTAGTTTTGTAACAGTGAACTTTTAGATAATGTGTGCTTAAAAAGTAAAAAAAAAAAAATTTATATATATATATATATATATATATGAGAATATGTGATTGAAAATGAGTTAGAGAAAAATAAGTTTTGAAATAATGATAATCAAACAAGGCTTAATAAGTTACAAATATTAATATTCTACAATTAAATTATTCAAATCACAATTGAGAGAAAGGAGAAATCAATAAATGTTTGAAAATAAAATAAATTAAAGAGTTAAAATGGAGAACTTGTTGAAGTGTGTGTGTGTGTGTGTGTATTACCCTCTAAATTCAAAGACGGTCTTTATTTTGTATAAGATGCTCTTATTGTTGTTCGTTTGGTTAGCTGAAAATTAAAATTTCATTGGGTTTTAATAATTTCCTTTATGAAATATGTATTTAAAAAATTAATAAAAATTGTGGATAAAATAAATTGTATTTTTGAAAAGAATTCAAGGAAAAATAAATTTTAAAAAATGTGGTCAAATAGGAATTTAGTGTTAAGCATTTGATGGGAACAACAACAACTCAATCTTCTATTAAAAGTATAATTCATAGGACTAGTGTGATATTTTCTTTTCAATTGTACTAGATGAGATATATTTAAGTTCATGTTTAAAGCCTGTTTGGGATAGATTTTAATTTTCCAAAAAATGGATTTTACTACCATTGAAGACAACAACGGTCAAAAAATCACCAAAGCTGCTGTTCTTTTCTTAAATTTATTTTATATTACTCATTCTTTCAATAAAATAATTTTACACGTAATTTCAGATTTTTTCGTGCTTTTTAATTATACATTCACTAAAAATTCACTATTACAAAATCTATTCTCCCAAAAACCGAGTTCAAACAGAGCCTAAAAATAGAAGAAAAAGAAACTCTAAAATGTTCGGAGTGATCACTCGATAGCGGTTCTTGATTCAGATCTGGTACCGATCGAACAGGGGACCGAACCATTTATAGTCTGGCCAGTTCAACCTTCGAAGAGTTTTAATCCACTCTTTTTAAATAAGTCTCGTCTTTAATCCCACTTAATATTTAGATCACTGAGAGATTGTTTGATATTTACATGCAATTGTGCATGGCTAAGCAACAATTTTATTGGACAACATGTAAAATTACCTTGGCTCTTTCTTGGGTACAGAAAACTACTTGAAAAAGTCAAAAAGATTAAAACGCCAATGGTGGGGTTGCACAGATCAATTCTTGTCCCCTAAAAGCCAAAAAGGTGAAAAAGCAACTTCAAGATAAAATTAAAATCTTTATATAACCCAATTAATCTCTTTATTATAGTTGTGTGAATATTTCTATTTTCTTGAAGGTTGAAGCATCGTCCAATGGCTACCGCCATAAAAAATAATAGCCGATTATCTCTTGCCATGGAGAGAACTGGGCAGTGGTATTTGAACTCCAATTCTTCTGTTAAATTCTTCTTTCTATCTCATTTTGATAATTCAGTCCTGATTTTTTGCTGTTTTTTGGTTTAAATTCCAGGGTTTTTTCGCAAGAAATTCCTACTGATATTATTGTTGAAGTAGGGGGAGCCACTTTCTCTCTTCACAAGGTATGTAAATAGGCAATAGCTCGTTTATGAACACTAATCTTGAAATTCGATTTTGCTTGAGCTTTTTGGGCTCGTTCCATCTTTTAAAATGTTTCAAGAAAAGTAGCACAAATCCTTGTATGTCGACTTGAAATGTTATGAAGATAGATCTAGTGGCATAAATTAATTATTTCATCTACTTATGGTGGCAGTTCATGCTTATAGCAAAGAGCAATTTCATAAGAAAACTTATCGTTGAATCAAAAGAAGCTGATTTGGCAAGAATAAACCTCTCCGACATCCCTGGAGGACCCGAAATTTTCGAAAAAGCTGCGAAATTCTGTTATGGAGTCAATTTTGAGATCACTGTACACAACGTGGCAGCCCTCAGATGTGCTGCTGAGTATCTACAGATGACTGATATTTATTGTGACAGTAATCTCTGTAGCCGGACAGAGGATTTCCTCTCTCAAGTGGCGTTAAGCAGCCTTTCAGGCGCTGTCGTCGTGCTGAAATCTTGTGAAGATCTACTTCCCATGGCTGAAGACCTCAAAATTGTCGAAAGATGTGTAGATGTTGCAAGTGCTAAGGTATTTCCACTTTTCGATGATTCTCTTTGTATGCATCTAACGAATTGTTTCCTCTCTAACCACTTAAGATCTGAGACGTTGTAATTCAATTTGTTTTAGAGCATATAAAGGTCCAGAATCTTGAATTCAAGTCTTATCGCCATCTATTTATTAGAATTATTTATATGTTAGGCATTTGATCGAAAATAAATGTAATTGAAGAGATATCTTTAATAGATGGTTTAACCACGTGTAAGGTTAAAGTCCTACCCTGTAAATAGTCATGACTGCGTGGCTCAAATTGTTGATGCTTTGCTTTGGTAGGCTTGTGTTGAGGCAAATTTTCCAAGCCGTTCACCGCCTAACTGGTGGACAGAAGAGCTAACAATCTTGGATGTGAGCTTCTTCGAAAAGATCATTGTATCGATGAAATCAAGAGGTGCAAAGGCCTTGACAATAGCTAGTGCTATAATCACATACGCGGAGAGATCACTTCGTGATCTTGTGCGCGACCACTCTGGGAAAGGAATAACATCATTAGAATCCGGGGAATCCAATATCAGAATCCAACAACGGGAACTTCTCGAATCTATAGTCACTCTTTTACCCCCTGAAAAGGCTGCCTTCCCCATTAACTTCCTCTGTTGTCTCCTGAGGACTGCTATTTTCTTGAGGGCAGGAAATAGTTGCAAGAACGAGCTAGAAAAGAGAATTTCAGTGATTTTAGAGCATGTGACAGTGGATGATCTTCAGGTTTTATCGTTCTCCTATGATGGCGAGCGCCTGTTTGATCTTGAGAGCGTGAGAAGAATCATATCGGGTTTTGTGGAGAAAGAGAAGAACATGGCTGTCTTCAATGGAGGCGATTTTAGAGAAGTGTGTTCCACAGCTATGCAGAGAGTTGCGAAGACAGTTGATGCATACATTGGGGAGATTGCTACTTATGTTGATCTGAGTATTTCTAAGTTTAACGGGATCGCCAATTTAGTGCCTAAAGGCGCTAGAAAAGTCGATGATGATCTTTACCGGGCTATCGATATCTACTTGAAGGTCAGTTAAAAACCATGTCCCAAAGTTTATCTTATATGATTTATTTGAACCATATTTAATTCTTGAATGATGACACGATTTATTGCAGGCTCATCCAAACTTAGATGAAATCGAGCGGGAGAAGGTCTGCAGCGTGATGGATCCACTCAAACTATCCTACGAAGCCAGGGTTCATGCTTCACAGAACAAACGATTGCCTGTACAGATAGTTCTTCATGCGCTGTACTACGATCAACTGAAGCTAAGAAGTGGCACAGACGAACAAAATGCGCCGAATGCCATGGCAACAAGAAATCAGGTACAGGCAGATGTATCCCTGGTGAAAGAGAACGAAGCACTGCGAACCGAGCTATTGAAGATGAAAATTTATGTACAAGATATGCAGAAAACTCAAGGGACATCATCAAAAGGGAGTGTAAAGAAGCCGACATTCTTTTCTTCTATGTCGAAAACCTTGGGAAAATTGAATCCGTTCAAGCATGGATCAAAGGATACTTCAAATATGGATGATGGAATGCCAGATTTAACCAAGCCTAGAAGGAGAAGGTTCTCCATTTCTTAAGTTCAGAGCTTGATTTGTTTAGTTTCTTTGTGGGTTGAAGTTGTGTAAAGGTTTGATGCTTTTGTGTTCTTCCTTCTTTTTTCTTTGTCAGGACAAATTGTTTTTGTTGCTCCCTTATGTTAGCCATCTTTTCAAACTAATTTCTTGATTATACAAATTGTGTTACATATATATACATCATCTTTCATCGTTTGTTATTATTTTGGCGAATTTACTTGACACGTTCGATAAGGTGAATTGAATAAAACTATTAAATAAGAAAAATAAAAAGAGAGAAAAACTTGTTCACTCTAGCATCTAAAATGTCTAATTCCTGAAACAAAAGCAAAATTCCTACAATTATATGAGGAAGCTGTGCGAATACATGTGTTGTGTAAATACGTATGGGTTTCGGTAATACTTTAATAGAGGTACTTTTTCTTGCTATTGATAATGCTACATACAATTAGTCATGAGATACTGGTTTTGGAAGATATAGGCTAACAAATGTGGAAAATTAAAGTATGATAGTTTACCTTGTTTCGAGATCACGCCAACACAAGAAAATTTGGTGCCTTGGTTCCTTTTCTTCACGAGTAAACTATTTCGAGGCTCAATTGATTATTTCAATTTACCACCATCTTTAATAACTTCACAATATTTCAACCCTATAAAACTAAATGCAGTTGAAACCAAATAATTAGTTCCACAAACACGGAAAAACTAAGGAACTCCTTTCGTTTCAACAATTTCGAATGGAAACAATATTAAGAAACTCCTTCCATTTGAAGTGTGTTAGCTTACTTCAAAATTGGATTTGCACAAAATATCAATATGCACGTTCAACATTTCACTTATTCCAGTTTGGATCAATATAAAAATATATTTTATAAGTAATAGAGAAGAAAAATACCTTCAAGCTTTAGATATATAATTTTAGTCTTTACATAAGTATTGCATTTAAGGCTTCTACTTCATTCTGTCGTATACAGGAAAATTGAACCTAAAAAATTCAAAGAAGTTGAGAACTTAAGTGAGTTACTCGCAAATTATGCATTTATTTATAGTAAAAAAAATTGATATTTGCTAACGAAAATATTTTGTTTCGATTATTATTTCGAGTTTTAGTTTCATTGAATATATCATTTTTTTTAAAGGTAATCAAATATTTTATGAATCAATACTTAATACACATGAGGTGTATTATCGCTTTAAATCAGAAAGTAACAACATGAAGTTGGACAGTCTGTCTATATGCCCAGTAACTGCAGCATTAAATCAAGTATATAATGTCAAATAAAATAATTCTCTAATCTGCTCTGTTGTCTGTGTTAAATCTTCAAAATAGCGGCTATTTCTTTCACTCCACACACACCATATGATGCAACCCAAAATATGGTCTCATACAAGTTTGATATCCTTATCTTGGAAATTTCTCCTCCATGCTTTTAACATATCTTCCATACGTCTCGGCAACACCCAATCCATGTGTTGCGACGCCGAAATATCATTCCACAGTAAACGAACAGCATTACAATGAAGAAGTTTCTTTGAATAGATCTTGCAAGAAAGGTTTAGGTCTCTATTTATGAAACTCAATAATCAATAGTTTTGGGCAGCTCTTCGAGGGAAAGGGAAAGGGAAAGGGAAAGGAAAACAAAAAAATAAAGTTTTAGGGAAGTGACATTGGTTTTGAGGTTCTCGATCTTGCGCTCAAACTCCTCTTCCTTTTCTGTTGTGTAGGTCGTCCAGAGGGATCCTTTCTGTACATCTTTTTCAAGAAATAGAAAAAACGTGAAAATAAAAAAATGTAAAGCGTTTTCAGTTGTTGAAGTGACTACTACAGAAATTTGAAGAGTGAAGTTACAAATAGCAATTCTAACATAATTATTAAATGGTACAATGAATAAAAATTCATAATTGGAAATGTAGTTCAAAAGGTGAACATTTAATATGTGCGTAAGTATAAAGGATAACTGATTTATATGTACCTCTGTGTTTGTAAGTATATGATTTTCTTCGGCTGTGTTGTTAAGTATGAATTCAATGTCAGCATTTTCTTTTGCACAAATATGATTATCCAGTAGTATCATGATCAATGAGGATGTAGAAAGTATTCATTAAAACAAATATCAACTGCAAGCTTTCGTCTGTATAAAGTCATTATATCTGCAGAAACTGATTCTATTAGATATCCAAGAAAAATTCCACAATTTGGTTTACGAAAGAAATAATTTTATGTTAAATTAAATTAGTATCATAAATGTACAATTAAATTAAGAAGAGAATGAATTATTATAGTAAACAATAAATAGTTTAAATACTCACCCATTATTAGCACTAGGTAGATATGGTATGATGTCTATCTCCATTAATTTGTTCGTATTTTTCCTTATATAGTGTCTGTAGGTAGCAAATTTTGGAGACATTAATAATGCTTGAGTTAAGTCGACCACTACATTTGAATGTGCCCTGACTTGTTCGGCGTATGAACGTTGTGACTATAGTCGTATATTTGAAATTTCCATTCGGGAATATTCACAAGAAAGAGATATCAAGTGTTGTCTGGGTACGAACATGGAATTAATAGATACTTGCATATTATCTACGGACGACCAGCTATTGGCAAATTGCCATTTACGTACTCTTGTAAAATGGGTAAATTTCTTGAATCTCTACTGGCACTCTTTCCCTGAATCTCTACTTGCACCATCATTTGACGAGTCCACTCATTGTTATAGTTGAAGTCTAGAATTGCATATTCTTTTGAAATAGGTGTGGAATCGTCGTTGATGAGTCGCCACAACAATTTTAACTCCATATCAAGATTCTAATAGAATAAATAGATGTAAATTAAATATATTATCTATGGAATTAAATGTATTATGATGAATGAATTTTACTCACCGCAATGGTTATATCTTGTGTTGTGTCTATTATAACTTTTATTAAGTCTCTTCTGTGCAGATTGTTAGATTCATCATCACAATATGCACTGTATAACATAATTTCATTTAGTTTGAAATAAATGAAATGGAAATAATAATATTAAGATAATGAAATAGAATTGGATTGGTTATCTTGATAGATTTTTTAGGAATGTCCAAAAGTCCCGAATCGAGCGGTTCTTTATAAGTTAAAAACTCAAACGGGTACCCAAATCGAGAATCGGTGGGTTTGAGTCGGGTTTCGGGTCTAGATCAAAAACCAAAGAATCGAATAAAAATCGAAACTAAATAATTTTTTTTATTTTTTATATGGAATTAATTAAATAATTTTATTTTTTCTAAATAAATTAACAAATTAATTAAATAAATCAGATCATTTCATAATTTTAATTTTAAAGCCTATTAGCCCATTTTAAAGACAAGAAACAGTGGAATTTGAGATCCATTTCCAGTTTTTGTAAAGATTATGGATCTTCGCCATATTTATGTAATGTTGCTGTAAATGTTAAAAAATTTAATTATGGTACGGAACCGAACTCGAACGGTTCCATAATTATATTTGGACCCGACGGTTCCACTTCCATTTATTAAATACCTGAAAATTTTGGAACTAAACCGAACCGACCCACGGACAGCCCTAGATTTTTGTTACCCAATCTCTAACTGTTATGTATCTGTCAATTAAAGTAGTCTTCCAAAGTATAATTTGTTGATAGTGTTAAAGACTGTATCTTTTTTTCCTTTACTTTTTCTCTCTTTTGTCAGTTTTGTAACATCTTCAATTTGTTGAGACGTTGAGGTATGCTTTAGAACAAGACTCCTATGGACAGAAACATCTTGCTAAAGGGAACCTATAATAGCTTCCATATTTGATTCCTAGTCATATTAACTTTTTTCAGCATATTGTTATTTTGTTCGTCAATGTAAGATCATACTGAACTTAAATTGTTATCTACATAATGTTGCATGCTAGATTGCATGCCTTCGTAGTGTTCTTCTTGCCATTGTTGCTGTTGTTAGAAGAATTGATTTTGGTTGTCAAGAAGATTTTGGTAAGTTGAAATATCCCCAGGATGCATTCTAGATTACATGTGTTGATACTGATCTTGTTGCCACTTCAGATATTGGCCAAACAATTTTTTTTTGGTTTTGAAGAATTGTTTTGTACTGGCGTTCTTGTCTACTTGATTGTTCAACACTGGTTGTTTTCAAGTCGCCGCATAAACCAGATACATCTGATAGATACAATATGCTGCCTATATATATTCAGCATTTGCTCAATTTCTTCTCTAGTCATATAGATGGAGGTAATAGGAGTAAAACTTGAGGCAGTTGGAACTGAAGTATCACGAGTAGTTTGTATGTTATCAATGTGTGGGATTTGTTGTAATACATTGTTCAATTCTCCGTTGACAATGCCGTCTAGTGTGTTATGTTGGTTATCTTGTGGCAATGAGTGAGTAGTGTACCACGTTGTTTGTAAATTTTCTTTTGTAGGTTGTAATACTGTAATTACTTGAATCTGTAATTGTAATAAAATATTTAAATGATTTATTGTGAATTTTTTTACGAAGGAAAAAAAATAATTAAATGTATAATGTCATGTAATATGAGTGGAAGAATGTATTTTGGAATAATAGATTGATAGAGAATGTGTGGTTGAAAAAGAAGGTAAAATTATTGATGTGATGAAAAATATTATTTTATTGAAGAAAGTATGGTTGAAAATGAGTAGAAAAATGTGAATGAAAATTTTAATGCGTACCAAACATGGGCCAGATAATTAAAATACCTCTTGGGTAGTCAGAAATTGTCTAACTGTATTATCTGTTAATATTTTATTTGGTTTCCACATGTGCATCCTTGGACATTGTAATGTTTTATATCCATGCCGTCCAAATTTTCATCCAAATTTGGAAAATGAGTTATGGTAGCAGAATACCATTGATTTGAAGAAAGTATATATTCCAAAAACATTTGCATAAAATATGAGAGAAGCACAATTTAAATCCCTAATCAATATTAAATTTACTACTACTAAAATTTTGACAACTTTATTTGGAGTGAATGAATAATAAACATACAACATATTAGTGCTAAGTCATTTTATATGTCAAAATATTAAGATTAAATCATTGAAGAATTGTTTTAAAGGAAAGTTATCAAAAAATGAAATGCAAAAGGTGTTTCGAAAATGACTATTTTTTTTTGAAAATATACTAAATCAAATATGTGGCTCATTAATTTATTGCAATGATATGCATCTTTACTACATGTTTAGTGAATTTGTGTTGTGTTATATAAGTAAACTCAAAATCTAATTAAAGAATAGGAAAATTGTGTTCATGTGATTAGGATTAGGCCTATCATGTTGTATATTATTCTACCAACCAAGCATTGAATATTCTAATCATCAGAATGTTCCAACTATTACGTTTAAACTTGAAAATCAAGAATTGTAAATTATTTGTTTTCGATAAGTAACAATGAACTCAATCTGGAACTCAATCTCCTAATTCATACTACGGGAAAAAATAAATAAAAATTTCCTAATCGACAATGGTACTACACGAGTGTGGACCATTATGGGGATGAGGTAGTTTAGATGTACCATCTCAATGGTGGATTTGATGGTTGGCGTTGGTGATGGTGGTGTGTTTCTTTGAATTGTAGAAGATGAAATGAATGAAAATGTGGGTAGATGAAAAGTAAATGAATGGTGTGGGTAGGTTGGAGTGATTTATTATTATTATTATTGTGAATATTATTTAATTTAAAATTTGTTAAAATTTGTGTAGTGATTATTAATTACCAAAAAAATTATGAATGGAAAAAAACATTTTTTTTCTTGTGGTGCACGAAGATGCTTCGTGCACCACAGAGTGCACCTCTCCGTGTACCGCGGATCTCTTTGTGGTGCATTCTCCACGCACCACGGAGGTCCTTCCTGTGGTGCGTGGAGATGTGCATCACGAAGAGGAGCTCCGTGGTACATGGAGTGACTCTCCGTGGTACACGGAGACATTAGGTCTTCCCGTACCATGGGAAGGATCTTCGTAGGGGTGAGCAAAATCTGACCGAATCTGCCAAAATCGCCAAAAATCGAACCAACCCGATCGATTTGGGTCGATTTTTTTTTTTTTTACACAGGTTGGCTGTGTAGGCGGGTCGGGTTGAGTTATGGTTAATCTATGAAAACTGAATAAACCCGCCCAATCCGACTCGCCTACTTTAAAAAAAATAAAAAAAAATAATAAAATGCCTAAACATTAAGAGGAATCTAAAAAGTACGAGTTGATAGTCTAACTTTAATTGCCTTGATGCATTTCAGAAGAGAAGCTCACCATCATTCCCACAAGAAATGTAATATAAGTTTTTCATGTTATGTTAAATGCACTTTGTTCTTTGTAGGCTCGGTTAATGAGTATTTAATAAGATAAAATATAATTTTATTTCTTTATTTACGTACTATTTAATCTTTTTTATTCGAATTTAGTATAATAGAAAATTGGATACCTTTAATCTTTATTGATAATTTGTCACAAATCGACCAACCCAACCCAACCAATACTTGATTGGGTTGGGTTAAATTTTGATCAAACCAATCATGTTGGGTTGGGTTTGAGTTGAGGCAAAAACGACCCAACCCATGCCCACCCCTAATCTCCGATTCTTCTTAATTTTTAATGAAGTATAATCGATAATTGAATATATAATGTACAAGAATGAGGTAAAATGAAATAGAAGACTATTTTTATTGATAATAAAATAAGTCTTACATAGGCATGCAGTCAATGTACAGGTAGTGTCTACGTCGCTGTAAACTATTTATATTTGTAACCAAAAACATTATTAAATTACTTAAAACAACATTTTGAATCAGAAACTTAACTGAAGATACTAATTAAGTTACTTAGGTTGTTTTTCTTTGGAATTTTAGAAGCGACGTACATATGGTGGGAGTGTTTTTTGTCAAAAAATGCCTTGTGTCAAAATCTCCCTTCTGTCAACAACTATACTGTCTCATGTCCAAAAACGAACTTACATTCTTTCACTTTGGTTTTTCCTTAGATTCAAGCACACTGATTTGATCATCTTCTATGGTAGTTTTCATTTTCTTCTTTAAACCAGTCTCAAGTTTTTCGTCTGCAATTTGAACAAAGCCTTCTTGCATCTGCATGTTGTAGTTGCTTTGTTTGAATTACCACATGTTGTAACCGTCGTCACTGAATTAATGATATCACTGGTTATAGGAGAAGATCTGTTTCATGATTGTGTTTGAAGAATTAATATTAGCCACTATTGTTAAACAAATGAATATGATTTCATATCGATATTCCGGTGGATTTTGTCTCCTGGGTGTCACTTTTAGGTAAAAGAGTTGCTCTTCTTCATTCCCAATCCTTATTACAGCGGTCATTTGTGTATCCAAATCCTGCTATATGAAGAGTCTATTTAAACTATATGTTGTCATGTAAGAAAAAAAACTGTAAAGAGGTTAGTGGTATTTGAGTTTCACATTTTCAATATGATTCATTATTTTAGTAGCATTAGCTTCCAATAATGATTCTTCCATTTTGCCTATCATACTTGCGTCCAATCCTCCTGATTTATCTTGAAGGTGTACAAAAACATATGCTCTACCCAAAGAAGTTAATAAAATTACATACTACATTTTGAAGAAAGTATTAATTTTAATACCATGTTAAGTAGATGTTTAGAGGGCGTTGATACCGTGGTATTGCTTTAGCATGTTCAAACTTGCAGAAACGACATTTATGAATTTCACCCAAGTCTCCATTAAATGTTTTGTTACAATTACTGCAAGCGAAATACCAGAATCTTTGATGTATTGTAGTAATTTTCCATTGGGCTTTCACCCAATAGATTTTTTTGTGTACGTAAATGTATTTGAAAAGTTAGAAATGTAGTAAAAAGAAAAGTTGTTAGTCTTCATGCAAATTATATAATTATAGAACATTCATAATATGTGTGGATGTATGTATTTAATTAAGCAGGGGTGAAATTATCCCCAAGTAAACTCCTTGCAAATTAGTAATAGATGTGAATTTGGTCTCATTTGAAGGTGAAATTTTTGGCGGTGTCACTGCAATAGAAGGTTTATCTTGAATCAGTTTATCAAGCGTTTCTTCTTTTGTGTTAATCCTGCAATAAATGAAGAAGTCGAACAATTAAGTATAAAATGTAATTAGTAAATTTTATAATGATGAGAAAATTCAAAAAGTTTTTTAGTCGTAACCATTCTCTGTAATCTGCGACTGTCAAAATTTTTGCATTAATGAAAAAAGTTATGTTCACTTTAGTAGAAAGTGTGACGCCTAATAAAAAGCAAATTATATGATTAGTTTTTTTTAAATATGTAGATACTATTATAAAGGAAATACTATGTTTGAGTTTTATTTACCATTATATGAAGACACTTTCAAATTAGTTGCCCATATGATAGGCTTGCTTCCAAGGTTTTCAATTATTGTAATGCATTCTCTGTCAACGAAGGTGTCCCACATCGTTAACATGACGGTTTCGAAATGTTTATCTGTAAGTATAACATCTTGAAGGCATGCTTATGTGTCGAAATACATTTAGATAATCCTTTTTTGACGAACTTCTACAGCAATACCTATAACACCTGTAATGAAATAGATGGAAGTTGTGTTGTTATGTATATAGTAAAGCTAAATATGAAAAGAACAATTATGAAATATTAAATAGAACTATATTGGCTAATTCTAAATTATACTTATGTCTGTATTAGTATCCATGTATCGTTCCAGCTGGTTAAATGTGGTCAGCTTGTATCTTGAGAAGCTTCAGGAAGTTCTTCTATTTTCATTTTGCCAGTTATACTCTAGACCTTGTCTTGAAGTGGTTCCCTGAACTCGTTCTTGTTGTCTTTCATTGTTGCGTTGGATAGCATGTATGTTTTCCCAAGTTTGAATTCATCTGTAAAAGCTGTAATGTTTGCATCGTAGAGAATATCTGTCACTTTATTACCCTGTCGAAACATGAAAAGAAGATAAAGATATATACACCTCTAAATCCATCATAAGAATATTTTGATATCGGCTAGTAGTAATGCGAGCAGTTTTCGATGGTTGTTGTCATGCAACTATGACTTTAGTAGACTAATTCTTCTCAGATGTGAAAATTTGTGGGATGAGTTTATGAATTGTAGCCATTTTTTATTTCTGTAAATGACATTAAAAATGTTTTTTTAGTATTACTTCTTACTCTTGATTAAAACAAAAGTAAAATATATATAGAATAAAAAGTAGTGATGTGAAAATAATTTACGAGTATAGAATTTTGAAAGCGTTGATAGTATATAAATGGAAATTGTGATGTTGATGCTGAGGGTATTTATATAACATGTAACAGAGAGTAATGGTAAAATAATTGTTGTTAATTTCAATCATACACTTGGTTGTATTAGATAGAAAGATTGGAGTGCTTTTTGTACATGTACCTTTAGTAGTAAAATATCTGGATGGAAATAGTAAATATCTAGTCTAGCTGAAAAGATCTAGATGTATGTGAAGTGCAAAGTTGAAAAATATTTCTATTATCTTCTTGAATCTTTCATTTTTGTCAGTTGGAAAATATCCATTTTATATATGATGTACAAAAAATATTTTACTTTTTATCTTACAATTAAAAAATAAAATAAGGAGTATGTTTGAAACTTATCTTCCAAGTTGTAGAGATATTCATTTTTCTTTTCTGTAAAATCAGTATTATAAAATGTATAAGTATTAGTTTGCGTATTGTATATTCATGGAGTTGTGTGTTCCCTCAAATTTGTAAGAATGACAATTGAAATTAGATAATATATAGAACAATACAAGTATATTATATATAGGTTGTTATTTTGGAAATTATTTGCCAATGTTGCTATAAGAACTTGGTATTATATAAAAGTCTCTTACATGAGTTTTTTTTATCTAGCACAAAATATTTACAATTGCTTTAAACCGTAATAGAGCCACATAGAAACTACCATTTAATCTAGAGCATATGTTTAAACACACTTACATTTAAGAATTTTAAAGCATAAAATGAGATTTAGTGACAGAGATATTTTGAATTCATCTCAGATACATGTTTATCTAAATAATGCTCGAACCAGATTAGTGAAGGTCTTGTTTGTGGAATGATATTCACTACTTCGTTGTAGAAGTAGTCAAGTGCAACAAGAGGATAATTAACCTGCAAATAAATTTTTAGACTACTGAAATAAATTACTATGTATGTAGTAGATGATTTAATAAAAAGAATCAGTTAATGTTTAGGGTTGTCCTTACAGTATTTCTACTTGACGTGATAATTGTTAAAATAGTCCAGTGTTGGTGTTGTTCTGAAAATACAAGAAAACATAATAACTTGTCTTATGGATTTATATGAACTACTTCTTATTCAAAACATGAGTGCTTGGACAAAACATCAACAATTATTCCAATAATACAAAGCAATAAAAAAACATGCGTCAATGTGTTTTTAACAATATCTTCCATTGCCAAATATATAATTCACCAAAGTTTTTATAAATATTGACAAAAATTCTGTTAGATCTTTTACAATAGTACTGTAAAATATTTTCTTTTCGAGAACTTGTAGCAATCAATTCAATGTTAAAAATTTTCATAAACAAGATATTACGTGAACGGTAATTCTTACGTAATAAGTGAAATATATTTGTTGTAGTGTTTGGCAACAACGGATATTGAAGAGGTTCTTTTACATACTGCATCATTACAGTTTGTAGCCATGAAGAATGTCATTTGATCAATAGAAGAACCTGAGAAAACTTCAATAGCCAAAGTAAAAAATAAAAAAAATAGAAACTTTATTTTTACATGAAAGTAAAAAGAACGAAACTATTATATGATAAAAAATTATAATAATTTGTGAAAGATAAAAAAATATACCTAAAAAAACATGCAAGGTTTGTAAATGTATGAAAGAATGAATTTCCTTATACAAAACATTTTCAGTACATGTGTTATGTGAATTGTCTATAATTGATGGTTTTTAGAACTTCTAAAGATGTACTTCTTTTTGCTCTCGATAGTGCTACATACAGCTAGCTGACTATGACAAAAAAAAGTTCTGAAAGATATAAATCAACAAAATTAGGTATTTGATCTTGTACTTTATTCATTGTCATTGCAAAATACAGCCTAATTGAAAATTGAGTTATCTTAAATGGAATTGAGTTTCGGTCATTTTTAAGGGGTATAAAAGGAATCTTTGGTAAGAAAATAATTTTTTCTCAATATTCACCAGTTGTGATTTCAACAAGAATTACATTTTTCTCAAATTTTCGACAAGTAAGGTGTGTTCTATTGCATAAACCTTCAGAGGGATTGATATTGCGCAATAACATTACATGACAATTTATCTTAAGGTTTAATTCATGGGATGTGATACCATTTGGTGTCAATGTATTAAAAAAAATTTCTTGCAAACTTTGTTTTGATATATTAAGTGCTTCATCAAAACTATAGTATATGAAAAGTTCACTTGGAATTTGTTTAATTAAAATTCTGTTAATGTAGTCAACATATTCGTTTGAACCAATAGTAAATGTATATATGAAGGGCCATAACTCTGAAAAAACTAAGCTAACTTTCATTATATCTTCTTTTTTCCTTTTGGTACCACTAGTAAAACATGTCGAAAATCTCATCCAAGAACGATTACTTTCCCACCAAAAGATAAATTAGAATCAGTAATATCTCTAAGCATTCTATCTACAGCTTCAATAGCACAACGATTTACCATAGGCACTTCATCCTAAATTATTAACTTAGATATTTTTAACAAAGTTCCTAAAATTAATTGTTTGCCAACAAAGCAATTTATTTCACCAATTGTTTCTAAAGGAATTTTAAATCGCAAATGAGTTGTGCGTCCTTCAGACAACAGAGATATAGCTACTCCAGAGGATGCAGTCGCTAAAGTAATAAAATTTTGATTTCTTACATTAGTTAGAAGTACTTTATATAAAAAAGTATTACATGTCCCTCGTGGAGCATCAATGAAAAAAGTACCATTCGATTCGAATTTTACTTTTTTCCATAATTATATCATATACAAATTGTTGTTCTCTATTTAATGTCATGTTCTAAAAGGCACGAAAATGTGTCGCCTAGGCGATGCGGGTCGAAAACGCGTCGAATTCGGCCTATGCGTGTAAAAATGCGTCTGGTTCAAAAAGGCGGGATAATGTGCGCGCCTAGGCGGGATTAGGCGTGCCTAATCCCGCCTAGGTGGCGCATTATCCCGCCTAATCCCGTTTTTTTTTTTTTGGTAATTTTTTTTAATGATATATTAAAAATCTATTTTTTATATAAAAATATATTTAATACCTTAAAAATAATTAAAATAATATTAAAAGTACGAAACGCATTATGACGCCTATTCTCCGCATTGACACGCTTAAATTTGTGATTCTTGATTCTCGACCTCGACGCATCGCAACGCATTACGCATTTTAGAACACTGATTTAATGTGTCTACGTAAGGAAATCTTCCTTCAATACTAGAGTACATTGTTTCCTCTACAATCATTCTTGTCAGTCTTTGAGCTTCATTCATATTTATGAAGAATGAAACTATTCCATAATCGTTTTATGTTTTTACCTAGTAATTCTAATATAGAATTAATGTCTTCTAAAGTTTGTACTTTAGCAGCTTGAACATGTATATTTTGATGCACATAATCATCAATCATGTAGGCAGGGACGTAGCCAGAATTTCAATCTTGGGGGGGCTAAAATACAGATTTTTTTTAACTAAGAGAATTGAAAACGACAATTTTGAGTACCAAAATAGTACTGAAATTCAATGTTTAATTCAATCGCTATTGACTATTCTACTACTTAATTCTTAAATTCAAATATTCAATAACTAACACAATTATACAAACTAACATCAACTACTCTACTTAATTCTTAAATTCAAATATTCAATAATAAGACTTATTATGATTGAACACACAAAATGACGAAATCAACTTCTGGTCTTCTCACTTCTGTCAGTCACAATGCACTAGTCACAAATCACAATCCCAACATCTTCCTTTCAATGAGAAATCAAAATTATACACTAGACAAAACAAGTAAACATGCATTATGTATAAACCAGCTTGGGAATTAGGTTTTAATTAGTTGGGCTTGAGAATTGGGAATTTAGGTTTTGGATTGGATTTTAGGCTATTTATTTATTTAAATAACTATTGGATCTTTTGTTTAGATTTAAGATTTTTGTATGGTTGAATTTTAAAGTGTAAGTTATTTACTCAATATTTATTAATGGAAAAAAAATAAAAAAATTCAAAATTTTGGCACGAGTCAAAATCTTGGGGGGTGGGGGGAGAGGGGGCGAAATTGAAAAATACATTACAAATTAACTAGGAATAGTGTACCGGTAGACAATGTTGGGGGGAGGGGTCACCTCCTCCTCCCGCCCCCTAGCTCCATCTCTGCATGTAGGATCTATATTTATTACATAATAAATCTAAATTATTAGGACTACGGAGCATTAAAAGTTTAGCAAATAGACGTCTTAAAGAACCGGACATTTTGTACAAAATAGTTTCAGATAAACATTTTTCAGAATGATTATCACCAATGAAGAGATCGTGTAGAAGTGCTAATTCTCGATATGTAACAACAGTTGTTCCGTTTGAACTTCGTAAATTATCAAATGATGTTGCACTTCTAATATGATTAAGAAGAATACAAAAGAAATAAATAGTGTTCTCTTTCAGATGGATTAACTGCCCCGATTCGTCCTATAACAATATGTTGTTTTTTGGGTGTCCAAATTTTTCTACTTGCATTCCACACAAAAAAGTTGAGAAATCTCGATACAATAATATCCGAGCAAATTCATTTGCTTTATTCATCCGAAAAATTCAGTTAACATTGTTCTTTTTGTATACTCATTTTCAATAATATTAGATAAATTGTCTTTATTATTATTATTATTATTATTATTATTATTATTATTATTATTATTATTATTATTATATGTTACATGTTGATGATCTTCAATGTATAATTGTAAAGTATAAACAGCAGGATAAGTTTCTGATAAATTAAAAAAATCTATACATAACTTCAGGTGGAGATATCTAGCTGATTGATAACCAGAAATTTCATATATCTCCTTATTTGATTTTTTTTGTCAATGGAAAAATTAATACGATCATATACTTTATACACGTATTTGTACAAATATTTTACTGTTTTAATAGAAGAACATACTTCGACGTTAATATGACAATCAAATTTTGCGCTTAAATAAGGATTATATAGTATAACCCATCAATTATATAACATTTGACCTCTAACTTTAATAGAAATATTATTATTACGACGTTTATACAATGGGTATAAGTTATCGTCGAATATAGTACTATTATACTAATCTTTAGGATATTTGTTTTTACAACAATTAGTTGCGACATATATATATTTTTTGGATTTAAATTTTCACAAAGACCATGCATATTATGTTTTATAATAAATGCATGAAAATGTGGACATATATTTTTATCAGGAATTTCAAATGACACTATCCTATCAACTTGATCAGCACAAGAAATTTTATGAATAGAATTAAAAATTAATAGTAAATTTGTATGAGGGAGCCATCTTTTTTGAAATTCAATCATGTATATATGAGCAACCATATGGCCAAAAATATTTTCTTTATATAAATCATCTTTTAACCCTTCTAATTTTGCTCTGAATATACGTACGACTAACTTCGATCGATTTTGAACTTCATTGTTGTGTTTCAATTCTTGTTTAATTTCAGAACAATTTGAATTACATGTTATAGTTAAAAATATATCTGATTTTTCATAATATTGGACAATAGCCATCGAATCTAAATATCTTCTTACCATATCTCTAGGACCACATGTAAAGCTTCATGGTAGAACAATCTTCTTTCCAATTTTGTACAATCTTCTTTCCCCATCTTGAACACTATCTATAATACCTTGATAAAAGTTCAGCTCAAATTTATTTTTGATTGTTACGCAAATAATCTAATCTAGCAGTTTCAATTTTAACGTATATGTCTGCAACATATTGCTGAAAAAGTCTACCAACATGAAGTAAAACATACTTAGCAAAATGCCTAATTTGTAACATGTATGAATAGTATTCACGAAAAGAAACTTGACATCGTTTCTTTGTTAGATTAAGCACTATATAAAGAGTAAGACAATATATGTTATATTGATTTAGAACATTTAATAATAATAACTTTATAAAAGCGAATGAGGATCAAAAAGTGTATTGGTAAACATGTTGACTCTTTTTCAATGATTTCCATTACATAATTTACCGTGTTACCAAAAGTAACGTGGCTGGCAAACTTTGAGTTTGAAATTACATTTTTTTGTATCTCTGAATACCTTCATGCCAATCAGATTCTCTAAATGAAAAAAGTAACGGGTGCTGCAATGGATCATAACAACCGTAATAATAATAAACTCTATGTAGATCACCAAAATGACCATAGATAGTAATATAACGAATACGAATATTCGCATTTTGATCATCCTCAACTCATATAGCATCTACTTGAGAGCTGAAGGAGTATTATAAACGCTTTGATCTAGCCTTATATCACATCTTATTTGTATTCGATTGTCATCCAAATTAGTCATATCACTTAAAGATCTAAAAAATCTAGTATATAGATTGACTTTAAGGATTTCCATTAAAATAATCAAAGTAGATTCAACAAAATTTTCTGAGATTTTCATACGATTTTCAATTTCATTATCTGTATCGTAAAAATATAATTGCATATAAGTAGGAATATTGTCTTTTGGAAGAAAATGATTTATATAATGGTACACTTGTCCTTGAACTCTAAATGTATAATACACGTGTATGTTTTAAAGAGCTCTTTATCGTATTTACACCAAATGAAGTGAACGAAGAATGATTATTATATCTGCGCAAAAGTTTTTTGAATTCCATACATGTAACTTTATTATATGTAAATATATCATACAATTCAGTAGGTGAATCAAGTATAGAAAGTTTTACTTTTCCATCACAACAACAAAATATTTTAGTTTCTCTGTAAAATTTTCGTGCACCATAATATTGACAGTTGGTGGATGTAGGTAATATGTATGTAGTAGTTGGTATCTTTGATAAGTCAAAACTTCCTTGTGATTTTGGATGAACTTGAATAGTTGATTCCTGATTTGGAGTAGGAACTTCGAAATGAAGAGGTATTGTAGATTCGTAAGAATCATTTGGATATGGAAAAACTAAATTATTATTTTGCGATAACATAGAATTATTTATCATTTTACAAAGATCAATTTGTGGAGTTTGAGTTTGTTTCGTCCTATCTACATGTCTTCGGGTTTGTTGGTGGCAAATGGAAGCTACATATGATTCTCTTGAAGTTTGGGAAGTAGTTGGACTTTGGAAAATATTTTCAATGTGGAGACTGATTTGTTCATTAGCAGACATATCCAAATCCATCGTGAGGAAATCTTCACCTGTAATGTAATGGAAGGAAAAATTGTTTTTAGTGAATATAAAGAAGTAATAATGCTAGACATTTCATCAAGCGCGTGCACCACAAAGTGTGAAAGAGAAGACCATTTTCATAACAAGTACAGAAAAACTCTATACATATCTTCGCCGTGCGCGGATTAGTGACTCAGTGTTGTGCGAAGAGATTCATCTCCGCATAGCACGTAGATAAAATCTTATACCAACTACTTAATTGTTCCATTTACAAGTTTTAATGTTAAAAACGATTATTGTGGAAGAAGAAAAAGATCAAAAAAGGTTTATGCAAAAACCTTTTGAGAACAACTGAAATATATGTTTTAATATGAAAAGAGGGATAAATGAAAACTTGCCTTATTGTGAATGAAAAAGTGATCGTCAATCGCTGCAACTTTGGAGGAAATAAAGTACTTAATGTGGTGGTGATTCAGAACTTCAGCTTCAGGTAGTTCATGACCTCAATTCTATGTCAAGATATGGAAACAAAATACCCTTCTTTGTGATTGTTGTGAAACTAGAAAAACAAACTGGTTCACTACATGCAATTTAAAGGTGGTGGAGTTGGTCGTCAAAAATTGCGGCTAGGACGTGAATATTTTTTTACAAATGTCCACACATAGAACAATTATATGCATGTCGGACATTTCACAAATGAATAGTAATTCCCAACGTGTCCGTGTGATCATTTTCCTTAGTTGTCAAGAAACATAGCTTGCAATTTTTTTGTCCACATATGGAATGGTGATGTGTGAGGAGAAATCGCAAATGAATAGTGATACTAAAAGTCAAACTGGTTTACTATATGCAATTTAAAAGTGGTGGAGTTGGTCTATCAAAAATTGTGGCTAGGACATGAATATTTTTTTTACAAATGTCCACATATGGAACAATTATATGCATGGCGGGACATTTCACAAATTAATGGTAACTCCCAACGTGTTCATGTGATCATTTTCCTTAAGCGTCAAGAAATACAACTTGCAAATTTTTTTTGTCCACATGAAACTGTGATGTGTGAGGATAAATCACAAATGAATAGTGATCCTAAAAGTCCCTCCTTTAAGAGGGAGTAGATTTATTGCACTCCATTCAAATGTTCTAATATCAATGGTGAGTAAAATTATATACAATTATGCTTGGTGTACATTATAGTGTACACTCCGCCACGGTCAAGCTACCATTTGACGGTTAAAAAAAAAGATTTTTCACCAATCACATCTTGCCAACAGTGATGATGTACACTATGATATACAAAAATGATGTACGAGTAACTTTATTTAACTATATATCAATAGTTCGTCGTTGGCCCACCAATTGGATCAGTCCAATGATCCAATGTCTTGTATGGGACAACGATCGAATTGAGCACTCATTTGGTCCCCATTATATCAATAATTTATTCATCAATCTCTTATTTTCAACCACACAATTTGTCATAAAATAATATTACACGTAAATCGAAAATTGTTCATTCTTTTTCAACCACACATGCTCCAAAAAAATACTATTTTAAAAATTATAATTTCAAATAATGGGAGCCAAACAGAGGTTGGATCTAATAACTATGGAAGACAATAAGGTTGTGGTAGTTGTGAGAATTTTAGTGTGGCAAGTGGTGGTGTTGGTGAGTTGTGAAAATTGAGTTATTTTATACAATCAAGCTACACTGATTTCTTAGATGACAAAAACGTCACGTGGTAAAATTTCATTGGATTTTTTAAAAAACAATCAACAATGTCATCCAATTATTTTTCTACACATCTTTTTGTGTCAACAAAAATGTCAAATTCAACTCGCAACAAAGCTTAATTCTATTTTACGTTGGTCTCTTTCTCTTTTGATTTCTAGATTGGAGAGATGGTTTTGCCATGTGAAAAGTGATGCACGAGATTCGCACATGCTAAATTAGCCCTTGTTTTATGCTTATCAAAAAGAGGTTTTTTTTAGGGTATATGAGTTTTGGAACAATGATTTTTGGAGAATGTAAGTTTTGAATTTCAGTGCAAAATATTTTATTGTAAAAATGTGTGTTTTAAAATGAATTTGAGAAAAAAAAATTTTCGGAGAATGGTAGATAAACAGAGCTTAATGCTTATTAAAGAAGCACATTTTTTAAAGGTTGAGGACTTCAACTGCAATTTTATTTTAGAACTTGTGATTGAAAAAGGAGTAGGAAAAAAATGTATTTGGAAAAAAATGGGGATCAAACAGCTGTTGAATAAAATAAAAGCTTAATAGCACAAAACGTCCCTACTTTTACACTTCTTGTGGAAAACGTCCATACATTTCAGTTTTTTTTTTTTTTTTTTTTTTTTTTGCATTTTCGTCATTTTTTCAACGTTTTATTGCGGAAAACATCATTTTCACCATGTTTAACGTAAAATGATCAATATACTCGTTTATTTAAATAAAACAAAAAGAGAAGAAAAATAAAGAACAAATTGCAATTTTACTCCTAAACTTTCTTAAAAAGTACAAATGAGTCCAAATAAATTATTAAAATATAAAAAATAACCAAAAATAAAAATTGTTTCTCTCTCCTCTTCTTCTCTTCCCCCCTCAACCTCAGCCTCAGCCTCAGCCTCCACCACCACCACCACTATCTCCGCCAAAACCAACGGAGCTCACACCACAAACTGCTGCCATCAACCCCCAAATACTTATGTTATGATAGAAAGTGCAAGTGAAGAAAATGCACTATCTCTTTATTTATTTATTTTGGTTATTCATCGACAATCATAGTATTAAATTAGGGATCCGTGACCTTTCATTTCCAGGAATTGTAATTAAGGAAAAGAGGAAATGAACAATTTCCCAACAATTTCTTCAGCTACGAGCCTCCATTCCTCAACAGTACTAACATCAGAAATAGTGGGCACCATCAGAATGTTCTTGGAGGGCTTTTGAGAGCCATCATTTTCTTATCTTTCGAAGTGGATGTTTACCGAATTGTCATTGAATTTCCATTGCCAGGTGCTGGAGTTGTTCTTGAAAGGTGATTAAACGGGATAGAGTAGTCAATTGATGTGGTGGCTTTGATTATGAAGCTTAGGGGTTTGAAAATGGAAGGGGTTTTAGGAAGAATGGCTTTGCTGGTTTTGAAGGATACGAGAAGAGATGGTGAATAGAGATGAAGAATTGCATAGGCCGCCATTGATGTTGGAGCTTCAAGCAATTGAATAGTGAGATTTTGGACGAAAATTCTTTGAATTTTCATATTTGAATTTTATGTGGTTAGGTGACAGACATTTTTAGTTTTCTTCTTTTTCCAATGATAATGGTGGAGGCTAGGAGAAGAGGAGAGAGAAACAATTTTTATTTTTATTTTTGATTATTTTTTATATTTTAATAATTTATTTGGACTCACTTGTATTTTTTGTTTTTTTAAAGTTTAGAAGTAATATTACAATTTATTCTTTATTTTTCTTCTCGTTTTTTGTTTTATTTAAATAGAAGGATATATTGGTCATTTTACGTTAAAATGGTGAAAATGATGTTTTCCGCAATGAAACGTTAAAAGAGGGACGAAAATGCGAAAAAATGAAACGTATGAACGTTTTCCACAAAAAGTGTCAAACGTAGGAACAGTTTGTGTTATTAAGTCTAAAATAAACACACGGAGAAGATAACAACAATAAGGCGGTTTGGCTACGACGTCGTGTTAGTGCAGTCAACCTAAAATACCCTATATTGTACGCATTTCCCCTATCCCATTAACATTTCCAAACTGATTCTGCCATGGCTATGGCAATGGTCCTCGATCCTAAATCCTCATTGGAACACCCACCAGCAACCCGACCTATACCTCCATCCTCTTCCTCGGACCCGGACGATGACCTCTACTCCCGCCTCAAATCCCTCCAACGGCAACTGGAATTCATCGAAATCCAAGAAGAGTACGTCAAGGACGAACAGAAGAATCTCCGCCGCGAGCTTTTACGGGCTCAGGAGGAGGTGAAAAGGATTCAGTCGGTGCCCCTTGTTATTGGCCAGTTCATGGAGATGATAGACCAGAACAACGCTATTGTCGGATCTACCACGGGGTCTAATTACTATGTGCGTATTCTCAGTACCATTAATAGGGAACTCTTGAAGCCATCGGCCTCGGTGGCACTCCACCGCCACTCGAATGCACTCGTGGATGTGCTTCCACCGGAGGCTGATTCGAGTATCTCGCTGCTTAGCCAGTCGGAGAAGCCGGATGTTACTTATAATGTAAGTTTTTTAGAAGGTTGTTGAATTGGGATTTTTGTTGAGAATTCGATAGTAGGGTGTCAGGTTGTTTTTGTTTACTTGATTGAGTTTTGTTCCAGATACTTGTTTGATTTGAATAATTTGAATATTGATTAAAAGATTGCAAATTTTTATTTGATGACTGTGAATAATAGACTTTAATATGCCAAGATACGTTTTAGCTAATTATTAAGTGTGATTTAGCTACTTTTACCGAATTTCTAACAATGCTTAAGAACTTTATTCCTATTAATCCATATTCTATATATTATTTTGTGCTAGGGGCTTGCTGTATGGTGAGCTCTGAAGAGGGGATATATATGCACGATTCCATATGCAACTTCATGAAAGCACGGATTATAAATTTTTTTACTGTCCAATTTTGAGATGTGAACATAATTGATGAAAGCACAAATCCTTAATGCTTTTGTTTTCCGATTTTGAGATGTCAAGATAGTTGTTGATTATTGTAAGGGGAAAATTAATAAGATGTGCTTAGAAATATAATGATGGGGGGCTTGAGAATTTAATACAATTCCCAGACTGAAATCTCTAGTCGAGTGAAGTTTATAATTGTATGGAACGGTAATGTGCTATAGGCTACATGTACTGACTACTAAGTCATAACTAAGAAACTCACACTTGATCTTATATGCACGTCATAAAGTGCAAGCCTTTGATGACAGCTTTATCTAAATAGTTGTGATGGAACTATTTTATTTTATTTTTCAAGAGGTTTAAACAAATCACTTGGAGATGCTATGTTATTGAAAATATATTCGGGACTACAAGTTAAGGTAGGAGCAAATAGGGCTCACTTGTCATACTATACTTCTGACGTGCAATTTTTTTAACTGGTGGTTGCTGTTAAAGTATGAGAAGCTACTAGGTTATCTGCTGAAATAGTACTTGTCATCTCTGATTTCGATCTCGGCTAATGTATTGCAGTCACTTAGTTATGTTTTACAAATTTAGAGATATTGAAGGGCTATCTGTTTTACATTGACTTTTTTTAAGTAATGCACACTAATATCTCGTATTTTGCACACTTTGTAGGATACCAGTTATAGGGTAATCTCCATAGAAAAAAATGAGATTTCTTAATTCAAATGATATGGATTAGGTCTTAAATGTTTCCATGTGATCAGCGACTCATGCCAACTTCCTGGCCTGTGGGATAGACTATGGAAAAACTTGAAACAATAATTGAAGATATCCTTAGGCATGTCATATGGATAATCTACAAATTAAAAATAAATAATAATAATAATAATAATAATAATAAAGGTAAAGACGTGTTAACCTTCGACCTCCGCACACTCGACTCGATAGAATGAACTTCATGTGAGAGTGTTTTTCTTTAGATTGTATTCCTATTTAGGCTTGATGTATAAGTTATGTATAGAGTTAAATGAATAATATCATCTAATTATTTTCTTAATCTATTTCCTACTTGTCTGAAATTTTAGCTCTTTAGTTCTTAGGAATTGAGCCTCTTTGGCTGGAACAACATTTTCTCACCTTTCTAACCGGAGAAATGTATGCCAGCCTCTTTCACTTTGCTGAATCAGTTCTTGCAGTTTGACCCTAACTTATCCGAGGTTTTAATTCAAATTCACCACAACTTCATATTCATGATGTCAGCTGCATCAGCATTACAGTACCTGTATTTTCAAGAAAAAAATAAATAACTAAAATGAAATTCTGGTGTATTGAAAAAAACTGAGAGCTCACATGAGGTGATGCCCTTGTAATTGTTTGCTCTTGATCAGAACATTCATCAATGTTAATCTCAGGCACCAAAGAGGGGGGGTCTTATAACTAGAAGTTAAAACTTCAAAATCATTTCCTAATCCCTTCGCTCCCCAATTTTATATCTTGTGTGTATAGGCGAAGCATTTCCATTTTTATTGTTTGAAGAGTAAGTCGAAGGAGGAATAGGGATTTGGAGAATTGAAGCTTAGTCTCCTTTCATTGAGTGGCTACATATGACATGACAATCTATCTGAACAGCCCAAGTTCTCATGCACATTAATCCTCTATTCCTCATCTTAGCCATGCAATGGAAAATACTACTTCAAATTTAAAATTGTTCCTTGGGCAGCAAATTAAATAAAAGAGGAGATTGTTAGAATATTGGCGATACACGGAGAAAATTCTTCCTTAGTAGTTATGCATATAATAATTTTTTTTTTTTTTTTGATAGGTAATCCAAAATTTTTATTAATTAAAGAAGAATACAAAGGAAGTGTATTATCAACTTAAACAAGAAAGAAAAGACATGAAGTTAGGCAACCCCTCTATATATGCATATAATAATTTTACCCAAATCTTAATGTTATTATCTTTTGTGAACTAATAATATTCCATTTTCCATGGGATCTACTCCAATAGAAATTGACCACTATAGTCTCTTTAACTTTTAAATTTACGAAATCTCACTGAACCTACAGGGATCCTGAAATGCTTTTACTTATGCTTCACACCCATTTTGGATGTCAATTGCCACAAACCTTCATGTATGGAGTTTCATTCTAATACAAACTTCTGCCTACAATTCAAATTCACTTTCTGAGTGTTCACATGATTTTTCTGCTGAAAAGCCACGACTTAACTATTCTCCTCTTCATCTCTGGGCATTTTTTATCAGTCTTTTCCTTCATCAGAAGAAGACATAATATTGAGCAAAAATTTGTGAGACTTCATCGACTTGTTCTCCTCTCCCCTCATTTCCAATTATAGAGTCTCGGCTGTTCTGTATCTCCCATCATTCACGACATCTGTCCCCTTTACCCTGTTAGGTCAGTTATTTCTGGTGCTTTTTTCTTACCAATCTTGATGATTAGTTTTGATGGGGTTGACATTTTATTTATTGAGTGATTCTGAGGGTGCTTCAGCATGGACATTGTAATGTGTTGTAATTTGGTTACTAATTGGAATATTGTTTTGGCACTTGTATTGCTGAGTACGTGGGCCTCCTCCTGCTTTTCCATTGCAACATGAGTTGTTACATAGTTACTCATTGACATATTGTTTTTGGCGCAGTTGTAGAGGTGAAATGATTGGTTTTTCCCATTATACTATTTGTGCCTTCTCATTTTTCTCAGATGTATTTTCAAATAGTTCGCTGGGGCCTTTCGGAACAGCCCTTCCAATTGCGAATTATTATTCATTTTACCATTTAATAACTCATAATCAGGAGATGTTTTAACTTGCAGAAGTTCCAACAAAATAGTAATCACTTAATGGATTTGGCAGGATATTGGAGGATGTGACATTCAAAAGCAGGAAATCCGTGAAGCTGTTGAATTACCTTTGACACACCACGAATTGTACCAACAGATTGGCATAGATCCTCCTCGTGGTGTCTTGCTGTATGGTCCTCCTGGCACTGGGAAAACAATGCTTGCTAAGGCTGTTGCTCACCATACTACTGCAGCCTTTATTAGAGTAGTTGGCTCAGAATTTGTTCAGAAATATTTGGGCGAGGTATAGTTTGAATATTTGTTATCTTGCATTCATTCATTATCTTTTTATTTTGTATTTTAATACAGCACTCGCTGATTTTTTTATTTTTTATTTCCTGCGTGGGATCTATTAGTTGTGAGCTTAGGATTTATCACTTTTTACTTTAACTTTTTTTGATATTCGTATGATCTGTTCATTATTTATGGTGAAATGCTATACATCCTCACTCTGTTTATCGTTTTTAATTAACTGCGGTAGTGGGAAAAGAGGAAAGAATTCTTAACAACAGCAGTTTTTTATTGAACACCACGATATTTATTGAAGCCTTCTAAGTTCTAAAGATGATACCATTTGGAGGAAATTGTTCTCTACCCATTACTACTTTTTTCGAGATGTAATACTATTGAGAGTATATTGGAAGTTTGTTAATACCTGTATACTGAAATTTTATGGATAGATTAGGTGATACTGTTTATGGGTATTGGGTGACTGAAATTACTGTGCCTTTACCTTATGGCTTATACTTTCTTTTATTCTTGAATTTACATGAATTTTTTATGTTTCAACAATACGTACAGGGCCCCCGAATGGTTCGTGATGTTTTCCGGCTTGCAAAAGAAAATGCCCCTGCAATTATTTTCATTGACGAGGTTGATGCAATTGCTACTGCTAGGTTTGATGCTCAAACTGGAGCCGATAGAGAGGTCCAGCGAATTCTCATGGAATTATTAAATCAGGTAGACTTTGGAAGGAAAAAAATTAGAAAAAGATGTGGGGACTAAATCTAAATTGATTTTTGTGACATGCGAACCTACTTTAATGAAGAGTTTTGACCAATCATTTGTCTCATTTCACATCCATTATTCACAGTTGTGAATTTGGCTAATCTCTGCAGATGGATGGCTTTGATCAGACAGTTAATGTAAAGGTTATTATGGGAACTAATCGAGCTGACACTTTGGATCCTGCACTTCTGCGTCCAGGAAGGCTTGACCGTAAAATTGAGTTTCCTTTACCAGATAGACGTCAAAAGAGGCTTGTGTTTCAGGTTTGAGGGGTCTTTCTTGGTTATCTTCCTTTCATTTTTTCTTTTATTTAAATAGCATGCCTCTAGGAAAAGAATGAAACAGAAAAAGAAAAAAATAACAGTCTCTGCACAAAGTCAAATAAAATGTACCCGAGATAAGAAATTTTACTGCGTGGAGATAGAAAGACAATTAAACTGTTCTGTCTCCATGAATAGAAAGACAATTAAACTGTTCTGTCTCCATGAGTTTTAAGTTATCTCGAACTTGTGCAGGTTTGCACTGCTAAAATGAATTTAGGCGATGAGGTGGACTTGGAAGACTATGTGTCTCGACCAGATAAAATTAGTGCTGCTGAGGTTAGTTGCTTTTATTCACATTCTGTCGTGGGAGTGCAAAGAGTGAATAAAAATTGAACCGCTAAATATAAATTTTTTGTTTTCTTGTACGATTGCCTTGTTTACAATTGGCTGATGTAAAAATACTTAATTTCTCTGAATAAGTGATGTAACATCAATGTCTCTGGGTGGTTTACTTGTTCCAGATTGCTGCTATTTGCCAAGAAGCTGGAATGCATGCAGTAAGAAAGAACCGGTATGTTATACTCCCCAAGGACTTCGAGAAGGGTTACAGATCTAATGTAAAGAAGTCCGACACCGACTTTGAGTTTTACAAGTGATCTATAAAGAGTTTTTAAGGTAGATGTCAACCCCCCCCCCCCCCCCCAACCCAACCCAACAAAAAGAACAACCATCCAGATGTACACTTGCAAATCCTCCCGGAGAGAAGGGAAAAAATGTTTTTAAGATTCTGCTTGTAACAATCGAGTTCTAGACTAATGTCCTACAAGTTGCTTCCAAAAAGGCATTGACGAATTTCAATATTCGTAAATGGATAATTTGCTTATGTTTTGTATTCTCTTATAGTTGTATTTAGTAGTTAGATTTCTTAAAAGACTTTTTCTACCTCTTTGAAAAGAATCATGCTCCGTAATGGTTGGAATGGATATTGTCACCATTTCACTCAACCCATTACTGTTTTAGAAGAGGAGGAAAGACGGACAAAACGTGTGAAAACTCATCTGACTCTGAAATTGACGTGAAGACAAACAACATTGTCGAAAGAATATGTTAATGAAGCCTTGATTGACTGATTTTTTAAACTTATTTTGCTTCAAATATATTTTCAGCCACACATTTTTATCAATTTATAAACATATATTTTATAAATTTTTACCAAAGTTTAACAAAAAATTGATTGTTAGTAAAACCAAACATGGGCTGAAACATTGTAGCCACAATAAGGTGGACACTAATGCTCCAAGTATCATTGTAGCATCATTGTAATGTCGAAAGGATTGGTTAAAAGGGTTTTGTCATCCAATGCTAGCATGTGGAGTTTTCAATTTGTATTTTTCTCAACTGACGAAGTTAGAATGAAAGAAAGACAGAGTATGTTCCCAATTCCAACCTGGGTAGCTTCAAGACAAAATTAATAGCAATATGTTGAAGTGGGAGAAATGTATTAGACCCTGTTTGATACTCATTTTCATTCTCCTTTTTTTCTTTCTTCGTTTCAACTACAAATTCTCCAAATATAATAATTTTACACACAAATCTAAAACATTTTATTACTTTTCAACAACACATTCTTCCATCAATCACTATTTCAGAATTCATTTTTTTTCCAAAATGGGTGTCAAACACAAGCTTAATTTCGGTTCAAACGGGCCTTAAGAATTGTTTTGAGTTTTCTTCTCAGGAAGATTTTGAGAAGGATCTCGGATGTGAATCTAGAAATATGTTACAAGAATCATGGAAAAGATTCAATTGTTTTGTTTTAATGTGAATCTAGAAATATCACTCCTATATTATCCTATATTAAAAGATGGAACTTTGGATTCACTGTTCATTTTTGTCACACGAGTTTTCACACTTAACTGATTTGGTTCTGGTTTCTCTATAGTGAAATGACCACAATTGTTGACTTCTCAATTTTGATTAAACCGACTTGCCACTGATATTTTTACAAGCCGACTTGCCACTGATATACATGCAAATCTATTAAAACGAATTGCAATAAGACAGCAGCTGATTTTATTTGCAAGAAGACAGTATATTATTTTATTTCAACCATAAAATAAATTATTAGCTTTATCCACTTAGAAATCAAAGAAAAGAAACGGAATTTGAGACTGAACGATGCAAGTCAGTTAGAACAAATGTGAGTTTCTGCTGTGTTTTTTATTTTCCAACATAAAATTATATTTTTGTTTTTGTTCTTGGTACTGTGGTTGCTCCTAATATTTAAAAAAAAATTAATGTGAAAAGAAGTTGAATTTTTGAAAATTATGTTCACTTCATAAGTTACTGTATGTAGAAGAAGCCATGAAATTGTCATTGAGGATATAGAAGAGTGTGGAAATGTCATTGAGCAAAAAAAAAAAATAGAAATTACACACGAGTTGTCATTGTGGATCACCCTTGGATATGAGATTGAATACCCCTCTTCATTCTCCATAGCTGCTTTCATCTTTCCTGATAACATTTTCTCATTTAGGCATCCAACTACTTGTTTCGTAGCTTTAATTTGAGTTGCATACCGTACTCTGGAAACGGACCCACATGAATAGCAGGTCTAATTGCTCTGTCAGTTGTCTAAATGTGGTGCAAGAACCTTAAAATTTTCATGGCATGTACGTACACAGCAGTAGATTCCAAACAACTTGTTGAGGATGAAACATGACATAAAAAAGGATTGCATGCTTTGTCAATTTTTGAAATCTCTTTTATTTTGGTACTTCTTTTTATACTGGGAAAAGTTGGAACATCCTATAAAGCACACCTCTTTGGTGTAGGAAGGTGTTAAACTCTATTTTCTACTTTTTCTAAATGGAAATTTCATGGATATTTTTATAAGTTTTTTATGCAACTACTTTATCAAAAGAAATTTCTGATTGAATACCAATTTGATCAACTACTTCTTGTTTCAGAGGATAAATCCATCCAATTTGATCAACTATTAACGAGTAATCCTAATGTGGTCGGATTTGGTTAGGGGGATGCAGAAATAGTACTTCAAGATCCATTACGTGTCCAAGGCCTTTTGTTCTTCTTGGCATCTGTTATTTTAGCACAAATCTTTTTGGTTCTTAAAAAGAAACAGTCTGAGAAGGTTTAATTGGCCGAAATGAATTTCTAGACTCGCGGATTTATCGACATCCATTTCGACCAATTGTTAATCTTTGATTATCTTTGGTCCCATAGGCCTCGTTAGTTATATTAGACTAGATTGTGTAAAAAATTTAGTCTAAAATTATTCGGTGTCTCCGTGTCGGAGACATCATGTGTGCGTCCCCGAATAATTTGGAGACACCATGTGCACACGGTGTCTTCGTGTCACCGAATAATTCGGACACACTGTGTGTGTGCCTTTGAATAATTCGGGTGTCATCGAATAATTCGAAGACACCGTGTTATAGTAGTTAAAAAGCTGAGAAAGATCAACTCATCACATCAATTGATAATTCTTTAAAAGAGATTGAAAAGGTGAGATAAACTTGGACAGTACAACGAAGCATTTGTTAGTTCGAATTACTGTTGGAAGTGAATTATAGAGAAGTTGAAAGCTTATTAAATTATATATATGCACGTTCTATGACTCACCAGTAGTACCATTTTTGCAACAAAATAGCCACTTCCAGGTCATCGACGGTAGATAGCCTGATCTATATGTGGAGGAATCCGCTTGATCTCTGTCCCAAGTTCTTGTTCAATCCTATACCTGCAAGAATACAGAAACAAGAAAAATAAAAAAGAAAGTTACAATATTATCGACCCTAATTAACTAGACCTATATGGTCATAAACTAAAGAAATGGCAAGCATACAAATTGAAGCAGTCCTTGTATGTAATCAGGTTCACGGCTAAACCGAGGTGTCTAAACCTTCCAGATCGGCCAACCTACAACGTTCAATAACATCCATGAGAAAATCACACAATGAGCAAGAATAGTAAAGGAACATCCATGCTAACTTACCCTGTGGAGATAACTTTTTGAGTTCTTAGGAAAATCAAAATTGAACACAAGAGGAAAGGGAAAAGAACGATCATATGGCAAGGGAAAGAATTCGGAGACACCATGTACGCGGTATCTTCAAAGGACACGATGTCTCCACGATGTCTCCACGATGTGCACATCAAAAATAATTGTCAATGTTCAATTGCAAATATTAATTTGTTAAATATAATTCCACCTTCAGTTTTTTTCTGATTTAATAGGAGTTATTGACGTGAAATTCCCAAAAAACTCTTAAGCGTTGAAACAACATGCGAACTATTTCAAAACTGAAAAGCGAATGAAGGAGACAAAATGAGAAATTTAAAATGTGCACCATCCATATCATGCTGGACAATCGGCCCCAAACTAATTATCTCGGGGAAAACAGAACTCCAGCAACACTAGAGATAATGGAAACTACTAAGTAATTTTTGACCAGTTTGTGAGTCGCTGATCACTTTTGCTTCTTCATATCTCGCTGTCTATTTATGTTTATCAAAATTAATTACTTTTTCCGGTTCGTGCTATAAATCATGTCAGCTTTCCTTCGAGACCATGATCTCATTATCATTAACTCCCTTTTGACTTTTGCTATGTTAAATTGGCAGTACATGATTATTATAGAAAAAGAAACAAAAATCACGTCTACAAGTACTTTCCACTTATTCACCACTCATTTTTATCTATCAATAAATTTAACTGTTATAAATTCTTCCTAAACATAAGTGATATGATGCATCCATAAGTCTCATGTTTAAAATTCAGTAACATTGATTAAATCCGGTAAGTTTATTCATATTGGGAAAACTATTAAATCTGGTAAGCTAGATGAAAATTCAGTATGTTGTGTGTAAAGCCGGTAACTTCAGTGAAAATCCAGTAACTTCAATTTCACAATAGCAACTTCTTCAATTCAACAAGAAATCAAAATCTGAAGTTGAATTAAATCAAACCAATTAAATCTTTCTATGACGGAAAATTTGAAATACAATCTCACATTTCATCTTAGCTTTCAAAACGCTAATATTGGCTTAAAAATAACGCAACATGTGCATTGCATGGGTGAAAACTAGCCTATATTAAAAGAGGGAACCTTGGATTTACTATTCATTCTTGTCACATGAGTTTTCACACTTGTCCTTCTTCTATCCGATTTTGCTACAGTGAGATAGTCTCATTTGTTGACTAATTGGTATTTCAATTTCGGTATATATTTTAAATATCTCCACACACACACACACACACACACACACATTAAAATTAAGTCATAACCATAAATCGCCATATTCATCTTCGTGCTTCCAAAGATTTTTACATCGCCTATCCATATCCATACTACTATTTATTCTTATACCCACCCAGAAGATATATACTCAGAAGATTTGTTTCTTGTTCTGTTGGTGGGGGAATTCAACATCGTTCTACCGTGGTTGCTCCTTAATTTTTGTATTCATATTCTTCTCTATAATAAGATATATAATTGTCTTTTGTTGTTTGTCCATAATTGATTCTTGTTCATATGAAAAATGTTATTGAGTAAAAAACAAGAAGTGAAACTGTAATCTTATGTTCAGCCTGCGTGCATTAGGCGGGCATAGATGTCAAAAGAGGTTGAATTTGTAAATAACGTTCATTTCATAAGAGACTGTACATAGAAGAAATCATGAAAATGTTATTGAGCAAAAAAATATAGAAATTACATATTATGCGCAGGCGAAACACGAGTTGACATTTCTATCTCAATGCTGACCATTATCTTGTAATTTCCATTTCTCATATTTATGTTTAGCTGATTTGATGAATGTTCTACTATACTGGGGTTTTAGGTCTATATCGTGTTGAAAAATTCGATGCCATGCACCGAAAAATTCAGTGCCATGTTCCGAAATTTTCGGTGCGCACTATAATGTCCGCACATCACGGACACCAAGGGGACACCATGTCCGCGATGTGCGGACAACACACGGTGTTTCCATGTGTGTGTCTCCAAATAATTCAGAGATACCGTGTGCGCGGCGTCGTCGAATTATTCGGAGACACAACGTGTGTGTCGCATAATTATTAGGAGACACACAGAGACGGTATCTCCGAAAAATTCGAAGAAATCGTTGCGTGTCGCCGAATAATTCGGAGACATCGTGTGCGCGCTGCTTGGTGTCTCCAAATAATTCGAAGAAAATTATTTTTTGTTTATTTTTTTCTTTCTTTACAGTTGAATTTTATTTAACTTGGTTGCCTTGTTTCTCGTTTGAATCCAATATTGTGGCCACAATATTTAGCTAATCTATTTAGTTTCTCATAATTTATCTTCAACTTTAGCATTTTGTTCTTTTGTAAGAAGAACTCCAGTTTGCAGTATGCACAGCTCCTTATGTCTCTCATGTTCAACCTGCGTGCATTGGCGGGCATAGATGTCAAAAGAGGTTGGATTTGTAAATAACGTTCATTTCATAAGATACTGTACATAGAAGAAGCCATGAAAATGTTATTGAGCAAAAAAATATAGAAATTACATATTATGCGCAGGCGAAACACGAGTTGACATTTCTATCTCAATGCTGACCATTATCTTGTAATTTTCGTTTCTCATATTTATGCTTAGCTGATTTGATGATTGTTCTACTATACAGGGGTTTTAGGTCTAGACCGTGTTGAAAATTCGATGCCATACCGAAAAATTCGGTGCCATGTTCTGAGATTTTCGCTGCTGGCATGAAATTTTTCGGTGCGCACCGTGCGCAGAGGCACCAAATTTTTCGGTGCGCACCGTGATGTCCGCACATCACGGACACCAGGGGGACACCGTGTCTGCGATGTGCGATCGTGTGTATGTCACCGAATTATTCGGAGACACTGCTTGGTGTCCGAATTATTCGGAGAAAATTATTATTATTTATTTGTTTTTTTTTCTTTACGGTTGAATTTTATTTAACTTGGTTGCATTGTTTCTCGTTTGAATCCAATATTGTGGCTACAATATTTAGCTCATCTATTTAGTTTCTCATAATTTATCTTCAATTTTAGCATTTTGTTCTTTTGTATGAAGAACTCCAGTTTGCACTGTGCACAGTTCCTTATGTTTCTTATGTTCAGCCTACGTGCATTAGGCGGGCATAGATGTCAAAAGAGAAATTTTCGTTGCTGGCATTGAATTTTTCGGTGCGCACCGTGCATAGAGGCACCGAATTTTTCGGTACGCACCGTGATGTCCGCACATCATGGACACCAAGGGGACACTGTGTCTCCGAATTATTCGAAGACACACACACAATATCTCCGAATAATTCGGCGGCGACACGGTGATACTGTCTCCGAATAATTCGGAGACACCATGTGCGAGGTGATACCGAATTATTCGGAGACACCGTATGCGCAATGTCTAGAGTCTCCAAATAATTCAGTGACACATATACACCGTGTCGCCGAATAATTCAGAGACACCGTGTGCGACGTGACACCGAATTATTTGAAGACACACACGGTGTCTCCGAATTATTCAACCACACATACAGTGTCGCCGAATAATTCGGAGACACCATGTGCGCGGTGTCTCCGGATTATTCGGAGACACACACGGTGTCTCCGAATAATTCGACGACACACACACGGTGTCGTCGAATAATTCGGAGACATCGTGTGCGTTGTGTCTCCGAATAATGGAGACACCGTGACACCGAATTATTTGGAGACACACACGGTGTCTCCGAATTATTCGGAGACACACATGTGTCTCTAAATTAATCTGTGACACACAAACGGTGTCGTCAAATAATTTGGAGACACCGTGTGTGCGGTATCTCCAAATAATTCGGAGGCACAGACACGGTGTCTTTGAATTTTCCTAGTGTTCGTGATGTGCAGACATCATGCATTAGTGTCCGCAATGCGGAACAATTCGGTGCCATGGACCGAACATGACACTGAATTTTTCGGTGCCGTGTCTCTGAATTTTACGGAGACACGGTCTGAATTCTACGACCGTGTCTTTTTTTGTTTTTTTTTTATACAGTTTTTTCCCATTTTTTTTGTGCTAACAATAATCTAATACAAAGTCATTTCTCTTTTGTAATTCCAATTGTTATATGATTTTACTTTACTGACTGAAAAAAATACAATTGATATACATTGGAAAGTAGACACGGCATGAGAGTTTTGGATTTTTTAGTATGAATTCTTAGTTTTATTTGTTGTAGTTATTGAAATTTCCCTCTATGAATTAAAAATTTGGTAGAGCTGAAAGCAGAACGACATCTGAAATATTGATGGAAATTAAAGAATTGTATGTGTTTGTAAAATAATCACATGAGTTGAAAATAGTAATAAAGCAAATGAATTTTGCATGAAACTTATTTTAGCCATGAAAGATAGAAATAATTTTCTCGTAAATACTTGTTAGCATGTGTAAAAAAAAAAATTTGGTGCCATGGACGAATTTTTCTGTCATGGGTCCCATGGACACCGAAAAATTTGGTGTCGTGGACCGAACATGACACCAAAAAATTCGGTCATGGCACCGAATTTTTCGATACCATGGGCACCGAAAAAATCGGTCACGGCACGAATTTTTCGGTGCCATCCTGTGCCATGGACGCCGACAAATTCGGTGTCATGGACTCTCCGAATTCTACGGAGACACAGTCCGAATTCTACGACTCTGTCTTTTTTTTTTTTTTACAGTTTTTTCCCTTTTTTTATGCGCTAACAATAATCTAATACAAAATTATTTCTCTTTTGTAATTCCAATTGTCATATGATTTTCTGACAGGTTTTTCATCCAAATCTTGCTGGATGGTGAGATTTGTGTTCATGCCTTGAAAAAGATTGGAATCCCAAGTTTTCACTTACTATTGTAAGTTTTGTCAATATTTACAAGCTCTTCCAAAATCGAATCTTTCTTTGTGTATTCGCATTCCATGCACGCTTGGTTAACTTCTTTCGTAAAATCTCTTTCATTCACAGGTAATGAGATGCTTATTAATTCAACCATTTCCAGAATCAGCTTTAAATAAGAAAGATGGCAAGATGCTGCTTGAAAATTATGAGTATGCGAGACATGTAAGTTAAGTAATTCTACAATATAGTTTCTCTATTTTCTATTAAACATTGCATACGTGGAGTATGCATATGACTCGTTGAATTCTTACTTCATAGTAGCATTAGCTTTGTCTTCATTTATCAAGTCAAATTCTTCTATTTAGTTCTATTTAGTACGCACATATCTCCCGTCAATCAACATTCGGCACAATAATATTTCCTCAAAAATAACATAGCATGTGCATTGCATGGGCAATAAACTAGTGTTATGGAAAAGATTCAATCGTCTTGTCTTAACAGAATGAATCATTCATATATATCCGCGTTTCAATATCAGCCTGAGGTTGCGAGAAAGTCTAGGTTGGTCATTCATTTACAACCTTAAATTTAGCCAAAAAAAAGTAGTGCCATTCTTCTAAATATAGAAGGCAAATGAGAGAGTGGCCACAATCATAATCAGACTAATGACGTGTGAATTCCAGAACAAAGAGACGTTCTTTCCTCCATTCAGCAGTAAGGTTTTCAGGTTGCTCTTTCAATGGTGGCTTCGGAGGCCAAACCTTCCAAAAATGGCGAAAAAAATCACCAGCAGAGCTTTCAAAAGAACCTGTCCCGGCGAGTTTCCTTCAATGAATCCACTCTAGCCAAATCCAGGGCGGAGCCATACGGTGGTGACCTTGAAGGGCAGGGTGAAAAGGGACGATGCGGCTCTCGCTTCAACATGTGCTGCGCCTGCGGTTCCTTAATAGTAGGCGTCGTCCTTCTCTTCATTCTCCTCATAGGCGGAATATACTTCTTGTTCCTTCAGTCGAACCTTCCACATTTTCACGTCCAAAGGATTGACATCGTTAAACTCATGATCAACGAATCCAAAGACGATACATTCTTGACATCGGAATTTAACATACACCTCAATGCAACCAACAAAAATGGCAAGATTGAGCTCGTATATAGCCACATGCATGCTGAAGTATCTTCCGAAGGTGCTGAGTTGGGGAAAATGCAGTTGAAGGACTTTACTCAGAAACCTAGTACGACAGCTGAAGTGAAAGTGCATACCTCAGTTAAGGACATCGAGGTTGAAGATGCTGATGCTCAAGATTTAGAGGACAAGTCCAAGGTTCATCAGTTGCTTATGGATATTGTCCTAAGAGGCCACATTGATTTCTTATTGCATGGCCAAAAAATGAATGGATTTCCCTTCAGAGTTTTGTGCAAAAGCATTTATCAAGGAGATGTTGACAATGGACACCTTCCTTCATGCAATGTCAAAATGAGCCCTCTAAGGTAAGAAAGTCTCATTATTTAAATATATATACAGAATGAAATGATCTACTAAGATATCGTAATAATTAGCGAATAAGTTTATGGTGGGTCCCAAAAATTAAATTAAGCCCCCATTTGACGTAGCTTAAAATTTTGATAAAAATCTAAATCGAAGTCAATAATTAATTTTGACAAAATATTTTATGAGATCCACAAATTCTCAGGTGCACATTTCGTCGTGGTTTGATATAAATTAAAAAGTTTGATAAAAATTTAAATAAAAGTCAACTATTAATTTTAACAATACATTTAACATGATCCACAACTTTTCAACCACATATTTTATCAACTTTTATAAAAATCTACTAAAAAAAAATGATTACAAGCTAGACCAAACGGGGTGAATCATCAATTATTATGAAAATCTAATTTTTAACTGCACCAAATAGAGACTATACTTGTTGAATTGATGTGTCATGTCATGTTATTGTTGTTTAGCATAAACTAATTGCGATTGTTTAGCAGATCATTTCTTTATATGCAAATGCATGCACGCCGTGCATAAACACGTTAATATATTCTTCTTTGTCAATGAATGTTGGTGCAGTTGATGAACTAAAAAAAGAGACAAAGTTGGGAAAGAGAAGGTGCAGCAAAGCGTGGATACAGTCTTAGATTCACATTGCATTAGTTGTTTTAATTAATAAGTGCTACTCAATGAAGTTGGTCTAGCTTGGAACTATTTCCAGCCCTTTTTGATAATTTTTATAGTGAAAGCAGATTGTAATTTTAACAAATTATAAAGCTCTCTCTCTCTCTCTCTCTCTCTCTCTCTCTCTCTCTCTCTCTCTCTCTCTCTCTCTCTCTCTCTCAGTATATTAATTATCTGTATTTGACCAGTGACGAATCCAGGAATGTTGGCGAGGTAGGGCAGCTGTTGACTGTCAACTGTCGACGACCGCAATAAAGAAATCGTTTATTAATATTTAATTAAATTAAAATGAGTCAACAAAACTAAGATTAATACATTAATAGAGTAGGGCAGGTTGCATTAAATAAATATAAAATATGTGAAGTTTAATTATACAAATACACGTGCACACATATATCAGTAATATAAGTAAATTTATCGGCAATTAAAACATATCAGTGAGTTTTCAGAAATTTGGATGTAAGAGCTAAAAAGTAAAAGTATAATTCAAAAAACTTGTCAATACTTTTCTTGATTGTGCAAAGCTATTCCTCCATTCAGCATCACCAACTAGAAAGAAAGTGATTATTAACAATTCAATCCTCAAATCATGTAGAGTTAATTGATATCTGAGATCAACATTCTGACATTTACCAACACATGGAATTATAATCTTATCAAATTATTAAAAAAAATATGGCCCAAATCCAATGAACTATCTTCCCTAATCGTCTATCTGGATTAGACTTCCTGCCAACTGCAAATCTACAACAATGGCGAGTTCCAACCTATAAATTCCGGCAGAGCCAGCATGGGCGGCCACGCCCCCTCGTCGAGTGCTTGCTCTGCCAGTGTCTTTGACCTGAAACCGATTGATCTAATTATGAGTACATTAAAAAGAGCTATGTAGAGTTTTGGAGGACCGATCCCACGTGTGTGGCAACATAGAGAGATGACGTGTGGAAATATTGGATATGATTGTTTATTATACCTTACGTTTAATAAATTAGTCTTTTAATATTTCATTATAGTTATAATTCGCTCTCTAATAGAAAAGAGTCTAAATATCTCTTAAATAGTCACGCAAATCCTCGCATATTCAACTTTACAAAGTAAAATTTGTTTCCTAACTCGGGTCTATGCTCAATTTTTTGAAGCGAGACATAAGTTTCAGGATTGTAACGAATGAATTGAAATAATTTTACTATTGAAAAATAAATATTAGCCTTTGTTTGGGAAATATTTTAAATAACTTTTTAAGTAACTGTTTAAGAAGAATAGTGATGAGAAACACAAAATGTAGATTTTTAGTAAATAAATTTTGATAAACATTGGCGAATCTCATAAAAAATGAATAAAAATTATAAATGAAATTTGACCAATATTTTAGCAAAAAGTAATGCGAGCCCATTATTATCTTATTGGGTTTAGAAATTGGGTCCAAGGTCGGATAAAGTTAAAGGATCGTGTTAGAATAACGTAATCATTTAAATAATGATTTACATAATGGTCAAATGACGACTCCTTATTGACCAAATCATTGTGACATATTATGTACATATGGATTAATTCAAAGTGAAAAGAAAGGGTGTAAAGGTCCAAACTTTATCCGCTCCACGGGCAACGTATAAAAGCGAAATGGCGTTAATTATACGCCAATTTTACATTTTTTACATTTTTCTCTACACAATGCAGTATGGACCCCAACTAAAAAGTAATAATATTGACGTAATATATATGCGCATTTTCATCGCAATCCCTTCTCCACTTAATCTTTGCAATTTCCGTCAAAATTCCTCTTCATAATCAGGTACCCTTCTTCTCCTGCTATGCATACGTATGTGTTTCTGGGTTGATACGATGTCGGGTGAAGAAGTGATTTTGGTGGTGTATGTATTTTGGGGGAGTTGGGGTTAGATCTTGGAATTTGAGGGGTTGATTTACTTGCTGGGAGTTTCAACATTTTGATATGTTATGTGGGTTTTATATTAATGTTCTTTGCTTTTACGAGGATCTGCGTGTTGTTTTATGATAGGTTAGGGTTTTGCTTTGAAGGTGAAAAGGGTTAACTTATGGCTTCCAAACGGATATTGAAGGAGCTCAAGGATTTGCAGAAGGACCCTCCTACATCATGCAGCGCTGGTATTTTTCTTTTCCTTTCTTTTTTCCCGTTTTTGTGCATTTAGTTTTGGTTTTAGGACTGCAATGTAATCAATGTCTGCAGCTGTAGAATATGTCCAAAAAGATATTAAAAAGAACTAATTGTTTATTTGGTTGAGCTGTTTTTGTTTATTTATTCATTTATTGTCCTTGGTACTATTGATACATCTACTTAATTGCACAATGTCAAGTAAATTAGGTACGTTTTGGATGTGAAGACTTGTCTAATAATATGCTATTTGCTTAAGTTTCCAAGTTTGTGGATACTAGTTTTGCATTATTTGTAAGAAGTTGCTTGAAGTGAGTTAACTAAAGTTTTGAGTGCATGGATTTCTGTCTGAAGTTATATTTAACCATCTTTTATCTTGATGCAATTGATGCACGGAATCTAGATATTTAAAGTTCCCATGTAACAAAAATGGAAAATTTCCTAACTTAAAACTAATAAATCATGTTAGAAATAAGTAAGAAAAATAAATCAGAATCTATGCCCCCTAAGTTCCAAGGAATTTGAACAGTACTTTTCAAAGAACTGTTGAACATTGCAAAGAATTGTAGCTTTTGAGAACCGTTCAATTATATAAACAAGTAGGCTCTGGCACAAATTGATGTGTAATAGGAAAGCGATTGAAAAGAAGGAGTGAGAGGAAGGAGAATCCTAAGAAAAAAATTGAGAAGATATTTGATTATGGGTGTGTTTGAGCCACATTATTTTGGAAGAATGTATTCTGGAATAGTACATTGATGGAGAATGTGTGGTTGAAAAAGAAGAAAAAATTATTGATGTGATAGAAAATATTATTTTATTAAAGAATGTGTGGTTGAAAATGAGTAGAAGAATGAAAATGAAAATTTTAATGTATACCAAATAGGGGCTATATTCAAAACAATGTCTGCATTATACAGATATGCTGGTCTTTTATTATAAAATTCCTAACAAAAATGGAAAGCATTCAGAAATAGCAAAATGGAAAATTGTGTGAACCTGTTTAGTAACGCTGATCGTTATCTTGGTAACCCTCAACTGAGCATTAATTCTCAAAACTACGTTCTTTTTTTTCATTTTTTCAATGTTTCGTATTGCTAGAGAGACTGGAAAACTGTGTCTTTCTGCAGTTCTGATAATGTCTTCTATTGTTGAATTCCTGTGCTTAGTTCACGCGATTTTGTGCATCTATGGTTTTGTGCGCATCTTTTATGGTATATCTTTGTTATTGTCTATTAATTTTCTTTCATAGTTGCCTTCAATGTAAGTCCATATGTTAATCACATCATGTAAACATTAATATAGGTCCTGTAGCAGAAGATATGTTCCATTGGCAAGCCACAATTATGGGGCCTTCTGATAGCCCTTATTCTGGAGGTGTATTTTTAGTTTCTATTCATTTTCCTCCTGATTACCCTTTTAAGCCACCGAAGGTATACTTCAACTCTTTGCTTTTAGATTGTTACATTTAACGATTATTAAGTTGTTAATTCATAATGACATGGCATCAGCTGGTAGGATGCTCTGGCAGAGTACGTCAATGCTGATTACTTTGTTGTGTTTAGACCTATGAAAATATTTTATTCCTGCAATCCATCCTTATATCATTCTTCCTATTCTGCTGTATCTTGTAACCTGTTGAGATTAGGTATTCATCTTCTTTCTCAAGAAAGAATTGTAGAATGCCTTGACAATGTCCTTATTGTGACACATTATTTATATATTGAACACTTGAGAATGCCATTTTGTCCCTGTATCGAACTATATCCATGTGATACAGAATCACTTGGAAAAGAGATACTGGATTTCTCATTGTGCATCTTTTGTAGAATGATTTTGTCGCAACTAAATTTGTTGTATTTCCTTGCTTGTTGGAAGTAGGCTTTTGATACCCCTTATCAGAAAATTTGATTTTTCATTGTTTTAGGTTGCATTTAGGACAAAGGTCTTCCATCCTAACATCAATAGCAACGGAAGCATTTGCCTTGATATTCTGAAAGAACAGTGGAGCCCAGCATTGACCATATCTAAGGTACGTCATTTTGTTATATTTCGGTAGGTGGCATCCACAGTTTGGCGAAAAACGTGTTCGACCTTGGTTTGAAATCACTTATTTGCTAAAATAAAGTTGCTCATGACCATGCATGTAACAGTTCATTACCTAAAGTGATTTTTTGGTTGTTGGTTCATTACTTCTTTATATACAAGGAGTTGTGTTCTTCTGTTGTATTCAACCGCAACATGTCCTTTTGTATCACACGGTTATTACCATCTATATTTTCTATAATTCTCTATGCATTTTTATTATAATATTTAGGTTTTACTTTACATTGACTGAAGTTGTGATAATTCTCCTATGAGAAGGGAATTTCTGGAGGATCCACTTCCTGAAGTTGATTGATCCCTTAATTTTCTTGCATTGGCTCGATCGCCTAGGTGAAATAGTTTGCAACTTGTATTTGGGATTGGTTTGATTCTTGTTTGATGTGTATATGAATCTCACATTTTTTTTTTTTTCATGGAAACAGGATTATCCTTTTTGCAGAGTGGTGGAAAATGACTGGTTTAGATTAGATTGTCAAATCTTCTTAATATATAAGAAATACAAATTGTGAGTTAAAAGAATGTCTTGGAAGTGTTTATAAACAGTTACAATCATACGTAGATAGAAATGGATGGTGAATAATTGGATAGTACTTTTAGGTCCCTCGAAATGTATGGATAAAAAGTAGCTTGAGAGTTTATATACATGAGCCAAACATGGGCAAGTCTCATCTCAAAGAGTCTCTAGAAAATAAAAATGAACTCAAGGATTTGCACCGGGAAACATGCACGTCCAATTCATAAGAGAAGATAATTTGGATAACTTGGTTTCTGGTGTACTATCAACTGTTATTTCTGCCACTAAGAAAGTTTAGCTTATAACTCAAACACATTATTTTTATTTGTGCTATTCAATTTGTCGTGGAGACTTGAGATTTTTTACAGTGTTTGTTTTCTTGTAGTAATTTTTCTGTCAATGAAAGCATGAAAGCTGATATGCATCTTTTTATGTTTCTGAAAACTTTGATGGTAGGTCTTATTGTCTATCTGTTCCTTGTTGACGGACCCAAATCCTGATGATCCTCTCGTGCCAGAAATTGCTCATATGTACAAGACAGATAAGGCCAAGTACGAGTCCACCGCTCGCAGCTGGACACAGAAATATGCAATGGGATGATCCTGAAAAAGATGGCATATCTGAAAAATCTAAGTGACTGAAATGATCTTTATGCGTCTGCTAAAGAATAAACTGTCAATCTTTGATTGGGACTGGCTATGAACTAACTCTTAATTTGTCAATTTACATGTCAATATTATTAGGAAGAAGAACTGTAATGTGATGCACCTTATTGTATTCAAGATGATGTGTCCTTTGATCAAGTCATTTTTTTCTTTTTTAATTTTCAATGAATTTCATATTTTTTTAATGTAATCGGCAAAAGGACAGGTCCTATGATGTGAATTTGTACCCTTTGGAAACACCCTCCCCTCGCACAATTATTAAGGGCATGTTTGGGATCGATTTTGCTCCTGCTTCTTCATTTTCTCGTAGAAGGGTTTCGTGAGCAAGTTATCTTGAGCAGCTTTCTTTAAGAGTTCTTTTAATCAAATAGAATACGCCCAAAATTACCCAAAAAGACGGTAATTTTTCTCATAAGCAGCTTTCGATTACTCAACCCTGACATGTGATGCACAGCCTCTTTTTGGTTGGCCAATTCTATGCCATCTAGGGAGTGGGGTTATGTTAGATTACATTCTCTTATTTGAAGACACTTCGCTCGTGCCGCGACAATTGAAATTAATTCAGGTTCATGATGTTACGTGTGCCCTTTCGAAGAAGGTTTAGTAGGAGTAGGTAATTTTGATTTATAAATAGTGGGAAGGCATTGGCACACAAATAATTGAGGACGTGGTTGACGGGCAACAGTTTTGTCCCAGTTCTACTTATTGCTCACGTGCCGGCCCATGGGGTCTTCTTCTTCAAGTTAGTTGCCAACCATTTCTTACTTTTCAACATCTCTAATGGCCCTCTTGAATTTTTATTTAAAATTTTGAAATTGTCGTCATTTTCCATTAATTAATTTTCAATTTACCAACTTATGATTAATCTTCAGGTCAATTTTTTATGAAAGAAAAACATCTAATCGAGGCGTGTGTGATGAGAGAATCATGATAAATAGTCGTACAATCATAGTTTTTTTATTATATTTCTTGTAACGGGTCTATCTCTTTTCTTTTATGCGTTATTTGGGCTTTTTTTCTGTGAATTGTATAATTGTTTACCCGTAGAGGACGTTTTCCAACTTTTCATCCAAAATTATTTGTCTATTGTTGATGAATTTCCATTCTTTGGTCATTGTCCAAGTCTTCGACGTGGATTCAATGGTTTAGGTTAGTCAATGCGAGTCAGGATTTCCTTATGAAATTTCCTAAACTTCATTTTCACTTTGGTTACGAGAATTGCTTTACGGGTCGGAAAAGACATCGACGGTGTAGGATTGTTGGCACATATGAAAAAAACAAAAACAAAAATCAAAAAGTTAATAATTGCTGACTTTACTTTCGGGAATTGTCAAACTTTTTTTTTTTTTTTGGGGTATAACGACCTGATTTTCTTATAAAATCAAGGTGTACACATTTGCTCAATTCAAGAGAGTGACGTTTATGCAGTAAATATGCAAAGATAATTTCTTACCTTAGTGTAAAATGCTTATAAACCTCGTTTTCGATTGTAATTTTTGCAGAGGAAATAATTGGTAAAGTTTGGTGAAAATGAGAAATAAAAGTAGAAATTTCCAACATAGAAGAGCCCTTTTGATACGTCAACAAATGACTGCCGTAACATAAGACTCTTGCCCCTCCTACAATCTACATCACATCGTTGTATCCAAGTCTTAAATAATGCTCCTTGGATGAATTCAAGAACATATATTGAGGAATAAGGTGATGTGATAGATAATAATTGAGTGTTATATTTTTATTTTTTTTTCCAAACTGTCTGTCGACACGTGCCTCCAATATTTTTGAACCTATCTTTGAGTTCGTTTGTATAGCACAATTGACAAGCCTTCCTCTCCTCACTTCCTACATATTTTCACAGAGTTTTAACCTCGGTCGGAGGTTAAAATCAATTTTAATTAAGATCAACAATTAATTTTAATCATACTTCGTGATCTACAACTTCTTAACAATAAATTTCATCAACTTTTATTAAAATTTATTGAAAATATAGTTTTATTTACTTATAAATTAGTCAAACTTATAAGCTTAAAAGAAAAAGATTACTGTACACTGCACTGTCTAGTGACAAAAGTAAGTGCACATTTTTCTCTCTTTTCTATAATTTCTTGGAAAAAAAACTTCATTATATATACATGCTTACACCTCCTTGTATCAATACATCTGCTGCTCTCAGAAGAGAGAGAGATATAGAGAGAGAGGGTGTAAGGACCTCCAGACAGAGATACAGTTGTTTCCCGCCAGAACAACAAAATCTCTGTCCCCTCACTCCCACTTTTCCTCTTTATAATATACCCAAAAAATCACTACAAAATTCAATCATCACTTCTTCTTCTTCTTCATCAGTCTGTAGTTTTTTTGAAAGTTCCTGTCTTCTTTGGTTTTGAACTCAATCAGCTTGTGTTGAGACATGGAACTGCGACCGGCGGTTAAGTTTACAGAACATGTAGTCACTACAAGCAAGCTCATCGATCACCGGCATCCCACAAAGCTCCGGCATAAGTCCGTGAGGATCATACTCACCGACGGTGACGCCACTGACTCCGATGATGATGAAGGTTCTGGAAGAATATTTGTCCGTAGAGTCAAAAGACACGTTGAAGAGGTCAACTTTAAGTCAGAGGTACCGAAGCAACGGTATAGTAATAGTAACAGTCAGAAAAAGAGGAGCTTGACTTCGCCGGTAAATGACGCAAGTAGCATGAAAAAGTTCAGGGGTGTGCGTCAGAGACCGTGGGGGAGATGGGCAGCCGAGATCCGTGATCCGACGAGTAGAAAACGGGTCTGGCTAGGGACTTATGATACTCCTGAAGAAGCTGCTTCGGTTTATGACACCGCCGCCATTAAACTGAGAGGACCCACCGCGGTCACTAACTTTCCGGCGGCTGAACGAGTCTCTATCGACTCCGTTACCGAGAGCCCAACAGAGAGCGACGCAGTTACTTCTGGAAACGACTCCGCTTTGTCACCCACCTCCATTCTCCGCCGTGACGATTTTAAGCCGTTTGACTGTCTCCCCGGCTTCAACGGCGACGTTGACGCCTTTGGGTTCAGCATTGAATTTCCGTTCAGTTTGCCGAGTGTTGGTTTGCCAGGAAAGTACCTAGCCGATGAATTCAGCGAGTTTGACTTCGATGATATCCTCAAAGAAGTCAGATGATGAGTCTCTGTCGGGACAGTGTCGTCATTTAAGGAGAAAGTCACGGTTGCTTATGTTACACACATAGGTGTATACGTACGAATTTGTCAATATTATCGCGAGTGTCCGATTAATTGAGGCGATTTTTGGAGGAGATATTTGTGTAGCTTTTTTATTATTATTATACTACGGTAAATAAAGATGGAAAAAAGTGAGGTTTGTGACTTTGTGGTGGCATTTGAGATTGTTAAGTCTTGAGATATATTACTGTTGTTGAAAATTACTCAGATCGACGAGTACTAGCCAAGAACTAGGAAATCACCACTACCATGTCAATAGTAACTCAGATTCACTAATACTAGCCGAGAACCAAGAAATCACTCGATCGTGTACGTGTATAACTATGTTAAAAGTAACTCTGATTCATAAGTAAGTACCGATCAAGTACCAAGAAAACTTTTCGACCCTGTGTGTCTATATCCTTGCATGACATAGTATTAGTTTTTGCCATAATATCGAACATATTGTAAACGAAATATAAAATGAGATATTCTCAGATTTTTTAGTAAGCCGAAACATCATGTGACACGTTAGCATGTATTTGATCGACATTTCAAATATATTCATAGAACAAAAACTATTTGTTTGGATATGGACGGAGGAAGATTCATGAAAGAGACTAGTCCACCTTGTTTGGACACTGTTTATTGAACATCTCAGTCACAAGTTACTGGCGGCTGGAGTGGAGAGTGCAAAAATTCCAATTCTAAGTGCATTTGAAATAAAGAAGAAACAAAGTGGCCCATATGAATTTTGGAATGGAGTGCGAAAGGGTACTTGTTTTTGGATATGATAGCAGCCTTCCACGGTTCCACCACCATTACAGAAATACTACTTGATTAGACGTGTAAAAACGACGTTTAATGAATTACTACTAAAATAATAAAAAGAAGAAGATAACTTCGAATTTTGAAGAGCTTTCTCTCAACTCTCATTGCGTGCAAGCCCAATTTCTCTTGTTCAAGTAGCATGGATCTTAGACTTTACATTACTTGTTGTCATTGAATAGTTTGGAATCTCCGATGATCCAAGTCAATAACCTAATAAAGATTTGTTTTTATAACTTAAAGATAGACTTGGGCCTTAGGAGCAACTTGTATGCAAGTGTTGGTCCTGGTTGTGATATGATCCGGGGCACGCCACAATTTATCAAGATTTTGATGATTGTTGAAGAGAGTGTAGAGTTAAATTCGAGACTTCAAATACTTGATAAAACTGGTCATTTACATGTTCGAGCAATTGAATCCATAATATTGAAGAAAACAAATCAATGATCAAGTAACATGTTGGGGACGGAAGCTGAAATAGGTTGGAAGACACCCGAATTTTCAGTCTCAGTTTGAAACTCATTTTTGACATAGAATACATTCGAATTTGAAGATTTGTATCCCTTGAAGTAAGATTGTTAACGCATTTTGAATCATTTTAATCGGATATCGGAAGAGGAAGATATGACCAAAATAGTGAAAGCTGTCCGGATTCAGGAAAACTATTTTGACGTCAATTTCCTTATTAGACTATAATTCTATTTTATTTTCCAATTTTGCAAGATTTTGTAACATAATTACGTTTTTATTAGGTTTTCAAGCATTAATATAAATAAGATACTTATTTCATTGTAAAATTATGACTTATTATTTTAAGAGATTAAATACAATTTGTGAGTTTTTTCCTTCATATTCTTGGTGGCTTAGACTTATAATCTTGAACTTATTAAAAGGTTTTGCAGTCCTTTTGTGGTGTTCTCACTTCACGATTCTTGTTCCGAGTAATCAACGGGTCGGATTTCTCACGTGGAATCTCGGTCCTTGGTACGGGTCGAACAACGAGTCAGGTTGATATTTGCGCGACGTGATTTCTAACTTTTTTGGATTGATTCCATCTTGTTCATGAGTTCCCAAGATCAATTGTTGGCTGACTTCACATAGGTTGGCACATCCAAACTTCTCTAATAATAAGTTCGTCCATTAAATTTTAATGAACAATTCGATCCGTTTAAGATTTAAAAAAAAAATGAGCACGCGAATTTCAATATTGATTTTTTCAATCAAGTCACCATCTTGCGATTGCATGTTAAGGAATGAATCTTACATTTTATAAAGATAAAAATATATAGATTAACATATAAAAATTTGAACTACTCATATTAATAAGACTGACCTTTTAAAATGGAACATCAAATCTTAACCGCCAAAGGCCCCAAACTGTTAACAACATAAGTGTTAAATTAAATGGTTCAAGAGGTTAGATCTTGGAGATACTACCATTATTTCAAAATCCAAATGGTTCATATTTTTCTTAATTTGGTATGGTTGTGCATGCCCAAACGTTTAGTCATTGAGCTCAATAGCCATATAATCACTACATTAAAGGTTCGAGCAACGTTATTTACAACGTTTCTTTTTCATCTAATTGGTAATTATTTAATATTGTTGAAAACTATAAATTTTATATTCGTATTATTGAACAATAATATGTCCTTCTAGAAGAGAGACAATTTTAATGCATCAATACGAGAATTCTAGAAGAATATTATATAATTTAATCACTCGAAGAAATGTGTTTTATATATGAATTTTATACCATCAAAATGTTTATTCTCGGAGGGACAGAGAGATATTTTGTTATTATTATTGATATTTTTTCACTGCCATTACGGAAATACTACTTGATTAGACGTGTAAAAACAACGTTTAATGAATCGTTACTAAAATAATAAAAAGAGGAAGATAACTTCGGATTTTGAAGAGTTTTCTCTCAACTCTCATTACGTGCAAGCCCAATTTTTCTTGTTCAAGGAACATGGATTTTAGACTCTACATTACTGGTTAGTCATTGAATAATCTGGAATCTGGATTTACTGACAGCCCATAACTAATATAAGCCCAGCCCACTATATTGTAGAATTACGAATCTAGGGATTATGGCCAACAAAAACCCTACCTTGGCCGAAGAACTCCATTTACAAATTTTCCTTGTTATTTTACTCTTTTTATTAGTTACCAGGTGCAAGCAACGTGCAATACACGTTTGCTTAGTTTATATTTAATAGTTTTGTTTAAAAATTAATTTGTTATTAATAAATATGTAAATTTTTGGTTAATTAAATAATTAATGATGTAATGTTAATGTAATTGATAAATAATTAAATAAAGTGCTTATCTCTGTCATCTCCAACCCAAAATCACAAACAGAAAACTAAAGGTATGTTAAGGGGTAAGAAGATGAGTTTACTTAAGCTCCGTTTGATTCTCATTAATGTAGAATGAGAATGAAAAATATGGCCGTTATTGGACCCCACACAAGAGATAGAAATTCAAAATTGATAGATTGATGTGATGGATAACGGTCATATTTTTCATTTTTATGGGTTTTTAATGAGAAACAAACAGATGTTTAAATTTTTTGCATGACTTAAGTCTTTACTCTTTTTAAAGTAATAATGCAATTCATTTTATCGCTAAAGTATGATATGTATTACGATAATATATGTATATCATGTGTTAAACTTAGTATTGGTAAGTGATCGGTAAATTTTCGAGAACGAAAATATTTTAAGGGGGATGAGAATGTAATACCCCGAAAATTTTCATAAAATATAATTCAATTTTTATATACTATATTTTAATATTTTGAAAGTTAGGGACTAAATGATACATTTATCAAATTATATTTTATTTGTGTCAAATATTTAGATATTGATGGAGTTATCGTAAATATATGAATATTGGTCTCGTTGGATAAATCGTAATTAGATACATAAATCAGATTCGAGGAAAAGTCTATTTGGATAAGTTAGCTCCAAGATATTTTAGTTTGAAAAAATTATCAAAAGCTAATTTATTTTTATTTAATTATAATTTTGAAAGTAAGGGGTGGTGAAAAAAGATTTTCCATTAAAAAAAGAAATTATATTAGTTTTTCCGTTAAATCAAGAAATTCCATTAATTTTTCCGTTAAACCAACATATTCCGTTTAATAGCCACTTTTTATATATAGAAAGACTTATTTAAAGAGATGGTCATTCCATTATTTGATGGGCAAAATGAAAGAAAAGACAAATTCTGTGACATAATTGAAAAGTTATGAATGTTCTATAAAAAATGTTGAAGGTTAATTTTTCATATTTCGTAAAGGTTGAGGAGGTAAAATGCATCTTTCCCTAAAAATAAATATGCAGGAGTAATATTTGGAACAGCGAAACAATCAGAATCCCCCATTTTCGTCGAGGTAATCTCTATACCATTCCATTTTCTAGGTTTTCCCTTCTTCTGAATCTGTAAATCTGAAAGAAATATTTATATCATCGATTTTTTGTATCTATCCATATGTTATTTTGCGTTGGGCTTCGATTTTTAACAACGTCAAAATTTCTGTGATAATGTTTTATTAAGAGATTTCGAATTTGATTTGCGTTTTGAATTTATGTTGCAGATCTAAGTACAACCATGGCCGATGAGGAAAATCAAAACGAAGTTAAGGAGGTTAAAGAGGAGGCAGGAGATGTAAGTTTCTATCATATGTTATAGTGTTATGATGCTGTACCGGCAACTGTCTCACTAAACTCGTCTTTCTTGCAATTGTTCACATTAGAAATTGTATAATTGTATTTCTTTTACTCTGGGTGGGTATTATAATGACATTATTTGTAAATTACTGCTCATAATTATCAAGATTTGTGTTCTTGGTAATGTGGAGGGTTTCAGTATATTACATGCAAACAATTGGGGATGGCATGCTTGCTATGTGTATTGATTGTATATGCTGTTATATATTAATATAAATTGATTAACCTTGTATGTACAGGGACAAAAATATTCTTCTGTGTGATAGTTGTGTTAGTTCCTGCTTGGGAGTTTCGGGGCACCGGTCATGAGCGTTTTTTTAAAGTACCCGTTTTGAGCTTTTATGAGCGGATCAGTTTTGAGTGGTTTTAATAGTTGTTTTTAAAAACAGTCCATCCCATATCCGGGAGTTCATTATTCACTGGTTCTAATTTTTTTTTAAAAGAATAAAATTACATATATGTCCCTTATAGTTTCTTGTATGAATTTTTTTATTCATACACGATATTTTACATATAAGTTAATAGGCCTTCGTATACGTCAGAAGTCCATTGATGAGAAGGGGCTTACTTTTAAATGTTAAATAAAATTAAATATTTACTTAAAATTTTGAGTTAGTATTTTATACTTATAAGTAAATTGTACAATTATAAGTTAATTATGTACTTTTAAATAATTTTACACAAATATTTTTTTACTTATATAAGTAACTTTTATGTTTCATAAGTGAATTTTTAATCTTGTTAGTGGTATTTTTACTTTATAAATAAATTTTAGACAATGAATTTTCATCTTATATTTAGTTTTGAACAAAATATATTGGTTGGAAATAATTATTTCACGAAGGGTAAAATTAAAAAAGAATACAAGAAACGGCCAAAAATTGTCAATTTGGTGGGTCGAGGGAAGGACACAAAATTACACCACTGTTTTTAGGTGATTTTTAAACCATCCAAAATTGGCGCCCAAAAAAACTAGCAAGCACAGGTTGTACCAACACCTCATAAACGGTGCCACTCAAAACCGGTGAAAAAAAAATTTGCAGGCCCTTAAGCAGCATCAGAATACGAAAATGGTGTGAATAAAATTATGTTAGTTGAGAAGTGGAAATGATAACATTTCTTTGATTCTTTTGGATATGAAAGTTTATTAGCGACTGCAATAAAGTGAAGTAGTGAGAATTGGTTAGGATTAAAGACGTTTTGGACAGTTTGATTTGCTTGGTTTCTTATCAGTTCAGTTATCTGAAGAAACTGATTTTTTCTAGAAAAGTTCTTGGAAGTAGTAGTAAAAAATACAGGTCTTTTTATCCCCATGGAATTTGAATATTCCAAAGACCCAGATCAATTGTTTGTTATTTCAGATTGCTCCTTTTGACCCTACAAAGAAGAAGAAAAAGAAGAAGGTCGTGATTCAAGATCCTGCAGAAGATGATACTGTTGATAATCTGGCTGAGAAAACTGAGAGCCTGTCTGGTAATTTAATTCAGCAATCTAATTTTCATGATTTCTTGTACATTTTTTCCCTTTCTGCAACTCTTTTACTGGCCCACAATTGTGTTATGATGCTGTGTATGTTTACTGAATTCTGCAGTTTCTGATGGTCTTGAAACATCATTTGCTGGTCTGAAAAAGAAGAAGAAGAAACCGGTTAGTGGTTTTATCATATTATGTGACATTCTGATTCTGATTGAAAAAATTATTTTCGAGTAATGATTTGTATTTGACATCATTTGAACTGTTTCAGGTTCATACAGATCTTCTAAGTGATGAGAAAGAGAACGTAGGGGATGATTTGGACGGTGAGATGTTTGTTTATAACTGCTTTTTATTTGAGGCTACATTGTTTTTTATGTCTTCTGTTAACTGGGTTGTGAAGCTTCTTTAACAATTAAGTTATGTTTTCCCAAATTTTAGATATTGGAGAAGATGAAGAGGGAGAGGGGATTGTTCTTCAACAATATCCATGGGATGGAAGTGACAGGGATTATGAGTACGAGGAAGTAAGTTTATTTTTCTAATTTGTATACTCAGGTCAAAGCGCTTTGTGAAAATTTCAGGCTTTGCTCATTGCAACCATTTTGCTGCAAACGCGTATTGTAACATGTTATGCTGGAGCTTAGTTTTCTGTTTGATCTTTTAGTTGAAATTGGCTCTGGAAATCTTTTAGTTTGATGGGTCATTCTTAATCATACATGTAGTGTTTTAGGATGATGTTTACTGGGTGAACTTTTTTTTTTTTTGGTTACTTGCACATGCATATGGCTGAGTTTCTTTCATGATTTCCGACCTTGTAAGCTGCCTTTGAATTCCAGAATAAAAGTGAAATGGTAGGACAAATATGTAATATTCAATATTGCTTTCATGCACTGCTGATTCTTATGTGAGTATTGCGTGTGACATATTGTAATGGAATGCTCTGAGGTTATCACTTCATATGATTTGGGCCAAATTTGAATAGGCTTACCTTCAATATTGCTGTATGGTGGGTGTAGGAAAAAGATTACTGTTGGATTGATTGGTTAGGTTTGTCGGGTATATTTTACTGGTTTGCGTCTTTTTTTTTAATCAACATAAGTGTATTCTATGGGCTTATCATGATTATGCTCATGGTATTTTGTGACAAAAGCATGAACCAGAAATATCCCGAGTCCTGTCATGTTACCTGTACCAGTAGGATCTCTCCTGTAGCGTTAGAAAGTCATTTATTCTCATTATTTTTATACATTCTTAAGTTTTTTTTTGTGATCCATAAAACCTATTTATGTTGAAGTGAACATATTGAAGTCATATTTTTGGTACTTCCATATCATCAGGATATAAAATTCAAGGACTTGAAGATAATGTAATGTATATGAATATAGCGGTTTGGACAAAATAGAGAAATTTTGCAGGGATTTTAGGTTGTAAAATTATGAGAAAATTAGAGATGGGCTCCCCAACTTTTTACGTGGGGTTGTGATAGTCTTCAACCTTTAATAGTGAGGTTCTGAGTCCCCAACCAATTCAAATATGTGACTTTAGGTGTCCACTTGATTGAATTGTCAATGTGAACTTTAAAATGAATGGTGATTTTCAGTTGAATTGGATACAACTGTTAAGTGGTTTGATGGTTTTTCCCTCCAACTTTAAGTCATATGCAATTTTATCATCCACGTTGACGATTTTGCTGACGACCAATAATCACATATTTTTGTTTTTGTGGACGTAGATCCTCATTTTTTAAGGTTGGTTACTCATAACAACACTTTGTGAAAGGTTGGGGAGCGCAGCCCTAATTTACCCTTATTTACCCTTATATTATACTTACAGAGTTGGAAGACAATATTTGTATCACATTTATTGGATCAACTATATTTGTGTATTGATTTTTGGATCATCAAAGGACACTCTTCATAAGATGAATTGACTGTTTCAGGGAGATTCATGTCTATAGAAGAATATATAAAACTAAATGAGATTATGCCCGTGTTTGCTGGGGGGTTAAAATCTGATTTTTAGTGGATTTTGATAAAAGTTGTTGAAATGTGTGATTGAAAAGTTGTGGGTCCAATGAAATATGTGGTCAAAATTAGTTGTTGAGTTTGATTTGGATAAAAATCAAGATCTTAATCCTCATCAAGCAGGGGCTATCTGTCAACAAGTGAATGTTATACCAACTGTGGATGATTAAGGATGTTGTCTTAGATGGTCGAAGATGCCTTGCATAAATGTAAAGAGGCTCCCACTTAGTATTATTATGTAATTTTAGCAGCATAGAAGTAAGAATTTGTCCATAATAACATATCACGCAAGTTCCAAATTCCAATTTACTTATTGACTGAAAGTGGCTTTGATTCAATAGGATGGTGGAAAATGATTTATTTGGTTGACCCATTTTTTGGGAATAAAACTTAGCGTGTTCTTGTTATTCTTTCATTTAATAAAATTTATAACATTTCTTATATTAGGAGCTGAATTGTGTGGAACTCGTTCTTTTCTTTCTTTCTATTCTTCATCAATATCCACTCTTCAGTACTTTTGATTCATTTTAAATATCCTTGTACAGCTTCTAGGAAGAGTGTTCAACATCCTCCGTGAAAACAATCCTGAGCTTGCTGGAGATCGGCGTAGGACTGTTATGAGGCCTCCTCAAGTTCTTCGTGAAGGCACGAAGAAAACTGTTTTTGTTAATTTCATGGATCTTTGCAAAACGTATGTCATTTCCTCTTCGTTAAATTATTTCAGCTTTGCCAGTTGATAATTTTCTTTTTTGTTAATAATTTGGTCCATTAGAGCCCAATAGATTACTGCATTAAATCTGTGGTGCCAAAAGGGGACAAAATCAGATTTAACCCCTGTATGAATCCCGTTCTTAAAAAACTTATTTTCAACTACACACACACACTCAATAAATAATTTTACATGTGAACTAAAACTCTTCCTTTTTAACCGCACATTCTCCAAAAAAAAAAAAATCATCTTTACAAAATCTATTTTCCTAAAAAAGAGGGCTCTCACATACCCTTAATTCTCCTATTTCATTTTTTGAGTGTTTTGGTTTGCACAAGAATATGGGGCATGATTTTTGCACGTTGGAAGTTACATATTGATTTTCTTGATTTCCAAGTCCTTGTTCATTTTGTACCTGGTGACAGATTCTCTTTTTCTAATGTTGCTTTATATTTGCCCCTTCTGGACACCGAGTATCTTAGATTATAACTCTGTCAATGTGGTGTTCCTATGTATAGGATGCACAGGCAACCAGAGCATGTTATGACTTTCTTGCTGGCTGAGATGGGAACAAGTGGATCACTTGATGGTCAACAAAGATTGGTAGTCAAGGGGAGATTCGCACCCAAGAACTTTGAGGGAATCCTGCGGCGCTATATCAGTAAATTCTTATTCTTTGCCGTATTCTTGGTGAAGACAATTAGATTAAATGCAATAAGATACACGTAATTGATAATACGAATATCAAAATCAAATATATTTTGGAAAGGAGTATACTTGCTATATTTCTATTATCAGTTTCTTTTTCATGTAGAAGTTGATTTTTCTAAAAACTGACTTTGAAGATGTTATTTTACTTGGCACCGTTGCATGTGTAATTGTATTGTTATTTCTGTGTTCTATTTTGGGGATGTGTCACTAAGTTGTTTGAAGCAGCAACACTCGTCTTTTGTTTCTGAGGAATTCTTGAACATGATTGTTTGTAAATAATGTCTCCAGATGATTATGTCATATGCAATGGTTGCAAGAGTCCTGATACTGTCCTTTCAAAGGAGAACCGTCTCTTTTTTCTCAGATGTGAGAAGGTAATGTCTCATCTTCATATTTGTTTTTGAGCACACTTCATGTTAAATCAGAGTAGAACTCAAATAATGGCTTTGTTTAACTTCATTTTCTGGAAGGCTCTTGAGAAGCCAATAGTAGTTGATTTTTCCTGAGGCCTGTGATGAATGAAATATTTGCCTACATTGTCTGACTAGATATATTGAAGGAGAATGTCGAAATATCTTAGGCCTCAGGTTAAATTCACAGTGCTTGAGCACTAATTATGTAGCTCTCTGTCTAGGGTGTTTGAGGTTTTGAGCCACATTATTTTGGAAGAATGTATTCTGGAAAAGTAGATTAATGGAGAATGTGTGGCTGAAAAAGAAAGAAAAGTTATTGATGTGATGGAAAATGAATATAAAATTTTTAATGTGGCTCAAAAAGGGGCTAATAATTTAATTTCACCGTTCCTCCCAAACAGGCACTTTTCCTGTGATATTAGTCGAACTCTTATCAGTTGTTATCTAGAGAAACAATTCATTGTGTTTCTTGACAAAGGCCTGTGATGATCAATGATTTGCCTACATTGTCTGATTTCATTTTGAAGAGTTTTAGAATGTTCTGAGGCCAAAGGTTAAATGGATAACTCTGGATCTTTATACAGTGTCTTTGACAGCCATTGTTGCTTTGATCCTATGATAGGACATATAAACTTGCCTTTCAATGTCCAATCCTAGTTGTGTTCCGAATTTGAGATTTTCATGCTTCGTGAGAAGTGCAAACCTTTTTATAATTCAAGGTTGAAATGTTTGTGTGCCTTTTTGGGGTCCACGGTCTTGTAGTTGTGCATTGTTTTGCCCCAAGGGTTACTTATTGTATTTCATTTAACTTTTCTTGTAGTGCGGTTCTGGGCGATCTGTTGCTCCAATTAAGGCTGGATTTCGTGCTCAAGTTGGTCGTCGTAAAGCTGGAACATGATAACAATCTGCTGTTCTTTGGAACTTTTTGTTTAATACCTGTTAAGTGCCTGATATCTTTCTTTTACAGTATCTCGTAAGTAGATCAATTTTACTACTTTCTCCCCATGCTCGAGTATAAGAAGAATAGCTGTATCCACTTCTATGAGGATAGTTATGAAAAGAGAATGAGCTTTGTCAAAAAGTTTGGCGAGAGTCAGATGTATACTGTTTTCCTTGTTATTAATTACTGAGAACGTCAAAACCTTTTTATTTTTGAAAATGGCTAAGAGACAACCTTTTGACATCGTAAGGAATAAATATGGATCAGTGATCATATTACATTACTGAGAATTGATTCCACATGCCATCTCAGTAGAATGTTTAACATGTTAAGAATCTATGCAATATTTGTCTAGAAAAAAAAAACTTGATAATTTGAAACCAGGTTATTCCAATGGTTCTAGATGATATTTTAGCATAATTTTGTCACATTCTTAAATTAAATCATGATCTTAATCTCTTGCATGTGACTAATTTATGTTGTTGAACGAGTCACTTTGTTCCTGTTTGGTGGTCTTTTTTTCTTTTTTTTTTTCCGGGAAAAACATTGATTTAAATAGTGAATTTTTTAAGAATGTGGGGAAAAGTTTTGGGTTATCATGTAGAATATTTTAAGTTCGATTGGGCTGGAGTTGGGTTGGAAAATCAAATTTGAGATTGTATTGGGTTTTGGGTTATGAATTAAATTCTAATTCAACCTAATGAATTAAAAAATTAATACTTAAAATGGAAAAATCTAAATAGACAAAATAGTGGAGGCAAGGGAATGATTTAGAATGTACGAACGTTCACCTTTTACTTTTTAACATAGACCGTTTAGTATGAATATAATGTACAAAGGCAAAATAATTTGATAATAAATTAAAAATGAAGGACGTGATAATGAAATGAATAAATTATAAAAAGAAAACGCTTGGTAGTTTCAAACATATTTATAAATTAATTTTCAAAAAAATAAATAAATAAATTCATTCTGTAGGTTAAAAATAATAGAGATTTTCAAGTGTAGGGATGTCGACGGCGCTGTTATGGGACAGATCGATCATTCTCATCCCGTCCCGTGTATTTTTGTTATCTTACTCCATTTTCATACTCGATTAAAATGGGACGAGATTTAGGTGGGTTGGGGCTGGTTTCCTGCTAATTTATCGCTGCATTTTTTTATTTTATGTTTTTAATTAGTAAATATTATTATTTCTTTATAGATTTGTTATAAACAACCTATGTTATCCTTCAAAATAATGATAAATCTATTATTTTTGTTTGATAAAAAATTTAAATTTTGAAATTAATTATAAACAATGCGGGCAGCAAGGCGGGGATTATGTTCTCATACTCGCCACGTACCCGCTTCGGGTAATGATCCTCGTTTTGTTTACCCGGTTAGACAAATAATCCCCGTCCCAAGTGGACGAGGTCTCACTGTATTGAGTTGAACGTGTTTTTTTACCATCCATATTCAAGTGGTTTCAAACTTTAAAAATTGTTCAAAGTCAACAAAAAATAATTGGATCCAATTTGAACCAAGCCCAAACTGACCAATCCAAGATTTGGGTTGGGTTTGATTTAAACTAATATTGGATTGCATTAGTTTGATTTTAGATTAAATCGGTCATATTGGGTTAGGTTTACAACCCATGTCCAGCCCTATGCCTAAGTGTGAAATTATTTTTTTACTAATTTGTTAAAAACAACATATGTTCTCTTTAAAAATAATTATAAATCTATTATTTTTGTTTGATAAAAAATTCAAATTTAAAATCATCTTTAAATAAGGCATGTGGCGGAGACTATGTTTCCTGTACCCATTTCGAGTAATGATCATCGCCCCATCTCCACATCGTTTACCCATAATTGGATCCAACTTGAATTTGAATGGAAAGAAAATAAATTCAATTATCTAGAAATTATTTGTATGAAAATTATTAAATGTGTTCGATTGATTTAATTTTTCAATTTAGAAAATATTATAGTTGCTCATTTTTTTATTTTTTATTTTTTGTGGAGAGAGAGAGAGAGATGAGGTGAATTACCTATAAAATAAAAATCGCATTTGTCTAAAGAATTTTTTTTTCCTTATTTTCAAGGAAAATATGGTCACGTAACAACACACAAAAAAAAATGAAAAAAATAATAATAAATCTTTGGAAAAAATTGTCAATCAAACAGTACAAAAATAAGAAATTAGGTGAAAAAACACATTTTTTAATGAAAAATATTAATCAAACGTACGTTGTAGACTTTCTTCTTAAATAAATATATTGGTCAATTTTTCCAAGACAGACCAATCTTTATTTATTTTTGAAAAACCACACGTAGCCACAAGCTATTGTTAAGAACTTGTCTAAGAATTATATATATATATAGTGATAAAAAAAAAATGATGAATGAAATATTCCTTGCCTTTTAAATTTGACGAATTCAGACAAGAATCCGCATAGAAGCCATTTTGCCTTCTTGAGAAATTTAGAAATTCTTTATGTTTGGTCCAATTGATTGAAAATGATGTTTAAAATAATTGACAAAATTTATTGTTATGTTTCCTATAACTTTTTATAAATTGATAAATATTTTTATCACTGTCGTTAACTTATTGCAATTACAAGATATGTGAAACAAATATTGGTTACCGTGCTCAATTACTTGAAGATTTTAAGTCTCAAGGATCCAACTTTGACAAGTGACAATATATTAGTCAGGGATTATTTAATAGTATCCGTGCCTTGATAACATTATTCATAATAATTAGAATTACACAAAATGGTATATTCCACAAAGGATTATTCTACACGTACCGAACATTTTACATAATCTTTTACCGAATTGACAAGTGGCAGCTCCCTATTGGATGTCGCTTGTTATGTCAGCTTTGTTTCCATCTAGGTTAAGTCAAACAAGATGAAGCGGTTGGAATCGAAAAAATCACATTCTTGGTGGTGGGATCGCCACATTAGTCCCAAAAACTCCAAGTGGCTACAAGAAAAATCTCCAAGGTATTAAATTTGATTTTGCTTTATTTGTAGAATGGTAGCTCGCAAATGGCAAAATAATAAAAAAAAAAAATTACGTAAGCCGATCCCAAGTTTATTGAGAATAGTAACGGAAAATGGTTGATAACGTAGTACATAGAGTATAGATGATAGAAGTCTATACTTTTAATCCTCTAAATAAACGAGCATTATCTGGAAGAAACGATGTGTCAATCGACCTAGGTTATCAATTTCGATTATTGTCTTGATTTGAATTGTGGCATCGAGCTAAAAATGACAAAAAGGTTGTTGATCCCAGAAATGGACCATAGTGTGAAACGGATGTTGAAACTCATAGAAGATGATGCAGATTCATTTGCCAAAAAGGCTGAAATGTATGACAAGAAGAGGCCGGAGTTGATCAGTCTTGTTGAAGAGTTTTATCGTATGTATCGGTCATTGGCCGAGCATTATGATCGTGTGACTGGAGAACTTCGAAAAATATTCCTTTGGATCTTCATTCTCAGGGCTCTGGCATATCTGAATCTGATGTTGGATCTGAACCACCTTCTACTGTGCCATCTCCTGATCCAAGGCCAACTCAGCGTAAATCTGGCCCCTGTGCGGCTGGTTTTGAATTCTCTCTCAGCACCGGTGGAAGTACTAAAGGCGACGAATCATCATCACTGGATTCTGAATCAGAATCAGATGATTCCCTGTTAAGGTTTACGCCGGAGGATTATTGAGTTGGAAGCTGAGCACCGTGAGATGAAAGAGAAACTCCAGACACAGCAGAAACAGATTTTCGAACTCTCTGTTAAGAAGTCGGATGATGAAAACTCTGAAGTTCTTGCTAAATTAGTAGCATGCGAAGAAGAATTAAGGGCTGCGAAGGAAAAGATACTACTCTCTCAAGAAGAAATAAGCCATCTGACAGTTGAGATTTAAGGGTATAAATCTCTAGAAGATTCAAATGATATACAGCAGAAAGATGCAGAAGTTTTAGAATCTGATGTTGAAGTTGAAAGATATCAGACTAGAGAGCTTCAGAAAAGTGCATAAGGATCAGAAGCAGAAGATTTGGACTCGGTGAACAAAATTCAGACGCTCGAGGAAGAATTGAGAATTACACAAACGAAGCTTCGTGAATTGGAAAAGGAAGTTGCCAGTGCAATGCAGGAACATACAAGGAAAGAATCCCGTATTCAAAATTTGCAAGATCAGCTTAAATCAGCTCAAAAGGAGGTTTTGGTATGGAAACCAAAGTCGAGAGAGAAAAAAAAGAGGCTTCTAAGCTGCAAGACCGGATTGCTAGGTATAAATCCAATCTTGCTGACCGTGATCAAGAAATCAGAGGATTGAAGGAAGCAGTATCAAACGCTAATAAGAGCTTATTTGAAGAAAACGAGCAACTTCTAGCAGAAATAACTAGAACTGTGAAGGAGCGAAGACAATCTAAAAGAATTGGATTTACGCTGCCAAACCTTAGCGGAGGACGTCAGACGAGTCAAGGCTGGAAAAGAAGAGATTGAAAATAAGCTTGGAGCTTAAGTTGAGCAGTTGAAGGCAGAGATAACTGAGAGAAATGATCGCGTAGAAGAATTAAGCAAAAGCCTCGATGCGCTGAAACTGAAATACGAGATACTGATGGCTGAAAAAGACAATCTTAATGCTAAGATTGCTGCACTTTCTGCAGAGATAAATTCTAATGAAGACCGAGTGGATAAAATGAATGTTGAATGGATCGCTGCATGCGAACTGGCTGAGGATCTTCGTTCGCGAGTTAAAGAATTGGAAATAGAGGTGAAGAAAAGGCGAGAAATTATTATGGAAGGGGCGGAAGAGAAATGAGAAGCAATTAGGCAGCTTTGCTTCTCACTCGAGCACTACGGCAGTGGGTATCATCAACTTCGCCAGGCTGTTATATGGCACAAGCGATTACCTGTGATGGTATCCTAAGTTGCTAAATCGCTAAAGGGCCCATGTTTCTTTGATTTCAATGCATTCACGTTTGAGTCTCGTTTTTTTGAACTCGACTTCAAGAGCTTGTGTAGAATTCTCTTCCTTCTGGTCTTAACAGTTTTTTAACTCTGCAAGAGTACAGTTGTTATGCAGTGACTTAGCTTGGTGTAAGTACATAAATGTTGTTATATAGGTAGTACTTAGATGGATATGTATTAGAGTCCATTTGGTCGGACTTCTGCTTCTTGTAGAAGAACTTAAGTCAATTTGGTCGTTTAGCCAATGTTAGGCTATGATCAAATAAATCACTTTTTATCCACATATTTCTTGGAATTTAAAAGTACTACCTACTTATTCAAGACTCATTTTTATTTATATATAAAATTAAAATTGATAATAAACAAACCTCCCTTGTTTAACCTGCCTTTTGCATTGAAAGAATCTGAAATCAACCAATAGCATCATCGATCTTAGTTTGTTAATTTTCAGCCTTTTAGATCAAACAGGGAAAAGAGGAAAGGATAATAGCTTCGCTTATGATCTCATCGCATAAACCTTCCATTTCTATAAACTTATGATAGCGCCAAGTCAAGTCGCGTCATTGTTCAAGTGAAAGATATGAAAGTTATTGAAAGGTATATTGTTCACCGGAAGATGGTGTCAATCTTGATTGTAGATTTGTAGTGGCTTGTTAAAAGGTCTTGTATCAACAATTATTCTAATTGTACATATATATTTTTTTTGTACAGATGGATTTACAGGTGTTGAAATGGTTGAATTTAATACCAATTTAACTTTATAATGCAGTCTATGGCCTTGCCTGGGCGTGATTCTTGAGCCGGTAGAATTGATTTTTGAGCTGTTTGCTCTGACACACAAGACACAGATTTCAACAGCTATTTTTATTTTTTTACCATTGAAATTTTTTTGACCGTTGCTTCTTTCAACGGTAAAAAAATGGTCCTTTTTGTAGATTAAAAGCGCGTCCAGACAAGGGCTATATATGTAACACTTTTCCTGTATTAAAGTCCATTTTTACAATGAAGGTTTTTTTCCCCAGTGATCGTGGGGTGGGGATAGTAGTGGCTTCTGACTAGCAGTGGATTGGGCGAGAACTAGGAAAGAAGACCCTTTTTTTTGTCGATTATATTTAATTGTGGTCTATTTATAATTTTGAAAAGATTTAGGGCTCTTGTTACAATTTTTCCTTTATTTTCTATTTGGTTGCTTTCTTTTTCGTGTGTTTATTTAAAGACAGGACAAATTCGTCATTTTCACTTGGTTTTAATGGCCAAAATGGACGAAATAGTGAGTTTAGCTATATTTTTGAAAGGTGAAGATCTGAGATGCTAAAGAAAAGGTTGATGATAAAATAGCAGTATTTTGTTATTATTGTAAATGAAAAGTACAAATTTCCCTAAAATAAAATTACACACCAAACATTCCCCCAATTTAATTGATCCTTAAATTTAGAGAAATTTGCTAGATGTAACAAAGAAGTCCATAGAATTTCTTAAGAATACACACATTTGTGGGTCCCATGCCATTCTTTTAAAATACATGGTGGGCCCGCACAAATGTGTGTATTCTGGTGCAATTCTGGTCGTCTTCTTACTATACATGAGGGATAAACCAAATTTAAATTGCTGCTTAAAAAACGTGCTTTACAAGTACATTATAAACATCCTATACTTGTTTGGCTAGACTTTTTTTTTTTTTTTTTTTTTGGGGGTGCTTGCTCATACCATGTACGATCTAAACTTTTAAAAAATGTGCGATACTATTCGACCACATCATTCATTTTGAACGCATAACATCTCAAGAACTTAAAGATCGTATGGAATAAAAGATGGCTACCTACCTTGACCATTTGCATTGCACCACATTTTCCTTTTATTTTTAATGCAAACAGCCTCTCTCTTTTTCCAAACTCGTGAATTATGAGATTGATATTTGTTCCATATTTGATGCTGATTAATTTTAATTACGCATTTCATTGAATCCGTAATTTTTTAATAACACATTTCATCATTTTTTATCAAATTTATTAAAAATATGATTTTAATCAAACGAGTACGTGTAGTGATCCATGATTTCTTGAACTGTAGTGGTCCACTTAATTGCACCATATAGTACGTCAAAATCTTACCTACCACTCCCAACTGAATAATAAAATGGGGGGGAAATGAAAATTATTGAGTAAAATTAGGTCACGATTTGCACTTAATGACGACGAAGCTTGCAAATGTAAACATATTATATTAATAATATGACGGAATAAGTTTCATATTGAATTATTATAAATAATTAATTAATATATAATAACTTGAATTATTCCACTTAACTAAATGACATTTTAAAATGAAACTCAAATGTTATTATGGTATCAAAATTCATAAATTTGTCGACTATCCCAAATCTTACTTTTCATTTTTATGATTCTATATGTAGAAGTCATTACAGCCCCGGCCCGCGCCCCCATTTATTTTTTCAAAAATTTTCAATTAACTAATTTTTTTTTTTATTCTTCATGGGCGCGAGTTCAAGGCGGGGGTGCCATCCTCGTCGGGACGAGTTTTTTTCTCCCCATTCAGGGCGGATTCTTTTGTCATCGCTATTATTATATTACTCAATTTATGTTTTTGAAGGTAATTTGACGAGATAATAGCTAGGTGCTATGAAATTTACTCTCCACAATTATGAACTACATCCATCGTGTACATATTTTTTTTCCTAATCAAGATGAGATAGCATAAATTGATGGTTGTCCCACAATTAAATAATACGACAACCTAAGAAAAAAAAATCTATTCGACATAATAAGATAAATTGGATAGTATCGAGGCGAGACATTAATTATTTGTTTGAGAATGATTATATTAAAATTTATATTACGAATCTCAAAGAATGCGTGGATAAAAATAAGTAATGAATTTGTGGGTCCAAAAAATGATTAGATATTTAAATTACAATTTAATTTTTTGCCAAACATGCAATAGAAAAAAAATTAAAAATTGTCTCTTTAAAGTCAAGGTGTATTTGAATTTCATTATTATCTCCTTATATTTCTTATAAAGAGATTATAGAAAAAGAGTAATAGTTCACCGGAAATATAAGTGGATAGTAATTGTGAATATAATTAAAACTAAAGTTAAAATTTTAATTTTAATTAAAAATTATAAGTAATTTGTAATATTTTCAAGATTATTGCTATTAATCCCTACTGGGATAACAAACACAGTTTAAGTGGCGTTAATGTGACATTAAATGATAGGTAAAATTAAATAAGTCATTTAATTTTATCTTTCATTTAATCTATCATTTAAAATCACCTAAACTGTATTGGTAAACAAGCAATAACACCAACTCAAATTACAAGTTGAGTGCGACTCACCAAACCCGCGTACCTACCGCGCTCATCTCGTCCATTCCACCCCCAAAGTCCCGCCGTTAAATTGGAGACCAACAACAGCTGTGAGGGCCCCACCATGCCTTCATCATCCACCTAACCAGTGCCATCTCCTTCTATAAAAGAATCATCATCCACTACGTTGTTCGAACACCAGACACCACTTCCTCCGCCTTGAGCCACCACACAATCACCATTTCTTGATAGCTTAATTCCAATTATGGATCTTCTTCTTCTAGAGAAGACCCTTCTGGGACTCTTCTCCGCCATTATAGTTGCCACTGTAATCTCTAAACTACGTGGCAAACACTTCAAGCTCCCTCCGGGCCCAATTCCAGTTCCGGTTTTCGGCAATTGGCTCCAAGTCGGCGATGATTTGAACCACCGAAATCTAACCGAATACGCCAAGAAATTCGGGGACATATTCTTGCTCAGAATGGGCCAACGTAATCTCGTCGTGGTTTCATCGCCAGACCTTGCAAAGGACGTTCTGCACACACAGGGAGTTGAGTTCGGTTCACGCACAAGGAACGTCGTTTTCGACATTTTCACCGGTAAAGGCCAAGACATGGTGTTCACCGTCTACGGCGAGCACTGGCGCAAGATGCGGCGGATCATGACGGTGCCCTTTTTCACCAACAAGGTTGTGCAGCAGTACCGACAAGGGTGGGAGGCTGAAGTGGCGGCCGTGATTGAGGATGTGAAGAAGAACCCTGAATCCGCCACTAACGGGATTGTTTTGAGGAGGAGATTGCAATTGATGATGTACAACAACATGTACAGAATCATGTTTGATACAAGGTTTGAGAGTGAAGAGGATCCTCTTTTTGTGAAGCTCAAAGCATTGAATGGTGAAAGGAGTAGATTGGCTCAAAGCTTTGAGTATAATTATGGAGATTTCATTCCCATTTTGAGGCCTTTCTTACGAGGATACCTCAAGATCTGCAAGGAGGTTAAGGACAGAAGATTACAACTCTTCAAGGACTATTTCGTTGATGAAAGAAAGTAAGTTTTTTCCCCTCGATCCAGGGGGTGGCTCGCCCTTAAACACCCGAGCTCGGCTCATATGGACACAAACAATGCTCGTCTCGTTTTTTATAAAAATAATAAAATAAGTCAAGAAACGAGTCTTGAGCTAGCAAAACACTGCTCCTCAATTTTAACGATTAGTTTTCATGTGACAGGAAGCTTGCAAGTACAAAGCCAATGGACAACAACGGTCTGAAATGTGCCATTGATCACATTCTTGAAGCTCAGCAAAAGGGAGAGATCAACGAGGATAATGTCCTCTACATTGTTGAGAACATCAATGTTGCTGGTACGTTTTTAATTTATTGGATTTTCTTTCTTTTTAACTCCATGGCCTTAGTCCTATTCCTATTTCTACCCTTTTAAAAATAATAGTAGAGTCATTTGCTATTAAATTTTGACCTAATCTGGTGGTTGGAGAATTAGGGACCGTGTAGTTAAATAGGCTGGTTGGAGTATATGAAATGAGGTTGGTATGGCTGCAATAGAGGCCATATGTTTAACTTTTGATAAAAGAGTTGTAATATTTTATATAGGCTACTAAGGTGGACGTGAAGATGACTTCAGTAATACTTTTGGTGCGATGGAGTGGACAAAAATTTTGAATTATGTTATTTATCGTACAACATTGTTGACAATGTTGGTTGTGACGTAAAAGTATTATTGAAAAGATAAAGATAAATTGTTTTCTAAATGAGTCATGCTAGAGTCGACATAATGTGAGTGGAGTGGAACTCATGCTACAGTATTGTGAGCCCCACCCCACTCACATTATGTGTACATTTATGTACATAGATTAATACTTGTTCAAAACTTTTTCGTTGAATAGTCGTAGTCCTTGTTTCATCTTCGTTTTTTAAAATTTATTTTCATCAACACATCAACGGAATTCATAGCTTCTATCAACTCTTAAATCATATATTTTATTAACTTTTATCAAATTTTACTAAAAAAAATTAATTTTTATTAAAACCAAACATGGGTATAATATTTTATTATGTGATGACGACTTAAATGATATGTTTGGTATGGACAATAATGTTGAATGAAAAAGAATTGAGGGTCTTTTTTATTGACAAACGTGGAATTTGGGTGAAAAGAAAATAAATTACAGGGAATTGAATTATTTAGAATTTGTTTTACTAAAAATTGTAATTAAGTGTGTTTGATTGGTATAATTTTTCACTTGAAAAATGTTAAAAACTTGGTGTCCGTTTGACTTCGTTTTTTATGGAAATTGTTCATCAAAGTGATAATTTTTTTTACCATTGGGTCTAAAATTTGTTCCACTTGAAAAAAAAATTACAATACCGAATATCATCTGTTTAACTTTGTTTTGCATGAAAATTGTCAACAAAAGTGATAAATTTTTTTACCCTCGTGTCTTGAATTTCTCCCAATTATTTTAAAAAAAACCCCGGAAAATCAATTACCACAAAAATCAAAGGAAAGGGAAACTGGAGGGGAGAAGCAAGAAAATGAATTTCATGAAAATTTTTGGTCATCAATGATCAAACGCACAAAAAGTTGGAAAATGTCCATGGAAAACAGGGCCTTAGATTCTTGATTTTTGTCTTATTTTTTTAGCAACCGTCTAATTATTTACTTGTGTTTATTCATGGCAGCAATCGAAACAACATTATGGTCCATTGAATGGGGTATTTCAGAATTAGTGAATCACCCAGAGATCCAGAGGAAACTCCGTGAAGAGATCGACACCGTGCTGGGACCAGGAGTGCAAGTCACAGAACCCGATACACACAAACTCCCATACCTTCAGGCTGTGATCAAAGAAACACTCCGTCTCCGTATGGCAATTCCTCTTCTCGTGCCCCACATGAACCTCCACGACGCCAAACTTGGGGGATATGATATTCTTGCCGAAAGCAAAATCTTGGTCAATGCTTGGTGGCTAGCAAACAATCCGGCTCAATGGAAGAAACCAGAAGAGTTCAGGCCTGAAAGATTCTTGGAAGAGGAATCCAAAGTCGAGGCCAATGGGAATGACTTCCGATATCTCCCATTTGGTGTTGGTAGGAGAAGCTGCCCTGGAATCATACTTGCATTGCCAATTCTTGGCATTACTTTGGGACGTTTGGTGCAGAATTTTGAGCTGTTGCCTCCTCCCGGGCAGTCAAAGATAGACACCAGCGAGAAGGGAGGGCAGTTCAGTCTGCACATTTTGAAGCACTCTACCATTGTGTTAAAGCCAAGATCTTTTTAAAATTGTTGCTGAAAAGTTTCATAAATTTGAATGCAATCAGTGTTTTGTATTATGTTGGCCTTGACTATATGATAAACTCAGTGCTTACATCAGCACATGGTTAACGCCTGTTTGGATAGATTTTAGATTTTTTTTTTTTTTTAGCCATCTATAAATGATGAGAAATTATTACCATTGTATCCTTAATCATTCCTTATAAATTATGGCTTTGGTTCTCTTATAGTATACACAAGTCTATTGACTTTTATTCTTTCATCTCTTTTTCTCTCTTTTCACAACACGTTATCAACACGACAACTTATTTTTCAAAGTTTAGTGAATGTAGTAATTTTTTTAAGCATAATCATCTATCACATGTGCAGTTGACAGTTAACCGTTCGTGTTCTTCTATCAATGTGGAATTTTGTTATAAGCATTAAATGCTTGGTTTTCCATCTTCAACCGTCAATTTGTGTGTAATTTAATGCATGAGTTTTCTGTTAGTTGAGTTTCATGCAGAGAATAAAATTTTCAGAAAATGACTCAAACAATGGCTTGTTTATTTTTGGACAGTTTATGAATCCCATCCAAACATGTACTTAATTTAGATGCAAAACTATCCGCTCAACCCTTGTCAAATAAAAAAATTGAGGAAAGATCTTATGTTTATGATCTTTTCTTTATTTTTGTAGAATTAAGCTATCTTCATTATTTGCAAAATTCAAGTTTATTGTGTATTTTATTGTTAAACTTAAATTTAACTATTGTGTAATTGAGTAATTATTCCTCGTGAGATCGATAATCCACATTTGTTTGTTCACTTTATTACTTAAACGCGAACGTCATTTGTAGTACACATTTTTTAGTGGGCAGCAAGCCAACGTCATTTTTACAAGTTTAGTGACCAAAATTTGGCCACCTCAAAGTTCTGTGAACAATCAAAAATATTTTTCAAAGTATAGTGAGCAATCGAAGATGTTTTTCGAAGTTTAGTTAGCAACGAAAGACTTTTTTTACGTGGCAATTTGTAATGGCGTGAAGGGATGTCATATGTGCATGTCATTAACTACATCGTCAATTCTGTTAGAGATATGAAATGGATATTATTATGCCAATGAGTAGCTTGGATAAATTTAGTGATCAAAACTCGACATTTTAAATTTCAGTGAGAAATTGAAAACGCGTACATAATTTTAGTTCAATAATTATTGAGACAATTAACTCGATAACATATATGAGAAAAAAATAAAACATTTCATGCAATTACACAACACCAATTTGGTAAGAGAATGCAAGTTGTTGCAAAAATGCTCTTCCGATCCAACTTCAAACAAGGGCTTAATATCATCAAAGTTGGTACGACAATGTTCAATTGGTATTGTTAATACAATTTTTGTTATTCTTCATCTTTTACTAGAGTAAGTTTTAATTCCTATTATATCATTTTATTACTTTTTATTATATATATATATATATATATATATATATATATATATATATATATATATATATTTTTTTTTTTCTTATCACGATGTTAAATGTAATATAAGCGTATTATTTTTTAGCCCATGTTTCGTTTGGATTAAAATTTCAAATCAACGCCAACAATTAATTTTAAGGGAACATTACATAAGTAAGGGATTAAGTATCACTCATTTCAAAATTAAGATTAGATGTTTTAAATTTCAAAAATCAGGTTTTTATTAAAATTTATTAATGATTTAATTAATTAATTATATATTTAATTAATTAAATATATTACCGTCACAATTCTATATAATTTGATCACAATTTCCATATAATTGGTCACAAATTATTTTACGGTCACAATTAAAATTTTTTATCGATTACAAATATACGTCACAATTTATTTATCGATCACGAATCTATCAAATTAATAAGTCACATATTATTTTTTAGGTCACAAATTATTTATGGTCACGAATCAAATTTAATTTTTCGATAACAACTTATTAAATTATTGGTCACAACTTTTTTTTGGGTCACAAATCAAGAATTTTATAACTTGTTAGTCAAAATAAACCAAATAATTGGTCACAAATACCACACCCCCCATCTCATCCCACCCACGACCACCTTCGTCGCCATTGTCAAAACCACCACCGCTATCACAATTGTCGTCGACGTCGTCGCCACCACCATCACCTCCATAACCACCACCACTACCATATTCAGCCACCACCATTACTACCATTTCCAACAACAACTCATCCCAAACAAGATCCATCCATCACCGCGACCACACCTCACCGAGACCATCACCAGATCTGTCACCCAACATAGCCAACACTCCACAACCACCATAACTAATCAACCAAATTATTGGTCGCAATTAAACATCTCCTCATACCACCACCATCGCAGCTTCACCAACATCACCACCATCTCACTAGTACCACCGCCACACCTAGCACCACCACCAACAACTGTAACACCATCCCATAATTACTACACAACCACTGCAAAACCAGATCCAAAATAAGATGGCGTCGATCTTCAAAAACCGAATCCCTCCATTAACAACCTCACATTCAAAATATGTAAATTTTCAAACAAGCGGCTATTGATGATGGCCGCCACCGTACTGCGCCAACGTCTTAGGAGTGGAGGCATCGGAAAAGTAGATGTTGATGTGGCCACCACCTCATCCTAGTCCGCAACACAAAGTTGGGTTCGGAGATTGAAGTGGCGTTGAACTTCAAGAAGACGATCGAAGATTTGCTCCTCCATCATTTCCGACGGTGCCTTCAAGTGGTAAAGAGGAAGAAGAGAGAAAAGGGAGAAATAGAGAGAGAAGTGAAAGGGTGAAGAAATTAGGGTTTGGGAATGAAACGTGGTGGGGTGGATGGAGGTAAGGTGGTGGGTATATAGATTAATTTAATTTTATAATATTAATATTAATATTAAAATGTGGAATTATGACCTGATTTTTGTATAAACAATCTTTGAACTTGATTTTTGAATTTTAAACCTAAAAAACCTGCCTCCATGTAATTTCCTCTTGATCTAAAATCAAACAAATTCAATCTAATTATTGGTTTAAATCAAACACAACCCAAGCCAAATTCAAGTTGGATCCAATTATGAGTAAACGAGGAAGAGACGAGACGAGGATCATTACCCGAAACGGGTACAGAAAATATAGTCTCCGTCACGCGCCCTATTTAAAGTTGATTTTAAATTTGAATTTTTTATCAAACAAAAATAATAGATTTATAATCATTTTTATAGAGAACATATATTGTTTTTAACAAATTAGTAAAAAAATAATTTCACACTTAGGCCTAGAGCTAGACATGGGTTGGGAATCTAACCCAACATGATCGGTTTGATCTAAAATCAAACTAATTCAACCCAATATTAGTTTAAATCAAACCAACCCGAATCGATCAAGTTTGAGTTGATTTGAGTTGGATTGGTCAGTTTGGGCTTGGTTCAAGTTGGATACAATTATTTTTTGTTGACTTTGAACAATTTTTAAAGTTTAAAACCACTTGAATAGGGATGACAAAAAAAAAAATTGTTCAACTTGATACAGTCTCTTCCATTTGAGACGGGGATTACTTGTCTAACCAGGTAAACAAAGCGAGGGTCATAAAAACAAAATAAAATAAAATAAATAAATGTAGCGATAAATGAGCAGGGGACCTGCCCCAACTCAACTTGATTTTGTCTCGCTTTAACAGGGTATGGAAATGGAGTAAAGTAACAAAAATACATAGGACAAGATGAAAATGATCGATATGTCCCATAACAGCGCCGTCGACATCCCTACCCTTGAAAATTTCTATTATTTTGAACCTACAGAATGATTTTTTTTTTTTGAAAATTAATTTTTAAATATGTTCGAAACTACCGAGCATTTTCTTTTTATAATTTTTTTTTATATAATTTATTCATTTCATTATCACGTCATTCATTTTTAATTTATTGTCAAATTATTTTGCATTTGTACATTATATTCATACTAAACGGCCCATGTTAAAAAGTAAAAAGTGAACGTTTGTACATTCTAAATCATTCCCTTTCCCTTGCCTCCACTATTTTGTCTATTTATATTTTTCCATTTTAAGTATTAATTTTTTAATTCATTAGGTTGAATTAGAATTTAATTGATAACCCAATACAATCTCAAATTTGATTTTCCAACCCAACTCCAGCCCAATTGAACTTAAAAACCCAACCCAAATCAATCAATGTGGTTTGGATTAGTCTATTTGAGCGATTTGAGATAGTTTTTGTCCAACCCAGTTAAGCATCACCTTGCCCGAAGCTTGACATTCCCGTATCGCCACATATTACACTTTTTAGAACACTATTTTCAATCATATATTTACACAATAAAATATTTTACATGATAATCCAAAACTTTTCTTTACTTTTTAACCGGATTTTTAAAAAATTCACTATTTAAAACAATGTTTTTCCTTAAAAAAAATAAAAATAAAAAAAGACCACCAAATAGGAACGAAGTGACTCGTTCAACAACATAAATTAGTGGATAAATCTTGTTTTACAAAATGATTTACCTAATTTTTGACATAATCACCAAGTGGCGGCCCCCTGGTGCTCTCCAATAGGGGCCGCCACTTGACGATTATATCAAACATTAGGTAACCCATTTTGTAAGTGTAGCATTATCCTAAATTAGTCACATGCAAGAGATTAAGATCATGATTTAATTTAAGAATGTAACAAAATTATGCTAAAACATCATCTAGAACCATTGGAATAACCTGGTTTTAAATTATCAAGTTTTTTTTTCTAGACAAATGTTGCATAGATTCTTAACATTCTACTGAGATGGCATGTGGAATCAATTCTCAGTAATGTAATATCATCACTGATCCATATTTATTCCTTACGATGTCAAAAGGTTGTCTCTTAGCCATTTTCAAAAATAAAAAGGTTTTGACGTTCTCAGTAATTAATAACAATGAAAACAGTATACATCTCTCTCTCGCCAAACTTTTTGACAAAGCTCATTCTCTCTTCATAACTATCCTCATAGAAGTGGATACAGCTATTCTTCTTAAACTTGAGCATGGGGAGAAAGTAGTAAAATTGATTTACTTACGAGATACTGTAAAATATATCAGGCACTTAACAGGTATTAAACAAAAAGTTCCAAAGAACAGCAGATTGTTATCATGTTCCAGCTTTACGACGGCCAACTTGAGCACGAAAGCCAGCCTTAATTGGAGCAACAGATCGCCCAGAACGGCACTACAAGAAAAGTTAATCCGAATCAAACGGGCTCTAAGTAACCCTTGGGGCGAAACAATGCACAACTACATGACCGTGGAACCCAAAAAGGCACACAAACATTTCAACCTTGAATTATAAAAAGGTTTGCACTTCTCACGAAGCATGAAAATTTCAAATTCGGAACACAACTAGGATTGGACATTGAAAGGCAAGTTTTTATGTCCTATCATAGGATCAAAGCAACAATGGCTGTCAAAGACACTGTATAAAGATCCAGAGTTATCCATTTAACCTTTGGCCTCAGAACATTCTAAAACTCTTCAAAATGAAATCAGACAATGTAGGCAAATCATTGATCATCACAGGCCTTTGTCAAGAAACACAATGAATTGTTTCTCTAGATAACAACTGATAAGAGTTCGACTAATATCACAGGAAAAGTGCCTGTTTGGGAGGAACGGTGAAATTAAATTATTAGCCCCTTTTTGAGCCAAATCTTAAATATGATTTTTCTATTTATAATTTTCAGCCCAAATGCAATTAATCAAATCAACTTATCATTTTAATTAACAAATTAAAACTTGCAGTTGTGTCCCAAAACTTTTAAAGGAAAAAAAACCCATCTTAATTCAATACAATAAACCACAATCAAAGAAACAATAAAGCCTTAAAATTTTTATACATACAAACATACAGAAATAAAATATGAAGAAATCAATTGGTTAAAAAGATTAGAAAGTGTAGGTCTAAACCAGGCCCCCAAATCATACAGAATCAGAGGGAGCAGACATGCCGACCTTAATCTTCATTCTCTGTGCACATTACCATGCTTCCTTCATAATTTCAAATCCAGAGCATCGGCTTATTGTACACAGATCAATTCTAAATTTAAACGATCAAAATCTCAACTCAAATTTTAAAATAGAATAAAAAATAAAAAGAACAGGAGGAGGAGGAGGGGGAAATTATTGAAAATACCCCAAATTCAACACTACCCTTTCCAAAATACCCTTTGACTATTCAAAGGTAGTGAACTACCAAAAATACCCTTAAATATAAAATTTACAACCAAAGTAATCATAATATAAAGAAAGTAACAATTTAGTCCTAGAAATTTATTTTAATCTTAAAATAATTATTTCTTTTCAAAAAACTAACCAAAACTATGACTAATAATAAGATGAAAAGGCCTAGATCTAAAAGAGGTCCATATAAAATTAAAACGATTGTAAAAAATAAAAAAAAAAAAAAAAAAATTGAATTTGAAAGTGAAATCGATAAAATAGGATATCAAGAACAATTATATGCTGCTCAAGAAATATTAAAATGTTTTAAAGAAAATTTAATAGAAAATTTTGCCAGAGGAATTATTAGATCTATAATTATAAAAGATATACAAGATATAATAGATAAATTAGAGAAAAGGAAAAAGAATATTTCAAAGTATAATATACCTCTTGAATCAAATATAGATATAATAACAGATCTTGATATTATGAATTCTCAAACATTATTAGATTTTGAAGATTTAATTAGAACCCTATAAATGAGGAAACCTATTACAAATAGATTACCACAAGAATATAAGAAATTAAGATTAAACTTAACTTTGAGATTTTATATATCTATAACTAATAATAGATTAGAATTTGATAAATTAAAAGAATACATAGAATATACGACTATTTAAAGATTAATTAGATTTTAAAGATTAATTAGATTTTAGATTTTAAGTTTTATTTGATTTTTGTTCGCTCTAAGTAGCACCCCCACTAGATGGTATCAGAGTCATAGAGATCATGGACATTACAATTACAAAAACAGATTGGTATTACAAAATAGAAGATAGTAAAAGTAATATATTTTTAGAACATATTCCTAAGAAAATAAAAACAATAACGTTAATAATAATTAAAGATTTACCTCAAGAAATAAAAGAACAAATTATAGATAACCTTATAATAGGAACATTGAAAGATGAATATATATATATGAAAAAATTATTATTGAACTAGAAAAAGAAGAAATGATGTTATATTGCAAAGATTATGAGTAATAAAATTATAAAAATAGATAATTATTACACATTAGAAACAGAAAGAGGAAGTTATATATTTTTAAAACCTATACCCGATAAGCTAAAAATAATAACACTAAGAATAATTAGAGAATTACCTATGGAAATTAAAGCACAAATATTACATAAACTAATTATAGAAACAATAAGAGAAAGATTTATATATGAAAAAATAATAGAAACTTTTGAGGAAGAAGAAATCAATTTATATTATAAAGAAAAATATGAATCAGATGAATTGTAAAAACTATTAATGGAATTAATGGAAATAAAAGAAATTCTAGATAAAAAGTTAGTAAGAATAAGAGAAATAAATCTACAAATACAAGATGAACTTTTAAAACCTGGAAATATAACAAACTCACAACAAAAACAAATATTAAAATTAAAACAAGAAAGGTATAAAATAAGAGCAAGTTATTACGAAAAAATGAAAGAATTAACAAATAATAATTATGTAAAGCAAAGATGTGATAAAATAATAAAAGATTGTAAAGATACTGAATGTAGAACATATTACTTATGTCAATCAAAGAAAAGATAAATGTCAATTGGTGAGTATATAGAAAAATTAAAAACATTAATAAAAATATTAATAGATGATGTTCAAAACATAAATAATGAAATAAAAGAAATTAGAAATGATATTAATATTCTAAAAATTGAAGTAAGAAAAATAAAAGAAAATAGTAAAGGAAAAGAAAAAACAATAGACAAAAAACTAATAGAAAAAGAAATGTCTAGAATAGGGAAAAAATATACTGAACAAGAAAATACAAGAATAGAAGCAGGTAGTATGGATGATGAATTTAGGAAGAAGATTTTACCAAAAATAATAGAAGAAGAGGAAAAAATGGAAAAATCTAAAGAAAAAGCAATAGGAAAATTAGAAATTAAAGAAAATCAAGATGATATAGAAGACAAAGATGAATGAAGAATTAGATTTACTTATAGAAAATTTTGATCAATTAAATTTAGAAAATTTAGATGAATATCAAGTCCTAATGAACACTGGAGGAGGACCAAATAAAGCAGAATCCTCTAATAAACAAGAAATATTGGATCCAGATGAAAGTTATGCACCTATATACATTAAACCATATAGACAATATTATGAAACAATAAGAGATAGACAACCACCAAAAGGAAACAAATACAGAAATAGATTTGAACTAAATGATAATTATGATAAACTTGTCAATCATGGAGGAGTAAAATTAGACTTAGATTGTAAAATAGATATTAAAAAAGCCTTAGAAATTTGGGCAAACTCAATGATATTATTCTTTTTATATAATAAAGATGATACATGGGAAAGTACTGAAAGAAGAATAGACTTTTTAGTAGCATCATTTGAAGGAAATGTTAGAAAATGGTGGGATGGAATAAATAATGATACAAAAACACTAATAAAAAGAAATATACAAACAGAAATAATAAAATCAGATAAAGAAGGTATAGAAAGATTAGTAAACTATATTTCAGATGAATTCTTAGGAGAAGATTGGATAAGAAATTTTGATGAAGAAGCAATAAAAGAAAAAGAAAATGCTAGGATAAAATTAATAAACCTAACAATATGTGATATGTGTAAAATCAAAGAATACACATGTGAATTTAAAGAATATTATTATACCCAATTTTATAGTAATGAAAACCAAGATGTATATAAAGACATGTACTATAATAAACTACCAGGAACATGGGGAATATATTTTAAAATAGAATTTGAGAAATACATTAAAGAAAATCCTGAAGCACCTAGATCTTTAGGAACAAGAATAAAATTCTTATTTGAAAGACTTGCATACATATGTCAACAAAGACAATTAATGAAAAAATCAGGAAGATTAACTAAGATATGTTGTGAAGATATGGAAAAACCAACACAATGGGGATGTAATCCTGAAAGAAAAAATATTAAGAGAAAATTCAAAAAAAAAAATTTAAAAAATTTAGAAATTTTAAGAAAAAATATATAAAGCCTAGAAGAAGATATTATAAAAGGAAATATAATCCAAATAAGCAACAAAGAAATAGACCTTATAAGAAAGATAAAAGCCAATGTAAATGTTGGAATTGTGGAGAAATAGGACATATAAGCTCTGATTGTAAAAAGAAAAAGGTTAAAATATTACAAAAAGAATATTTAGATATAGAAAGTGAATTAAGTGAAATATCAGATATTGAACAATATTATGATCAAGAAGTATATATAAGCGAATCAGATTCAGAAAAAGATAATGAATCAGAATCTGAATAACGAGATTGAGGAAATAGAAAGAGATAATATAGATAAACAAGAGTACGAAGGAATAGAAGGTTATGGATTAAAAGTAACATTTGATAATAACAAATTTAAGAAAATTATCTTTGGATTTAAAAATAGGAAAATGGGAAGCCTTAGATAAGATATGGAAAAGAGAAAGAATAGCAATAAATGAGTATCATAAAATTGAAAAAGCTATAAATGTTAGAACAACTCAAGGAACACATAAATTAAATCTTTTAACAAGAAATACAGTAGATGAATTATTAACAAAGATTAGTAAAAAACAAGGAGAGAAAATTCAATATGTCTATTTAGCAGGAATACAAATAATGTTTAAATCCTTATTTAGAGAAGGAATAGATTCACCTTTAACCGTAAGTCTACATGATGGAAGAATAATAAATTTAAAAGATAGCCATTTAGGAACTATAGAAGGAAACTTGGCATATCAAAAATTAATATTTACTTGTTACCCAAAATATTGTGTCTCAATTACAGATAAGAACTTCAATGAAGTCTTAGGACTACATTTTAAGTTACATAGAAATGATATAATGGAACCAGGAGACAAGATTATGACTATAGAATATAGAGCTTTGTACACATTTACTAACTCCAATTATGGAAATATATACTCTAAAAAACCATACATAGAAGTTCACAAAGAATGTAAGGATATTAGTAAAATAATAGAACCAAGTAAACAAATAAGTTTAATTCCTAAAGAATATGAATTTAGTATACTTAAAGATAAACCTGAAATAGCAGAAGATAAAGAAGATGATTATTCTAATAACATAATGTTTAGAGATGGAAGATTAATTAAAAGATCAACAAGCCTTAAATTACCTAGAAAACATTTAGAAGGAACTAGTAATATAAAAGAAATCAAACTTCATAGAAATGCTGGAAATATGAAGATAGAAGGAGAATATTATAATGGAAGAGAACATATTGAAGGACCAAATATACTAATTGATACAGGAGCAAGTGAATGCCATATAGCTTCAATTAGAAATAAAGGATTAATGACTCATAAAATTGAACCATATAGATATGTAAATTTTGATGGACAAATACATACTACAGAATTAGAAGTCAAAGTACCAATAAAAATAGGAGGAATTAAAATGGTAGTACCATGTTATATGGATAATAGTATGAATACAGATCCTCATATATTATTAGGAATGAGCTTTCTAAATGGATTAAAAGACTATAGTATAAAAAGAGACCGACAGGTTCACCCTCCCACCCCTATTACCCCCCTCCCCCCCATCCCACCCCATTCCCCATTTACCGTTTCCCACATCCCTCCCCCACCCACCCACCCCACCCATCCCCACATATCACATAATGATAAAAAACTATAATTATGCGAAACTCGAGATAACTCTGAATATACATCCCCCACTCCAATAAGTTTTCCATTAGCCGTATATATACAAGTTACTATAGTAGAAACAAATATAACAACATGTGCCTTAATAGATACAGGAAGTGATATAACAATATTTAAAAACTTCTTAATAAAATCATGGAATGAAAATAGTAAAATAAAAATAACAGGAGTAACAGGAGAAAGTACACAAATAATTAATAGTGCTGATAAAATCAGTATTATACTTGGAAGTAAACAAGTAATAATAAATAAGATATATAGTTATAATAAATTAGATTGTGATATATTATTAGGAAATGACTTTATCCAACAATTTCAATATTACAAACAAAATAATTATATGATAATGTTACAAACACCATGTGCACACTTATTAAAAATTCCAAGGGAATTTAGACCCTATAGAGTTCAGCCAGCCCAGCGTGGTGATAAATGGGAGAAAAAACCAATAATAAATAAAGATATAAACACAAAAATTCTATACAAAAAAAGTTCTAAAAGCAGAGATAGAAATAAGTATAGAAAAAATTATAGAACAATTAGAAAAGACATGTGGAGAAAATCCATTATTATTTTGGAAACCATATCATCCTAAAGCTAAAATAGAACTAACAGAAAATGTTATAATTAGAGTCAGACCAATGATGTATACTATACAAGATACACAAGAATTTAAAACCCAAATAAAAGAATTACTAGAACAAAAACTTATTAGACCAAGTAATGGACCCCATAGCAGTCCAGCTTTTATGGTCATGAAACATTCTGAGCAAGTTAGAGGAAAGGCTAGAATGGTAATCAATTATAAAGAATTAAACAAATATACTAAATTTGATGGATACTTTTTACCAAATAAAGAAGTCCTAATAAACCTTGCAAAAGGAAAACAATATTATTCTAAGTTTGATTGTAAATCAGGCTTTTGGCAAGTTAAAATGGAAGATGATAGTATACAATATACTGCATTTAGTACACCTCAAGGTAAATATGAATGGTTAGTAATGCCTTTTGGTTTAAAAAATGCACCACAAATATATCAAAGAAAAATGGATAATATATTTAGAAAGTTTGATGAATTTTTAATAGTATATGTTGATGATATATTAATATGTTCTAATACTAAAGAAGAACATAGAAACCATCTAATACAATTCATAAATGAATGTAAAAAGGAAGGAATTGTTCTTTCAAAAAAGAAAGCTATAATAGAAAAATAAGAAATTGATTTTCTTGGATTATCAATAGATAAAAAAGGAATAAAATTACAAACTCATATATCTAAAAAGATAGAAAGTTTTCCAAATAAATTAGAATCAAAAGAACAAATACAAAAGTTCTTAGGATGTCTAAATTATGCAGAAGGATTTATTGAAAATCTTTCAAAAAAGAGACATAAAATACAAGTTTTACTTAGAAAAACAAATACTAAAGGATGGAGTGAAGAACATACAGAAGCTGTTAAATTATTAAAAGAAGAATGCAAAAATTTACCAAAATTAAGATTGCCAGATGAAAAGGATAATTTGGTTGTTAATACAGATGCTTCTGATAAATATTGGGCAGCCATATTAAAAACAGATTTAAATGAAATCTGCAGGTATTCAAGTGGAACTTTTAACCAAGCAGAAATAAATTATACCACTCATGAAAAAGAATTGTTAGCAATTATTAGAGGAATAAAAAAGTTTTCATTATTCCTATTATCTAAAAAGTTTATTGTTGAAACTGACAATTCTAATGTTACAGGATTAATTAAAAATAAGTTGCCAATGGAGCCTCAATATAGGAGATTGCACAGATGGCAAGCATATTTGTCATTCTATAATTTCGATATTATTCATATTAAAGGTATAAACAATTATCTTGCTGATTTTTTAAGCAGGAATATCGAGTTTGGAGATGGATAATATCAAGCAGGAGATATCAGAAATAAAATTTGCGGCAGCATTTGCCAAAGATGAAGCTGATGATATAAAAGTTGGAATGGAGGCATTAGCTGAATCCTTAAGTTATAATGTCAAATTATTACTTGAGATCAGTACGCAGTTACCACCGAAATTGAAGCCAATGAATTAAAAGACCGAATTAAGATGTCTCTTGAAGCACGAATTATTGAAGTTCTACAAATACCAAAAATACAGGGATTGATGCTTTAGCACAATCTCAAAATACCAAACAGGGAATACAAACAGGTACACCAAGTGGAAGCAGCGGTGGACCCAGTCAAATAAAAAGAGATACAATCATGGAAAGTCCCCGAAAGGTGACAATAAAAAATGATGATAAACATACAAGGGTGATCAAAATCAGAGCAGATGAAGATGATGAAACCCCTTTAACACCAAGAGAAGAAGAATATAAAGCTTTTGCAAAACTTGTCTATGAACTACAAGATAATGAATCATATTTCATCTCCCCAGGAGAACATGTTTACCCAAGGATGATCATTACAAACGATGGAGACCCTAACATGGTTAAAATGGCGGCAGACTATGGATTCTTGGATTTAATTTATCCAGGAAAAGATTTAAAAGAAATTGAGAAATTTGATGATATCTTCCGAGGAGAAGTTTCAAAATTCGCCAAAGGAAGACCAATATATCTTAAATTTTACTCAATCAGTCCAGAAATTGATGGAAGGATATATTATCCTGCAGAACATATTATTACAATCGGATATGTAGGCCGAAATTTTCAAATTGAAGTAGGCCAAAATAGAAAGTCATTGCCAAACATTAACAGATCATGGATGAGATCCCGAAGAGTCTTAGGGATGAAAGTTCTCTACAACATGGCAAAAAATCTATATGATAAAAAATTCCAATGCTTATGCCAATATGAAGGATGGACACTTATGACAAATAATGGAAAGGATAAGTCTACAATTTTAAAAGAGTATATCTAAAAGTTTGATATCCATCAAATCCATGGAAGTCCATCAACTATACAAGAGTCATGCCAGTTGAGGGAGTGTCCCACATGCTATCCAAATGAAAAGAGGCCCCGCCACTATGAAGAATCTTGACAAACTCTATATGAAGACAATAGAGGAAAAGAAGATGTGAAAGAAAGGTGGACAGCTGGAAGATATAATAGAGCTACAATTATGTAGTGAAGAAATTATTGTAATAATAGAACTCCATTAATGGAGTATGATGTAATGAATGATGTAAGAGGCCAATAATCGAGCCTCATGTAGTAGTATAAATAGAAGCCTTTGGGCTAAGATAGAGGCAGAATGAGTTGAGAAAAAACACTTGAGCCCTCATATTGCGAGAAAAACACTTCTGTCTTTTGATATAATATTTGTACCAATTTCAGAATATCAATAGAAAATCCATTTCTTACATAGAAGAATGAGTTTCTAAATCTTCATTCCCATAGATTCTTGATAGATCTAATAAGAAATCTCTTTCTTATTTTAACAACAAAAACAGTTTTTCTTTAATCCAAGTCTAGGGATTTGTCTTTAGAAACGATACAGTGAAGGCAAGAAGCTGAATAGCAAGGATTCCGTTAAGGCAGGAGGCCGTTGAAGGAAACAATTTGCACATTCAGAGCCTGAAGGTCACTCGATTCTAAGAATAAAGAGCCAGATTAAAATTAAGGTAGAACTACTATTTCTTGTTAAATTTTGAAAGAATTTCTTAAGATCTTAGAGAATCGCAGGGATTATAAATGTTTATGATTATTCATGATATTTGAATTACTGTCTACCATGATGTTTATAATACTATGATAATGTTTATATAATCCAGTCATGCCAGGATATACAGTTAAAGGATTAGACGATTTGTTAAAAAGAATATTTGAAAAAGTAGAAAATATGAAATCCCAATTAGAAAATACAGATGAAATATCTGGAGAACATATTAAACAACTTATAAGAGAGTGTGAACAAAAAATTGCAGATTATGCTAATATACTAGATCAAAGAATGGATTTATATTTTAAAAATCAAAATATAAGAAATATAGAACAAATTCGAAACTTACTTTAAAATAGAAGGATATGTCTTGCAATAAAGAAACCTATTTCATTAAGGATAAAATTGACTTTTTGACAATAATCTTTAAAAGCCACTGTTCACAGGCTATTTTGAAAATTCTCCCCAAGAATAAAGCTATTTGTACACTTTTTATTGACAATTTTGTTGATAATTCATGGATTTTCATTTGTCAAGATTTGTACTGTTGATTTAAAAAACGGTCTTTAAAATTGATGGTGTAAATTCGTGTCAATTTTTAATTGTCAACAAAGTTGTTGACAATGATTGTACACGTAGCATGTGTTTACAGAACAAATGATGCAAGTTTTCGTGTCGTGTTATTTGATTTGTAAATTCTTTAATTTTTAATAAGGATGGAGAGACGAAAGCCAAGAATTGACCCAACTTTCCATAAAATCTGAGAACATTATCGAGTAAATTAGGCTTTTAAAACACTCCAAAAAAACGAGAAATGTCACAATTCAAGTTTAGATGGTAAAACTCGTCGAAATATAATTTCAGCCCCTTTCTATTGTCAAATGAATAATAAATTAAAAAATTCAATTTATCTCATCATAAAAAATTCAATGAGGTCTAGCGTGTGAAAAACTCGACTATTTGCTACCTCCACCACAGTTATAGCAATTGTTTGGGGGTGGGAGACGAATTTATTTTTTCTTTATCTTTTGGGTAATTAGCAAGAATAGGGATTGCACTCC